>CM021107.1:473673275-474295213 GCA_007115665.2 Sequoiadendron giganteum | reverse complement strand
AAATGAGGTAGCATAGACAGGTACATGGAACTGCTCATGCAACTCACTGATAAGTTCTCACAAGTAAATAAGATACATCTCATCTGCGAATCCTCAGTGGAGGATCAATAGTTGAAAACATAAACTCTCTCTGTAAATTTTGAAGAACATAGAGACATTTTTAAATTGAAAGCAACTTCCTATCCTTTGACCTCCTGCTGGTATCTTGTAAACACTGTAATTCAAATTGCTCGATCCTAGTTCATGTACATAGGCAACTTAATTTATCCTCTTTCAAAAACTTGATGCTGATAAAACAGAGCATCACAGAATAATATGCATTAAAGCAAACTATCACATCAGCTTATCATTGCATAAAATGCAAGTCTCTGAACATTTTTTCATTGACAATAATACAGAGCCCATGAAGAAAGGATTAGTGGAGAATTCCAAAATAGAATCTTAGAACAAAAAAAGAAATCATTAGTAACAAAATAGTTTGTAACTCCAAGCAGCATTCTGGAGAGCTACCCTGAAAATGAAACAAGAAAATAGTTCTCAAGAACCTATAAAGGTAACTCATAATTCTCCTCTAATAAGCTAAATAAATATAATTGTAATGAAATCTAAGTAGGTTTACTAATTAACATTGCATGAATGAGGATAAAATTAAAGGCATTAAGGTATAAACTAAAATTCCATTGTAATACAAAACACTATGATATTATTAGATAATGAGTTTGCAATGATAATACCAAATAAATTGTGTCGCTCAGATCCTTGTCCTTCCCACCATTATAATGACCTTTTCATGAGTGAGTCTTGCTGACAGAGCGCTTTCTAAGAAATAACTATCTCATGCATGCTCAAATTCCTCCTTTGACAAGGTGTCTCTACCATCGATCTAGTGCTACAAACACATTGATATTATATATATCTATATCTATATCTATATATATATAATTTGATTTAATTCAATTTATTTATTTATTATAATTACTTAAAATAAATCCATATAGTGATGGCCCTTTGAAATATAATGTAAATCATGAAAAATTGTAAGGTAAGTTTTTCAATAGTGAAATTTATATAGAGAAATGTAGTGTTGTTCTAGCCAATAATGAATGCATTCTTACAAAATGCCTTAGTTGCATACAATGTATTATTGTCAAGTGACCTATTTTATGTTCATCACATCATGGGACCAAATTGACTATGCAAAAATATCACAGTGGGTAGGTGAATACTAGGGGAGGCCCCATTTTATTTTCCAAGGGTCCCCAACTTCTTGGGCTACAAAATTTTGGCAAAGTCTCTTAAGAGACTAAGAGAAAAAAATGTCAAACTTTGATAGAGGAGTTCTTAGAGCTTGTAGGGCCTAACAATGTTCTATCTTGACCTACAAATGCATGTGGGGTCCCTCAAAAATAACCCCTCTTAGATTTTTCAACTCAAAATCATTTGAAAATGCCAATAATGAATGCATTATTGCAAAATCCCTTAGTTGTATTTAGTGTATTGTTACCAAGTGACTTATTTTATGTTTGTCATATCATAGGGCCAAACTAGCTATGCCAACATGTCAAGGTGGGTGGGTGAATGATAGGGGAGGCCATGTTTCATTCACCATCTATCCCCATCCTTCCATGTTATAGACTTTTGATAAATTCTCTTAGTCCCTTAAGAATTTTTTTATCAAACTTTGATGGAGGAGTTCTCGAAGTTCATGGGGCCTACCAATATTTCATCATGACATATATTTGGATGTTAGGTCCCTCAAAAATAACATCACTTGATTTTAATTAACTTAATTTTTTTACCATACCAACAACGAATACATTCTTGCAAAATTACTTAGTTGTGTTTAGTGTATTATTGCCAAGCAACTTATTTTATGTTCACCACATAGTAGGACAAAACTAGATACACCAACATGTTGAAGTATGAAGGTGAACACTAGGGGAGGCCTCATTTTATCCCCCAAATTTCCTCATCCTTCTAGGCTACAAGCTTCCAACAAAGTCTCTTGAGAAACCTAAGAGAAAACAATGCCAAACTTTGATGAAGGAATTCTTAGAGTTCATGGGGTGTACCAATGTTTTGTCTCGACCTACAGTTGGATGTGGGATCCTTCCAAAATAAGCTCTCTCAATTTTCATCAACTCAAAATCATTTGATTGTGCCAACAATAAATGTGCTCTTGCAAAATGACTTACTTACATTAAGCATATTGTTGTCAGGTGACCTATTTTAAGTTCATCACATCATAAGATCAAATTGAATTTTCCAACACATTAGGGTAGAAAAGTGAATACTAGGGGAGGCATCATTTCATTCCCTCGATGCCCACATCCTTATAAGCTCTAGGCTTCTATAAAAGTCTCATAAGAAACCTAAGAGAAAAATACCAAACTTTGATGGAGTAGTTCTTAGAGTTTGTGGGGCCTACCAATATTTTTTCTTGACCTATAGCTAGATTTGGAGTTTCTTTGAGATAACGCCTCTCAGTTTTTTCAACTCAAATTTTTTTTCATACCAATAATAAATGCATTCTTACAAAATTCCTTAGTTGCATTTCATGTATTGTTGCCAAGTGACCTATTTTATGTTCATCACATTGTTTCCAGGTGACCTATTTTATGACTCACAATTGTAATAGGTTAACATGTCTAACTATAACTAGTTCATTCAACCATGATAACTATATGATCAACAAATCAATAAATTGTAACCTTGATTATTCAATTGAAGTAATTTGACTATGGTAACATTTTACCATTAGTTGGAAGCGTTCTACTAGAAATTCAAGATTGTTAGAAATATACTCCATTCATATTCAAGGAATCTTCTTAAAGTTATCTTTAATTTATGGCTTAATTCATACTAATTTATAATCAAATAAATTAAGTTAAATAAAAGACCTTATGCATGTCTTATTCAAGGTGTTAACTAGGATTATTATTGACAATTTAACAACTAAACTAAATTAAAAATCCATGACTACAAATGGTTCCACTTGCTAACTATGCACAATGATATGAAGATATCCTAATAGCTATGCAAAACAATAATTGCATGGAATTCTCATGATAACTACATTAACTTAAATGGTAACTCTATCTAAATAATTGACTAAAACGAACATTATGTACTCACCTTTTTGCTAAATAATTGGCCAACACAAATGCACATAATTAGTAGTTCCTATTATATCTAGATCAATAACTCCTTCATATTTATTCCTTTAATAACTATCTAGTTAAAGTAATCTACAAAATTATACACGAAAAATTTGATATTGATATAGAAGGATTTTACCAAGATTAAAAGAAATGTTATCACTAAATTTTGTTAATTGTAAAATATTTAAAGAATTATTAAAAGATAAGTATTTTTCAAATAAGCTTATGTAGTGGAATTTAAATAAAATGTCTTCCTAAATGCAAGGAAAACAAGAAAATAATATCATAACTACTAATCACCATAATTTCTCATTTAATTTTATAATTATAAGTGTCCACAATCTACTCGTTTACTACATGAGATATTAACAAAGGCTAATATATTTACATAGAATCTCTCAAGGTTTTCAACATTCTTTTTAACTTAATGGCTATAACAATAATCATTATAATAATAAAATAATGCACTTGCAATAAGTGAAGGAAGAAAAACATAAAATATGCAACTACTTCACCGAATCACATTAGAAGATAATGGATAAAGAAGTGCATTTTTAGATGCCAATTCACTTTGTGTGTTAGGTTTGAATATACTTCACATGTGTTCCTTGAGTATTTCACATCTTTAATGATATATATTGATTAAAGATATTTTCATACATATGACACTTGACTTACTTGAGCTTCCCTTTCTCACTTGTTTAATCTTTTATTTTCACAAAATGCTAGTTTTCAATCTCAATATGTATATTTCCAATGATTTAATACTTTCCAAGGATTGAACTTACACTTAGGTTAACAGATTGTTAAGACCAATTCTAATTTTTAAAATATAAAATCCTATATAGAAATCCAGGTATAGGTACCTTTATTAATTATTCAAAATCTAGGATACTACTCCACTCCATAGTCTTTTATGTAAAACTTAATAATATCAAATGACAAATGAGTCAAATATATTTAAATATCAATTTGACAACTAAAATAAATTATTGATAATTGTGCAAACAATAACAACTACATATAGATATATGATAATTTAAATATCAAAATGACAACACTAATGCAAGGTGAAATCCACTCAACAAATATGGTAACTTTAAGTTTTATCTAAGATGACTTTAAAATTGATGATAATAACTTAAATAGATGAATACATAAAATTATAGTCATGTATTAATCCAAATGATACAAAGATCATGATATAACATTAATAAGAAAATAATCAATGATTATCCTCAATTGCTAACTTGGTATATGAGAAATGATAATATGAAAAATATTGATCAAGTACGAAGAAGATTATTTAGATTGATCTAGATGTTGCAAGCATGAAGCAAGTATGAAGATGTTGTCATTGATGTCAATAGGCTAACTGGTTTTTCACTGGTTGCTATTGTCATTGATGTTACAGATAATGGTTATTAGTTGTTTATGTCAAGGATATTGAGAAAATTGTAATGAAGAAAGGTTGCAGGTATTCAATGGTTGCTCCAAGTTTTACTTTGGGATTTGATCCTATGTTCATGTGGATTAGATATGTTAATCATGGTTGTTAGAAGTTGTTATATCCAAATTTTGGGTTTTTGGATCGTTGTTCAGTGCGAGTTGTATTCACCAATTGTGAACTATGTTTTTCAGTGTATCTAGTTGAGGTTCGGGAGAAATGTAGTTGCTCCAGATTTATTCTTGTTCAAGTCTTATGACTTGCGGTTTTGAGGATGTTGTTGGGAATGTTTTCAAGTTAATTTTGTTATCTGGAAATCTTGGATTGAGTTAAGGTTGTGTGTGATTTATTGATTTATGTGTTTTACACTGGTTTGGTCGACCTTGTGTTTAAAACTACTTTTGAGGCTTATGGAAGCATGCTAAAGCATGTGGTTGTGTCACCCCCATTCTAATTCCACCCTAAAATGTTTTGGCACCAACCTAATTTGAATTTGTAAATGCAAATAGTGTGTGGCCAACTTTGGATATGTTTCAAAGTTGAAGACGGTATAAATATAAGGTGAGATGTTTGTGTGAAAGATGAGATAGAGGTTACAAGAAATATAGTTGTGAGATATATGTGAATCAAAATGTATGTGATATGAAGTGGTGCAGATCAGTGCAAAATCTAATTGTTGAGTTTTCAGATGCAGTGAGTTGAAGGTGTACTCTATCATTCACGCATGTCTGCAAGTGTGTGAGTGAATTGTGGTGGAAATCTTTGTTGCATTGAGATTGTTTTCTATTTGTAATGTATCTCTTTTATCTTCTTTGTAATTATATGGCAGTGAACCCTTCAGGTGGTTAACCCTTGTTGGATAGTGAGTCTTGATCTGGATAGTAAGACCTATTTTTGGTAGTGAGCCTTTGTAATCAGTTTTGATATTCTCTATATTGTGAGCTAATCCTCACCGTGGTTTTTCCCTTATTGGGTTTTTCAAGTAAATTTGGTGTTATTGTGTATGTGTGATGCTTTTCAATTTCTATTTTTGCACTTAATGATTAATCACATTAGTAGAGTAAAGGATTTGTGTTGATCTAATTTTCTAGTGGAATTTCCTAAAGGTTAAAATTTGGTTACAACTGATTCACCCCCCCTCTCAGTTGTCTTGTTCAACAATCGGTATCAAAGCTTGGTTCCTTGGAGAGGAGCTTAACTGCTTAAGGAAGATCTAGGATGGCAAGCAAGATCACTTTTGAGTATCCTAGGTTCGATGGAACTAATTATGCAATCTAGAAAATACAAATGGAAGAATATTTGGAGTATTGTGGATATGGTGTTGAGAAAGCTTATAAGATTGCTTACACTCCTCTGGCTAATGGTTTGAGTACATCTGATGAAATTTAGGCACATGAAGCAAATAATAAGGTGAAGTTCATTCTAAAGAACAGTTTTTCACATTTTGAGTTGATTAAAGTTTAGAATCTGAAGACTACTAAAGAAGTCTAGGATGCTTTAGAGAAGACACATGAAGGTGATGAAAAGGTTAAAGAAGCAAAGTTGCAGAATTTGGAGGCACAGTTTGAGATCTTGCATATGTCTGAAGATGAGAACATTAAATCCTATGAACAGAGAGTGGATGAGTTGGTAGGTGGAATGTGAGGACTTGGTGCTATAGTAGATGAACCCAGGATTGTGAAGAAGATTATTATAACTCTTCCTAATGCATACAGTGAAAAGGTATCTGCTATTGAAGAATATGTGGATTACAAGACTTATACTAGAGATCAATTATTGGGAACTCTAACATCTTTTGAGATGAGAAAACCAAATTTGAGAAATGGATCCAAATTAGAAACTGCTTTCAAGGCTACAAGAGTTGAAGATCTGGATGAAGAAAACCTCAATGAAGTAGAAGCTAACTTTGTGAGAAGGATGAGGAAAGGCTCTGGTAAGTATGAAGGTAAAATACCCTTTAAATGCTTTAGTTGTGGAGGAATAGGTCATTATGCTTCGAGATGTCCAAAAAGAGTTAGGAAGAACAAAGAAAGATTTAACAAAGAAAACAAAGGTAAGAAGATTAGTAGAGCATATTATGTGAATGAGGATGTTAGTATTTCTAATGAAGAATTTGATTATAGAGATTTTGATGACAACAAATGCTTGTTCTTGGCTATAAAAGATGAATCTAGTTCTGCTAATACTAAAAGATAGGTGAAGGAATGTCCTTCGAAGAAAGATGAAGATACTATGATATCTTCCCTACATGCTAAACAAGAAACAAACTATCGAGTTGTTGACAATGGTTGTTCACATCAAATGACCGGTGATAAGAGTAAGTTTGTTAAACTTGAAAAATATGATGGAGGCTTAGTTATGTTTGGAGATGATACTGGTGCTAAGATTTGTGGGATAGGTTCAATAAATTTTGATGGCAAGCATAATACTAATTATCCTTATTATGTTAAGGGTTTAAGACATAATCTCTTAAGTGTTGGGAAAATGTGTAGTAAAGGATATAATCTTGTATTTGAGGATGAGAGATGTGAAATCAAGAAAGGATCCAAAACAATATTTTTTACAGGAAAGAAGTCTGAAGGAAATATATATCAACTTAAGGGTGCTAATGGATGTTGCTTTATGACTCAAATTAATGATAGTTGGCTATGGCACTAGAGAATGTGTCATATGAATTTTGATAAATTGGCAAGGATCAGTGCAGTACAAGACATAAGAGATTTACCAAGGATTACAAAGCCTATTAATGCTGTGTGTAGGAATTGTCAATTTGGAAAGCAATCAAGAAACAACTTCAGATCAAAGGAACAATCTACTACCAGACTACTGGATTTGATTCATACAAATCTCTGTGGTCCTACAAGAGTGAGAAATCTACAAGGTGAAAGGTAATTTATGCTTTTGATTGATGATTACTCTAGGTATAAATGGGTTACCTTTCTTAGAGAAAAATATGATGCATGAGATAGATTTAAGACATTCAAAGCTATGGTAGAGAATGAAGTAAATTTGACAATAAAGTGCTTGAGGTTTCACAGAGGTGGTGAATTCACCTCCCATGAGTTTAATATGTTTTGTGAAGTACATAGAATAAAAGGACAATTATCTGCTCCAAGAACTCCTCAACAGAATGGAATTGTTGAAAGAAAGAACAAAATGATTCAAGAGGCTGCAAGATCAATGATTACTGAAGCTAGTCTACCATAAGTTTATTGGAGAGAAGCTATACACACTGTTGTTTATGTATTCAATCAAGTTCAAGCGAAAGAAAACAATACTAAAACTCCATATGAGCTATGGTGTGGAAGAATTCCTACTGTTAAGTATTTCAAGGTATTTGGAAGCAAATTTTATATCAGATAGGATGAGGAAAATTTAGGGAAGTTTGATGCTAGAAGTGATGAAGGTATTTTTCTTGGATATTCTACTAAGAGCAAAGCTTACAAATGTTTCAATAAAAGATCGAGGATGATTGTAGAAAGCATAAATGTCAAGGTTGATGACGCAATGAAGAATTCAATTGAAGTTGATGGATATGTATTTGATGAACCTAATTGTGTAAGAGTTGAAGAAGTCGTGGAAGAATAGAAGAAGAAAAATTGAGAAGAAGAAGAAGCTCTGGTGGTGTCCCCAAAGACACCTAAATATGTGTAGAAAAATTATTCAGAAGATCAAATCATTGGAGACAAGAGGAAAGGAGTATTGACAAGAAGTAGAGTCGTTGCTATTGGTGAGATAAATCTGTGTTTACTTTCTAAGTCTGAACTAAAGACTGTGAGTGAAGCATGTAATGATGAAAATTAGATGAAAGCTATGGAAGAAGAACTCATGCAAATTGAGAAGAATCAAACTTGGAAATTGGTCCCTAGAACGACAGACAAAAACATAATTGGATCAAAATGGGTATTCAAAAAAAAGTTGAATGAGAATAGAGAAGTAGTTATAAATAAAACAAGGCTTGTGTGTAAGGGTTACTCACAAGTAGAAGGTATAGATTTTTAGGAGAGTTTTTCTCTAGTGGAAAGAATGGAAGCTATCAAGATGTTTCTAGCATTTGTTGCTCATAAAGATTTCAAATTTTATCAAATGGATGTTAAGTTTGCATTCTTGAATGGTGAATTAGAAGAAGAGGTCTACATGGAACAACTAGAAGGATTTCAGTTGTCAGATCAACCGGATATGGTTTGCATACTGAAGAAGGATTTATATGGATTGAAGCAAGATCCTAGAGCTTGGTATGCAAGGTTAGAAAAATATTTGATTCAACAAGGTTTCAACAAAGGTATGGCAGATAATAATGTGTATTTTAAAATTGAAAATGACAAGATCTTGATAGTGGCTGTATATGTTGATGGCATCATCTTTGGAGGGAATGAAACTATGTACAAATTTTTTGTTGGAGAGATGCAAAAAGAATTTGAGATGTCTATGCTTGGTGAGATGATTTTTTCTCTTGGGCTACAAATCAATTAGACAGAGAAAGGGATTTTTATTTCACAATCAAAGTATGTAAGAGAAATGTTTAAGAAGTTTGGAATGGATGGTTCCAAACCAATATGCACTCCTATGGTGATTGGTTGCAAATTGAGTAAAGATGATGATTCACCTAAGGCTGATAAGAGCAAATACAGATCTATGATTGGAGGATTGTTGTATTTAACTGCTACTAGATTGAATATCATGCATGAAATTTGTCTTGTGGCTAGATTTCAAGAAGATCCTAAAGAAACACATGTTGCTGTTGTTAAGATAATTTTTAGATATTTGAATGACACTCTGAATTATGGCTTATGGTATCCTAGGGATACTAATTTTACACTAAGTGCTTATACAGATGCAGATTGGGCTAGTTGCGTAGATGATAGAAAAATTACAAGTGGTGGTGCATTCTTTCTTGGTTGCAGATTGGTGGCTTGGTTAAGTAAAAATAAAGATTCAGTTTTCTTATCCATTGTTGAAGCTGGGTATATTGCCACAACATCTTGATGTACACAAGATTTATGGATGAGACATACATTGAAAGATATCAGAGTAATGTATAGTGATCCTATTTCTATCTTCTGTGATAATACAAGTGCAGTTAACATTTCAAAGAATCTAGTGATGCACTCGAGGAAAAAGCATATATCTATTATGTATCACTTTATGAGAGAGAAGGTTGTGGAAAATAAAGTAAAACTTGACTATGTACCTATGAAGGATCAATTTGCTGACATATTTATGAAGGTTCTTCCTAAAGATACTTTTGAGTATCTCTGAGGGAAGTTAGGGGTCACTGCCCCTCCTTTCTTAAACTAGAAGCATATGGAGATGCATCAGTTTGGTGGGTTTATGGATCTATCTTTCTTCTAGATTGATGTTTTGGTGGCTACCTCTTAGGGGGAGTAGGTAGTGTCATGTATTGTCATTGAAAGAGTATTGTGTTCTTAATGTCAAAGGGGAAATCAATGTAAAATATTTTTTGCCTTTGCCATTGATGTCAATGTTACCAATTTTATCTACAGCTCGATTGGTAGAGTTGATTAATTTTGTTATATCTTAAAGTGGAAGTTCAGTTATTCTGCTTATGCATTAAGTGCTTTTTGCACTACATTCATCAAGTGTCAGTTATGCATTGTTTGAGAGAATTGAGTTCCAAGAGTTATTGTTCAGTGTTTTACAAGTCAAATGGAATACAAGACTGAATGTACAAGTGATTAAACATAGCAAATTTCTTTCATTCATTTCACAATATTGTTATATTACAATATTTCATTTGATTGCAAGAATACAAATGATTATACAAATTTGCATTTGAGATGCATTTTCTTTTTAGAATAAGAAAAGCAGAAAGAGGAATTAAAGAATCCACACAAGCCGTGGAGGTAACTGTTACAATGCATCATAAGGAACATCCTACACTACTGAAGATGCAGGAAAAGAAAACACATAAGCATGGCCATAATCATCATTGTCTATGCTTTTGGTCGATGTAGAAGTGGTGCACCATCCTTCGTCCTCGAGCTCATATCGACCTGTAAGAGAAGAAAAGGGTTGTTAGAGCTCCATTTATGAACATCCCTACATGAGCCACCAATAATAATGTGAAATGTTGCTGATAATACATTGAAACAATCGAGAAAATGGGAGATGGATAGAAGCAAAGAAGGAAACATCATAATAATATATTGGTTTTTTCTAACAATGTTTGTTTCCTGTGCAGGTATAGGAAAAGCCATGTAGCTGACCATCTTATGAAGACATAAAAGCATGTGGAGTAAAACAGGCTCCCACAAGGGTAGAGATCGACATGCTGCCCCTTAAACTTACAAGTTGGCCAAGTAAAACAATACAATTATCATGCTCATCTGAGCTATTCATGAAGGAGTAAAAAAAAAATTCAGTCATCAAATCATCAAGGTTATTGTTCATTCATAACAATCAAGTCTGAGTAATGAAATGAAGATTATAGGTGGACAATAAACTTAACGGATCAATTCAATTGAAATGCATCAATCTCATTTTGGAAAGTTTTAAATGTTGCCATATTAATTACCTTTTGCTGTCTTGGGTTTTGTTCACATTTATTTATGTTGTTTCATATTTTTCTGTTCTGGAGCAGCAAGTGTTTCGTGTCATGATGGTGATAGTGAACATGCATACATAATGCCTCATCAATAAGCTTCTAACAAAGGATAACAACACATAGTGAGTTTTCATTTTATGAGAGTGTTGAGCTGAAAATGCATGTGTATATTGCTACAGGAGTGGTATTATAAAGGAGAGTAATGGTTTCATTCAAGTTCTGGAATAGCAATAGAATAGTTAGTGTTGTTTCCTATCAGAGGTGTTATATCATTTGTGAATTATCTAGAGGTGTCATAATGACAGTGAATGAATGCACCAATGAATGACAACTATAATAGGTATGTATGAGAGCATAACCATATCTTGCTACATATTGCAGATATCGTATTAGTAGTAGCAATGGTAAGAAAATAAGCATTTTATCATATTATGATTGAATAAGCTAAAAGAGCTTTCAAGAGGTATCTCAAATCATTCAATATAGGAAAAACCATAAGAGATCCAAAAAGTAGTCATAATATTAACTTGTTGCAGGAAAGTGAAGAGTTTATGGGTTTCATTCAACATAGGGTGAAGTTTTCATTACAAAAATGTGGAGATTTCTCCTGGTTTCAACATACCCATATTGAGTTTTTACATGAAATACATAAATTTCTCACTATTCTCAGCATACCCATGTAAGGGTTTTTACAAAAGATGCAAAAAATACATGTAATGCATTATGGGTCGAGCCCAGTACATGGAAGAAATTGCAAGAATGTAATAAGAGTTTCTTCTTTAAAAGCATAGGTTCTTTTGAGTCCATGCTAAGGAGTAATACAATAATTTTAGAATAATCAAAACAAGCATGAATTGGTCGCGGCCTAGAGGAGTGTTTTTGATTCACAAATATCTCTAAAGTCAAAAACCCATTTCAAGTTGCCATCTGAATCTCAAATCTGAAATAAACAATGATCACAATGGAAAGGTTCTTTGAAAGAATGTATTATCAAAGTGTACATGATGCGGACTGCAATGGGTCTGTGATGAGTTTTTGAAAATAACAATCATTCTTTTATAATCATAAGCTTTTAAGAGCTTTTGTTTTGATAGAAATACAAAAGAAATATGAAGATAATACTTACCATTCGTGGCTGTAGAGGAGGAGAACACTAAGCCACGACCAAGCCTCATAGGAGCTTCTAGATGATGGGTTCGAGCTCACTCATGGTGACCAAGGAGAGTATAAACAAAGAAGAGATAAATGAACAAGAGAAATCAGACAAATAAAATCATACATGCCGCGGCCTTAAAGGCCATTTTTCCTTAAAAAAGGAGATGGAAGAACCACGAGTTGTCAAGAAGGAGCTTACCATGAACTGTAGAAGAAGAGTCAACCAAGAATCTAAAGAATCATGAGCATTTCAAGCTGAGAATCAAGCTCTCATGGTGGCGACATCTCCTCCCAAACAGAGTTCACTCTTAAAGAAAAGTGCAAAATGAATGGAGATTAGGGTTTGCCTTCATTTTGTTCTAGTCGCCCTAATTCAACCCATGGAGAAAATGCATAACTTTAGAAAGATGAAATTTAGGTTAATACTTTTGGTGGCCATTTCTCATGCCTAGGTCGAGCCTCTTGAGAATTTTATAAGACTTCATAAGTCTTAGTTTTTTTTAATGATTTTAGGTTTTGATTAATACCTAAGGCTTTTGATTTAAATATCAATACTTATGCCTTTGCCTTAGTGGAGATTGAAATAAATATTAATGCCTTAGGTTTTTTCATTGATTTTGGAGGAAAATCAATTAAATATAAAGGTTGAATGATACTATTTCCTTAGATTAAAATTCATAGCTTAGGCATTTAATTTCAATTGATTTTAAAAGAAATCAATTAAAGTATTCATTGATAGAGATGGCCTCATTTTTATGATTTTTTAAAGAAAAATCAAATTTGTAATGGAGAAATAAGGTATTATTTTGTAAAATATTTTTAATCTTTAATTGCAAAAATAAATCAAGTTGTAAAAACTGCATGTGTGTAAAGCAAAAGTTAAAACAATATCTTATAAATTGTTTTTTCTTTCTTACTATTTTTAGCAGTTTGTAAGGCAAAAATAAGGTTGACTTTTCCTTGGTCAGATTTGAGCTGCATGGAGAGGAGATGAAGTGTTTTATTTTCTTTTAAATCAGATTTCACCTATTTTTAGAAGCCTTATGGCATGCACATGCAAAAAGTGCGAGTTTTCCACTTTTATGCCACCTTTTGGAGTAGTTTTAGATGCTTTTCCTTGAGCTTTCTTCTTGAGCTCGGATTAGGGTTTTGAGATATATCTTGAAGAAAAACTTAGTTTTTTTAGTTCAGATTATTTATTCTTGCTCTCATGCTAAAACAAAGAGTTTGTAAGTAGAAATTTGTACTTAGACTTTGATACTCCTTCAATTAATAAAAACAACATTCCTATTTCCCAATTTTTGTGTCTTTTGCAATTTGAGTTTGATGTTACATTGTGATTTATGTTTACAAAATCCTTTTTATGTCCTGAAATTGGAGTTTGATGCACAAAGTTCATAAAATACAGGTTGCATGTTGTATTTAAGCCTGAATCTTCATGCAAATTAATGATGTGTTAAGTGTTCATGAGAGATTGTGAAGTACTGTTGTTTTCTGAAAGCTATTTGTGAGTAAAAATCAAAGTCATCATTAAGTCATCTTTAAATCAATTTAAGTTATAATTTCATTTCAGTCATCTTTCTAACTCTTTACCTCAGAAAATCATTTAGGATAGAATATATCATTCAGAGAACCAACTCACTCTAGAGATTCCTTCTTCGATCAGATTACCCACCTATGAAGAAGGTTTCCATGTGTCAACAGATAGTTAAATTCAAAGAATTTAGGATAGGTGCATATCTGATTGATAATGCTTTTGGCACGCTTCATGGGACCGAGAAAATCAATTTCAAAGAAGTTTTAGTTTTTTAAAGTTGTTGTTTGGTGTATGCAGCAGGTTTTCTGCCTTTGGAGGCCTTTCTCAATATAGCTAGCAACTCCATTCTCAGTTTTTGCATACAAATCAAGTGTTGGTTTGTTTTAAAAAGCCCAACTTTTACTGCTTTCTAGCTTATGAATGAATAAATATGTCAAATTTTCATGATAGTGTGTCATATCATCCACCATACCATGATGATGCTGCTAGTTTCAATATCATGGCCTTTCAAAACCAGCATGCCCAATATAATTACCACCCACCCATCCCTACACAATTTCCACCTCATCCTTCATATGCTCAAAATCAACCCCAAAATATTCAAGACTTGAGCTTCAAAGACATACGACTGAACTATGGGGAGCAAATGAGTGAAATAGAAAATCGAAAGCAGTATAATCAACACCAGGGGGAGATTGCAAGCATAAAGTGTACGCTGCTTGACTACATGAGGCAATTGGATGAGATCAAGAAGCAACATGAGTATAATCAACACTAGGAGGAGCCGGCTTATCAAGCCTATCTTCATGACCAAGAGTTGGAAGCCCAAAAAGCACAACTGTAGGAGTTAGATCATCAAGTTTGTTTCCAACAATGGGAACAACAACCCTGTCAGATCTTTAGTTCTGATCAAGAGTCTGAGACATGAAGGATAAAGTTTGAGGAGAATTTGGAGAGGGAGACAACCGCACAAATGAAGCTTCTACTTGCTCGGTTTCAAAGGCATGAAGCCTAGGCAACTCCTGCCATTCCAGAACATCCTATTCGAGAAGAGGTTCATGAATTTAAGTTTCCAAGTTTTATGAAAAATGAGCCTCCTAACCCTCCTAAGATCAAAATTCATGGTTTTAGAGATCTTTTACCCTTACAAGAACCTAGTTTGGGACATTATGAGCTTGTTATGATTCAAAACCAGCCACCTAAAGGATCTTCTTCCCTCCACACCATGGAAGAAGCTAGAAGTGTAAATTTATTGCATATATCTATGGAGGAATATCGGTTAGAGAAGGAGAAGATCGAACAAGAAAAGACTTCTCGTGATGAATCTATAGATGTTTGCACTAAAGAGCTTCCTTCTTTTGTAAAGGATGATAAAATTTCAGAAAATCAACTGGTGCAAGAGGCCGATTCACAACAAATGGTTGCTGATGATTGTTCCCCTTTATCAGTCAATCATATGAGTGTCGCATGTACAAAAGGGTTTGAACAATAGAATATTGATGATTATTTTGAGGTATCCAACTAGTACAGTGATGATGAGGAGCTCAAAAATCAGGAACAACTGATAGAAAAGGAGGAAGCCATGGTTGAAGAGCTACAAATTCCAGATCAAGGAATGGTCGATAGTTCACAAGTTGTGATTGATTTATTTGATGAATTGCCATTTTTTGTTGAAGACAGCATGGAGGTCGCCAACTTACCAGTTGAAGATGATCGACCTTTTCAAGATAAATTTATGCTCAATTGTCAAGATCCTGACTATTCAGCCTATAGAGAGCTTGCTGCTCTACTGAATTCTTGTAGCGATCAAATGCCCAGTTTTGAGCAGCAAAATGATGAAGGTCCTTCAAACAAAATACTGGTCCATGAGCAAATAAATGAGGGCAACTCGATTGTGGAGGAGTGCGAGGTTGAATGCATGAGTCAACCAAGGCAGGAAGCAGTTGTGGTTGGTAAGGCAGTTGACAAGAGTGAAATTAGAAGAAACAGTTCCAACTCTGTCTTCTCGACAGGATGTCCAATTAGATACATTGCTAAAATGGAGGCCAACAAAAATTTTCCCATCATGATTGAACCCAAGCATTGAAGCACAATTGAAGGAGAACAAATTCAAGTCACTTTGCCACCTCGGGGTAGTAGTGGTTATATTCCATATGAGGAGGTTAGTAAGCTTGTATACGTTCTTCAAGGTGTGGTACAACTATCTCATGGCCTTTCATCCATTGTTATTTTTCATGTAGCTCTCCAAAATCATGTACAACATCAAAATTTTTGTAGAAGAGGCAACTATTTCACCCAGTCAATGAATGGTTTCATTTGACCAACTTCTTTGGCTGGTTAGAGTAGGTTAGAGTAGTTGTTGCAACTAAGTACTTTACACACATTTCTTTTCAGTTTTTCTGCTTTCCCTAAGCACTGTTGCGCATGTTTCAGTTGGCCATCAGGGCCTGTTAGTTTTCTTTCAGCATTGTTTGTTTTTGTTTTGATGTTGTTTGGAGTATTGTTGTTCAAATTTATGAGTTTCATAAAAGGGGTAGTTTTGACTCCACGCCCAATGGAGTTTTAAAAGGAAACTAATCTAATGCTTAGCTGGCAAGCATTTAGTGGAAATTGCCAAAATGTTACCAATTTTTACTGCAGCTCGATTGGTAGAGCTAATTAATTTTTTTATATCTTAAAGTGGAAGTTTAGTTATTCTGCTTATGCATTAAGTGAGTTTTGCACTACATTCATTAAGTGTCAGTTATGAATTGTTTGAGAGAATTGAGTTCTAGAAGTTATTGTTCGGTGCTTTACAAGTCAAATGGAATACAAGACTGAATGTACAAGTGATTAAGCATAACAAATTTCTTTCATTCATTTCACAATATTGTTATATTACAATATTTCATTTGATTGCAAAAATACAACTGATTATACAAATTTGCATTTGAGATGCATTTTCTTTTTAGAATAAGAAAAGCAGAAAGAGGAATTAAAGAATCCACACAAGCCATGGAGGTAATTGTTACAATGCATCATAAGGAACATCCTACACTATTGAAGATGTAGGAAAATAAAACACATAAGAATGGACATAATCATCATTCCCTATGCTTTTGGTCAATGCAAAAGTGGTGCACCATCCTTTGTCCTTCAGCTTCGATCGACCTATAAGAGAAGAAAAGGGTTGTTAGAGCTCCGATTATGAACATCCCTACATGAACCACCAGCAATAATGTGAAATGTTGCTGACAATACATTGAAACAATTGAGAAAACGAGAGATGGATAGAAGCAAATAGGGAAACATCTCGTTGGTTTTCAATGGCAGATATCTAAAAGCTAAATGCAGATTTTATCAAATAAACCAGAAGTAAAACACACAGAAAAATAACACAGAGAATTTAACGTGGTTCACCCAATGTGGGCTACATCCACCAAACCGCAACCATCCAATGATTTCATTAACCAGTGTAAAACCCTATTACAATATCGCGAATAATCGCTTGTTTCTTATAATACTGTAACTCTATCCTAAACCCTTTATAAATTAGGGTTATACAAAATCGAGGATTTTTCCCTTTTTTGTGATTTTTCCCTTTTTCAGTAATTTCGCGAAAAAGTAGGCCAAAAATTTTTCTCGGGGGCTCCCGCCCCCGAACCCTGGACCCCGGCGAGGATACATGAAGAGTGTACAGTATAGAATGATCAGTCGCCACATACCAACAATCTCCCACTTGGAGACTGATCAGGCTCCACACCTAAACAATCTCCCACTTGGAGACTGAACCTGGATGACACCGCTGCACTTACAGCTCCCACTGGAAATAAGCACCTTGGACCCTACTGCTTTCTTATACTTTAATTCAACCTTGAAGGCCAACCAAAGCTAAAGAGGAGCTCAGCTTCTCCCTTATCACCGCCTTAGTAAACATATCCACTGGATTTACATCTGTATGTATCTTTGCCAGCTTTACTTGTCCATCCTCCATCACTGACCGAATGAAATGATACCTCAACTGTATGTGTTTGGTTTTAGAGTGCAAAGCAGAATTCTTTGCAAGATGTATAGCACTCTGGCTGTCTGTAAACAAGTAATTTTCAGCCTGTTGTTTTCCCAACTCTTCCATGAAAAGTTGCATCCATATCATCTCTTTTGCTGCCTCTGTTGCAGCCACATACTCTGCCTCTGTGGTGGATAAAGCAACCACTTTTTGCAATCGAGATATCCAACTTACTGCTGTCCCACCAACGGTAAATACATAACCTATGGTACTCCGCCTGGTATCAATATCCCCTGCTAGATCTGAGTCAACATAGCCTTTTAAATCTGTATTAGATCCCTCAAAACATAAATGTTTATCTGGTGTACCTCTCAAATACCTGAGAATCCATTTCACTGCATTCCAATGCTCAATTCCTGGATTACTCATATACTGGCTAACAACTCCTACAACATGTGCAATATCTGGTCTCGTGCATACCATGGCATACATTAAACTACCTACAGCTGAAGCATATGGTACTTTGGACATTTTTTCTTCCTCCTCTTGTGTCTTTGGACACATATCCTTAGTCAATTTTATATGACTGGGCAAAGGTGTGCTGACAGCTTTTGCATTCTCCATATGAAATCTCTGCAACACCTTTTTAACATAATCATCCTGAGATAAAAACAATTTCCTGTTTTTCCTATCTCTTGTAATCTTCATACCAAGGATTTGTTTTGTTGCCCCCAAATCCTTCATAGCAAATGAATTTGCTAACTGTTGTTTTAACTCCTTTATGTGATCCATGTTAGACCCCGCTACAAGCATATCATCAACATATAAACATAAAATAATGTAGCTATCTTCACCTAGCATCTTAAAATACACACAATGGTCTCAATTACACCTATTGTAACCTTGCTCAGCCATAAAACTATCAAATTTAAGATACCATTGTCGAGGTGCTTGCTTCAAGCCATATAAGCTTTTCTTCAATCTACACACTGGTTTCCCCTTACCTTTGACCTCAAATCCTTGTGGTTGTTCCATATAAATTTCCTCTTCCAAATCACCATGGAGAAAGGCAGTTTTAACATCAAGCTGTTCTAAATGCAAATCTTCAATAGCCACAATACTTAACACAGTACGAATAGAGGTCATTTTAACAACTGGAGAAAATATTTCATCAAAATCAATACCTTGTTTCTGTGCAAATCTCTTTACAACTAATCTGGATTTAAATCTTTTCTTACCTCCATCCTCCTCTTTCATCCTATAAACCCATTTGTTTGCTAAAGCCTTTTTACCTGCAGGCAACTTGCATAATTCCCAAGTCTGATTTTTTTTTTTTTTTTCCATTTTTTCTTCCATTCCATGCTCCCACTGAACCTTGGTATCCACCTGCATAGCTTCATGATAACATTCTGGTTCACCAGCATCAGTTAATAGAATAGAGTACAAAGAGGGAGAAAATCTTTTTGGAGGTCTACTTAACCTTGAAGATCGCCTAACATTAACTAGAGTTTGTGGTATTTCTTGTTGTTGCTGTTGCGGAGCATGAGGAACCACTGGAACATTGGTGTTTGTAATATCATCCAGCACTGCATAATCCTGTTCTT
Organism: Sequoiadendron giganteum; assembly: GCA_007115665.2. Lineage (NCBI taxonomy): Eukaryota > Viridiplantae > Streptophyta > Pinopsida > Cupressales > Cupressaceae > Sequoiadendron > Sequoiadendron giganteum. Next base: position 474,275,759 of record CM021107.1, on the reverse strand, counting down.
TCTTCCCATGCTGCTGCAATAGATCTTTGTACAACATTTTCTCATTGAATATGACATCCCTGCTTCTCACAATTTTCTTATTTTCAAAATCCCAAAGCCTATAACCAAATTCATCTATGCCATATCCAACAAATATACATTTCTTTGATTTTGCATCAAGCTTGGTTCTATTTTCAGAATCTACATGTGCAAATGCTTCACAACCGAAGGTTTTCAGAAAAGAATAACTCACCTTCTTACCTTTCCATGCTTCCTCTGGAATACCACAACCCAAAGGATTTGATGGACCTCTATTAATTAAATAAACAGCAGTGTTTACAGCCTCTGCCCACATGTTTAAAGGCAACCCAGCATGCAATCTCATAGTCCGTGCACGCTCCATTATTGTTCTATTCATGCGCTCAGCCACTCCATTTTCCTGTGGAGTCCTTGGAACCGTTTTCTGCCTACGAATACCATTAGAGGAACAATAATCTTCAAACTCTTTGCTGCAATACTCACCACCATTATCAGATCTGAGACATTTCAACTTTTTACCTGTCTCATTCTCAACCAAGCTTCTCCATTTTTTAAAAGTTTCAAATACATCAGATTTCTGCCTAATGAAATAAATCCATACCTTCCTAGTTGCATCATCGATGAATGTGACATAATAATGAGAGCCACCGAGAGAAGATACCTGAGCTGGTCCCCATACATCCGTATGCACAAGCTCCAATTTCTCATCTTTCTTTTGTTTCCCATCCTTGAGAAAACTAACTCTCTTTTGTTTGCCATACACACAACTTTCACAGAAATCCATGTTAACACATTTTAGACCTGGTAAAGCATTCTTTGAATGAAGTACTTTCATACCTTTTGCACTCATGTGACCAAGTCTGTTATGCCATAGTACTGATTCAGAATTTGCAGCAACTATCTGATTTTCTTCCTGCTGAACTGCAGCAACTGTTCCTGAACATTGATTTTTATCTGCAATAGCTAAAGTAGAAGGAACAGTATGACCTGTACAAAGATATAAGGTGCCTACTTTCACACCTTTTGCTACTACTAAGGCACCTTTTGTAACCTTCCAATTTTTATCACTAAATGTAACAACACAACCTTCATCATCTAGTTGCCCTGCAGAAATTAAATTTCTTTTTAGCTTTGGAATGTGCCTTACCTCATGCAGTAGCCAATGATTCCCATTCTGCAACTTGATCTTGATTCTTCCTTTTCCAACAATCTGACAAGGTTCATTATCTCCCAAATAAACTAGCCCAAAATCCCCTTGGACATAATCAAGAAAATAATTTCTATGGGGCGTAGCATGAAATGAAGCCCCTGAATCTAACACCCAAGAATCATCAGCATTATCAAGAGAAAGAATCAAAGCATCCTCATCAGATTTATTACTTACCACATTTGCCTCTTTATTTCCTTCCTGTTTGTCTCCTTCTTTATTTTTTCGAGACCAACAATCTTTCTTTACATGCCCTGACTTACCACAGTACCAACAATCCCTCTTGTCTCTAGATTGGGACCTTCTGTCCCTTGATTTTCCTCGTGACTTCCCACGATTCCCAAAATTGTTTCGTCTCTCATTTGTTCTGCCCCTGCTTTCTGCATTCAAAACACTGCCTGATGTGGATGTTCCACCTGAGCTTTTCCTACGAATTTCCTCGCTCAAAATAACACCAACAACATCATCAAATTTCAATGTATTTGAACCAGAAACAGAATTGCTAACCGCCATTACCAAGCTATTCCAGCTTTCAGGCAAAGAACACAAAATCAAAAGAGCCCTAACTTCTTCATCAAAGTTAACTTTTACAGAAGTTAATTGACTGGTAACCGTATTAAATTCATTCAAATGATCAGTAACTGATCCACCTTCTACCATTTTCATATTAAATAAGCGCTTCATAAGAAATACCTTATTCGAAGCGGAAGGCTTTTCATATAACTTTGCTAGGGTTTCCATCAACTCTAGAGTTGTCTTTGCTGTTGTGATATTGAACGCCACCGATTGTGCCAGGCATAAGCGAATACTGCCAAGTGCCTTTCTGTCCAAAATATCCCAGTCCTCATCCGACATTGTTGTAGGTTTCTTGGTTTTCCCTTCCAATGGCCACCATAAATCCTTCTGATAGAGATAGTCCTCCATCTGCATCTTCCATAACTGATAGTTCTGCCCATTGAACTTATCAACCTTCATCTTACCCTCGTCTGCCATTGCTCCCACTTAACCGTGAGACTCCCACTCAACCGTGAGACTTTCCTGCAAACGATAATTGAAAAACAACTCGCTCTGATACCACTTGTTAGGTTTTCAATGGCAGATATCTAAAAGCTAAATGCAGATTTTATCAAATAAACCAGAAGTAAAACACACAGAAAAATAACACAGAGAATTTAACATGGTTCACCCAATGTGGGCTACATCCACCAAACCGCAGCCATCCAATGATTTCATTAACCAGTGTAAAACCCTATTACAATATCGCGAATAATCGCTTGTTTCTTATAATACTGTAACTCTATCCTAAACCCTTTATAAATTAGGGTTATACAAAATCGGGGATTTTTTCCCTTTTTTGTGATTTTTTCCTTTTTTTCAAACAAAAGCAAAGGTGTTGGGGGCTGTGAACTACAGGTGGGGCCGCCCTTAACCTATGAGGATACATGAAGAGTGTACAATATAGAATGATCGCCACATACCAACAAGTTCCTTGCTTTGGTGTGAAAGTCTTCATATCTCTTCTTTGTCTCCAGGAGGAATGCCTCATTTGGACCAAAAGTGTAATCAACTATGGTGTGAACTTTGTTGACTCATCTTTCAGCAGATGAGTGAAGCTTCTTGCATCTATCAAGATGCATCTTGAGATTATCAAGAGAAAGCCATAAGTCACAAATTGCATGCATAGAGGCCTTTCTTCAATTTCCTCTTCACATCCTGGTAGTCAAAGTCAAATCTATATTTGTATGTTTTGATAGTTATGAATTGCATTTCTGCATAGACTGAATTTTCCTTCAGCACACTGTGAACAATATACCTTCCAATTGTCAATGGAAACTTGAAACTCGATTTATGAATTCTCATGTGTTCCTTATGCACTGAAATCAGCTATCTACATTGCTCCATGAGTATCCACTTATCTAATGGATATCTGGGACAAATGTACGAACACCCAGTATAGCAATCCACTCTCATATAGGTGAAAGTTGTAAATTGAAAAAAGATACACCCAACTTTACTAACCACTTTGTATGCCTCATCCAATAATCTCTTCTTCTCGAGAGTTAGACCAAAACTGAATAGTAGGGGTGCAAAAAAGGTATTTGTGACCCTCCTAAAATGATGAAGAATTTCTCTTAATTTCAATTGATAAAACTACTCATATATAGGCACAAAATGTATGTTTCCCTTTGTAGACAACCCCAAAAATTGCCTCATTACTGCGACAACGTACACCAAATAAGAAGTCATGTAGAACTTTAGACCAATTGGCACATTTATCAACTACTCATGAATTTCATCACTGATTTAAGTCCCCCAATTAATATGAGCTTTCTTTCTCCTAATGATCTGAATATATTCATACATCCATTCTTGAAGATGGGATGACTCAAGCAATCCTTTAACCCTACTCAAGAGAGTAATAATGTCCCTGATATCTTCTTTGAAATCACTCCTAGGAATCCCCTTTCGCCATCTTGAGATAGTAGGCCTAGGTATTTTCAACCATTGGCTATTAATCAAATTTTTGGCCTTAGTTGGATCTTGATCATAAACCTCCTGTTCCTGTTGCATTGAGATCTTTGTGTATTGTTCCATGCGAGGAACCTGGAAGAGAATATCAAATAATTCAGGATCTAGTCTCATCATGACTTGCCCCAAGGAATCTATTACACTTTTTCTATCTCTGATGTAGTGAGATGTAACCTAGAGAATAAATTTGTATTATGAGCAGAAGTCAGGAATGTGGATACCAGGTGCAAATTTCCATGAACAATAGCTCTCAAGTTATATTCTAAGGGATTTTTCTCAATTCTTTTCACAAAATCTTCAAGGTCTTGATGACCAATTTCAGCGTCTTTAATTTCATCCACCTTCGAGATCACCATGGTAGGCAGAAAGACACCCTGATATTTGTATTTCATTTTTTCCTCTTTCTTAGAAGATGATGGACGCTTATTTGTTGTCATCTAGGAGCAATAGGATTGGGGGATATCACCTTCTTAGATCACATGATGAGATCTTGAGAGGAACTACAAGAATAGTAAATCAATAGATGTTAGGAGAAAATGCAGCATTGGGAAGCATGAAGTGAGGAAGCAATTTGGAGCAACTGCAAATGAGCTATCTTGCATGAAAAATGGACCATGAGCGAAGAAACAAAGTTTGGAGTGCAAGCAAAGTGATTTTAGAGCGTTAATGGAAAACACTAATTTTTATGTAGGAGCGCTAAAAATCAGCGCTCCTACACTTGGGATGATGATTTTACATGTAGGGGTGTTGAAAATCAATGCTCCTACATGTTTTTCATTTGATATGTAAAAAGTGTCAAGGTGCTAAAAATCAACACCTTGACATTTTAGGGACAATGCAATATCATGCTCAGGCACTGATTTTCAGTGCTCAAGCATATCCATGTTTGTCGTGAAGTCATTTGTTCAAGCAGACAAAAACACCACTTTTGCATTTTGAAGACAAGGCACTCCATGTAGGAGAAATGATTTTCACCACTCCTATATTTGTAGTTAGTGAAAATCAATATTGAAGAGGTGGACAAAAACATCGCTCTAGCATTTGAACATAGGGAAGATCTTGGTGTAATGGTGGTGAATTTCACCACTTTGACATTAGAGTGATGATCCTTTGGTGAACAGTGAGGCTTCATTCTTTTCAACTGCAGACATGTAAAATTTTCACCCCTTGGTGAGTTATGTAATCCTAGTGAGAAATGATGGAAAGACAAAAGATAGCAAAAAAGATAGAGATGACATTAAGACCAGGACACAAAGAAAAATGCATAAAATAACAATGAAGAGCAGGGTGCGACTTGTAAAGAGGGAGGCGAATTCAAAAAGATGGAAAAGATTCAAAATTCTAACACAGAAAAACGTATTGACAAGATTGAATTGAAATTTATAGAGATTCTTAAAACGAATGGAAAGAAGAAACACGATGAAGAGAAAAAGCAACGAGATACCTGGTAAAAAATGTGATGCCCTAGTTTAAAACTTGGGAAAGATCCTCAAACACAGGTTTGATTTGGGCTTGGAGAATGTCCAATATGCAGAGGAGAAGGTGAATGAAGATTAGAGTAAAGATGATATGCTAAAAATCACTTTTTAAGTCTCTTAAAAGTGTCATTAAAGCAACTTAACATTCACATTAATGAAGGCGCGCTGAGTGGCGAAATACATGCATGAGTGGTGAAAATCGCTACTTGTGCATGTAGAAGACTTGAGTTAGACAAAATGTGCACAAGCGGTGATTTTCACCACTTGTGCATATTAAAACAAGACTTAAAAGAAAAATGTACAAGCATTGAAAATTAGCACTTGTGCAAAATTCACAGTTTGAAGACAAAGTGTATGAGTGCTGATTTTTTGCACTCCAACACTTGGAGTTATAATTTCACTAAGGTACATGTAGGAGCGTTGATTTTCAACGCTCTGACATTTTTGATAATTTGAATAACTCTCAAGGGTTGAGAGTTCACGAGATGCTTGTTTCGAAGCTCTTCAAAATATGAATGTGGGGGAATGCTGAAACAAATTCTTTGAGGTTTTGGACTGCGTATTGAGGAGAATTGAAAATTGTCTCATTTTGAGTGCTTGAAGTACATGAAACTATGAAACATACAAGTTTTGTAGGGGGTTATCCCATGAATCTAGTGCAACTAGATTCAAGGATAATACACACATAACCCAATGTAGTCATATGTTGCCACATGGAAAGGAGGATGTGGTAAGCACCATGATGTCTATTGATGTGGTTAGAGGAGTTGACACATCTGCTTCAGACATGGTGAATCTCCTTATAGCATAATTTTCTCATTGGTCCATATGACATGGTGAGCTATCATAGCACCAACATGATATAAGATGCAAGTGGAGGAAGACACATGTAAAAGGTTGTGCAAAGTTCCTATAGAGACAACAAAAGGCCAATGAAATGAACCTGTATACACTTAAAAATGGTTTGGATAAATTAATTAAATACAAGTTATTTAACTAATAAGTCTTTAATTCTTCTACTTATAAATAAATCAACAAATTTATTTATATAGTTCATTTTCTTAAATTCTTTCTATTCTAAATCATTTTCTTCATGTCTTGATAAAATAAACAGCTTTAATTAGTTTTCTTTATTTAATTAACTCCTTTTTATTAAATTTGAATTTTAATATTTGAATTCAGTCACATTTCTACTAACTTCTCAATCTTCCACCTCATCACGTGTCTCATGAAATTAAATATTTTCAATATTTATCTGGCATTTATCTTCAACAAATTCTAACCAATTTTGAGACACTTGGCTTTCACCTCCATTTGATTCCTCTCCACACTCAACAATTTGTTCTTCTAAAGAGAACACTCTCCTTGATTCTCTCTAAACTCTTCATCCCCAAGCGTCCATCTCTCCAAATTGAATCTAGATCATTGAATCCTGCCACATAAGCTTATGCCTTGGAGAAATCTATAAATACAACCTTATTTACAACATTTCACATATAGAGAGATCTAAGCATAATTAAAGTCTGTAGAATTTTAGAGAGAATTATCATCTTAGCATCTTAGCATTGTCATTTTAGTGCTTGCATTTCAGAATTAAGTAGATTTAGCATGGCATTACCATTAGTTGCATCTTAATTTCAGTAACTTAATCACATCATTTCATTATCAAAATCATAGCAACATATTAATCCTTACATAATCATCTACTACATTTTAGCAATCAATCATGTAGGAAAGTATTTCTTGCATTTCCAGCATCTCGTTCTTTGGGTTATCATTTGGAAATTCATGTGCATACAAACAATCTGAGAGAAAAAAATGACTTGAAAAATCCTTGGAGGTAGAGGACAATGAGACGCCATTAGACAGTTTATTTATTTTGATTTGATTATCATTTGAATTCTCTAAGATAATGTTTCATTGGTGTGTTGTATTATTTGCTTATGCACTCACATTATTCATACACACATTAATTGTGCCCACCATGGGGCCTAGCCCCATTTTTAACATTTTTTGGAAAGTTTTCATTCATAGGTTTGATTGTTAATTTCAATGTAGTGCACCCAAAGCTTCTTTCAATGCATCTGCATATTCCTTTGGTGCATTTAGTCTCTAGTCTAACGCATTTGCCTAATCTTTTGGCACATCAAGTCTCTGTTCTAGTGCATACGTGGGATCTTTCAACACATTTGTCCCTTCTTTCCATGCATTATAGGATTTGGTTTTCATTTTTTGCTTAGCAAAATAGTGCATTTAGAGTGTTTTCTAGCACATATACTACATTTTACAGTGCATATGGTCTTCGTTTTAGCGCATTTATCTCTATTTGCATAAACTCAAAATTCTAGAAACTGATTGATGTTTTTCTATTTTGTAGGTACTTTAAACGCTATCAAAGACAATCATCTGAGACTATTAATGGTGTTTGTAGGGGCTGGAGTTTTTTTTTTTCCTTTGATTAAATTAGGCATCTAGTTTAATTACGAGGTTAATGAACACCATGTATGTTGTGCTTGTAAAGTGATAGGCCTATGCTCTCCCCTTCACTAGGTGACCAAAATGCCAGACTCACTATTTCATTTATTGCAATAGCACCTTTAGAAGGCCCGTTGTAGTGGGAAAAAGTACTCACCCTATAGGAACAACCTAAGTGGGAACAACTAAAGCCAATCATTCCAACCCACTATAATCAAATGTGATTGTGAGGAAAATCACATTCAACGGTAGTGTGAATTGATAACCATCCCCAAAGCCTTTGTTCTAAAGGTTGGGAGGTCTCCTGAGGGATTTTATCATTTTTCCACGTTGAATGGAAGCCCTTCCTAAAAATTTAAGTGTAGTAGCCAACTGAGTCAGTTCCCAAACATTATAATATTCATAATGCAAGGGGAGGGAAGAATCTACCCCCAAGATACTCACCATATAACTACTAGGGATTATTGGCCAAAAGTGAAGGGATTGACTTTTGGTTAAGACCTAGAAAAGACAAAAAAAATGGGTGCCCTCTAGAGGGTGATACAATTGTGTGAGCTGACGTAGTTCTAAGATGTGGGTTGTGGCATTATAATGACCCTTGACATTAGAAGAGTGACTGGTTTGTTTTCTATTGTTTAATACCACTAGAAATCAAAGGGATTGGACCAGATCCTTGAACATACACTTAATTTTTAGATCATAGTGTGAAACAACTATTTTACTACTTGTTGTTGTGTTTGAAATCATTTTTCCAGAGATCATCTAGAAAACACTCAATTCACTAATCCAAAAAATGAAAAAACCAAACAAAGCTTTCAAAACGGTGACCATTTCCAATTCAACGCATTTGCCTCTTTTGTTAGCACATAAGCTTTTTTTTCTAGCACATCCATCACACCTTTCAACGCATTTAGGTCATGTTCTGGTACATTTGTCCCATCTTCCAACACATTTGAAATTTTTTTTAGCACATTGACCTGATATTCCAAAAGAGAACTAAGTTGAAAGTGTGTGAGATAACTTGAATCACATTTAGGGGCAGTCTAGCGCATCTCTGGCTTGTTCTAGCGCATTTAGCTTATCTTCCAACACATCTTTGGCTTGTTTTAGTGCATATAACCCATCTTCCAAAGAATCTAGGGTATTTTCTAACGCATTCATCATATATTTTAACGCATACGCTTTCTATTCTAGTGCATCTAGCGGACAATCTAACTCATGTAGGCTTTATTTTAGCGCATCTATGCCATCTTTTAGCGCATTTGACACCTGTTTTATTGCATCCATTTGATTTAATAACAAAGAGCTAATTTGACCTTCTGTCCAATAATTAAAACTAGATTTATGGATCCCTTCCGAAGCACAGATCATTCCTCATCACAACATCAAGTTAAACTTGAAGAAATTGGATTTTGCAAGTAAAATTCCCTTAAATAAACTTGGATCAAACATCTTAAAGTGCCTAATCATCAAACCTATCTCTGATTGTTTAGCTAAGTTTCATCACCAGGATCTATCATCCTTTATCACGAAATGAACGTTGTACATCAGATTTATCACCTTAGTATCATCAATATAATCCATCATTCTATTTGACTTAGGTATCTCATTGGCACTCTCCTAAACAAAGATCAAAGTATAGTGAAACTTTAACACTTGTATGCTCGTTTTAACAAGAGCCCAAAAACAAAAACTCAAAGAACAAGAAGCAAAAACCCAAACCATCATGGTTGAAGCTGAAGAAAACCCCCTTCATAGATTTCACCAACTTGAAATGGATGAAATAACTGATGAGGACATTCAAAAAGCTCAACAAGACCCTAAATTTCATAAATTCATGGAGAAAATTATGGAAAAAGATGGAGAGAAATAATTTTTGATGTTGGCAAACCAAGGGGTGAAACTGCCCAGTGACTTTGATGTAAATCAACTGAAATGAACTCCCAAGAGGACATAAGTTGATTCATGAAACACAAATCCAATGGATGATTTTACCCAACAAATGAAAAATCTCCAACAACAAATCCAATACATGCAAAGAGGAACCACAAAAAGATATTTTATGCAAGCTATCTATCCTTACCCCTTTGACAAAAAATTGAACATGATACCATTTCCACCAAACTGCGATCTTCCAAAATATGACAAATACAATGGCAAATCGAATCCTATAGATCATGTAAGATAATTTTGCACCATGAGCTTGGAATTTGCACATGAAGAAACTTATTTAATGAGATTGTTTCCACAAAGTTTTGGTGGCTAATGCATGGAATGGTTTTCAAAACTTCAACTAGGTATTAGGTCATTTGAAGAGCTGGTAAATAAATTCATCACTCAATATTCCTAAAAAATTCAACATGAAATAACCATGAAAGATCTTTGCAACACAAAAAAAAAAAGGTGAATCATTTCACATTTTTGCAAAGATGGAGAATATTGTTTGCTAGATATGCTTGTCCTATACTTGAGAATGAAAAGATGGATATTTTCATTGGCAATATTAACAGTGAGATGAGTTATAGGCTAGAATTACAATGTCCACCTAGCTTTGAAAAGATGATTGAAAACATACTTAAAATTGAGGAAGCCTTGGTTAAAAGAGGAGTATTGAAAATCTATAATGAAGGAACAAATAATGCTAATCATCATCATAACAAAACTGAAAAATCTAAATTTTGGACAAGAAACAAGAATGTTGGTAATGATGGTGTAGATGAAACACATAATGCAAAACCATTCTTTAATCTATTAGTAATTACACCCAAGACTAATCAAAACACCAATCAAAATAGAAATAAAAATAACACATAATCTAAACCAGCTCCACCACCATATCGAACACCATCAAATCGTAGAAAATTCACACCTTTGGGGGAAATCACTTGAATCAACATTAAAATAAATTCTTATGCCAAACTCATAACATTATCGGAGGCACGAGTTTGGGAACCAAGAGTCAAACCATCAAGGTGGAATGATGCATATTATTGTGATTTTCATAGAAACAAAGGTCATAAAATAAATGATTGTATGCAACAAAAACATTTGGTGCAAGACTTGGTAGATAGATGTGAAATATTGATAGAAGGACCTCAAACAAATACTGATCATGGAGCATTCAAAGATCCTCTACCCAACCATGAAAAAGGAGAATCCTCTTCTACGAACAAAATGAAAAATATGAATTATGTCTATGATACCACCATCTATTACATTTCTACAATTGATGATCAAATCAATGACATCGAAATCAATGAAAAACAAAACATGGTTGAAACTAATAATCAAATTAATTTCATTAAAATCAACAATAAAAAAAATGATCCACCAGTCAATGTGACCATGGGAGTGCAATCCAAGTTTGTATTGAAATTAAGTATATCTAGAACACCTGCTTCCTCTTCAAATCAATGTAATATCGTAGACCAATTGCAAAAGATCCCAACACAAATATCCATTTTGGAACTTCTTAAAATTTCACTAGCCTATAAGGATATTCTGGAAAAGGCTTTAGTGGACACCATAGTACCCTCAATTTGGAATTTTGTCAATTCCAAGCCATGGTGGGACATTTTATTGCACCCCATTATTTATCATTCTCAGAAAACGATGATGTATCCCTCACTCATGCATGCAATGTTGCACTCCATATCAAGGTTCTAATCCATAAACATTGGGTCAAACACATTTTAATAGATGGAGGAGCCGGTCTAAATATATGCATCCTAAATCTTATCTATTCATTGGCATTTTTAAAAAATGTCATAGATTCCAGAAGAAAGATCACCATAAAAGCTTATGATGATGAAGAAAGATCCTCTCAAGAACTGATTGTATTGCCAATTCAAGTAGGACCAATTCAAAAATACATAATCTTCCAAGTATTAGACAAAGATTTGACATACAACATACTCTTGGGTTGACCTTGGATCCATGAAATGAAAGTAGTAACATCAACATACCATCAATGTTTGAAATTCCCCTACAATGGACAAGAGATCACCATTTCAGCTGATTCCAACAATCCTCAATATTTTAATACTCTCAAGATGGTCCAAGATACTTTTGTGCCACACAACAGAGAAGCTCACACTTCCATTTCCTCAAGCAATGAAAGTCAACTAAATTCTTTGTCAAATTAGTTTGAGAGAAATGTTCAGTCAAAAGATAAAGGCATTAGTGATCCTGCTTCCTCAAGCAATGAAAGCCAACTCAATTCTTTATCAAAATAGTTTGATAAAAAGATACACTTGAAAGATAAAGGCATAGGTGAATATTCTATTGAGAAATCCTTATTTTTCTCCCAACTACTACCTTCTCCAAAATCATATGGACAACCATCAATATCTAAACAACAATCTTCACAACCCATCATTGTCTTTGATGGTACATTTGTAAAATCAGGTACCCTAGCTGATGAATCTAAGGATAAAGACATTTTAAATTGGCTTTACAAAGATTAATAATCCCAAGCATCAACTTCTAGTATACAAATAGAGAAATATGGTAAAGGGTCTAATATCTTAGAAAAGATGGGATATGAAGGAAAATGTCCTATTGTTAAATGAAAAGAAGGTATTGTGGAACCAATTCAACCTATCACACTCAACACAAGAGACAAGACAAGATTAGGATACAAAGAAGAGACAAAATAAGAATCCATTTAGAAGGTTTGTGAATGAATGCTCCAACTACAAGCTAGCTCCGAAATAGACTCAAATGAATATGAATGGGATTCACTATCTAAAGAATCTTGTCAAGACAAGGAAATTGATGTGATAAAGAGGTACACACCCATCTATATGGAGGGACAAATTTTAGGGTCTAGACCATTTGAATTTAGATCACAACATATCGTTGGCTCTAGTGAGGATGATCAAACATCGAGCAAGATATATGATTATGAGAAGAGTAACATTAAAGACCTTGATGTTTCTACTAAACACCTTGACATTTCCATCCTGACCCTCACTGCACTGGACCTTGACCAACCCGATGATCCCTTACCTCTATTACACCCCAAACTCATTGACTGGTAACAAACCGAGCCTCTTGATATCCCTATCTTTTTAGATGGTAATGCCATCGTCAATTTCCTTTGTGCTGAAAATACAAAAAAAAGTTCCACCAATGAATTTCATAATGAAGCTTCAAACAAGGGGAGTGCCAAATCTCTTAACTGCAAAATAAATAATACAAAAAAAAGATCTAATGGTGAAAACCATGCAATGGCAATATTAGATCATGAAAAAGTAAAAACAAAGAGCTTATCCAACAGTGAAAACCTCTCTTAGGCATTGAAGGATGAGAGATTTGACACTCTTCCTAAGAATTATCAAGAAATATCTTCAACATTGGTTGAGCCTACACAATCCATAAATATTGGTATTGTAGAAACAACAAAGACCATACACCTAGCGACATCAATGATATAGCAAGAAAATCCAAATTTCATCAATTTTTTTGAAGAAAGACTAATAAAATTTTCTTGGTCTTATGCTAACATGCTAGGGATAGATCTAGATCTAATAATGCATCATTTATCCATAGCGCTAGGAGTGAAGCCAATAAAGCAGAAATTGATAAAAATGCATCCACACATTGCCCTACTAGTGAAAGAAAAATTAAAGAAATTATTAGATGTGGGGTTCATTTGGCCAATCAACTATGCATAATGGATTTCAAACATTGTACCAGTTTCCAAACCAGACAATAGTATCAAAATATGCACAAATTTTACAAGGCTTGTCCAAAGGATGACTTTACTTTGCCTAATATAGACATCATTATGGATTTAACAACTAGACATGCAATGATATCACTCATGGATGGTTTTTCAAGCTATAATTAGATCAAGATTGCACCAGAAGATCAAGACAAAACAACTTTCACATGCCCATGGGGTACATTTTGTTGGAACGCCATGCCTTTTGGATTAAAGAATATAGGAGCCACTTATTAGCATGCAATGACAACAATATTTCATGACATGATGCATACATTCATGGAGGACTATGTGGATGACATGTTAGAAAAATAATTCACCAGGGAAGGACATCTAGAAATCTTGGATAAACTCTTTAACCGATTGGAAGAGTTTAATGTGAATATAAATCCAAAGAAGTGTGTATTCAAAGTAACATCAACAAAACTCTTAGAATATATAATCTCAGCCAAGGGCATTTAATTAGATCCCGCTAAAGTCAAATCCATCATGGAAATGCCACCTCCTAAGAACATTAACCAACTAAGATATTTACAAGGGAGATTCCAATCCATCAAAAGATTAATCGTGCAACTGGTAGACAAGTGTCATCCTTTTACTCATTTATTACACAAAAATGTTTCTTTCAGATGGGATGAAAAATGTGAAGCTGCTTTTAACCAATTGAAACAATATATGATGACTCCACCTGTATTGGTACCACCATGAGAGGGAAAACCACTTCTACTCTACATAGCAACTATTGAGGTATCTTTGAGAGCTTTGCTAGCACAAGAAGACTCTACAGAAAAAGAAAATACCATCTACTACATCAGTAGAACATTGAATGGCTATGAAATTAACTATACATTCATTAAAAAAGCTTGTTTGGCAGTGATGTTTGCTACTCAACAATTGTGACACTATATGTTAACCTATACCATCAAGCGAATAGCCAAGATAGATTCGTTAAAATATCTACTCACCAAAGCCAATCTACTCAACTGAAGCACCATTGTAAGATGACCATCCTAGATGCACATTGAATTTCCAGATGTTGATTTTCTCACAATAACACCACCTTATTGGATCTTATACTTTGATGGGTCTTAAACTCAATGTGGATCTGGCGCTGGAATCCTATTTGTTACTCCTCAAGGACACACTATCCCAAAATCTTGCAGGTTGATGTTCCCTTACACAAACAACATGGCAAAATATGAAGCATTAATCATTGGTATCAAGCTAGCAATGGAATGGAAAATCATAGAACTACAAGTTTATGGAGACTCATAATTAGTCATTAATTAGGTTAATGATGACTATCAGACAAAAGATGAGAAGTTGATGCCATACAAGAGAATGATAGACGACTTCAAGAAATACATTGTTGAGATCAAGTTCAATCAAATTCCAAGAGTGGACAACAAAGATGCAAATGCCATGGCAACCATTGCTTCTCTTTTACAATACCAAAACAGTGAAGTCATTATGAATTCATGGTGGAACAATTATTTACTCCCGCCTATGATAACCCTGAATCCCAAGTTGTGTGCCATCTAGTCAATGTTGATTCCTCAATCTATGGGAAGATTTATACTTATATGAGAGATAATACCCTTCCACTTGAGATATCCCAAAACCAAAAATGTAACTTTATCTAGCTGAGTGATTTCTGGATTTTATTGTGTGTGAATTTTTTTCATCAACGTTTCGGATCACACTCTGTGATCCATCATCAGGATGAGAGCAAAGAGCAAGGAGAAAATAATAAGAGTTTAAAACCAAGATCAACTTTAAAAAGACCAGGTAGAGAGAGGGAGGGTAAAAATACTTGTTTTGTTGTGTTTATTTTTTTCTCTTTGGTTTTCTATTTCTTTTTGTTCCTTGTCTTGCTTTGGTTGTATTTTGCCTTGGTTTCTTATGTTTTGGTTTTTCTTTTTTAGTTGTCTAGTCTTACTTTTTTAAGTTTTCTTTATTTTTTTTGTTTTTATAATAATTTAAGTCTTTATTTCCAGTAATATTTCTCTCATAAGAAACCAAAGAGGAATGAGATAAATATTATTGGAAATAAAGACTTAAGTTATTATAAAAACGAAAAAAGATAAAGAAAACTTTAAAAAGTAAGACTAGATAACTAAAAAAGAAAAACCAAAACATAAGAAACAAAGGCAAAAGACAACCAAAGCAGGACAAGGAACTAAAAGAAATAGAAAACCAAAGAGAAAAAAATAAACACAACAAAACAAGTATTTTTACCCTCCCTCTCTCTACCTAGTCTTTTTAAAGTTGATCTTGGTTTGCAACTCTTATTATTTTTCTCCTTGCTTTCTGCTCTCATCCTGATGATGGATCATAGAGTGTGATCTGAAATGTTGATGAAAAAAATTCACACACAATCAAATCCATAAATCACTCAGCTAAAAATTATGGATTGTGGAAACTTGATATCATTAAGTAACTTTATATGTCAAGCAACTCGACATACCATGATAGCTAATACACTTTATCGACGAGATCTTGATGGTACTCTCCTTTGATGTCTTGAACGTGACGAATTTGAGACAACCTTACGAGAAGTTCATGAGGGTATTTGTGGTATTCCTTCAAGTGGTCTTACTCTAGCTAAGAAACTCCTACACTTGGGATATTATTGGCCGAACATGGAGACAAAATATTCTCAATTTGTCAAGAAGTGTCAAGTCCATGGACACCTCATACACGCACCGGTGCAAGACTTGCAACCATTCACATCAACCTACCCTTTTTATCAATGGGGACTTGATCTTGTGAGTAAGATTCATCCATCTTCCTCCAATGGACGCAAATTCATAATCACAGCCACAAAGTATTTCACAAAGTGGATTGAAGTTATCTCATTAACCACCATCATTGGTAAAAAAAATTGCCTCTTTCATCCTGAACTATATTATCTGTCAGTACGGTATCCCTAGTACCATTATCACTAACAATGGTAGACCTTTCAAAAATCAAGATGTATAAGAGCTTTGTGAAAAATTCCATATCCAACACCGATTTTCCACACCTTACTACCCTCAAGGGAACGAGCAAGCAAAAGCCTCAAACAAGACCATTTTAAAATATTGAAGAAAACTATTAATGATGTTGGACGTGACTGGCATGTTCAACTAAACCCTACTTTGTGGGCATATCGTACTAGCATCTGTACCCCTACAGGAGCCACACCATATGCTCTTGTGTATGGATCAAAATCCATATTACTTATTGAGGTATAATTACCTTCACTCTAGGTGTCATTAAAAGGAATCATTTCAGAGGAAGAGTATCGAGTATCTAGGCTACAGGAGTTGGAATTGTTAGATGAATGTCATCAACATGTTGTTGATCACCTGAAATCCTACCAACAAATAATGTCAAGAATATATAATCACAAGATCAAACCAACAACATTTCAGGTGGGTGACTTGGTCCTAAAAGAGAATCCTCGCAATCAACAGGATCGAGAAAAGAAAGGAAAATTTGAACTTGTTTATGGATCAGTAGCATATCAGTTATCTAAACCTGAGGGGGGCCTATACCTATCAACAACCTTCATCTCAAGAATTTTTACACATAACTCATCCAGTGCACGGTTCAAAAAGCAAAAAAATACAAAAAAAAATCAAAAAGATCAAAATCCAAAAAAAATACAAAAAAAGTGAAAAAACAAAAAAATCGTTAGCTTGATGAAAACCTGGCAAACAAGAGTCTTGGTGACAACAAAAAAATCTGAAAAAGTGCAATAAAAACTAGTGAAAACCTAGCAACATGCACTATTTGTGATAGATTATCTTTTCCATCTATTGGAACATGTGTCGGTCGTTTTCTTTTTTCCATCACTATGTTTGATCATCAAAAGAACCTCATGTATATCTGGGCATTACGATCGTGTCTCATCCTGGCTTGGTTATCATTGTACATATTCATAATAAATTATTGGTTCTCACTAGGGGGAAAATCTTGAAATTGTTAGGGGCAACCTACTTTAAGCTTACAACAACCAACAAACAAACAATAGTCTAAAAACACAACAAACACAACAATCATAGTAAAACTCAACATTGAACAAATCTTAGGAAACAAACCATCCAAATCAGTAACAATATCAATAAAACAAAGTTTAAATCTCACTAGATTTTCTTCTGAAGCATGGTTTAATCACTTTAGCATGAATGTTCAACTATTGTATCTTGATTTTTTTTATCATTTCTCTCGAGAAACTCAAGGATGTCATGGACTAGAGGAGCTATGAAGGAGTATGATTTTTATTTGTCTATTTTTTGTGAGTTAATCATTACTACTATGTAATTTTTTTGTGGGACATTCTCTACAAAGTATCATTGATGACATTTTGAATTTGCATAGGAAAAGGATTAAGTCTTGTTTGTTTTATGCAAGAAATACTCAAGTCGTCTCGGTTCAATTATGCCTAGATGCTTGTACTACCTTGCAATATAAAAAATCAATGGAAGTTGTACTCGGGTCATCATGTTCTAATTATACCATCGATGTTTGTACTAACTTTCAACATATTAAAATCTCAATGATGATACCAAGCACAATAAATCGATTGACAAGAATGACAACATTGCATATTTAGATTTGCATGGTTAAGATAGATTGCATCCATATTAGTTTTGCATTCGCATTTTAGATTTTCCGAGGCCGAAATTTCAAAATGATTCTATCTCTATCATTAAAATATTGAGTACATTTGACATTAACAAAAACAAGATCATTCACATATAGTTGCATAAGAATTGTCATATCATACATATATTAGAAAGCATTATCATCAATCATCCATCCATGCATTAGATCATATATTCACATTGAAAAAAAAAAGTGCATTACATCTCATTCACACAATTGAATCCATCCCATATAGCATAAAGCATTATTCATAAACCATATAACATCATCATCCATGCATTATTATAATCCCTATTACATCCATACACATAACCATGGCATAATCACATAAGCATCACATAGCATATAGAATAGAAATTAAATGCATTCACCATAAACATTCATCATAAAAGCATGTAGATAATATATAGATCAATACTATCCATTGCATCTCACATATAATCTCCAAATAATAAATGTCAAGTGTACAATGATATCATAAAACTTGGAGAGATACATCATCAAAAATGTGGCAGAATATCACAAGGTCCTCGACTGAATAAATGTATACATCATCAAGTGTCAATGTATCAAATATGAACATGAGAGCTACATGGTACTCCCCCCAGACATTGTAGGCCTCACTGAGCCTCTTTCTGCACCACTAGATGGACCTACACCTGGATCCCTACCTGATGAATCTTTGGGAGGTGGCCCAATCACACCCTTGCTCATGGTCCATGACTGACTCCGACCTGATTTGGCACTGACAACCTGTGCATAACTTGGGGCATGTCACTCTACAAGAACTGCCTCATAATATTGTAGCCTATAGTACTCCGCCTCTCTAACTGAATGTCGTACCTCTCTAAGAATATATCCTGTAGTGGTCTCCTCATACACTCTTTGTAACCTCTCAACCAAGGTATTTGCCCTCTCACATCTCTGCCTCATGCTATCTCTCTTTGTTGTCAGAGAGGCAATCTATGCCTATTCTTGAGATAATTGTCCCTATAAGATTTACACCTATGTTTTTAAGGCGGCTATCTGTGCCTGATGCTGATGGGAGGGCACACAAATATGAATCTATGAGGGTGTTGTCTGCTACTGCTTGGAGAGCACCGTAGATCTCCTCCTTTGGGACACTTTGAAATCTAGTACCATTCCACCTCCACCTCCATCTCTCCCATCTCCCTCCTCCTCTCCATCTCCCCCATCCCTCCTCTATCTCAATAATAAGTTGGGTCCCCACTCAGGAATATCTTGTCACCTCTGCACATAGAATGCCACTCCCTGGGGTATAACCAGAACTCTGTCATACTAGCGAAGCACTCTCATCAATAGGAATCTCTTGATTGCAAATGGTGTTCGACCAATCAAGTATTTGGAATTAAAAACATAAGGCATCTCAACATCATCCTCTGGCCACTGCTCACAATCTAAATATGGTTGTCATGTCACTATCTCCAAATCATCCAGAACACACCACCACTACTCTAATTTTCCCAGCTTTTGTTGGAAAAACATACCTATATATCCAAAAATATATAGCCTCCTAACAGGACGATCTCTGTTTTCCATGGGCCGCGTAATAACTATGTGCTCCCATGCCCAAATCTGTAGCAATTTCACTCCAGCTAATAGACTCACAGTTCCAAGGTAGACCACCTGATGTAGATCATGATACAAGTGTTCTAACATGCAAGGACCCCATTCGTATCTAATCCCCTATTAATCATGCTCTCCAATATCTGATCCCAACCAACTGAGAGTCCCTTCGTTCTATGATTCGGACATAAGAAACCTCTAATGAATCCAGTTAGAACACAAGGTAATGATTGATATGAAGCAACCATCTCCTGGGATCTCATACCCGCTAATATCATCATCATGAAAAATACTCCTTGGTGCATCAGTCCCTCCCTGCTCCATGTGATCATAAACAGCTTACTCACCAACAATGGAAACCCCCAAGATATGATATACATCCTCTGGTGTAACTATCATCTCACTAGTGGCCAAATGGAATGTGTTATGGTCACTATTCCACCTCTTAGCTAAAGCAGTCAAAAGCCCCATGTTAATCCTATACTGGGGCATATCAATCAGAGAAGTCAAACCACATCACCCAATCAAATCCAAATCAGCTTGTACCATCTATAGAATCATGTCCCAAGTCTTCGAGAAGCGCTCTCGAGACTAAAGTACTCTAAAAGCCTCCTATGATCATAAGACATTGAAAATCAACATCTTATCAAGCAATGTGTCAATCAATCCAACTCTAATGAAATTTTGATCAAAACCTCATTGAGTGTATATCATTGAACCTCACCTATCATGAGGTCAATCATCATCTATCCTATCATTGACTCTCACCTATCAGGAGATCAATCATCAAACATCATCAAAACATTGACTAAAGTGATCATCAAACATCAAAATCAAGGATAAGAATCAAAATTTCATCAATCTGGTACAAATGCACTAAAACAATACTTCTATGCATTGAAATCTATGAATGCGCCATCAAATTTCATCAATGCACTAAAAAATTGGATGTGCCATTAAAGTCCATCTATGCACCTAAACAAGGTCTCAAAGCGCTAAAACTCTTTATGTGCTAAATCAAACAACAAATGTGCCATTTTGTAGCACATATGCACTAAAAACCTAGTTTCCCTAGAACATATCATAGATGCGCTAAATAAACACCCAAATGTACTAAATATTAGATACACTAGAATAGTTCATCAATGCGTTATTTCATAACATCAATGTGCCAAAACCCTAGATGTGCTAAACAAATCAACCTATGCATGATTATGTTATCTAAATGCGCTAAACAACCTAATGTGCTAAATCATTAATTGGATGCACTATATCGGGTGCTCAATGCGCTAAAACATGAATAAAAAATTTCAAACAATCAAACATGTAGGAAAAGAAAATTCAAAATGAGGTTTATCGGGGTACGTACCAAAGGTCCATATGTGGTCGGGCGATTGTGACATCAAACTCGCTTGAATCGGTGGGTTTGGTGGGCAATCACCATTTTGCTCCAATATCTCAATCAACTCAATCTCCAAAGGCAAATGAAATCAAATGAGCTTCTTTTCCATCTTTTTACCTTTTTAAGTGGTAATTGAGGGGTGGTTAAGTGGGATTTATTTTATTTTTCAAAAGGGCATCAATTAATCAATTAATCAAATGGCAAGATCATTATTATTTATCGGGAGATAAATCATTTCAACATTATAAAATTTGGAAATCATCAAAAAATAATAAAAATTTCAAAAATAAAATCTAAAAATTCAAAAAAAATCAAAAATTTCCCGGTTTATCTCCCGAGGGGGCATACTCGTGTCATCACTCGAAATCACTATCTGGGGCATATCAAAAATTTTAATCAGCACTATCAAATTATTTTTCTTTGAAGCAATGTGTCGCAAACACATCACTTCAAAGAGGAGAAAAATGTATACACTTAAAATTGGTTTGGAGAAATTAATTAAATACAAGTTATTTAATTAATAAATATTTAATTCTTTTACTTATAAATAAATCAAAAAAATTATTTATATAGTTCATTTTCTTAAATTCTTTCTATTCTAAATCATTTTCTTCATGTCTTGATTAAATAAATAGCTTTAATTAGTTTGATTTATTTAATTAACTCCCTCTTATTAAATTTGAATTTTAATATTTGAATTTGGTCACATTTCTACTAACTTCTCAATCTTCCACCTCATCATGTGTCTCATGAAGGCATTTATCTTCAACAAATTCTAACCAATTTTGAGACACTTGGCTTTCACCTCCATTTGATTCCTCTCCACACTTGGCAATTTGTTCTTCTAAAGGGAACACTCTCCTTGATTCTCTCTAACCTCTTCATCCTCAATCATCCATCTCTATAGATCGAATCTGGACCATTGAATCCTATCACATAACCTTATGCCTTGGAGAAATCTATAAATACGATCTCATTTAAAACATTTCACATATAGAGAGATCTGAGCATAATTAAACTCTACAAAAATTTAGAGAGTATTATCATCTTAGCATTGTCATTTTAGTGTTTTCATTTTAGAATTAAGTAGTTTTAGCATGGCATTACCATTAGCCACATCTTAATTTCAGTAGCTTAATCACATCATTTCATTATCAACATCATAACAACATCTTAATCCTTACATAATCATCTACAATATTTTAGCAATCAATCATGTAGGAATTTATTTCTTGCATTTCCAGCATCTCGTTTTGTAGGTTGTCATTTGGAAAGTCATGTGCATACAAACAATCTGAGAGAAAAAATGACTTGAAAAATCCTTGGAGATAAAGGACAATGAGATGCCGTTGGAGAGTTTGTTTATTCTGATTTGATTATCATTTGAATTCTCTAATATAATTTTTCATTGGTGTGTTGTATTATTTTTTTATGCACTCACATTATTCATGTACACATAACCAAATGATCTTGTAGCACATATGCACAAAAAATAACATAGGTTATTTGTAGTGTTTTTGTGAAGATTTTTTATTTATTTATTTTTTTAAATTTTTACTAACGACAAGAGATCATTTTGGTTATACTTTTCAATATTTTGTTGCTTAGACGTGTCGAAAGATTATTTTTCACCCCTAAGGATTTTTGTTCCAGTTACAATCTATCAAGAATCTGGTTTACAAATTGTAACCATCTAACAATGTTTGAAGGTTTTTATTGCTAGATTTTCTTTTATTTTTCTCTATTTTTTAGATAATATAAGTACTTAGAAGGTACTCAAAGAGGTGATAGAAAATTTGTTAACATATAGTTCTTGTTTGAGATCACAAATGAAATTTTATTTGGAGATGGGTTGCTTAAATATTCAATCGATGACTATTGCTAACCAAGGTTGTATGGTTGGGGTATATAGTGCAAATTTTGACTATACCATTATTATAGATAAATTCAATCTCATAAAGTGCTATCCATCTGACATGAAATTTTCCTTTGATGTCTTGGAATCTAGATTCATACATAAGTGCCTAATCCCTTGGCTAAAAATATCACTTGTGGGTGAATTGGTTGTGTCAATGAGCTCATTGTTTTGAACTACATCTACATGGAAGAGAGCTTGCTATCACATCTCATCTAATGAGGTTTCTAAAAAAACATTGTGCATCAATAAGATTCAAATCCAATTCTAAAGAAATACATAAATTTTTTATTTTAAATTCAATAGGTAATACAAATTTCTTACTATAGATAATTGTATATGGTGTAAGACTAGTGGTGGTATTCCACATTGTTTTATAAGCCCAAATTTATTTTGTAAGTCAAGCTACCCAATATTTTTTGATGAAATGATACTGTCTTAGTAAGGATATTCTCTAGCTCTTTTTTGGTGACTTTGACTTGACCATTGGCTTGTGGATGACATGGAGAGGATTTGTAGTGTCAGATCTCAAACTCATGAACTAAGGTGGAAATGAGCTTAGATGTGAACTGTGGCCCTTGATTTGATATACTTTATTTGGATACATTGAATCTTGTAAATATTTTAGTATACAAGAACTTTTCTACCTTAGTGTCACATGCATTTTTGACTACTACAACTTCAACCAACTTGGTAACATATCATTTACAAACTAGGATGTATTTTTTTTGGATAGATGATTTATGGGTCCCACAAAGTCCAATCCCCATTTTTCAAAGGCTTTTATGCATAACTACAATTGAAAGAGGTATTTCATTTGAATGCATGGTTTGGCCCATGCATTTAAATTTAGTGCAATGCTGAATATACTTCTTGCAATCCTTGTAAAGTGTGGGCCAATAATATGTAAAATTAAGGATATTTCTGGTAGTACATTGAGTTTCAAAGTGTCTTCTACATGGTTCAATATGACATGCTTAGTGTATATCAAAGACATAATCTTTAGTTACACATCATTGTATAAAATTATCAATACAATTATAGAAGTGAAACCCATTGATCCATGTGTATTGGCCACTTATTCCAACAAGTTTCATGTGATCTGAAGGAGAGAAATAAGGAGGAAAATTTTAAGTGACTAAATAGTAACAATATTAGAAAACTAGGGACTCCTAATAGAAATTTAAAAGAGGTGTTCATTTGAAAATGCATCATCAATTGGAATAGGTTCATCAACATGTTGTTACCTGGAATATAAATCAGCAACAATATTCTCACAACTAGGCTTATCAAGTATAGTAATGTCCAATTCTTGTAATAATAGTAACCATCTAATTACTCTTCAAACGACATGTTTATTCATTAAAAAGAGAATTGTAAAATGATCAAAATGAATAAAAATTTTATATCCTGTAGTATAATGATGAAATTAATTCATTGCATATACATTTTTTAGTTATTGTGTAATTTACCTTAGCACCTGTGATATTTGTACTTATACAACAAATAGAATAAAAGAGTGTATTATCTTTTTGGACCAACATTGCTCCCATCAAGGTATTAGAAGTGTCAATGTGAATATGGAATCATAACTCCCAATTATGGCCACATAATACTAGTTTAGTAATATTATTTTCTTTAATCTCCTCAAAACTTTGTTGACACTTTGTTGTCCACAAGAAGATATTGAAATAAAGAAAAATAAGATATGTGTGGCGGGCGGTTTGCTTTTTTGATTATGGATGTGATCTATGTTTATGGACCTATTTTCCTTTATTTCATTAGGAAATGAGATCCCCACAAAGAATGGACTTACAACCCTTAGGTGATTCAACTCAATGAGGGAATCTGTTGATTTCCTTATGATTGAGGATGGGGGTATCAACCTAAACAACACTTTTAGGAGAAAAACTAAAAATAGTAAATCACCACAATTATGCCCATTCAAATTTGAATAATCAATTTAAAGAATAATACAAACATAAATAAGAAATTTCCTATAGGATCTAGAAATGGTAGAGTGATGTGTACCTATCACCAAAATGCAGTTTCTGAAGGCTACTTGGGACTCATTCACTTATAGGTGAATGGGTCTCTATGCAAAGGTTTCACTCAACTTTTAGGATCCTCTGGTGTCAGTTTGTAGCTTTTTTTTGATCCGGGTTGCAATGTCAGACAGTTATATTTTGTGGATTGACAAAAAATATGATAACTTTTTGCAACTTTGCAACTTTGAGGTCTCATATCCTTCTTCAACCTAAGATCTGCAAAACACAAAAGGGATTTTATTTTTATTTTTGGTGAATGGGGGTTTTCCTTGGTCAAACCCCATTTTGGTAATTAAACCTTCAATCGAAATAATAAAAACATGAAAGGAATGATAAATGATAAATGTTATGTTGCAACTCACCAAACTCTTGAATAAACCTTTGGAGGATTGAAATCTTGATCTTGATCTTGCATGAAAGAACTTCAATGGATGTGGATCTTGATACTTGAATCTTGACTTAAATCTTTGAAACCTACATCACAATGTTAGCTCCAAAAACATGCATGATTGAAAAATACTTTGACATGATGCTTGAGATCTTGATTGCTGCAATAAATCACTGATAAATCTACTCTTGAATGCCCTTGATAATAATCTTAGCTCTTGTGAAAACTTCCTTCTTTCTAGATAATTTTTTTTAGATTTGAATTGATATAATAACCTTGTATTTATAGATATCTATCCTTAATTTCTTGAAAATTAAACATTACAAGTTGACATTGAAATTTGAATTCAAGGACATTAAAATACCACCAAAAAAATACTTTAAATTTGGTTCCAAAGGCCTATGGAGGATCCATTCACCCATGGGTGAATGGGTCCTAGGTCCTTATTCCTAGAACACACATTGCTCAAGGTAATTAGTTATGTGTTTCCATTAATTGTTGTTGGGTTTCCCCTTCGAAAAATGTAATTTATTAGGCTTGTAGATGTAAAATTGGGCTTATTAAGGCATAATTAAGTCTAATTTAATTGATGGTACCCAAATAAAGTTTTAAAATGTAAAGGAGTACATTTTTCTACACTACATTTAGTCCCCACTTTAGTGAGAGGATGTGCGCAAGTGAAAACTCACACTAAAGAAGGAAATCAAGAGAGGTCTAATTCTATGACTATTGGAAAGATAAGATGACAAAGTTCAAGGAGGATGATCAAGCCCCCAATATTTGAGATCTCATGGTAAACCAACAAAGGCACAAGGATACACATTCCTATGTTAAATAGGTAGCAACAATGACAAGATACTCAATCATACAATGTCAAAGACTTAAAGAAAGAAAGGGAGAGAAAGGGATGGATCAAGCCTTGATTGTTTGTCCATCTAGATGTGGATCAAGCCTTATTTGTTCGTCCAAAAATGTTTACAAGTGGAAAACCATTATCCACTATGCATATAACATGCTCTCACACGAGCTAGTGAAATCTATTGCCCACTAGGTGAGCCCCAGGAAGTGGCTAACTAACCATACCAAAATTATACCTCTTGATAGCTTTGAGAAGGTGCCACACAATATGAACTTTGAGCTTCATAAGGGTAGCAAATTGCATTATGCTAGACACTCATGAAAAAATATGACTCCACTAGCAAGCAAGGTGTGTTATTCTTGGTGGCCACGGAAATGGGTTGTAACTTCAAGGTTCATAAGGATAGAAAGCTTTATTATACTAGGGACTCATGAAAAAAATGAAATAGGATAATACATGTTCAAAGGGGTTTTTCTTAATGCATGTAAGGTCTCATCTTAGGGAACATCAAGCTTGACATCACCACCAAGAGAGGACTATTTGAAGGATAAAATATTCACAACTTAGGGAATACAATTCATAGCATTACCACTAAGAGGAATGCCATATGCTATGAAAGGTCGCACTCTTGAAGGACATCAATCCCAATGTCACCAAGAAGAAGAAATGTCACATGAATCAAGAAGACCATACTAAGAAACATAAGTTATAGTAAAAAATGTCAAAATGATAATCCCAATGTATGCCCCCACTTTAAAGAATTTTCTAACCACCATGCTATGAGCATTTACTTTAAAGCATAAAATGATAAATGCTAAACAATAAAGAAGACATGAGAGCTTATTTGGAAAGCCTATGTCAAGCATATGTTTCCAAACAAAGCTATGTCATGAAAAGTGGTTGCCCCCAAATGGAATCCCAAACAAATAAGGGATCCATGTATTTGGGGTCAGTGTATATCTTTGCTACAATTTTATTATAGAGCTCATAAATGTCATCATTTCCCAAATCCTCGTAGAGCTGGAAGAATGACACATAGAGAGGGGAAAAAAAAGAAAATATTTTGGGTCAACATGGAAGAGACATAAATTTCTCAATTCCTTGCATCATCCCCAAAAGTAAAACACAAGACAAGAGAAAAGATAAAGGTTTATGACATATAGAAGAATGTAGGTACAAATAGAGGAATAAACATAAAGACATGTCAAACAGAACAATACAAGGATCACATTACACACATGCAATCACACACAAAGAAAATGAAAAGAAGACAAAGAAAAAACTATTATGGAACATGCAATTCAACCTATAGTAGTTCATCTGCATCTCAATCTTGTTCATCATATGTGAAAGGTGGAAAAATAGCCAAAGGGACAACAAAAAGTGTTGTACTAGGAGCATCACCTGGTTCAACACATGGTGGGTCAATCTTTTTAGGAGGATCATCATGATTGCACTCATCCAAATTCAAGGAAGTGGAAAACAAAAAACTTAATTCACCATGCACTTTTTCATCAATTTTAATAATCTCATTATCATCATCCAAGTTAATGATAATATTTATGGAAGGTACTTATCCTTGTTGTGATAGAGATATATGATTTTCTTGTTGCGATGAAGGTGGAGAATCATCATGTACTGCTTGAGTTCTTGTTTGATCTTGATTTTTTTATTCATATTTTTCTTGTAATTGATGAGAAATAGCGTGACATCTATGCCTATTCTCTCTAGCATTTTGGTTTCTTTTTGTATAGTTTTCAAGTTGCAATTTTACAGGAGTAGGTTTATCAACCATATGTTTCTTTTCTTCACATAAGGGTGAAACAAAAGTAACCATGGAAGCTTGCTCAACCAATTTCTCTTTGATTTTGTAAATTTTTTTTTATTTTAGGAGGCAGAATGAGACTTATTTGGTTATCTCTTGGTCTCTTTTACGAAATTGGTGAAGGATTTGCTATGGTTTGGTCTTGGTTACTTGGAAGGGATTTTGGTTCAATCATGGTTTTGTCAATAATTCTTGTGGTGGAAAGGAATGAAGGTAGGCCACATCACACCTTAACTTGGACTTAAATCCACTCATACACACCACACCATGCTTCCACAATCACTAAAGAAAATCCATAATTAGTATAAACACCCAAGGTCAACTGAACCTGTGTTACACTATTAAAAAATTAACTACACACTTCCTTTGAACCAAAGATGACTTGATAACCACACACAACACTATGAAACAATTTGGAGTATCCCAAAAACATCCTTAAATCCAACAAATTCCTTTACAACAACTTTTACTTGAGGAACAAACTCATTTTGTACACCTAGCTACCCTTCCACATATTTTAACTCAAGAAATCAACTTGCGGAGAACCAAACCATGAATACATTCAATTGAAGGTAGATACTAATCTTATCAAAACACTTTCAAAATCTTAAGACCTAAAACCAAATTATGGAGAAATCTGGAGCAAAACCATTTATCTCAAATACCACTATAATACACAGTTCACACATTGGTGAACACAACTTTCTCTACACATTAATCTATACCAAGAAACTCCAGACATACCACCTATGAACACCTCTAATCAATAAATCCATATTGCACAAGCTGATCTTCAACATAGAAGAAATGAAAAGAAAAAATAAAACACCACTCTATATGGAATAACACCTCTACAACACATTATTTCCTCTTTTATTCAAATTTTCTCAAAAGCACTTGGAAACCAAGAACCACAAACACATTATTATCATCTTCAACATTTTCTCAACACCACCAAACTGATTGCAACACAACAACTCATCCTTACATATGTTCATCAAAGCAACACTAGAGGTTAATACTAGTAACACTTACTAATGACAACATAATAAAACTAATCAAAGCATCATCACAACTTTTCAACCATCACTAGGTGACATCAATGAAAATATAAAAAAAATCCTATTGACATCAATGAAAACACCAACTACTCATACTTGCAACACTCACTTTTATCTTTGATGTGTGCCACAATGGCATTTTATTTCTCATATAAGACCTCAATTGCTTCATCTGCCTAAGGTTCAAGTAATGTATTTTTGCTACCACCAAATATGAAAGCATAGGGTTTCCCACTACCATCAAAGATTTTTAATTGATCCCACATTTAGGAAAAGTAGGAGATGCCTCCTCAATATCAATAGAACTAAATTCTTCTATTACTAGCCATAATATCCTTCTAGCCATGCATCATTAAGCTCAACTCTTGGTATACACATTTTTTCTAATAAGGAGATGACTCTTTGTTATCTATTAGTGGCTCGACTATCTGGTCTTCATCACCCTTGATTGGAAATGTACCCATTAAAATATTATATTGATTTGACTAAGCATATAGTGTGGTTAAGTTACAACACTCTTGTTCAATCACCTCTTCTTGGGTTGCATAATCTACCTGTTGATTATCCTTAACAAAGTGACTTCTTGATTCACGTCTTCCACCTCTTGTGCATTTTTTTTAATGAATGTAGGGGAATTTCTAATGGAGAGAATGAATAATCCTATACCCTCTTTGACTTCTTTGATTGCAGCTTGACATAATAGACATGTCAATTTTGAATGGGCAACATTGTGTACTCTATACAAACATGGCAACAATATGCCCTCCAAGCATATCTCATTCCAAAGACTAATCTAATCTTGCACGAAATCCATAATAAATTTTGTATACCCTTCCAATGCTATAATATCATCATCTGCAAAAATAAATTCATCTAATATAAAGCATAGTTCAAGCTTAGGTACATCCCAGAAGAATATTTTCCCTTCCACAACCATATCCAACCTTGTCAAAAATGTCAAACAATTCATTTCATTGTGTCTAGTGGTGTCATGTATTAAACATTGGTTTGCTAAAGAAAAATAAGACATGCTCCTAGGGTACAATCATCTATTCAAAACCTCTTGAAACTATGGAATGTTACGAATCTCTACACAACAAGAGACAACAAAATGTTGTCTATCCATATGCATATTTTCTAGTTTTTCATTTTTTTCATTTATTTAGATTTTTGATATACAAAGAGATCCATCATATCTCAGATTTATAATTTGAAAGCTCATTCAACTTATAGCTCATTATTTTCCCTCCTTCTAGTGCCAATTCTATTGAAGAGGAGATTCACATTTCACCAACCAAAAATAAAATACTAAGTATCTTATTCTCTCTTAAACAAGGAAACCTTATTTTCTGACTTAACTTGATCAAATAAAATAACCCCAAGGTTTTGAAAGTTATGTCTTGACCATGTTTTAGGATAAATCAGTGAATGATGTGATTTCATTGGTGATAACAAGGGGACTTACGCTTGCTAGAAAACTAAAAACATCTTTTCAAGTTCTCTTCAACCATCTTTAACTTTTTATGAGATCTAAAAATCTCTTATTTTGCTTTCAAATTCTATTTTTTTGGTATTCTCTAAATTTTAACTTCCAAGAAACTTCAAGAGAGATAGTGTTTGGAAAACCTAATTTTAACCTATGATTGAAAATGAACTAGAGTCAACGGACATATCCCACAAAAAATATTTTTTCCTTACTAGTTTACTTTTTTACCAGTCTAAACACAACTACACAAAGTAGATGCAATATTCAATGATTTCTTAAAGGTTTTCATATTATAATTCATTCATTAAACTTGACAATATCAATTGAACTTAATAAATAATATATAATTTAACTTATACATAAAAAATGGCTCAGACTAATCATACACTGAGACTCACAATCATCAAGAATCAAATGGTATGAACCTAGAACTCCATCAAACATTAACTTCAATAAATCTTCAAATGATTAACTAATCTTAAAAAATGAATCTAGAGCAAAAACATGCCAACATGCTAACATTCAAAAGATAACACAAGGAAAATTCAAAAGGATGAATTTTTGTATTAATTTTGGTAGTATTTTGGCAACAATTGCAAGTTCTCTCTCTCTCTCTCTCTCTCTCTCTCTCTCTCTCTCTCTCTCTCTCTCTACAATGAGAAGGCATCAATTTTTATAGGTTTTTAAATATAAAATGAAAGGCTCAAATTTATTACCAATCAATAGCTTAAATCTATCCAAATTAGGGTGGTTTACATTTGTATTTAATATTGAAGGTGTATTAAATGCTTTAAAAATATTCCCTTTTATCTCTAATTTAAAATTCTATTACAAGATTGATCTTAAAATTTGTCCTCATTTGAAAATTCAAAATAAATCCTCATTTTTTATCCTCAAAACACTTTGCACAAATAGCACATACTTAGGCACAAATTCTTATGTGGACCGGTATTAAATCCAAGGCTGCATTTGATATTTGGTTTGATTTCCCTCTATAACATAGATTTTAGTACCCACTTAGGGTTCTCTAACACTTCTACGGTTTCTCACCTAAAAGGATAGAGAGGGATACCAAAATGCTAATGTTAACATTCAAATATTGAGGGTAGATCCTAATGTGTGTGATGTGTGTGTGGAATGAAATTCCCTAGATGCAATCAACTGAAAATAGAAACTAACTAGCAATGTGAAAACCTAGGAAATGTATTATGTTTGAAAACACAAAATGATATGAGAACATGTACAAGATGATGTAAAAATGTGTATACTATAACAAAAAACTATAAAACAAGAAGTGTGCACCTAAAGGCTAAAAAGGGATGAGATGGAGACCTGGAATCCTAAAAAACTTGATGCAGAAGCCGACTAGGATACTTGTGCCAATCTGGGCGACTTAGTCCAGTTTTTGACTGAATCCATCGAAACCAGTTTCTAACTAAAGGGTACTCAAATCTACATAAAACCCTGAAATACATGTACAGTGGGACTAAATCACCACTAATGGTGACTTAGTCCACTTTCAAATTTTGAGATATCTAAAGGTGCACTTTATAGCTCTTGTTTTGTACTTTTGCTCTTGATAAGTTCCTAGACTCGAAAATGCAGAATCTAGTCTGTAAGTGTTCTCCAAGATCTAATTAGGGTTTTGATCACTTTGAAGAGCTTTGATAAGTTTTTGAAGACTTTTCCACGTTTTTTCTTTGCCAAATATGCATACAAGACCTGCTAATCACACTAGGAGGGAAAACTTGTTGAATGTTAGGGCATGGGGGTTTGCCTTGGTCAAACCCCTTTTGAGTAATTAAACCATAATAGAGAAATGATGTAATGAAGCATGAAACAATGGAGTTAGTATATTTCCATGATGATGGATCTTGAGTTGCAACAATCAACCCTTGAATGTCTCAGAAAATATGTCTTGATGACCTAGGATGCTCAAACCCTAGATTGCTTGAGAAGAATGAGAGATGAGTGATTGAGAAGAATGAGTTGTTGAGAGAGATATGAGGAAGAGGAGGGGAGAAAATGAGGATAAAAACACTTATTTATAGATCTCATGGCCTAATTTCCTCGAAAATAACATAAAACAAACCGACCTTAGGGTTTAGGAGACAAAATCTCGCAAGAATTTTAAGTTAAATTTGATTTTTATGCCACATGGGATTAAGCCACCCAAGGTGGCAACTTAGCCCACCTGGGAGATTTTCATTGAATGTTAGGAATTAACATGTGGTTAATGATTTTTTTAGGGATTTTCCTTTGAAACACACTTAATTCGGGCCTATAAGTGCATTAAGGGCTCATTATGCCATAAGAAAGGGTTGATTTAGTGATGACAAGCCTAGGAAAGTGTGAGGGTTGGATACAACACCTTACAACACTTTGGAATAAGGCTTGGAAAGGGGTTATTTAGGTGAATTATGATGAAAGGGTCTTAGAAAAGTGAGGAAATGTGTTACAACACTTCACAACACCTTTGCAAGACACCATAGAATTCTTATTGAATTAGGCCAAAAACCACAAGAAAAGGCCCAAATGAGTGAAAAGTGTCAAGGCTACACTTTTTTGTGACACACCCTCGTAGCACCATGGGGATACACAACACCTCCTAGGCTAGTAAGCATTGGCATGAATCCATATGTAGGTCCACTTTTCAAGTATTTAATCTCCTTCCAATAATAATTTTATGATAGCTCCTTTAAAAGCTAAAGCTTTATCTCAAGATCCTAAGAATCAAACAGCATCATTATTAGCTCACATTTTGAAAATCCAATCCCTAAAACATGAAAAATTGAGCTTGAATCAATTTTTTTGAGATTTCAACTCTATCATGGAATTTCAAAATTTTAGCCTTGTCAAGAAATTTCAGCAATTTTAAGCTATTAGGAATTTAAGAGATTTTACCCTATTATGGATTTTGGAGTTTTGAAGCACTTTTAAAATTTTAGAGAATTGAAGCACTTTTGAAATTTTAAAGTTTTTTCTATTTCGAGAAATTTTCTATTTCGAGGAATTTTCCATTTTAGGAAATTTCCATTTCCATTTTGGGAAATTTTAAAATTTTGAAATTTTCTAAAAATGGAAATTTTGGAATTTTGAAAGAGCTTTGAAATTTTCTAAAAATGGAAATTTTAGAATTTTGAAAGAGTCCCAAAAAATTGAAAATGGAAATTTCAAGATTTTGAAAGAGTTTTGAATTTTTTCAAAAATGGAAATTTCGGGATTTTTTGAATTCACAAAATTTTGGACTTCACAGATTTTTGAAAGTTTTAGATTTTTTCGTGAGAGGTGAATTTCCACAAGATGAAGAAAACCTCAAAAGTAGGAAATTCCATGGGATGAAGAAATCTCCAAAAATGGGAAATCTTTGTTAGAACAAGAAAACTTGAACCATAGACCTTCAAAATGATTTTCAATGACCTCCCACTTGGCCTTTCTTAGTTGCAAACATTCCAATCTTCCCTATTTGATATGATCTTGATAAATAATAGGAAGATGACTCCAAAAAGAAAAAATTTAAGGACCCTTTCTTCTAAAGATAAAAGGCAAGGAACCTGCAAAGTAAAAGGAAAAAGGGGGTCCCCGTTTGGATGGGGCATGTGTGCAAGGCACAACAGGTATATATTCTTAAATATTTCTAAATCATTCTTATTAATTTTTATATTTGTAAATGTGGGGATTTATTTTGAACCCTTGGCCTAAAAACATAAAGAACGTTAAGATTCCATTGAGGGTCTTGTATTCTTGATGTACTCCTTACGTGCTTTATGTTTTTAGGTTGAGGATCCTAGATATACTTGACTACATTCTTGCCAAATAAAAATTCTAGTACACACTATAGGAATCTAGCATGTACAAATAATACTTATCATGTCCTAATATTAATCTATTGCATCTTTTATTTTGACTTGTTATGTGACCTTTCACAACTTGATTGTCCCCACAGTCCATGGACTAAAATTTGGTATTTGTATGAAGATACTTGTTCATCTCCATTTTATGATCATTTCTGTGAAAAACCGCATACCCATTTATGATGCAGATAATATACCTATTGATTATAATGCTTTGTAAGAGTTTTTATATTTGGAGGTCCTTGAGCATTGTGATGAAATTGAGACTTCTTCTACCTCTCTTTCTCTTACATTTGAAATCATAAATTCCTAAAATTATATGATTTACTATCTTGAGGTTGAGGACATATTTAATTTTCTTATTTAGATAATATTCTATCTCCTTGTAATTCTACTTCAAATTTAGAGAAGTAAGTTATAAATTATTTGAACTTGATTTAGATTCTTGAGATGACTGCTTGATAAGTATCATAGTTTTGGTTTATAAATATCATATTACAATATTAGGAGACATTCTTGAGGATATTCAACTCATATTTTATGAAAACCATTTCATATTCTTATCATATCTACTTTTTCTTTGGATCTTGGATTTCATTTTTCTTCACATGGGTTTGGATTTCTTTTACCTTTGTGAATTGAGACATATTTTGTGTTTAGATGGGCACATTTGAGTAGATTTCAAAGATAGGATGCATCATGATACTTCACCTCACATTTCTTCTTGGAGTGAGAGTTACCTCATCATTTTCCATTGGATTATTTTTCACAACGGCTGAAATGTCATTTGCCATAAATGGATTTTCTTAGACATTCATATATGATCATCTTCCTTTGGTGAAAAATGTTAGTGTTTGGTAGCTTTAAGAGATAATTTATCCTTAATTAAAGGTGGGCATCCTTCATATTGAAAATTATATTTTATATTTATATTTCTTAAATGAGGTCGACCCTTGTGAAGAGTTGCCTTGCTTGTGAAGAGGCACCTTAACTTGTATATAAAGAAGGCAATGCTCATTCTTACATCATATATAATTCTCAAGACATTCACAAGACATCAAGGAGTTCGTACTTCTACAAAAAAATATAATATTGCTTAGTGTAGATCGATATCAAGGAGGGATTATTATCATTGTACTGTATTTTGCATCTAAGAGAGGTGTGATTTATCATTGCATCATATTGGCCTTGAGATTGGCTTAAGATTGTAAGCATATTGCTGCTCATTCAATTCAATATATAGGAGATATATTTTGGTTGGGTTTTTCTCCCTCGAGAAGGAGGGTTTTCCCAGGGTATATGTTGTGTTCTATTGTTCATGTTTTGTTGTATTTTTGTTTTTTTGTTAAATCTGATCCTAAAACTAAAATGGTATCAGAGCTAGGGTTCAGGGGAAAGATCTAATCAGATTTGTCTAGGCATCAACTGAATGATGAAAAGATATATTGAGGCTTTGGTGGACAAGAGGATTATCACAGAGAATTGATTGACGTTTGGAATTTGGTGAAGAATTTTTGAGATTGATACCTCTCAGATGATGAATTCTTGGCTGGAAGAAAACCCAGTCAGGTATTCTAATGTAAAGGATGTGGCATAGAGAAGTATCTTGCATTGGAGAGTATATCTCATCAATCTATATTCTTTCAATAAGGCGAGAGGGATGGATCATATGAAGCTTTGAGCATCTTGTATTATTCTTTCTGAAATGATTATCATTGTGGCTTCATAGTCATCACAAGGCATCAAAATCCTCTTCAATCAAAGGTGAAGGGATAATATAAACAAATTAATTTCAGCCAACCACCCTTATAGTTACTTGGTAGTGCTTTATCAAAGGGTTGATGTCTTTATAGAGCTAATTACCATCAGGAGTTTAAATGGAGATATTATACAACAAAGGAATGAAGCTTGAGTCCATTTATTGTGGATGTGTATATAAAGGAATCAGGAATATTCTCATTCCACATTTAATTGGAACATAATTACTCACGGTTGCTCTTATCGGGAGGCTGGGTATGTCGGGAGTCATGAGGTGATGCTGATTATATTAATCTAGGAGTTTGGAAGATTGATAACCATATGTAATTGAATGTTGGTGGTGATCTACGGAAGTATAAGAAGTTGTATTACACCAATTGAGAACAATATATGAATAGAAGGAAACTCAGGAAGTCCATTTTGGATATGCACTTAAATTCCTAGCGCACTAAGTCCTAATGTTTATGTTCTCTAAGCACTCATCGCTACTATTAACTCAAGTTTGGAAGTTCACCTAGTGCCGAATGCTCAGCCTGAACAAATATCATCAAAGTTAGTACAACCAGATGTGGAAATAGAGAAATCATCAAGAACATTTTTTGGTCATGGGCTTTGTGAGTTGGAGGCTCGGTAGTATTGTTTTCCCATTGTGGAGAAGATTTGGAATCCATTGATGACAAGGGAGATCTTAAGAGGAACTAAGGACAAAGGGAAGTGATAGTAATTGTGTGATTACAAAAGTTAACTCACATTCACCATAGTTGAGGACTTGGATCATACTATATCAATCATCTCAATTCATCTCTAGTGAGGGTTCACTGGGTTTAGAAAGATAAGTGCATACCTGGAAAAAATTTAATTGCAACACTTAAGGAGATTTTGATTTCAACGAGATAAGTATTTCATGTTTGAATAAAGTTCATGAATTTTTATGTAGTTATTAAATCATGGTATAAAATTGGGATAGTGAATCATGTATGCTTCTAGCATTGGTATTTCTCTTCGGGATAGTTGAGTTCTATGAACTATTATTAAACTCTCTAAAAATGTTTTCAGGATGGACCGAGAAGCATAATATATTGCATTCAAGAGAAGAAGAGGATGATGCATCATGTGAGGAAGTCACATAGGCTGAAGAATGGAGACACAAATTGTAGCCATGGGACTGAGTTGGTGGATGGAGACATCTCTCAAAGTGGAAGAACCCATACAGATTGTCATTGTGATCAACTTCTTCAAAGAGGAGGAATTAACATTCAGAGGGAGTTTGAAAAATCAACATAGGAAACCTTGGACGAGGAGGTCAGGAGGTTGATGCAAGAACTTGGAGCTTTAGAGGGAGTCACATCATCATGAAGATCTCTTATAATGTATATTTCTTTGTGACGAAGAAGTATGAGGTGAAAGCCCTTGTTAGTGTATATTTCTTTGTGACAGAGAAGTATGAGGTGAGAGCCCTTGTTAGTTTATATTTATCTATGACGAAGAAGTATGAGGTGAAAGCCCTTGTTAATGTATATTTCTTTGTGACAGAAGTATGAGGTGAGAGCCCTTGTTACTATATATTTATCTATGATGGAGAAGTATGAGGTGAAAGCCCTTGTTAGTTTATATTTCTCTGTGATAGAGAAGTATGCGATGAAATCCCTTGTAGTATATGTTTCTTTGAGATGGATAAATATGAGGTGTGAGTCCTTTTTCATCTTTGAGACTGAGATGAGACATCACATTGAGAGACTTTGTGATGAATCCTTTGTACTTTTCTTTTTTCCGCACATGGGAGTAGCCATGGTGGATGCCATGTTGAGAGACTCTGTGATGGGCACTTGTTCGTGTGTTTCTTTCCACTCATGGGGGTAGCCATGGTGGGCGTCATGTTGAGAGACTCCATGATGACATCACGTTGAGAGACTGTGTGATGAACCTTTGTGCTTTCCACAAATGGGTGTAGCCATTGTGGGCATCATGTTGAGAGACTCCATGATGTAGATATTTGGAAAATATATCCCTAGCTAAGAGGGATTTTTAGTATTTGGTAGCTTCAGGAGATATTTTCTCCTTAATTAAATGTAGGCAACCTTCATATTATGAATTATATTTTATATTTATATTTCTTGAATGAGGTCGACCCTTGTGAAGAGTCACCTTGCTTGTGAAGAGGCACCTTACCTTGTATATAAAGAAGGCGATTCTCATTCTTACATAGTATATAATTCTCATGACATTTGTAAGACATCAAGGAGTTCATACTTCTACAACAAAGTATAGTATTTCTTAGTGCAAATCGATATCAAGGAGAGATTATTATCATTGTGTATTTTGCATCTAAGAGAGGTGTGATTTATCATTGCATCATATTGGCCTTGATTTTGGCCTAAGATTGTAAGAATATTTCTGCTCATTCAATTCAATAAATAGGACATAAATTTTGGCTGGCTTTTTCTCCCTCGAGAAGGAGGGTTTTCCCAGGTTATATGTTGTGTTCTATTGTTCATGTGTTGTATTTTTGCTTTTTGTTAAATCTGATCCTAAAACTAACACAAGAGCTACAACATTATTGGGGGTTTCATTATCTATCTCTCAAAGGGTGTTAATTAAATATTTGTGATGGATTTATTCATGTTGAATCCCCATCCATCCAATGTACATATTTTATTGTTTTCCCTCTTTTGCAGATATATTTTTTCCTATGTACATGTCTTCTCATTTTCCTTGTTTATGAGAGATTACTCATAAATGAGTGTATAACATGAAATTATAAATCAAGACATATGGACTTATATATTTGCATATTTTATCATCTTTCTAAGCTACTTAAAGGAGTTTCAAACACTAAATGACTTTATATAGATACTAGGAGGTTATTATATTTTCATTGATGGATTCTTATAACATTTGGATGAGGTTTTCAAGACAATTATAACTTTGGTGTATGCATTATGATGAATATTTTGTAAGAAAATTATAACTATGGTGTATTCCCTTCTACTTCTACTTGAACTCTTCCTCAATGGTTCTCACATAGTGATAGGCTTCTCATATCTTCTTGAATTTAACTGGATTCATCTTAGACTAATTGGATGTTCATAGGTTTCTATGGATCTCGAGGACTCGATCTTTCTCTAACTCAAATAATCCTAACCTCGCATAGAGATCATGAAATACAATAGTGTAGGCATGGAATAAATATTCATGTCCATGTTGTGATTGTGACCATTGCATGTAACAACCACACAGACATCTCATGTACCCATGCCCTACCCTTGTGTTGTCTCCACTCGTAGAGAAAGCATCAACATAATGTAGCCTAAAATGTTTGGGAGATTTGGGGTGTAAAATAGGACCATGCACAACATAGACATGCCCACATGGATGTGTTGGTTTCACAGTTCAGCCCCATGATACACAAAACAAAAATTAGGCTATCTTGCAACTTCACATTGTATGCATCTGACAATTTTTAAGGCAACAAAGAAAATTTCACCATGAAAAAATGGTTTCAAGTATTTAAAATATGAGAGAGGTTGTTGTAGAGGGGCCTCACATGCACCTATAGATTCAAATAGAACATTTGAATGTGCAACTGACTTTGAGATACAATGTGTCAAAGTTTGATATTTTTTGCACTTAGGGATCTTAAGAGAAAGTGTTGAGGCAATGTAGTCCAGAATGTTTGGGAGATTTGGGGTGAAAAAAAAGATTATGCCTAACATATAAATTCCAACCTGGACATGTTGGCATTGATGATTTGGCCCCACAAAGAACAAAACAAAAATTATGCTACCTTGCAACTTCATATTGCATGCATTTGATAGTTTTTGGGGCAGCAAAAAAAAATTCACCACAACCAAATAGCTTGGAGATATGAAAAACTAAGAGAGGTTATTGTAGTGGGACCCTACACAACCTTGTACCTTCAAACGAGTTTTTTTTTAAGTGTCATTCTTTTTGAGGAACATCTTATCAAAGTTTTCCAATTTTTGGTACTTAGGGCTCTTAAGAAAAAGTGTCGATACAATGTAGCTTGAAACGATCTGGCATGCTGAGATGCGAAGCAATACTTTTGATAGACTAGATAACTATCTTATTCACACTTTTTGATTTGATTGTTTTCTAGCTAACTATCTTACTCACAATTGTTGATTTGAGTGTTGTATAACTAACTATCTTAATCACAATTGTTGATTGGTAGTGTAGATAACTATTTTATGTTTCTAATATTTACATATAGAGTCTATCTTGTGTGTGTGATTGCTAAGAATTTTCCTCCATGTCATCTTTTATAAGGTGTCATCTTGTGTCCTACTTTAGTGATGCTCTATGATCATGAATTTTTGACTCTGGTACCCATATGAGTTCATTTAAAATTTCTCCATAAGAGGAATGATACAATATGAAACCTTCGATCATTTGAATGTCTCCATGAGTATCTCATGTACATTTGGTAGTCTAGCTAACTATCTTAATCACAATTTCTGATTTTAGTGTTGTTTATCTAACTATCTTAATCATAATTGTTGATTTAAGTGTTGTCTAGCTAACTATCTTAATCATAGTTGTTGATTGGTAGTTTGGCTAACTATTTTATGTTTCCAATATTTACATATATAGTCTATCTTGTGTGTGGGATTACTAAGCATTTTCCTCCATGTTATGTCTTGTATAAGGTGCCATCTTGTGTCCTACTTTAGTGATGCTCTATGATCATGAATTCTGGACTCTGCTACCCATATGAATGAAGGACATGTTTGTTGATTCCAATGCCTTGTTGTCACTTCAAGATTGAGTAAACTCTTATCAATAAAGGCCAAAATTGAAACAAATTTTTGCTCCTTTCAACTTCTAATAAAGACTAGTCTTGTCTTAAAGAGTACTATGATAGGATTTGCACTCGAAGATTTCTTGAACATAGACAAACTTATAATTATTTAAATTCAAATTATAGTGGCCCCTATTTTAACTGTAATTATAAATTAAAATTTAGACAGAAATTTTTGGGTTTCTCATCTTTGGAAAACCTTTAAAGGTTGTAAAATGTGACATTGTAAAGGATTTCAAATCATTCATTCACTCCTTTACTAAAATTTTCATTGCTTTTGTTCCCTTCTTCTTTAGTTTTCTATCATAAGCTATGTTATCCTAAACTTTATCTTTTCTTCACTAAGTATTTGATGGATTCAAAGAAAGCATCATATCATTGATGTTTTACCCATTATAAGATATTTTATTGGTCAACCTGGGTATTATAATGTAATCTTATATGAAATATTCTTCTTGCATAAATGCTAAGAGAGTTTTGCTTTCAATTTGCACCTAGAATAAGGTGATTGTCTACTCTTTATTTCATAGTTGATTGGTCCCTAAAAGATGCACCTTTTTGTACCAATGGCCATTTGTAGCCTAGTCAAGAAAGAGTAATTTCAAATTGGATTTGTCTACTTGTAGATTCAAATTTAAGAATTGGATAAAAATAGGCTCAAATGTTATTATGTTAGATTAAGGTTCACTTTATATATAGTGTTAGCTAGTACTTGGTCAAAGAATCTAAAATCAAACTTGTAGCATTGAGAAATGAGTAAATATGTATACTTGGGCAAGTGGGGAATAGAGTTCTAATTTTTTTTTGTGTTGTTAGTGAGTTAGTATTCATTTTTAAGATTAATGTATCTTATATTAAGGTTGCATATCATTCTTTGGCTATAGGTATGACCTAGTTAATTGACAACCTAAGAACATAGGATATTATATAGGTTTCAAACATATGTATAACAACCTCGATGTTCTACTCAGTAAAATATCAAAATTTTCACCTTAAGTGAATGAACCATGATACATAGCAATACAAAAATTTATTTCCCATAATGTAAATTACATGCACATTTGAAATAACACTTTTCCAAAGTTCCTTTGCATTTCACTGTAATTTCATAGATCTTTCGATTTATATAGATTTCATATTGTATAAACTCAAGTTAATCATTCATGATTACAACTTTCCATTTAAATGGGTACAAGTTACATACATAGCTCTTATGAACTTTCTTCGACTATAGATGTACAAACAATCCAGATGTTGCCACATTGATGCATACATTCTAGATATCCTCTTTCTCTGGTGCAAGCATCCTAGTTGTTCTCAATAATGACACAAACATACCCAAACCTTGGTTGTCAATTATGGAGGAGAAACATCACTCAAGCACTTTTTCACCATCCATGGACTCTTATGCAATCCCCCACACATCTTCTATATATGGCAAGATGGCCCTACCCTTTGATGAAGGAGTTGGTTTGATAACCTCATAACTAGAACTTGAATACATCCTATCTTGTATGTCAATCATGGACTAGCATGCATAAAGGAACATATTGAAATTGATAGCGTAACCAATGGCACATTACACTACTTTGGCCAAAGTTTCATATAAAAAGTCATCCTAGATCACATACACTTCCCTAGTTCATTTTTTCTCAAAATCATTTGTACACTATGCATAGGTAATTCCTTCACGAGGTAATCTTTAACCCCAAGAACAACCTATTCCCCTTTAAACTTATAATGCTACTTCTACTAGGTATTTCCCAAACATAAGTTATCCATTCATTGGATACTCTAATCCAAGTAATAACCTATGAGCTCACATGGTTCTAACTTATGATATTAGCTTCATAATATTAGTATAGCTACATAAGCTTCATCTTATCACATATATTCATCAGTATAGGATTTCATTCAAGGATATGTCATAGCAATAAAAGGTTCTCATCAAAAGTATAATCTCATCAATAAATGACCTTAGCTCAAAACATGATTCCAACAATAAATGGCCTTGATCAAAATAATAATCATATCAATAAAATAATCATTTAGAAATATAGTCTCAACAATAAAAGACCCTATTCAAGAGTGTGTAATCTTCATCAATAAAAGACTAATCAAAAAGTATATTTTCATCAATAAAATGAATTCATGTCAAAATTATAAATCAATCAAGTGGCAATTTCAACTTGATAAAGTAGTCCCACCTATGAATCCAACCAAATAGTAATTCACAAATTCAAGTGATCAACTTAATCACATAGGTTTCTCTCAACCTCGGTTTACTCTAATCCCAAGTTAAATTCAACAAGCAATGAATAGCCTGATCATGAAGAATAATCTCAACCTAGGTGCTCCAACCAAGGGTCATGTGAGCAACCCAACCAAGTAGGTTATTATCAACCTATTGATTTCAATGGTAATCAAGTAAATATTCCAACCTAATAGGTAATTCTTAACCTAGGGTTTAAATTATTAATTAAATATTCTTCTCGACCCAAATTAGTTACCCTCAACCTAGGGTTTCGTTTAATAGTAAATTACTAATCAACTGATCATTCACATATAGATTAGCAATATGACATCTCTTCCTACCATATCTTTCATACTATCATTGTTGATGTACTACTAAACCTTATCATTTCTAAGGTTTCCTAAAATTGAAAGTTA
The DNA here is from genome assembly GCA_007115665.2 of Sequoiadendron giganteum. Classification (NCBI taxonomy): domain Eukaryota; kingdom Viridiplantae; phylum Streptophyta; class Pinopsida; order Cupressales; family Cupressaceae; genus Sequoiadendron; species Sequoiadendron giganteum. Next base: position 474,231,999 of record CM021107.1, on the reverse strand, counting down.
ATAGTGTCAAGTCACTTCATGACATTGATACATTTCACATTATACATGTAGTGTAGACTATTTATGTATAGATTCACTATCTGAATTCCCATATAGGGTATATAAGGGTGTCAAATCACTCCCTTAATCTATTCATTCTTTCATCAATCCTAGTATGTAATGCTATTGACAATACTCACTCCTTAATATGGAGTATGAACAAACACTCATAAGGAATCATATAAACTAGATTCTTTTCCTTTTTAATAAGCAATTAGATCATTACTTTGTTTCAATCATTCTATCATTCACAAAACAGATAAACATAAAGAGAATAGAATCACATACATGTTAATTGCTTTGATCTAATGGGTAGACTAGTTCACTACTTCGTTCCTTCCATAATCAGATTTCCAAGCTTCTCTTAATACTCCAAATCTCCCAAAAATTAACCCACAATAGCTCTCTTACTCTAACCTCACAAATTCTCTCAACTTACAAAATAAATTGCTCAGATATCAAAATAATAGTATGCTAGAATGAATGGAATCCAAAAGAGATAGCTCACCTATTTATAGAAAAATATGAGACAAGAATGCCTATAGGTTAACTAAACAAATTGACACCTCTCAACAATAAAATTTGACTCAGCTCATTCAAGAAGAAGGTGGCAATGATTCAAGAAATTACTCAGCTCATTCAAACAACAAATCGATCCCTTTTGAGCTAGCAATGATTTGATCGATTCATTTAAGCACATGATTATCAATAGAAAATCAACTTGCAACTATATAACTCTATTTGGTTTGAGAAAATTCATAATTTGGAGCCACCAAATCAACTCATTCCTTGTTAATTTGGCCATTATTTTTACTTGGAAGAATAAGTCAAATTCTGGTTTCTATATTTACAACATTAAACTTGGTCATGGCTATTTGTTCAACACATATAAAATTACATCGAATACATTTCATGATATCTATTCTCTCTTATATATATCAAATTACATCGAATATGTGGAAGTCTTCCTTTCTTGTTTTACGCATCACATTCACTTATGATATTTATTTATCATATAACATGTCTAGATTTCCATGTTTTAATATGTTGAAAGCTTTATGCAATGGGTGCAGCCTCAATGTTAGTCGTGAATTTATTTCCATATATGTGTTATGTTATAAATAGCACTATATAACTTACATGCAAACACTTTATAAGGCGTATAACACACACATATATATTTGTATATATATTATATATGTATATTTATATTGATCTATCACAATAATAAACCATTTAGTATCTGCATACATACTTCATGCTAACATATATAATAACATAATTATTTGTATATATTTATATACATATGTAAATATACATACATGTATTGATATACGTGTATGGATGTTCCATTTCATCATTTGCATACACACATGTCAATGTGTATATATACATATATTGTATATATACATTACTTATATAATCACCCATATATATTTTCCAACCTATCAATAGTCACATATACATTTGACGTATATATGTGTGTTTTTTTTGCCATCTGATACCCTCATGCCCATGAGCAATCCATCCATGAGTATGCGGAGGTACGTCTACCTTTGTATACTCTATACATAAGCTTATCATCAACATATATATGTATATATTTTTAATAGATTACATAAAGAGTATATAAGAAAAGAGCTTCCACCAACCAAACACTTAACACAAACACAACATTCTCAAACGAGATCACAGCCTATCTATCACATGAACAAACAATGCTATGGATTGACTTACTAATATATGAAATTACGACTTGACTTAACCATCCTATATGTGAGTGTGTGAGTTCAATTTAGGCTTTGTTAAGGGTTTTCAGACAAAATCCCTCTCTTGAGTGATACTTCCCCTCCCTTCCAAAGGCTTGATCTTTGTATCTGCATTCAAATTAGAACATTGTAATGGTAGTTAGCAGTTCATCAAATGATCATTTGCATATATATTATTTTCACAATAAAAATACCAAATTAAATAAACATTCATGACATTTTTATCTATAAAGCATTAGAATGTTCATATTGCAATTCATGGAATTCCACTAATTAAAAACATATTCATTCTATTGAAATCAATAACATCTTATCATATTCACATATTTCATTTACCGAACAAACATGTTAGAGGCACAATTCACATTCATCAACATTTTTACTCTTATTGGTAAAAGTAACTCGGTAACTATAAAATGGGGTGTAACAATATGTCATGGTCTAATGGTATATAGTGATGGTCAAGCTTGTATTATTTATATCTATAGATAGTGGATGCACCATCCATTTCTCTTATCATTTGATGTATATAAAATATTTAGTTTGTGTTCTATTTTTATATTTGTATATGCATAATGTGTGGTAAAAGTGCATCCCAATATAAATATAAGAGACAAATAATGAACTAATTGCATTACACGAAATGTAAATTGCGAACACTTAGAGGAGGATTGTCTAGTTACATAGCTAATTTTATGAACAAACTTTATTAATTCCAATTATTATTAGTTTGATTGATAATTGCATAAATATACATATTATATAAATAACATAAGTGATTAATTATGGTTGAAGATTGCTAATTAAGCTCAAATATGGAAAATTGATTAATGGTATAACTAACATAAGTGATCAATATTACATTAAGTAGATTATGTCATGTTCTTTCATTTTTTGCTTCAAACTCCTTAAAAAATTGAGTTAATATACAATTTCCTTCTAATTCAATGTTGAATTATATAAAAATCTATTATGGTTGGTAAAATATTTAAAATAATGGGTCTAAATTCTAAAATTTAAACAAAAAAACTCATAATAAACATTTCAATTCTACAAACATGAAAATATTATCTAAGATAATTATATTTGATCTAAGAACTTCAAATTCTCTTCTTCTACATTGTCAAGTGAACAAAATGGTGTCATAAAGGTGATGGAGTATGAAAAATATGGTGGTACAAGAAGTCAACACCATTTAAAAGTGTCTCCTTGTCGAACAAAGCACAATAACTAGAAAAAAGTAGGGAACATGGACCTATATCACGAGTTTGATGCCTTTTTCACCATTTTTAGCAAAGGCCATTTGGCGAGTACCAAATAAGATTTGTAGAGATTTTCTAGGTATTCAAAAATTGGGAAAGTAGACAAAGCAACATAGAAGAAAATAAGAGAAATAGAGAAGGCAAGGGAACGAGTGAGAAAGAGAGACAAACACCTGTACCCTAAACCCTAAATCATATACCCTATACCTATAATGTAACATAAACCTTCTACCATAAATTTTTCGGTATTTCTTGAAGACCATGTGAACCCCTAAACCTTATACTTGCATAAACACAACAAGAAAGCACATAATTGAATCAATATGCAAGTTAAGACAAGGATTCCCCATGAAATCCATTTGAAATGCTCAAATAAGAAAGAAAATGAATAAATAAACAAAGAAAGAAATGAAATCCTATTCTAAGATGCAAACTCTTGATCCCTTGGGGGAGTTGGTGCCAATTGGTGTGTCAAAATAAGCCCTTTCCCAACTCCTTTGTAAGATTTGTTGATGGTTTGATGAGTGATCCACCTTGATGAAGATTCAATCAAGCTTCATGATAAAAATCTGCAAAACCTAGCTAAGAATGTGAAGAAATGAATGAAACTAGATATGCTTGAGGAAGAAGTTGAGTATAGTAAGTTTACTCAAATTGTGGATGATAGAATGAGAGGAAGAGTCTCTCGTTTATAGATTTCAAATTGGAATAATGAATGAAATTGAGCAATGTGGGATCATTCAACATCCAATGGCCAAGTGCCACTTGTCAAGATGTGAATGGTTGAGGAATGGGCACGTTTTGGTCAATGTGCCAAAGAGGGGGAGATTTGAAATTCGAATTTGAAAGTTGGGGGGAGAGAAGAGTGGATTTAATGTCACTTGGCTCAATGCACAAGGACATGTAACAGGAGTAAATGCCATGTTGGAAGTACCCATCCACTTACATTTTTGAATTCAAACTTGAGGGAATATTCCCTTTTGATGCCATGTGAGGAAAATAGAGATTTAATAAATGAATTAAATCAATTTTCATGTGCAAGTTGCATTCTCTAGAAGATTTTAGTGATAGGGATTAACTTAATCAAGATTTTGATTAATTTAATGAAGGATTCGATGATTTGACAATTTTGAGTTAAATTGATGTATTTATTTAAATTAGAATTGAGAGGAAATGATTAAAGACTTAATTAAATAAAGATTTGATTTATTTAATTAAAGAGGGATGATGTTGGATTTAAACCAAATAAATATTTATTTAATTTAAATGAGATGAATTTAGGGGTTAATTAAATAAAATATATTATTTAATTAAACAGAGACACAAGGTTGATTAAATTAAATTGATAAATTCAATCAACAGAGGAGAAAGACTTAATCAAATAAACAATGATTTATTAAATTAAGGGACAAAATATGATGAAATGTTGAGAGTATGATTGAGGAGGAAATTTTGTTAGTAATCAAGATCAAGTGTGCTGGACCGAATTTGTACATTTTCCATGTCTACAGACCATATTTCTAGTTTTGAGGTTATGGGATCACAAAATAATATACCTAGGTCCTCACATGTCAAAAAGAACAAAAACAAAATCATTGTGGAATGCTTCAATTGCATCATCCATAGCTAAAATGTTGGGTAATGGCACTAGAGGTGACCTATTGGCCTAAAATGATTATGACACACACTTTCTCTTAAGGGTTGACTGTCTTCTGAACCTCGAATGCCTAATATTGGAAATTGATAATTTTTCAACCATCGCATGATTTCAGATGCCCAACATCAATGACTACACCCTTCAACTATGCACCTTCATAAACCTAATCCCTCTACCCTATACACTTAACCTTTTACACCTAGCCTTGAACACTATTCCTCAACCCTCAACCCTATATAGAGACCTAGAGAGGGGAGAGAGAAGAGTGGGAGAGACCTAGATATGGGAGAGATAGGTGAGAGAGAAAAGAGGGGGAGAGGGAAAGGAAAATATTGGTAGAGGAGTAACAAGGGATGGAGGGAGAGGTAGACATGGAGGGACTGAGATACCTAGGGAAGGATGAGATAGAGAGGTGAAGAAATAGAGAGAGAGAGAGAGAGAGAGAGAGAGAGAGAGAGAGATGGCTAAGGAGGGATGGAGAGGCAGATAAGGAGTGACTAAGAGACCTATAGAGGGAAGAGGTACAAATATGAGGGGGGGAGAGAATAAAATGAGAGAGAAGTTCATAGAGGGAAAGATGGTTAAGGAGGGATGGAGAGAGGTGGAGAGGGGGGAATAATTACAGAGGGGATACATATAGAGGTGTGCGACCTACAACCTAGGGAGAGAGGGGTGAGAGACATAGGAGGGGAGATAGGAGTGAGAGAGATAGAGGGGGGAAGAGGTGGCTAATAAGACAAGGAGGGAGAGATAGATAGGTAAAGAGGGAAGGAGGGAGAGCCTTGGAGATGGGGATAGAGGAAGGGTGAGGGGATAGGTAGTGATTGAGAAAATGGAGAGAGATGGGTGATAAAAAATAATATATGGATGAGAAAAAATAACAGATGGAGAAAGAAGAAGAGAGAGGTGGGGAGGTAAGGATAGATATGGGGTAAGGAGGGAAGGAAAGGTAGAGAGGGAGAGAGGGAGAAAGGGAGAGAAGATTGGGAGATATCGAGAGAGAGGATAGAGGGAGAGAAGAGTAGGAGAGACCTAGAGAGAGGAGAAAGAGGTGAGAGAGAAGAGATGGAGAGAGAAAGGGAAATATTAGTCGAGGAGTACAATGGATAGAGGTGTTGGAAACACAGGGGAAGAAAACTAAGAGGGGGGGTGAATCAGTTGTCACATAATTTCAAACTTATTAAAATTATTAACCTCTATTCTTAGATCTGATCAATTGCCATGAAATCATAAATCAACAACACATCAAAAAAACACATAACACCAAGATTTTTACGTGGAAACCCTGTTAGGGGAAAAACCACGATGGAGATCAATCCACAAGTTTATACCCTGTTAAAAGTATAAGAAGAATAAATGGGGAATGCACATGCACTCAGGCACACTACCTAGAGCTCACTGTTCAAATACAAAGGAAGACTCACTATCTTACATAAATATTTAGATTAAATCCATCTGAAGATTTTGAATTGAGAAAGTAGCATCTGTTAATACCTTATTACAGTTCTGGTCAAGCCCATGAATAATTCTTCACTCTTCTTCACACTCTACTGTTCCTTTGAATGAACTGAACCTTATTCGCACATAGCACTCACACACTTCGCATCATGCATGTCTCAAATGAGATAAATAATTTCTCATATATATCCGCAATAAGAAATTACATTGTTACATGCCGACTTCAAAAAAATAATCAAATGAATGCAAATAGTAGGCCCAAAACATTAAATATTATTAATGTGAATCCACCAAGGTTAGACACAACATAGTAGAGACCCAACAAAATATCCTCGAACACAAAACACCTTCAAATATTATTCCTTGAAGATTCACAACACGCTTCAATCACCCTGTCGGCCATGAACATGAAAAACATGAACATGCAAGAGAAAAATCACCAATCACGAGCACAACGATCAATGTGGATGTGCAACATAGATAGAGCACAATCTAGAAACATCCATAAAAACCATAGGAACATTCACAACAACTCAAATTACCATAATCACATTATCTTCTTCCAGAAACACCAACTACAATAACAAAATAATTGTTGGAACACATAAACTCATAACTTGCTAAAATATTCATGTGCACCTCTAAAACTTTCGGTGGATAAACTAGATAGGATTGAAGAAAAAACCTTTAATCTGTAACTTCTCACCATCAACATACTGGACTTTCCATCATATTGATCTTCACTGCTTCACAAACGACCTGTAACATATTTTATTACAATTTTCTCAATATCCTCGACATATATAGTCTTAAAGAAATTAATGCTAATAGTGTTGACATCAATGATGACCACATATCAACAACACAACCACAACAACCAATAATCTCCCCATTTGGTATTGATGGCAACACATGATGTGAAAAACACCATAAACACAACTAACTCTAGCACTTCTCCTCAGATAATTCTTAGTTTTTCACATTGTTCTTCTCCCACTTAATTCTTCCAAATATTTTAACATGACTCTTCTCCCCTTTGACATCAATGAAAAATATACACAAGCTCTAAACCACATATCTGCATCATCTTGTAGAGAAGGGGGATTCTCTAATCACGAGTTCTCTTCATTCAGAGAGCCTCATAGGGTGAACTTCCCTAAACTACCTCAAATAACAATGACGAGAGTTCTAGAATCAGAAAGAGCAAGTCACGAAGATTCTCTTGACAAACTGACAAGCTCTTAGCCAAAGGATGTTAACGCATAACACGAATGACAATGTGGTGTGCTGACGTCCCAGAGGTGCACTAGTGTCTCGTACGGACTAGAGAGTAGGTTTATCTCAAAGAATAACAAAGTGAATGCTTCTACTCTAAATTCTGAGAACTTCTATAATTCAATAAAGTGACATAATGTAGTAGAACTAGAATGGAAATGATAAAGGCAAGGAGAAGAAGAGAAAGGAAATGCTTACAACCATGTGGATGATGAAGCCTCCAGCGCGTGAGTGTCTTCAATACCTACACACACAAGAGAGAGAGATAATGTTGGGGCTATATAGGGGTTTTCCTTAGTCAAACCCTCGTTTTTGTGTTCCCACCTCCACAGACAGCTAGATAGATAGAGAGAAATGTAGGAAATGAAGTAAACACAAAAGCACTACCAAACAATGTTATGCTACTCAACCAAATAAGAGGATAGGATTGGAAGCTTACCACCTCCACCCAAAGCACTCAAGGTTAGTGGGGGAGAAAATGAGAGGAACTCAAGCCTCTGCTACCATGGTGTTTCGTTCCACACTTCCTCTACTAAAGTGATAGAGTGTTAATGTTGTTGCTATGAAGTGTAAAGTGTTGCTTGAGATGGACAAGAAGCTACTTGGAGCTTGTGAAGAGGTTGTGGAGAGATCAACCAACTGTGAAATGAATGAAGGTCAATGAATTTGAAGGAAAGAGGGAAGTAAAAATCCATATTCAGGCTAGTTCATCGAAGAGGGCATTACAAGTTGACTCCCAATGGGATGTGTAACACCTCTGCAAGCTCCAGATGTGGGAATATTTTGGGGACGTAAGCGTGCCGCACAACCGTTTGCGCGTTGCACAGACGTCTCCACGTTGTGCAGGTGTCTCAAACAATAACTCCTCTATCAACACTCAAAATAGATACCAAGTGGGATGTGAACAGTGGGCTTATGTGGAATTAAGCCTCCACCTTTGGTTTTTCTAAAGCGGAGAAGGGTAAAAGGAGAATTTGCACTAGGGGTGCAAATTCACTCCTATACATTTTGCCCCCACTTTAGCGAGCATAAATACTAATGAGTGCTTTGGTAAAGTAGATTGAAGAAGTTATAGAGTAAGAAATCTATGCCTGTACCATCGAGGAAGCAGAACACGATCGAGAGAACCTGAGAGTGCAAGGTCAAAAGAGGACTTCATAGTTCCGCAGAACTATGAAGCTGAAGAAAGAGCATATACATAGGATGAAAAAGATGTTGATCTTTGATCCGGTATATGAATGCAAGACTGATAAAAACAATCCTCACTCAAGGAGGAAAACCCATATCACTACATAAAAGTGATAAAAGCAATCCCCGCTCAAGGAGGAAAACCTGTATCATAGAGTAAAAGGTGATAAAAGAAATCCCCACTCGAGGAGGAAGAATCGTATCATAGAGTAAAAGTGATAAAAGAAAAACCTTCTTTAGAGTAGAGCCCATATCATAGAATTTAGGAGTGATAAAATAAATCCCCACTTAAGGAGAAAAACCCATACCATTGAGTAAGAGTGATAAAAGCAATCCCCGCTCAAGGAGGAAAACATGTATCACTGAGTAAGAGTGATAAAAGAAATCCCCACTCAAGGAGGATAACTTGTATCACTAAGAGTGATAAAAGCAATCTCCGCTCAATGAGGAAAACTCGTACCACTAAGCAGATAGTCACGAAGACCATTGTTAAGATGGAATAATTTAAAAGGGGTCGCTCAGGAACCCTTCAAAAGGAGGGGTCCACTCAAGGGACACACAATTTGAAAAGCGAGTTCTAGTTAGGCTACCCCCAAGCTAGATGCAAAGATGTGAAATAGGTCTAGTTGGGCTTCCCCCAAGCTAGATGCCAAGATGTGAAGTGGGTCTAGTCGGGTTGCCCCCAAGCTAGATTCCATGGAATTCATTCAAGAGAAATTTTTTTAAAGGGGTCCCTTGGGAACCCTTCAAAAGGAAGAAGGTCCACTCAAGGGATGCTACATTTGAAATACATAGAGAGAGGGTCCTTAAGAAAGACACACATCTCCAAAATAAGTTATCACTACCCCCAACATACAAGGGAGGAGAACCATACAAGATACTTAGAATAGGATAGAGGTAAACCTCAATAACACCAATTGTTCAAAGAAAAGATAGGCATGTTAACAGGCACCTGAATCATGAAGTTGTTGTATTTTATCCTTCAAGGCCTTACATTCACTAGTGGAATGACCAGACACTTAATGGTATGCACATAAGGAATGTTTTTCATGATCATTCTTATGATATTTCTTGCGTGTAAGAGGAGGAAGAGTAATCAAGCAAGCTTTTAGAAGCCACAACAAAATACGCTCTTGTTCAGAAAAAGGATGAGGAGCAGGAAGTAACCTTTTCTCTTGTGGAGAAAATTTTGACTACTCAGAAGAAGAAGATACAAAGACAATAGATTGTAAAGGAGGATAGACCAATCTATGAGAGTGAGGTTGAGCAGACATCACATCAACGTTCAACCATGGGTTCTATTTAGATTGTTCATTTGAGAAACCAAGCCCTAGATTACTCTTGTGAGGTGAAAATTCTACAGGGACTTGAATGCCTTGTTCGCTACGCCCACAAAATTTATGCTCATAGCCATATTTAGAGACAAGCTTAAAGTCGGGGCCATAACATGCAAATCACAAGAAGAAGGGGGATCCTCATAGAGAGCATCATTCCAGCAAGGGGGAACATACTCTTCTATAGGAACATCACCATCCTTCTTGATAGTACTGTCAACATTATCCTCTTTAGCAGAGGCGTAATCGTCCTCCTCAGAAGGAGGATCAACACTAAGAACATTACAATTCACATTCACATTATCCCATGATAGAAAAGACTGATCATCTTTGATAACGAGTGTGAATGATGCTATCAAAGGGTCTAAGTGGACCGGGTCGAATTTATATTCTTGGATGAAGGAATCTGTAAAGTCTAAAGGACCCCAATCATCACCAAGACATGCATCCTCTTGAGAAGAGGACTTAGAATTTATTGCTTCAGAAGGATCTTGTCTAGGGACATTCATCTCAAGAGTATCCTTTGTATTAGGTATTGCTGGAGTAAACATCAACAAAATGGAAGATACTAAAGGAACAAGAGTAGGCATGACTAGGAATGAGTGAAGCTTGACCAACAACTACCATCTCACATAAGTGCTTAGCATTAGGGTCAGCCTTAATTGTGACTACTTGATTATTACAAATGAGCTTAATTGATTTATGCAAGGTAGATGAGACTGCACACATAGCATGAATCCATGGTCTACCAAGAAGAAGGTTATAACATAACTTCTCTGACATAACATATATAAGAGTGGGTACAGTAATAGGTCCAAGTTGCAAAGGTAATACTATTGTACCTAGAGCTTGTCTCCTAACATTATCAAACCCACAAATGATGACAAAAGAAGCATTAAGAGGAGATGAATCAATATTAATCTTAGGCAAAAAATCAATACTGCATATATTAAGTGTCGAACTAGAATCAATGAGAGTACGTCTAATACCGATCTTATTAATGTTAACTATAATCATTAGAGGATCTTCTTGCTTTTGTATTTTTAGAGGTGTGAGTTCTTGTAGATAGAACGTGATATTCAGTGAATCTGCACGAATATGAGCTATCAATGCATCATCATCTGTCAACCTAGTAGAAGAAGGCAAGAGGATATTTTGCAAGGATTCTTGAAGCATACCTTGATAAACCAGAGCAGATTGAAGCCAGTCCCATAGTCAGATCTTAGTCGGAGTAACTCAAAGTTGCTCGACAGGATCGTAATCACTAGGTGATTTAGTTGTAGGTTTAGGTGCTTGAGGAATTCTTAGTTGTTTATTCATTCTAGTATTATAGGTATGGGCTACCACTCTATAAGAGGGATCCATAGAAGGATTAGGAGAGTCACTATCAAATGGAACACCATCAATAGAAAAAAACCTTTCAGGAGAAGGACTAGCTAGAGTCGCATAAATGACCAGTCTCTTAGGCCTTTGAGGGGCAGCAAAGACATAGATTACATTTAGAGAATCATCACAACTAGTAGAATTATTATTCAAAGAAATATTCTAAACATCAATCCAAGTAGGATCAAATGCGGAAGGAGATTCATCCTATGCTAATGCATCATCTCTAGAGGAGAGTGCAATAAAATATATAAGAAATTCATCATTCACGAATGCATTGTCTCTAGAAGAGAGTGCATCATAAGGAGTAGAAGATTCATCGTGCACCAATGCATCATCTCTAGAAGAGAGTGCATTGGAATGAATAGAAGGTAGAGTAACATTAAGAAAGGTATCAATGATTTCATCTTCTTGCAACAAGATATCCTCTGAAGCAAGAAGACTCTTATGAGAAGGATCAAAGATAAAAAGTGACATGGGCAAAGCCAAGTCACTATCACATGCATGAAATGGAATATCATTAAAATTTTGAACAAAATTAGATAAAAAACTAATAAAATAAGATATTAAATTCATTATGATTTTTTCGGTATTTTGTATGTTCTAGTAATTTGCATTTTCAGAGGTCTTCAGAGTAGAATTTGGGTTCGGAACTTGCGTCAGTCCCTAAAACTTGATTTTCAAAGCCACTTGCATTTTAGGGATTGATGTAGTTCTCTAGAAGACCTTTCCAATGAAGCAAACGGTTTTGAATTCCGAGCACCGAGTCAAAAGTTATGACCCCACTAAGTAGGGGTAAATAAATTCCTAGTTTTTCAAAAAAGATGTTCTTCACGTCAGGTTCACCAAAATGTAGAGAAGGGGGATTCGATACTCACGAGTTCTCTTCATTCAGAGAGCCTCATGAGGTGAACTACCTCAAAGAATAGCGGCAAGACTTCTAGAATTAGAAAGAGTAGGTCACAAATATTCTCTGGACAAACTGACAAGCTCTTGACCAAAGGGCGTCAGTGCAGGACACAAACGATAGCACAGCGTGCTGACATCCTAGAGGCACGCTAGCATCTCATAGGGCCAAAGAGCAGTTTTATCTTAGAGAATAACAAAGTGAATGCTTCTACTCTAATTTCTGACGACTTCTAGAATGCGATAAAGTGACAAAATGTAGTAGAACTAGAATGGAAATGATAAAGACAAGGAGAAGAAGGGAAAGGAAATGCTCACAACCGTGCAGATGATGAAGCCTCCAACATGTGAGTGTCTTCAATACCTACACACAAGAGAGAGAGGGAGAGAGAATGTTGGGGCTGTATAAGGGTTTGCCTCAGTCAAACCCCTATTTTGGTGTTCCCACCTCCACAAACAACCAGATAGATAGACAGAAATGTAGGAAATGAAGTAAACACATAAGCACTACCAAATAGTGTTATGCTACTCAACCAAATAATAGAGGAGAGGAGTGAAATATTACCACCTCTTCCCAAAACACTCAAGGCTAGTGGGGGAGAAAATGATAGAAACTCAAACCTCTATTGTCATGGTGTTTCGTTCGACACTTGCTCTATCGAAGTGATCGAGTGTTGTTTTTGTTGTTGTGAAGTGTAAATTGTTGCTTGATATGGCCAAGAAGCTACTTGGAACCTTTGAAGAGGTTGTGGAGAGATCAACCAACAATGAAATGAATGAAGGTCAGTGAATTTGAAGGAAAGAGGGAAGAAAATGTCCATATTTGGGTTGGTTCGTCGAAGAGGGTGTTACAAGTCGACTCCCAATGGGAGGTGTAATGCCTCTATAAGCTCCAGACACAAGAATCTATTGGGGACGTATACGCGTCGTGCAGACGTCTGCGCGCCACACATACATCTCTGTATTGCACGAGCGTCTCCAACAATAACTCATTTGCCAACACTCAAAATAGGTTCCAAGTGGGGTGTGAACAATAGGCCTATGTGGAATTTAGCCTTTGCCTTTGGTTTTTCTAAAGTGGAGAAGGGTAAAAGGGGAATTTGCACTAGGGGTGGAAATTGGCTCTTATACACATCTGACTACTCCCCTTGAGTAGCAACCACCACAACATCAATCCAAATCAAGATATGACTTTGAAATGCGTGAATTGATGCAATGTCTTGCATCTTAGTTCTAATTAGGAGGGGTAATCACCCCTAATTTCCCTCTGAGATACTCAAAAGTATTATTAGGCAAAAACTTAGTAAAGATGTTAGCAATTTGTTCCTTAGTAGGCACATACTCTAGTCTGACTTCCTTATCACTCACCTTGTCTCTCAAAAAGTGAAACTTGATAGATATATGCTTGGTCTTTGAATGCAGTACCAGATTCTTAGAAATGTTTATAACACTTGAATTATCATAGGATATGGCAATAGTTTCATCATACACAACTCTGATATCTTTCAACATCTGCTTCATCCACAATACTTGAGTACAATTGTTAGCAACAACAATGTATTATGCCTTTGCAGTAGATAAAGAAATGACATTCTGCTTTTTACTTAACCATGAAATTAGCTTCTTTCCCAAGAAAAATGTGCCACCACTAGTGCTTTTCCTATCATTCACATCTCCTTCCCAATCAGCATCAGTAAAGGCACTCAGAGTAAGATCATCATCTTTAGGATACCACAAGCCAAAATCAACTGTTCCCTTGAAGTATCTAAAATTTCTCTTCACAATAGTCAATGAGATTCCTTAGGATCAACTTGAAATCTTGCAACAATGCATACAACATTCATGATATTAGGTCTAGTTTGATTCAAATAAATCAATCCACCAATCATTGATTTGTATCTAGTCTGATTTGCCTTCAGAGAATTATCATCTATTGTCAACTTACATCTAGTCACCATGAGTGTACCTTTTGGCTTTGAATCTTCCTTACCAAACTTCTTTAGTAGTTTTTTCACATACTTGGATTGAGACATAAAGATCCCTTTATCTAACTGAGTAATTTGCAATCCCAAAAATAATTTCATCTCTCCAATCATTGACATCTCAAAATCATTATGCATCTCATTAGCAAACTTCATGCACAAACCATCATCTCCTCCAAAAATGATATCATCAAAAAAGACTTCCACAATCAAATATTTGTCATGATCAATCTTGAAATATAGATTACTATCAATAGTACCTTTATTAAATCCAAGCTTTAGCAAGTACTTGTCCAATCTGGCATACCAAGCTCTAGGGGCTTTCTTGAGTCCATGCAATGCTTTTTTCAACTGACAAACCATGTCTCCCTGATCAATCAATTGAAATCCATCAGGTTGCTCAACATACACCTCTTCTTCCAATTCACCATTAAGAAATGTTGACTTGACATCCATCTAATAAAACTTCTAGTTTTTGTAAGCAACATAAGCAAGAAACAGTCTCACAACTTCAATTCTAGTAGCATGATCAAAATTCTCTTCAAAGTCAATTCCCTCCATCTGAGAATATCCTTTACACAACAATCTTTTTTATTTTAAATAACTTCATCTTGATCATTCAATTTGTTTCTAAAGACCTATTTAGTTCCAATTACATTTTGTTCCTTAGGTCTAGGAACAAGAACCCATATTTTATTCTTCTCAATTTCTTGTAGTTCTTCTTTCATTGCTTCAGTCCAATTTTCATCTTTGCATGCTTCATTGACATTACTTGGCTCAGTCTTTGAAATCAAACAATATTCTTCTGCAATTCTTCTCCTAGTCTGGACACCTTTGTTCTTATCACCTATAATCTGATTTTGTGAATGATTTAATCTCACATACCTTGGAGTCTTAGGATGTTCTTGAATTTTAGGATCATGTGATCTCTCTTTTGTACTTTCACTAGTTTCTCCTTCATCTTGATATTCTTGATTCACCGAAACAATCTGAACTTGATTTGAAGTTAGACTCTTGTTTATACCATCGTTCCGATCATCAAAATCATATCCATAGGTTCTAGATGGTCTAGCAATGTCTTCATCAACCTTAACATTTGCACTTTCAACCATTTTCCTTAATCTCTTGTTGTAGCACCGATAGGCCTTACTCTTAGTAGAATAACCAAGAAATATTCCTTCATCACTTCTAGCATCAAAATTTCCTATATCTTTGTCTCTTTTGATATAACATTTACTCCCAAATATTTTTAAATATCTAATAGTAGGCTTATGACCAAATTATAGCTCAAAAGGGGTCTTACTAGTATTACCTTTTATTTGTACCCAATTGAGGATATAAACTATAGTACTCACAACTTCTCTCCAATAGATATGATGAAAATTTCCTTCCAGCATTATAGTTCTAGCAGAATCTTGAACTATCATGTTCTTCCTTTCCACAAATCCATTTTGTTGAGGAGTTTGCGGTGAAGATAATTGTCTTGTTATCCCATGTTCTTCACAAAAAGAATTAAACTCACCAAAAGTGAATTCACCACCTTTATCTAATCTCAAACACTTAATCTTCAGACCTGTCTCTATCTCAACCATAGCCTTAAACATGTTGAACTTATCTAGAGCTTCAAATTTCTCCTTGAAGAAAGTAACCCGCATCATCCTAGAATAATCATCAATAAGCAACATGAAATACGTGTAACCTTGTAAACTTCTAATTCTAGCAGGACCACACAAGTTAGTATGCACAAGCTCCAACAATTCATTTGAACAATGTTGTTTGCTCTGAAATGAAATTCTAGTTTTCTTTCCTAACTAACATTACTTGCATATGGCATTAGTAGGCTTTACCAACTTAGGAAGATATCTCACTGCCAAAGAAGAACTTATCTTGATAATATTGTCAAAGTTTACATGACACATTCTTCTATGCCACAACCAACTTTCATCAACTTGAGTAATCAGACAACTTTTACTAGCAACATTCAAATGAAAGATGTTACCTTTTGTTTTTGTACCCAAAGCAATCACATTTCTAGAACTTCCCAATATTCTACACTTTCCATCCTTGAATTAAAGATTGTATCCCTTGTCAACCATTTGTCCAACACTCAAAAGATTATGCTTCAAACCTTCAACATATAGGAAATCATTAGTATTATGTTTACCATCAAAATAAATACATCCTTTGCCACAAATTATACCACCATTGTTATCACCAAATCTTACAACAACACCATCATACTTTTCCAAGCTTACAAATTTGGTTTTATTACCTGTCATGTGATGTGAACATCCACTATCAATTACCCATTCATCTTTCTCTTCAACTCAAGCAACTAGGGATTTCTCCACATTTCTACAACTAGCGGATTCAATAGACACATGATTATTTTCCTTGATAGCAATAAATACAAACTCATCTTCAATTACATTTCCTTTGTCAGATTCATCATCTGCCACACCTTCATCACCAACATAATAACACTTATTTTTAAATCTAGGCTTGTTATGTCTTGGCTTAGGGACTCTTTCTGGACACCTTGATGCAAAATGACCTATCTTATTGCAAGAAAAATACTTAATAGGCAAATTTATTTTATACTTACCTTCTCCTATGGATTCTCTTTTGACAATAAGTGATTCAAGATCATCTAGTTCTCTTTCTTCTTCTTCAATATGTCTTATTTCTTCCTCGTACTTGAATACCTTTCTAGAAGAACTTTCACCTGGATCATATCTATGCTTGTCTCTCTCAAAAGTAGTAGCTTTGAATGCAAATTCTATATTAGGAAGGGCATCACCGAATTCACTCAAC
Source organism: Sequoiadendron giganteum (assembly GCA_007115665.2). Taxonomy (NCBI): domain Eukaryota; kingdom Viridiplantae; phylum Streptophyta; class Pinopsida; order Cupressales; family Cupressaceae; genus Sequoiadendron; species Sequoiadendron giganteum. The sequence continues at coordinate 474,214,932 of CM021107.1, read as the reverse complement.
TCAAAAGCAATAAGTTTACCAATCCGCATATATTTGGTTACATTTGTCACAGTCTAGAGCTCATCAATAGTTGTAGCTTTGACTTTGTATGAAGCATGCAAGGATCTAATCATTTTAGCAACAATCTTCGATTCTTCCAACTATCCACCAACACATCTAATACCACACACAAGTTCATTCACTATTTGCATGAAAGTAGTAATATTCTCATCATCACCCATTTTCAACATTTCATATTTCCCTTTCAGACTTTGTAGCTTAGCAATCTTCACATTTGCATCACCTTCATACAAGGTTTCCAAATTTTTCTAGATCCCATAAGTAGTCTACAAATCCATAACATTCGTCATCTCAGAATCAGTCAAAGCACTCAACAATGCTTCTTTAGCCTTAATATTATATTCAACATCCCTAATCTTAGCAGTAGTAGTAGGACCATTTTGAGGAATAACATACTTATTACTTGTAATTTTCCAGTAAGATTCACCAATACATCTCAGATGACACTCCATTTGAGTCTTCCATAGAGAATAATTTGTTCAATCAAATCTCAGACTATCCTTCTTATATGTCGCCACCCCAGATCACCTTAAGTTGTTAAACTTCTTCCAAGGAACCCGCTTTGATACCAATTGTTGTTAACACAAGGGCATACAATTGAGAGGGGGGTGAATCAGTTGTCACATAATTTCAAACTTAATAAACTTATTAACCTCTATTCTCATATTTGATCAATAACCATGAAAGCATAAATCAACAACACATCAGAAACACACATAACACCAAGATTTTTACATGGAAACCCTGTTAGGGGAAAAACCATGGTGGAGATTAGTCCACAAGTTTATACCCTATTAAAAGTATAAGAATAATAAACTGGGAATGTAAATGAATTCAAGCACACTGCTTAGAGCTCACTGCTCAAATACAAATGAAGACTCACTGTCTTACATAAATATTCAGATTAAATCCATCTAAATATTTTGAACTGAGAAGCTAGAATTTGCTAATGCCTGATTATAGTGTTGGTTAAGCCCATGAACACTTCTTCACTCTTCTTCACACTCTACTCTGCCTTCGAATGATCTAAACCTTATTCACACATAACACTCACGCACTTCGCATCATGCATGTCTCAAATGAGATAAATAATCACTCATATATATCCACAACAATAAATTACATTGTTACATGTCGGCTTCAAAAAAATAATAAAATTAATGCAAACTATCGGCCCAAAATAATAAAGATTATTAATGTGAATCCACCAAGGTCAACCAAAACATAGTAGAGACCCAAAATAATATCCTCAAACACAAAAAACCTTCAAAGATTATTCCTTGAAGATCCACAACACACTTCAATCACCCTATCGGCCATGAACATGAAAAACATGAACATGCAAGAGAAAATCACCGATTACGAGCACAACGATCAATTTGGATGTGCAACATAGATAGATAATGATCTATAAATGTCCATGAACACCACAAGAACATTCACAATAACTCAGATTAATAGCATCACATTATCTTCTTCCAGAAACATCAACTAAAATAACAAAATAACCGTCGAAACATAAAAAATCATAAATTGCTCAAATCTTCATGCACACCTCTAAAAAATTTAGTGGATAAACTAGATAGGCTTGAAAAAAAAACCTTTAATCTGAAAATTCTCACCATCAACATACTGAAATTTCCATCATACTAATCTTCACTGCTTCACAGACAACTTGTAACATATTTTATTACAATTTTCTCAATATCCTCGACATATACAACCTTAAAGATATTAATGCTAATAGTGTTGACATAAATGACAACCACATATAAAAAAAAAAAACCAAAACAACCAAAAGGAGGGAGAGGTAGACATGGAGGGGCTAAGATGCCTAGGAGAGATGGCTAAGAAGGGATGGAGAGGTAGACAAGGAGTGACTAAGAAACCTGTAGAGGGAAGATGCAGAGAGGTGATTGGGAGAGATAAGAAAATGAGAGAGAGAAGTTCACAAAGAGGGAAATATGGGTAAGGAGGGAGGGAGAGAGGTGGATAGGGAGGGAAATAACTAGAGAGGGGAGAGATATAGAGGTGTGAGGCCTACAACCTAGGGAGAGAGGGGTATGAGACATAGGGGAGAGATATGGGTGAGAGAGATAGAAGGGGAGAGAGGTGGTTAATGAGACAAGGAGGGAGAGGTAGAGAGGTAAAGAGGGAAGGAGGGAGAGAATTGGATGTGGAGAGAGAGGGTGGGAGGGAGAGGTAGTGATTCAGAGAATGGAGAGAGATGAGTCATAAATAACAACAGAGGGAGAGAGAAGAAGAGAGATGTAGGGAGGAAATGATAGAGATGGGGTTAAGGAGGGAATAAAAGGTAGAGAGGGAGAGAGGGTGGGAGAGACCTGGAGAGGGGAGAGAGGGAGAGAGAAAGGGAAATAACGGTAGAGGAGTAACAAGGGATGGAGGGAGAGGTATAAAATGAGAGAGTTCATAAAGAGGGAAAGACAGGTAAGGAGGGAGGGAGAGAGGTGGAGAGGTAGGGAAATAACTAGAGAGGGGAGAGATATAGAGTTGTGAGACCTACATCCTAGGGAGAGAGGGGTGAGAAACATGGGGGAGAGATAGGAGTGAGAGAGATAGAGGGGAAGAGACATGGGTAATGAGTCAAGGAGGGAGAGATAGAGAGGTAAAGAGTGAAGGAGGGAGAGACCTGTAGATCGAGAGAAAGAGAGGATGGGAGGAATAGGTAGTGATTGATAAAATAGAGAGAGATGGGAAAGAAATAATTATAGAGTGAGAGAGAAGATAGAGTTAGGAAGGCAAGTGTATATATGGGGGCAAGGAGGGAGGGAAAGGTAGAGAGAGAGAGTGGGAGATACCTAGATAAGAGAGAGAGAGAGAAGAGAGGGAGAGAGAAAGGGAAGTATCGACCTAGAGGATTAACACAAGATGGAGGGAGGTACACATGGAGGGAGTGAGATACATAGGGAAGGATGAGATAGAGAGGTGATGATGTAGAGAGGGGAGGGAGAGAGAAGAGGAGAGAGAAGAATGAAGAGAAAGAGATGGCTAAGGAGGAATGGAGGGGCAAACAAGGAGTGACTGAGAGACCTAGAGATGGTAGAGGTAGAGAAGTGAGGGGGAGAGAAAGCAGCGAGAAAGAAGAGAGGGAGAGAGAAAGGGAAGTATTGGTAGAGGAGTAACAAGGGATGGATGGAAATTTAGACATGGAGGGAGTGAGAGGCATAGGGAAGGAGATAGAGAGGTGATGATGTAGGGAGGGGAGGGAGAGAGAAGAACAAAGATAAAGAGATGGATAAGGAGGGATGGAGAGGTAGACAAAGAGTGACTAAGAGACCTACATAGGGAGAGGTATATAGGTGAGGGGGAGAGAGAAGAAAATGAGAGAGAGAAGTTCACAAAGAGGTAAAGAGGGGTAAGGAGGGAGGGAGAGAGGTGGAGAGGGAGGGAAATAACTAGAGAGCCCATAGAGATATAAAGGTGAGAGACCTAAAACCTAGAGAGATAGGGGTGAGAGACATAGGGGGGGAGATATGGGTGAGAGAGATAAAGGGGGGAGAGAGGTGGGTCATTAGACAATGAGGGAGAGGTAAAGAGGGGAGGGAGATACTGGAAATAGGGAGAGAGAGAGAGAGAGATGTTGTAAGAATGGAAGGAATGATGCAAGGAATGAAAGTGTTGTCATTGATGTCAACTATTCAATTGGTTATCAACTGGTTACTGTTGACTGTATATGTCGAGGATATTGAGAAAATTGTATTGAAGGAAGATTGCAAGTGTTCAAGTTTTGCTTCAGTTTTTGCTCTTATGTTTGTGTAGTTTAGATATGTTGATCATGGTTGTTGGAAGATGTTATATCAAAAATTTTGTTTGTTGATTCATTGTTCAGTGTGAGTTGTGTTCACCAATTGTGAGTTGTGGTTTTTTGTGTTTCTGTTTGAGGTTTGAAAGAAATGTTGTTGGTTTGGATTTCTCTTTGATGAAGTCTTATGACTTGTGGTTTTAGAGATGATTTTTTTTTATTGTATTGAAGATAATTTTAGTATCTGAAAATTTTGTGCTTAATTGTTCTATGTCTTTTACACTGGTTTGGTTGACCTTGTGTGGAATACTATTTTCAAAGTTAGTGAAGCGTGTTGGATCTATTTTGGTCCTTATGAAGCATCTATTTGGGTCGCCCTCATTCTAATTCCACCCTGGGATTCTTTGGTGTTGACCTAATTTGAATTCAATATTGGATGGCCGACTTTGGATATGTTTCAAAGTTGAAGATGGTATAAATACAAGATGAGTTAGTGGTGATGATGCACACAAGAGAAAAAGAGATAGATAAGTGTGAGATTGATGTTATTTTGTAAGTGTGTGTGATGCGAGTGTGGAAGATCAGTGTGAAGCCTAAATGATGAGTTTTCAGATGTAGTGAGTAGAAGGTGTACTCTATCTTTCATCCATGTTTGCGAGTGGTTGTGGTGGATTTCTCTGTTGCATTGAGATTGTTGTCTCTCTATAATATATCTCTTGTATCTTCTTTGTACCTTTGTGGTAGTGAGCCCTCTAGGTTGTTTGCCCTATTGGACAATGAGTCTTGTTCTAGACAATTAGTCCTTGTTTTGGAAGTGAGCCTTGTTTCTCAGGTTGTGAGCCTCTTGTAATTTATTTTTATATTCTCTATAGTGTGAGTTAATCCTCGCCATCGTTTTTCCCTCATTGAGTTTTCCACATAAATATGGTGTTGTGTTTGTATGATGGTTTTCAATTTCTATAATTGCACTTAATGTTTAATCATTTAAGTAGTGTTAAGGATTAGTTTCGATAATTGGATTAAAGGTTCAATTATGTGACAACTAATTCACCCCCCATCTCAGTTTTCCTATTCAATAAGAGAGAGAGAGGTAGTGATTGAGAGAATGGAGAGAGATGGGAAATAAGCAATAATAGAGGGAGAGAGAAGAAGAGAGAGGTAGGGAGGAAAGGATATAAATTGGGGTAAGGAGGGAAGGAAAGTTAGAGAGGGAGAGAGAGTGGGAGAGACCTAGAAAGGGGAGAGAGAAGAGAGGGAGAGAGAAAGGGAAGTATTGGTAGAGGAGTACCAAGGGATGGAGGGAGAGGTAGATATGGAGGGAGTGATAGACATAGGGAAGGACGAGATATAGAGGTGATGACATAGAGAGGGGAGGGAAAAATAAGAGGAGAGAGAGAATAACAAATAGAAAGAGATGGCTAAGGAGGGATATAGAGGCTAACAAGGAGTGACTAAGGTACTTAGAGAGGGGAGAGGTAGAGAGGTGAGGGGGAGAGAGAATAAAATGAGAGAGAGTTCATAAAGAGGGAAAGAGGGATTAGGAGGGAGGGAGAGAGGTTTCCAAATGGAGGGAAATAGCTAGAGAGGGGAGAGATATAGAGGTGAGATACCTACAACCTAGGGAGAGAGGGGTGAGAGACATCGGGGAGAGATAGGTGTGAGAGAGATAGAGGGAGGAGAGAGGTGGCTAATGAGACAAGGAGGGAGAAGTAATGATCAAGAGAATGGAGAGAGATGGGGAAGAAACAATAATAGAGAGAGAAGAAGAGAGTGGTAGGGAGGCAAGAATATAGATGGGGGTAAGGATGGAAGGAAAGGTAGAGAGGGAGACGGGGATAGAGAGTGGGAGAGACTTAGAGAGGGATAGAGAAAGGGAAGTATCAGTGGAGGAGTAAGAAGGGATTAAGGGAGAGGTACACATGGAGGGAGTGAGACATAGGGAGGAGGAGATAGAGAGGTGATGACCTAGAGAGGGGAGGGAGAGAGTAGAGGAGAGATAAGAATGAGGTGAGAGAGATAGAGGGGGGAGAGAGGTGGGTAATGAGACAAGGAGGGATAGAATTGGAGTTAGGTAGAGAGAGGGTGGGAGGGAGAGGCAGTGATTGAGAGAAAGGAGAGAGATGGGTGAGAAATGATAACAAAGGGAGAAAGAAGAAGAGAGAGTTAGGGAGGTGAGGATAGAGATGAGGTTAAGGAGGGAAGGCAAGGTAGAGAAGGTGGAAGATACCTAGAGAGGGTTGAGAGAGAAGAGGGGAAGTATTGGTTAAGAGGGAAGGAGGAAGAGAGGGAGTGAAAAGAAAAACCTCAATTATACATCATCAATCATAAATTTTAAACTCTAAGCCTTATCAAAGTAGGGGAGTGAGAGACAAAGAGAAAGAGAAGTTAGCTTTAGCATTTAAATTTGGCACTCATAAAATGGATTGCATTAGGAAATACCAAACTACAGGGTTGGACAACCATTTCATGCCAATCACATTATTTTTTTTAAAGGGTAACAAAATTTCACACATTTTTTGTTGTGCTCTCCATCAGGTTTGCATGTGTTTCAATGAAAATTTATTAAAATACTATGGTGATGTTAAGCTCTCTCTTAACTATCTAACCATATCATTTTTTTTACATTTTGATTATGTTAAGGTTTTCATCTTTAACTACTTTTGTTAGTGTCTATTTTTTGTCAAAAATTAACATGTGCTAGTTTGAGTATAGTTTTTTACTCGTTCATCAAATTTTGAAACAAATTACATTTTTTAGAAATTAGACTCCATTCTACACGTATTGCAAAAAAAATATTTTTGATTAATTTAAAGAAAATAGGGGGGAACCTGTTGCAAGATATGCACCCTTAGCCTCCTTGTATTGTGTAACACAATGCTCGGGTTTGTGACATGGCTTAGCCGCCTCCTATGGATTCATTAAATTTGGTGATTGGATTAGACATTAACAGGTCGATCTTTTGGTGCAACGACAACCGTCTTTGCAACAAGTGGTGTCAGATCCTAGGTCACAGGTTCAAACCCCTCGCTTGTGCTAGGGGGATTATTGCAAGATGTGTGCCCTTGGTCTCCTTATGTTGTGCAACACAAAGCTTGGGTTCGTGACATGGCTTAGCCGCCTACCGTGGATTCATTAACTCTGGCGATTGTATTAGACATTAACAGGTCAATATTTTAGTGCAATAACAACCATCTTTGCAATAGAGCATGCTCAAATTTCTACTTTCAAGATGTGTCCACTTCAAAAATTAGTAAAATATTATATATTCACTAAAAAATTATCCGAAAAAATTGGCATAAACTACATGGTGTTAGCTAATTTCTCACTGAAGCGATTTTGATTTTTTTTTAAAAAGTCAACATTTTAGGGGAGTACAATAGACTCTATGCTATTTTTTTTAATAAAAACAAGACCACTTTATGTGTTCCCCCTTTTTCAAACCCTTAATCTTCACTATTTTTAAAAAAATAGTATTTTAGAAAGTAAATTTAGAGCACTACAACTCTTGTTCTTGTTGCATCTTTAAAATTTGAGTGTAACTATCTTCATTTTCTCATCGAACATTAGACTTTGTTGATTTAAAAAAAAGTGGCATCTTAAGAGCCTTTTTGTTCCACAACTTTGTGTAGTTACCTAGGGAGGAGTTTTTGCAAAATCATGCCCTTATTTACAAATTTATGGAAGTGTGGGCAAAGCTCTATGATCTTCATTCTTGAATCACAATAGTTTGGAAAGATGACATGGAGGAAGAGCTTTGTTCTACCCCTGTGCTAGGGGTTTCTTTATCCTTGATTTTGATTCCCTCGAAGACAAAGAGAATGTGCTAAAAAAAGGTCCATGGGATATCAAGGGGATTTCCTATGCATGAATCCTTAGTTTCCATCCTTTGATCCTCACACATAGACTTTCACTTCCACATATCTTTGGGTTCGTTTATCCTATCTCTCCTCACAATTTTGGGAATTAGAAAGTCTACAAGCTATTGAAAAGGTCCAAGCAAGTATTATTCTACTTCAAACAAAACAATCAATTATACAATCTCCACCTATGCATGTTTATGTGTGAAAATGAATCTTTCCAAAGGTCTCCCTATAGAGATCTCTTTGAAAGTTGGCAATAGGTGTTGGAGACAACCAATTTATTATGAAAGAATTGCTTTTAGGTGCAATAAATGCTTCTCAATAGACTTCTACCATTCAATGTCCAAAAATAAAAACTCATGATGGAGGAAAGCATGCTTCACTAGATAAGCCCAATTGGTGGAAGGGGGTCAAGCCCCATCATCATGTCATTCCACTAGATGGTCAGACGAAATCAAATCCTTTATAGGATTCACCAATGGCCAATCCAAAACTAAATTCCAAATCTTCTCCTAAAATGATTATGAGGTCTCCACATGTGGTCTCTGGAATCTAGAGGATTCAACAATTTCACAAGAGAACACAAATTCAAGGATTATAAAAAAAATGACATATCTTAAGTCTATGGTGCCCCTGGTGAATGGTGGCTTAGAGATGACAACACAAAAGAAAAAATTGAGAATTTAACAAAGAGTTACAACCTCAATGACATAAAGAATGGACATAAGGTAAGAGGAAGAAGTCCCCCTTGTAAAATCCTCCCATCAAATGACACTAAGATCTTTTAAGAAAGGGGAAAAATACTAGAATGCTTGAAAGATCCCTTTCAGGGATTGTTGTGACTTTCAATAAAATGAAAATTTCCCCTCATGTTAATATGGGTAGGCAAGAACTATAGTACAACAATATTTAGAGCATTCTCCATTTTAGGTGGATTGAACAAAATTAGTGATTATTATGCACCCTTGAGTCTAGGGCATGCACCTTATCAATTTTATTTTCCAAAAACTTAAGGGGTATGACTCCCTTAGACCAAACCTATTGAGCAATTTTTTTTATGCTATATGTAAGAAAAATAAAAAACAAATATGAACCTATTTATAATAATGCTAGTTTGAATTTGTATAACTCTTCATATATTGTTACTTTGGAATGCAAGCGTAAGTTATTAATTAGTTGTTTCATATTATATTCAAAATCATTAGCAAGTTCTCTTTTGAATAATGAATATGACCATAAACTTTTTATATTATGTTTGCTAGAATATTTGATGGAGGAGGTTTTCAAGATCTTGCATTATGTGCTTATCATAATTTATCTATAATTCTTTTGTATAATGTGGTGTTGGGAAGAAGAACCATGTCATGGGTTATATTCTACTCTTGGTGTATTGTAGCAACACATTTCAATATCACATATTGTTAGTTGTAAGATGTTTCATATGGTGAATACATGAGATGAACTAGATTATATGGGTTCAATTTTCGTTGATGCATACAAGATTTACCTCAATCTTATTTCAATCCATGTTGTTAAAGATAGACACTTCAAAATATTTGATATTTTATTGAAGACTATTGCATGTGAGGTGGAAGACAAGATTCATTTAATCTCTTCTTTTGCTTTTAACTCAAACAAGTGAAAACTTATTTCGAAGTAAACTATCATCATATAAACCATTTTAGAACATTGAAGTGAAATATTATTAAAAATTAGGAAATAATTATAAATTCATATATCACACTTGGAACATAGAGCATAGGCCTATATGACAAGAATACATAGATGAAGATGTCGACTATAATGAAAACAACCTAACTCAATTGTGAATAAAATAAATGAGTAGGATTTCTTTTCACATATATTTTCACCTTATCTAAGTTAATTTGAGTGATCCTCACATGATAAATCAATGTGATTTTGACTTGACCCTACTTTGGACCAAGAGCTCAAGAAGGACATCCAAGATGTAATTGTGCATGCCTTATAGAAATAAACTGTTTGGTTGAATATGCAAAGAATGTTATAAAAGGTATATCAAAAAACCCAAACACTTAAAAAATAATAATTTATATCATGTGACACCATTGTTGAATACTATTTTAAAAGTATTAATCAAGTTCCATCACTTAATATGATTATATATGAAATATGTAAAACACTTAAATATTATCTTATGAAATATATTAATATTGTATATTTATAATACGATATAATAGTATTATTTTGCTCTTTACATTAATAAAGATTACAAATTTCACTATAAAAATATTACTTACTATATATATTTTAAAAACGATATAATTTTAAAAATAGACATTAACTTTTTTATAAAATATAAAATATTATAATTATTTTTAATTAATAAAATAGATTTTATTGAATTAATTGACATTCACTTTAAACATATAGAATATCACTATATAAACAATAAATTAATTTAAATATATATAATTTACTAGAACATTTCATTTTCAAATAATCTATATAAAAAATTATAAATAAATAATACTAGTAAAAAGTAACAAAGTTCTACCATAAAAATCTTTAGGCTTGCAACTTATGTTCTTCTATGAATCATTATGTTCATATTTATTACATAATTTGAATATAATAGTCTTTTACGTCATGGGATGCCATGTGACTCCTCTCACTAAACAAAGGATTTCATACGTCCTTTAATGATTTAAGATTACATGTGATAATTTTCACTTATTATAAAATATTATTTCTATTTGATTTGGTTTCCATTTCAATTTATTTATTAAAAGTAAAATTTTAAAATATACCAATATATAATTAATTTGTTATATGTATGTATTTATTTATCTGAAAAATGAGAAAATATAATTTCAATTTATTTTATTTACTAAAAAAATATTTTATTATTATATTTACGAATATATAAATTTTAATTTTTATTGAAAAATTATTTTATTTTATTATATTGTTTACTTTATTTTTATGTCTACCATTGCATTATGTCTTATTATCATTGTAAAATGTCTCTCAACAATTAATTAAGTATAATTAATGTTAGATATATGAACGAAGTAGGTTAAGTTTATTGAAGTAAATTAATTAAGATTATAATTAAATATGTGCTGAAATACAAATGAGATGGTTAGGGTTTATATCTTACAATGTAAACTTTGATTGATATTGATGTAGTGATAACAGGTTGAAAATTTAACTATGAGATTAGAAATTGGATCAAATAAGATAAATGATTGATCTCAAAAGATGAGAGTCTAGAACAAAATTTTGATAGTCTAGTGGTGTGATTTTGTATTGTTTTTTATGATTCTATCTAAAACATCATGAGGTATTCAATACTTACATCACTTATTTGATTCATGGTAATTGTACTAAGGAAAATAGTGGTGGTGCTAAGGAGCGCTCTAGGGCTTTTTGTGCAAGGGTTGAAGTCGAGCACTTCCTTGTTCCTTAGCCAAGCCTTTATATAAAGTCAACAATAAAAGAGAAAGATATAATGTTGCCACATGTTAATGTAGAAGAGGGGTCACAATGTCAAACCTTCAAAATGTAAATAAATAGATGTGTAAATATGCCGTCTTGATTTTGATTCAATCATTGCCTCTCCTTCAAATCACCTAGGAATAATTCCTTTAAAAACATTTCCTAAACATCAACTTAATTTATTTTGTTGTGCAAATCAAAGAGTAACAATCATGTCAAATATAAATGATTTATTTTTTATTTTTAAAAAGAATAAGATCATGACACCAATTTTATCAAAAAAGATAGTATATCAACTTTAAACCTATCTAAAATGAAAATCAACAAAATGATAAAATATAACAAAATACTATATAACTACTTAAAAACTAGTTACTCTTTAATCCCTATGCAAGGGTTGAAGTCAAAGACTTCCTTATGCCTTAGTCAAGCCTTGAGATATAATTAATAGTAAAAGTGAAAGATATAATGTTGCTATCTATGTTGACGTAGAAAGAGAGGTCACTATGCTAGACCTACAAAATGTTAATACACAAATGTGTAAATATGTTGTCTTACTTTTGATTTAATCATTACCTCACCTTCAAATCGTCTAAAAATAATTCCTTTAGAAACATTCCCTAAACATCAATTTGATACTTTGTGTTGTACAAATCAATGAGTAAACAAACATGTCAAATATAAATTATTTAAAAATTTAAAAAAGAAATAAGATAGTGACAATAATTTTATCAAAGAGATAGTATAGATCAACTACAAACTTTGTCTAAAATGAAAAATATTTTTAAAAAAATGATAAAGTATAATAAAATACTATAATAAGTACTTAAAAATTAATCATCCTTTAATCCCTATGCAAGGGTTGAAGTCCGGGACTTCCTTGTGCCTTAGTCAAGTCTTGAGATAAAGTTAAAGTAACAATGAAATATATAATGTTGATAGATGTTGATGTAGAAAGAGAGGTCACTCTGCTAAACATACACACTGTTAATAGACAAATGTGTAAATATGTTGTCTTGCTTTTGATTCAATCATTACCTCTGCTTAAAATGATCTAGGAATGGTTCCTTTAAAAATGTCCTTAAACATCAAATTATTATTATTATTTTTTTCTAAAAATCAACATGAGTGATAAACATGTCAAATGAAAATACTTTAAAAAAAAAAAACAAAGAATAAGGCCTTGGCTTGATTGGCTAAAGCATCCTATTGCAAGCAACAAGTCACAAGGTCTAGTCTCCCCAATCTCCCCCATCCCTGCGTTGAAAAAAAACATGATAACAATAACTTAACTATAATACTACTTAAAAACTAATTACCCTTTAATCCCCTAAACACACAAATTTCATGCTCGCTTGATAACACAAGCTCCCCTTTAGTACAAAATTTTTACTCGACAAACATTGAGGACAAACTGTTTGTTAGAGTGACTTCAAAAAGACCAATGGGTGGGAGTGGTTAGGAGTAGCTTGGAAGAAACAAATGCATGGGATAAGAGGCTGAGATATGGTGGTAGACTTATGTAGATTTCCACCACCTGATGCTCTTATCCTTCTGAACATTTAAAAAAAATCCATGTCAATACAAATCAGTCCCTCTTTTATATTAATCTCAGTCTGTCATATGTAATAATTGTGTAGATGACTTCAAAAGGTAGTGCAGAAAAAAATGTTTTTGCTGAGGGCAATGATATGTGTAAGAGATAAATTATGGTTCCATTCAGAACAGTGCTTGACATGCTCAAACAAAACATCTCATTTCAGATTCACCAGCTCATCCAACAATGAACCCAAAAGCATATTTTGTAAATCAGAAAACTTCACCTGCCAAACTTTCTGCACAAGCCAGAAGGTATCTACAAGAATTGCAGGAGCATCCCAAACGTGTGACATATCAACAGTTGACTTGGGTTGTATTTTTGCATAGAATGACAGGAGAAATTTAATATACTGAATGGCAAGATTAGCATTTATTTTATTGGCATCTCCATGAGCAGTAAAGAATAAGAGCAGAGAAAAGAAAAAGGAATGGATAATAAAATATGAAGGGTTGAGAGAGACATGAGATTGCTTTATCATATATGTTCATGCCACTTCTGATTTTTTTAATATCTGGTCCACTCCATCCATTGAATGGTCTTGGGGAATGTGATTTATTATTGATAAACTATTTTTACTGTCTCAAGTTTTTAATGATGTGGGTATTTGTTTGACCCTTTGGCAATACAGATCAATGAACAAAGGTCCTGTCTTTTCTCACGTGTTGGCCTATTTGGTGGTCATTTACCAGCTGAAATCTAGTAAATGGGTATATTGCATTGCACCCTGTTAGTGAAAATTTTGAATGGGTACAAGAGAGGGAACTGAAGTCACGTGTGGGTAGGAGTTAAAAAGTGCTAATCCATGTTGATACATAATTCTTGCCATTTATGGAGCAGACAAAGTGGATTTAGCGTAAGTTTTGGGGGGTGTTTGTGTGCTTTTACCAGCAAAATCTCAGATGGTTTTATCATTGCTGCTTTCACTTTGCCTACACAAAAGGTTAGGGGCTATGGTACTCATTAATTGCAGTTTAGAGAAATTAGGAAGATGCTTAAAAGCATAAGAAGAAAAGATATATGAAATCCTCTGCTGCAGGCAGACATCATCGGTGTATGGGCCTTGGGGAACTATTATTTTAAGAAGAGCATCTTGTTGGAATCTGTCATTTTCTGCTGCTCTTGTCTGTTTTGCTAAGATGCTTGCTTATTAGTTATATGGATATTCTAATGCTTGTAGCTTGGCTGTGAATGACTGAATGGAACAGTGGCTAGAGGTTTGGTTATGTTTGCCACATTTGGAGGGGCGGGGGCGGGGTTAAAGTTATAAATGTTTAAAGTATTATATATACATCAAATGGAGGAAACTGGTTGGGGGGATATGTGATATTAAAATGAATATAATTGGCCCGTGGGGCATCCAACTACAGTTATGGAATGTTGGTTTTTTTCTTTTCACTCATTCCAGCTGCAGGAGGTTCTCACCGGGTCTGTTTGATGATGATGACATTTATGGATGGAGTCAAGTGTCCATTGAAATCATACCTGACATGGGCATATTCTGCTGATTTGTAAGAATTGTACTGGCTAATGGTTAGCCACCCATTGTGCATATTGATGCAGGGGTGTAATGGAGTCAAGTGTACATTGAAATCATACCTGACATGGGCATATTCTGCTGATGTGTAAGAATTGTACTGGCTAATGGTTAGATACCCATTGTGCATATTGATGCAGGAGGGTACCTAACTTAAGTGCTCATGGAAAAGTTTAAATTTCTAAGGGGTTCTTATAATCCTTCTGTATCTGCATGATATTTGGTGTCTCTGGTGCTTCTGACTGAATATCAAGAATCAGGTTTCAGGGGCAGTAGCCACAAACCTTGTACTTGGCAAATAGACAACAAGAGAAACAAAATAAGTTATGTGGCGGGGAAGCATTGCGTGTGGATTCATTTTGCTGACTGTGCACTACTCGGTAGCAGTGGTGTCCCATGTGGAGCGGTGAATTGACATTCACACCACATTCGCTGACTCCAGGGACATCTAAAATAGACTGAAGGATTCTAGTAGTCTGATACTATAGTGGTAGTGAAGTATGAAATATAGCCGTTGGGTGGTGGTGGTGTGCTTGCAAGTTGCATGCACTCATCATGATTATATGTTTAGGTTTTTAGTTTCTTTCTCATCATTCAAACTGAGTCTCTGCCCCACACCACACACCTAAATGCAACATCCGTGCAATAGCCCTTTTTTCTTACCAAAAAATTCCCATCAATCCCATGAATGCATGACGACTGATGATGGGATGGGATTGGGGACCAGATGCCATTGCAGGTTTTCTTCTGAATTTGTGAAAAGCGGGGCCACAGCTACATTAGGTTTTGAACTTGTATACATTAAACTTAAAGCCTCCAATTAAATATGACTAGATAGTGAGGCATTGATTAAGGGGTTAAAAGAAGGGAGTGTTAGGGGACTACAGTGTCGTGGGAAAGGGGTAACAACATGATGATGATATATCACAAATACCAAGGCAGTGGGCACCTTTCCAGCAGCATTGTCCGAACGGGTTTAAAGGTATCCAATGCTAATGACTTTCCATTGCTTTACAACGTGGGCACTCACCAAACAGCGTTCCGGTTGCTATCTGCTCCTCGTTCTCTTACAAATATTTTTATAGCCTGTCAGGGGATTCATTAGTACGCTCGTGCCTCCTGTTACATCTTCGGACTCCCCCCCTCTCTTCCAGTTGCGCACTCTCTACTGTCTCGTTTTTTAGCTTCATCCTCCTCCCCTTGTCCGTTTTTCTCCCGCTTTTCCCCACATCATGACTCATAACGGCCTTGCCCTTAATATAGCACCCAAATCTCTCCGATGTTGCTTCTTTTAACTCTTAAAAAACAAAAAGCTCCTTACAGCCCTGCTTTATTCTGCCGAGTTTTAGTATATTAATGGCTGCCAAGTAATATGCACAACTGATTCCGTTGGGGACAAGTTTGCTGAACTAATTTTTTTGGACACCCAGTTTGTTGAACTGATTTTATTGGCATCTTGTAGCTAGCGAAGATACACCCACTTCGCCGAGTTGCTTTATATTGGCAGGTTGGGAGTTGCAGAAGAGATATTCACAACACTCAGGCCTTTTTACTGTGGTTGGAACACGGGAAATACATTATACTTTTATGTTGTGTTGAACTGAATTTTTTGTGCAAGCTTTTTGAGGGCTTTGTGTGATTACGGTGTTGAGTTTTGCATTGGGAGCTGGAATTTTGGGTCCAACCGTGGCTACCCCACGGGGTCCGAGGATGGGGAAATACATGAGAAAGGCCAAAGGAGCAGGAGAGGTTGCAGTCATGGAGGTGTCCTCTCAGAGCTCTCTTGGAGTTAGAACTAGAGCCAGAACTAGGACTCTTCTTGCTCTGCAGAACCAAAATAAGAAGGCTTCAACAACTCCTAACAGGCCTCCGAAGATGTGCATTGAGCCTGCTACTATTAATACATCATCATATCTGGAGCTCCGTAGTAGAAAGCTAGAGAAAGCAACTGGTCGATGTTGTGCGGTTGCAGCACAGGAAACCCACTTGAAAAAAATGGGGAATCTATATTGCAGTGGTTCAGAAAGGAGTAGAAATGTAAGGAAAGAGCATTCACATTCACATTCAGCATTCATGGTGTCAGAAGAGCAGCAGCCCAAGAGCAAGGCTACTAAGCTTAGTAGTATATCTAAGCAGAGAAGTATTCATAGTGGCAGCAGGGGATCCCCATCTGCACTGAGCAACTCTACATCTTTTTCTCAGGTATGTTCAAAAAAGAAGTCTGGTAGGGCTCAAAGAAAGGAGCAAGTGAAAAAATCCAATGATGAAACGCAAGATATTGTGCCTCAGAGTAGCATAAGAGCACAGGCAGGACAGTTGCAAGTTTTTGAGGATGAGACCCCCACTCCCATAGAGGGCTCGTTCGGAGAGAATGCCATAGATCAAGAGGGCAGGGACAGGTATGCATAATCATTTTTTATTGTAATTACTATTTATTCTTAAATATGTTTTTGCTACTTAGGTTTACTAGTGTCATCATTCGTCAAACTTAGCTCGTCTCTTGCTTTTGTTTCTATTGGTATTTCTAGGGCTAAGTTTTGAGTTTTTAAATTTTATATGGATTTTGTGGGTGGGTATTTCCAGACATATCAGAGAAAGTACTCCTTCTAGTCTTATAGGAGATGGGGAGACCTTGGAAGCTCCTGGTTCTACAACTCGACCTTCATGTCGCAGCTCTGGTAGAAGAAGATTGCAAGGTGAAAGTAGGAGAGATATCCCAACCTCAAGAGAAATGGAGGAGTTTTTTGCAGGAGCCGAGCAACAACAACAAAGAATCTTCATAGAAAGGTATACATGTTCATGTTTCCCTCATAGTATGCCTCCGTGACTGGCTAATCTATTCAAGCATGTATACGGTCTGCAGTACACGTAGGAATAGGACTCCATGCATGGAGGAACAGTTTGGCAACCGTGTTATGATGCAGTTTGTGGGTTTACTATTTGTATAAATATATCTACACATTTTTCTATATTTCATGTTCATGTACAAGTAGCTCGGATATTTCATCTACTATTTCCCTATTTCATTACAGGTCTTATAGTTATGCAGTTCACAACACTTATGTGACCAGTATTCTGTTATATGGAAGTTCTTACATGATTTATTGCTTTTAGGTACAACTACGATCCTGTAAATGACTTGCCTCTTCCTGGCCGTTATGAGTGGGTTACAATAAATAATGCTGGTTTTAGACCATGAGAAGACATCACCAGGCGCAGTAAATCCTTCTGGAAGTGGGTGTTAACTTCAGCTACAATATGAGGGTTCTTTTAAGCATGAAATTTTATACTGGAGGATATAATGGATGCTTTGCACATCAAATATCTCAGTGCAAGCTTGTAAAGATTGTCAAAAATTTGTTACATCTTTATGGTCTTAATGTACAATATGTATTGTTGGGCACCTTTTCGTTTGTACAGATCCTTATGGGATATTTTTTCTTCTTATTAAATCTCCCACTTGGGCATCTGTGGAAAAGAGTTGCCCCCGTTTTGTTCATACCACTTTTCTGAATAACAATTTCATGGTGCAATCAATGTGCTCCTTTCTCAAAAACATGGGCTCAGTTCGATAAAATTCTATTGTTTCTTACTTTTGAAAAAATGCCATTTTGGGTTTCCTTAAAAGGAATTTTACTAGGCATTTTGAAGTTTGCCATAATGTCACGCCATGAATGAAGTCATCGAACTATGTGCTTTTATGTGATGCCCAGTAACAAGTCAATTCAATTACTTTATTCAACAGCAGTACTCGACTAAGTTGTGGTTGACGAATCTAAGATTATTGTTAGTTGTCTTACTCAACTCAAGGATTTGGCTTTGATGTATTTTCAAGGATTGATTTGCGGAGAAGTGCACCCCCCTGCACCCTGTCATTTTCAACCAGATATTTGCCGTGAAGGGAGGGAAAATTGATAATGTAATCTAATTTATGTTTTAATTCAAATTTCAACTACAATTAATGTTGTTAAAAAAAATACAGTTGATTCCAGAAACAGTCCTTTAAACTCAACCATCAGATATGATCCTGCTTACCCAGAGAATTCTCTGACTACAGATGTGAGAGCATGGGTCCACCTCTGGATAAAACCTGTGTACCCAAATGATCCTAGTTACTGTACTGAAGTGAAAGCCAACGTAAAGATTTCCCACTTTTACCATTGTAGCTGAATTGAAAGCCTTTACCATACAATGACAACAGTGAGTCAAGACAATTGTAGTGGTCAACATCCTTGTTGAACATCATAATCAGAACTGGGCATATATACAGAAGCATGGTGGTCACCAAAAGACAAAAAAAATACATGAACATCAGGCATATACAGAAGCATGGTGGTCACCAAAAGACAAAAATACATGAACATCAGGACTCCTGTGGAAGCGGAATAATCCAAGAATATCTACTTCAAATAAGAAATCTCTAATACATACAAGTTTTACTATTCTTTATCTGTTCTGGCTACATACAAACAAGGAAGAGAGGACACTGTATCCTACATTAATATCTCTGTAGGATATATATATGGCCAGGAAACTGCACCCACATTAAATAAACAAATCCATTTGTACAAACAGCAGACAGATCAGTCCATTAGTACAAGTAGCAGGCTGATCATGTTGCAGTTTCTAGGCCAGAGATATTCGATGAGGAAGCATAGAAGTTGCACAATTACTATCACAAGTGATCCATACAATTTGGCATGACAGCATAAACCACATAAAGATAAAGCTATGCAGGCTAGACAATTTTGAACAGTCCCACCAATGATTTTTGTGGTTTGGAAAAAATAAAAATCTTTTTGGAACACTTTCCTTTTAAAGAAGTCAAGTCAAGATTCAGGAGAACCTTTCATTACACATTGGGGGAGAACCTTTCATTACACATTCAGGTCTAGAATTTAATGGTTCTACCAACGATTTTTTGGTGTGAAAGGAAAATCTTTTGAGACACCTTCCTTCAAAGAAATCAAGATCAGGGGAGAACCTTCGTTACACATTCAGGTTTAAAATGTGATGGTCTGTTTACTGTTTATCCAATTTTAAGTCATTTTATGATTTTAAAATTTATTAAAATATATAATTTTTATATAATTATATATATGGTATTTTGAATTATCATAAATAAAAAATGCAATATTATTTTATTTTATAGTATATCTTATAAGAGAATACAACTTCAAAAAATATATTTAAATTAAAATAATTTTTTTTAAAAGATAGTATATAAAATTATTATTAAATCATAATATTTTTTAAAAAATAGTTTTAAATTTTAAAATATTTTGAATATTTTTTATTGTGTTGTTTTGATAGGTAAATTAGAGTCTTGGGGATTGCTTCCATAGTATAAACTCTAACCATAAGAAAATGATGCATCAAACCCTTATACATGGGTGCATTACATTGACCAAGAGGATTCAAACCATAAGAAAATGATGCATCAAACCCTTATACATGGGTGCATTACATTGACCAAGAGGATTCAAAAGGATCTCATTAAAATCTCACACAAAAATTTGAAGTTTTAATACTACCTTTGGAGTGGGAATGTAGTAAAGTCTTTTTTCTGTTTCTTTTGTACAACTATTCAATTTTCATTGGTCATCCAACATCCAATAAAACAACATTAGTAGTTGAGGCATTGATATTTATGTCCTCTAGAGATTGGGACTCATTGTTTGTCACTTTTGGAACCTCTATTCGTGATATCAAACAATTTTTAGGCTTAGAATCCTTCATGTTTGAGGCTTTAATTCTTCCCACCCTAGGAGGAGGTGATCCTTCAATTACTACAAGTAGGGATAGCGATTTAAATTGCTCCCTATGGTTAACCTTCTTGGGTAGATGTAGATTCCTCTTTTTCCACATAGTAGTGCTGGAGGGAGACATCTTTCCACCATGTGGTTTGGTTGTCTAATTTGCATTTGGAGCAATGCAGCTAGTGTTATAACTCCTACGAAAGCAGAAAAACAACCCCTCATAATCCAAAATTTTATTCCAACTACCATCAACAATTTTTAGAGTAATATCAGTTGGGAAAATTTTGGAGATACATAGATCAACCAAAATGTGAGAGAATGTGGTGTAAAGGAAATTAGACGAGCCTTTGCCTTTAGCCAAAAATGTCCCTGGCTTATTGCCAATTACTTCAAAACAAGATTTAAACTAGAATTGGAGTGGAAGATTAGGGAGTTGTAACCATACAAATGTAATAATGAAAGATTCAGAGGTAGGGTTGAAAGTTGGGTGTGATGGTTTAAGTATGAGCAAGTGTTGATTGCAACTCTAGAGAGTCACAAATAATTCTTTTATAGTCCAAAACATTGTCAAAAACCTCAATTAAAAAAATCGCGAGCACAAGGGTAAATTTGAAGATCACCTTTCAAGATGGGACACCAAGTGTTTGCGATCCATTTGTTTATACTAGAAAGACTTGGCCATAACCTATTGGAAATGTTTATTAATCCATTCTTAGCAAAAAAATATTCATTTTCAGCCACTTCTTGTTTATCCTCACCAAATCTACAACAAGGGACATATTGGTGCATTGGAGGGGCATGGCCAACAAAGAGGTGCCTTACTTAAGCATCTTTTGTTCCAACAGGGCTAGAAGAATTATAACCATTTTTTCCCATCTGTGTTGAATTTACCTTGCCTTAATGGATGTAACCAAGTTTCATAGCCTCCTTAAATGATTGCATGATGTTAGAGTCACTCAAGGACTTAAGCTTCAAGGATTACTTGTAAAACCAAAATAACATTTTACAAGAGAGAAAAACAAGATCAAAAATTTGTAACAATGGATACAAAATGATATTAGATCAAAATGATCAATACAACATCTGCAATGCTATGCAATACAATCCAATACCAAATGTACATATGAGACCTTGCTTATAGAGGCAAGACAAGATATAGGATTAGATAAGATCATGATTAGTGTCTTAATCCTATGAAATGAGACAACAAACATTAAATTACCTAAGACACAAGAAGTAAATGACACAAGACAAGATAAGTTCTTATGACAACTAAGACTTCTAGAAAAATTCTTAGGCCCCTAAGTAAACTTAACATGTGAATAAGACCTACTAGGTGAACTAGTTAGGTAAAACACCTTGTTCACACTAGCCCATAAATGCAACTTAAAGAGAAGTAGAAAAATGCAAATGATGTAAAGATGATGATAGGTCCTAACTACTAGGTCATGTTAGGTACCCATTTATAAATGCAATCTCTCACAAATAGAGAAAAGGAGAAAACCTAGTGGGACAAAACTCCTCTAAAAAAGAGAAAATATATGAGGAAGTGAAAGGAGGACTCAACGTGACCTCCCAAGGACTACTTCTATCACCAATATACAATCAATGACCCCCCCATGAGAGGAAAATAGAGAGGCTATGTAGCTCCCCCACCACCCACAATGTGTACAATCTCCTACAAAAATAGTGAATGCTTGAAGACAAAACATGATCCAATGCTTACAAAAACATTCATCCCCTTGGAAAGAAATAAAAATAAATATCGATGCAAGAATGCTCCCCACTTTGGATAGGAATCAAAGGGAAGAAAACTCAAGATATATGATGTCTTTGAAAACTGCTCAAGTTTCTCCATGTTGATGTCAAAATATGCCACTACCAAGTCATGTGTTCCAAACCACACTGATGAAGATGAAAATATAGAATCTAACTTAAAGATGAATGAAGAACAAAGTCCAAAGAATCAAGTACCTCCTCTAAAGACAAAGATGACTCCTCCAAATGCTGCTCAAAAGTATCCATGTACTCATGTTAAACTATGATGAATGGTCATGTTGAGAATGCACAAGAGGGACTAAATGATCCCTCACTACAATTGCAGAAGAATCAACTCCATCAAAGAGAAGATGTACGTCATCAATACTGTCTCTCAAATTTGAAATGTGGGGACTCTACAAA
This sequence comes from Sequoiadendron giganteum, assembly GCA_007115665.2. Taxonomy (NCBI): domain Eukaryota; kingdom Viridiplantae; phylum Streptophyta; class Pinopsida; order Cupressales; family Cupressaceae; genus Sequoiadendron; species Sequoiadendron giganteum. The sequence continues at coordinate 474,192,695 of CM021107.1, read as the reverse complement.
CAAGTCTAAAATACTTGCCAAGTACTCATCCCAAGTAACTACACATGGAAGATAATGTATATCCTATTGCACTGAATCACAAGAAGTCATGAAGGTAGCAACACAAGTATCATCAAAAGCAATGGTAGTTGGAGGATATGAAAACCCACTAAATGTCATCAAACTATATTGCTCATCCCAAAATGTTTTGTTCATGCAAGATTATTGAGTGTGAATATCGAATGAACCTGATGATGTTGGTTTAGAAGAATTTGAAAATTTATTGCCATTGACAATGCAAAGTTGTCTCAACTCATGAAGATCATAAAAAAATTGCAACTCATCAAGTTCCTTCCATGTGCATTCATCTATTGTATGTCTTTACTTCACACAATAATTTTTTATTTATTTTTTAATGGATTAGGAGACATGATTACAACAAAAATAAAAACACGAGATTACCCCACAATTATTCAATCATGAGACCCCCTAAGAGTATGATTTTAAATTTTATATGCAATGCAAATACAATGTTAAAATTGGTTTCTAGAGTTTACAATTCCAAGATGGACCAAATATGAAAAAACATAATATTATCTCATAATGAGATCCTCAAACTAAAATTTTAATTTTCAAATATGATCTAGACTAAAAATGAAGCATTCCCAAAAGAACAAAACTTCTCCAAGTGTCAATATGTCGAAATTATCAAACATAATGAAAATATGTACAAGTGAATAAAATATAACTTGAACTAAATCTAGAAAAATTGCATGGATAGAAATGTAGAGCCCCTCAAGAACTTTTCCAATTCCACAAGAACCATGAAAATTGGATAACCAAGCAAAAATTTATGAGCTCAGAGGTCCAAAAAGAATATCTCCAATCAGCAATATAATTCACTTGTAAAAAAAAAACTAGAAAAATGACTCACACCACTTCGAAGTGCTCAAAATTCATTTCTCTTTTTTTATTATTATTTATATTAAGATTTAAAATCTTTTTTCAAATATTATTTTAGAACATTGCAAATTTAAAATTCGGGAGGAAAAAAAACTATAATATAAAATATAATTAATTTTTAAGTTATATAAATATTTTAATCTAATTAGTTATTTATTTATTTAAAATAGTTTGTTAATAAGAGATTTCAAGATTTAATGTTAAAATTTACAATATAAACTAAAATCTAAATTTAAAATTTCATCGTTTTTTAATTTTGGAAAGGATTGTATTTAGATGATAATGATATTTTTAATATATTAAACTTAAAAATTTAAAGGAATCTTTTTTATTAAATCATAATCATAAATGTTTTTTAAATTTTCATTTATATGTCTATTCTAAATTTTCACAAACATCTCTTTATTTATTGTCTTATAATCAAAATATATTAATTTGTATTATATGTAAAAAATTCCATAAATATTCTAGTTTAATATTTTTCTAAAAATAACTACTATGTAATGATTGAATAAATGATAAAAAATAAATAAATTTTCTACCTAACATTAAGTATTATTATTTATAAATATAAAAATTCAAAACAATAAAATAAAATAAAAACTTCTTAATATTTTTCAATAGCTTTGTTATATGGATATGTTTCTATCATAAATGAAAACTTAAGTTTAATTTTTAATTTTATTTTTTCTGAAAAAACTTTTATCTTAATTTATGTTTCTTAAAATATAAAACTTAAAATAATAAAATAAAATTAAAAACCTACTATATTTTTTTAGCTAGAGTTAAGATTTCTATTATAAATCTTAAAAACTAAAAAAATCTTATATTTTAAATATATGTTTCCAAAAACTACACTTTCTAATTTTAAAACAAAATATTATGATTTTTTTCTATTTTTATATTTTTTTTTATGTATAAGTACTTTGACTTTCACTCTCATTGTTACTATAAACTAGAATACATATATTGATTAATAATATATGTAAATTATAAATTACTTTTTTTTTATTCTTAAGCATTTTAGGGATTTTAAGGAGATATAGCTACAAATGTCAATTTCTTGGCACAATACTTTTAAAGATTATATTCTTTTTATTTGCACCAAAATCATTTCGTTTTTTTAAATTACACTAAATTCGAACTTCTAAAAAATATTACATATATTGGGAAGTTTTTAATTTAAATCTTTTTTGATAGGTTTGCAAGAGAAATACATCCCTACTTTTGCATTTTTGGGTTCAATTAGATTGTATTATTTTAAGGAGATAGGAAATACATTGGACAAAGGAGATGTAAATATGATGGATTTTGCATTCAAATAATTTGAAACCTTAACACAAGAAGGATTTTTACATCTTCCTTTTTGTAGCCATGCGCCACCAAATTCGCCCCTCCTCCCTCTAAATCAGACATGCTAACCCCTTCACAACTGCCCCACCAGAGATAACTCGCACTGGCCCACACACAATAACTGTATGTAAAGCAGGTGATTCAACCACATAATCAACAAAAAAATGGAAGAAACTTCATACTTCTGCTATATCCATCCAAGCTACTTCATAAATTATGCCTGCCTCATTCGTAAAACAAATATATAATCTATTAAAAATCGGTACTGAATGAAACAGTTTGCATGCTAGAATCTCTGGCAAAAATATACACATGTTGTGTCAAATGGAAACATCACTAAATTATTGGCAATCCTACAGAATCCTCTGTATTCAGAAGCCCTAAGGAATTTCTCCCTTAATAATTCGTTCCAGAAGTTAATGAAGAGAATTAAGATCATTGTCGGATATGAAGAGAATTTAGAAACACGAAAATTAATGTTTGCATTTAAAAAAAGACGGTGCCTGAAAGCTTTCTTTAATCATCCCCCAAAAAATTGACAACTAGAAACCCTATTTTCAACAACCAGTTTTGAATCACTGAACAGAAATGCCATCTGAAAAATCATGTTCTTAAAATCAGTATTCAACTGAAAGCTCTGTTCTTAAAAGGCAGCATTTAAACATAGCAAACAAAATGCCCTTAAAAAATCACAAAGAACAAATTCCATTTTTTCCTGTGTCAATTTTCTCAGAAAACCCCTTCTAACCCCTTCTACTGCTTAGCATAATACATTAAAGATTTTAGTAAAAAATGTAGATGATAACCAAATTATCAATTATATAGGAAGAATAGAAAAGGAACCTGTTACACTGCTTATCAGATCTGAGAACATATGAAATCCCATTCATACAACACAGGGAAGAAATGAAAGCCAACCATCCATGAGCAATGTCACAAGGGGGGAGAAAAGCAAACAAAATCCTCCAAGGAAGATTTATTAATTGCCGAAGTATTTTTAATGACTATAGTATGACTCTTGTTCAACAGGGCGAACCTTCTGTCCATCTCCTTCTCAGACATGCTCTTTCGTGTTGAGTCTAGAAAAAGAGAAGCATCACATGAATATACACTGTGTAGAACAAAACACACTATTCATTATTATTAGCAAATAAATCGAAGAGATGAGCCGCATAGCATAATACATTAGCATCAGAAAATAACTCTAATCAGCTAAGATAAGCAAATTTAAAGAAAGAATAGAAACAATTTTAGATAGACCTCCACATAGATGACGGCGGTGACCTTGATCCTGCTCAGACCTATAACCAAATAAATGCCAAAATATCTTTAAATACAGAAGCAAAAAACAATCAATGGCATAACCTCTCACCTCAGAAGACTGGCGATGCATGTGAAGAAGAATTGGTGGTTTAAAAAATCTTTGCATCCGGTGAAGAGGTCGACAAATTGAGAAGCGTTAGGTCGACAAATTGAGAAGCATTATGAAATGCATATCAAGGTAGTCGGAGACAGAAGCTGTGACATTATAGTTAGTAGGAATTTGCAGAGCAAGAGCAGTGATGTTTTCACATTGCTTTGAATGAGTGGCACAGGTTCGGCTCATGGCCTACTCATAATCGAACAAAACAAAGGCTAACCTTGCTGGAGATAAAAGACCGTTGCAACTCACAATTAGGAGCCTTAAATTTGAATTTTTGTGAATTGAGGATTAAGGAAAGTGCCAATTCATGTATCATTTATTTCTGCTCTTGAACAGGAGACTAGTCTCTATGAAATTTTGGGCTAATTGAATTTGGGACTGAGGTAGTATTTGAGATTGCTGAAGAATTTGACAATTTTTTCTGCTTTGGCATCCGAAAGACCATGCTCTCCAGTATCTTTTTCTTGGATGCCTTGGAAATCATCTCCATTGAGCTTATTCCCTGCATTAACTGCATATGGAATATTGCACTGGAGGTAAAATAAAATAAAATAAATAATGTAATGTCTGGTATTATACGATATCTTAACAATTAATAGTATTACTGTGTGAGCACCATGAGTATCAATCTCAAGAATGGCTGTTAACACTTGAATGCAAGCCTCAACACTTTCAACGAATCTTTGTCGCTTTAAAAGTAGGACGGGGTCAGGGTTTGTAAATAAATTTATACAAATACAAATATGTAAACTTATTCACCTCGGTTTGGATCTTTGTAACCACATCATGTCGTTTAATTTCTGAATCAAACAACAAAAATAACAGTTCAAGAGATGATCATGAAAATCCAAAGCGAAGAAAAACACAAGGGAATCAAACAAGCACATTGCCTCCATGAACAAGTGTCAATTTCAGCATCTTCTCAAATCCCATGCATGGATCGCACACTGCTATGATTGGAGGCTTCCAAAGAGCCACATCTGACTTGAACTTCCAAAAATTCAAAAACCCTGAATATCTCAAAATTTCATCACAGACAAAAGGCAGAGGAGCACCCAAAACATCTAGAAGAAAGCTGAGGCTTCAAAAACAGTTTTCAAATCAGTTGCAATTTGGTTCCAAAATTTATCACCAAAAGATGCCTTTATTTACCCTTATAAAACGGATTCGAAAAATAGAAAAAGAAAATTCATTTAATACAGATTGAAAAATAGAAAAAAATAAATTTATTTTTTAATATATGTTTTCAATTTAAAGGGATTTTCAAAATCGGTTCAGAAAAATAGAAAAAGCAAATTCATTTTTATTTTCAAAATAGAGACGGTTGTCAATGGGCCCTTGGTATGCTGGTGAAGTTGAAAGGTTCAAAATGAGGCCACCAAGGATCAATTCTTGCTGAGTGCAAAGCTCCGACATCTGAAAAAAAGAAGGGATGAGGCCGGGATTGTGCCCCGAACGGATGTAACTTTCAGCGTAAAAATACAATAAATTATTTATAATATAAATTTATGTTTTTACATATTTAATATTTATTAAGTATAATTAATAAAACTTAAAAATATATTATATTATATTTTTTTCTAAATTATTATTTTTTATTTAAAATTCTCACTTAGATTAATTTGTTTACAATTTTTATTTTTATAAAATTTAATTGAAATGCAAATATAATTTTTTTAAAGTTCAATTAAATTTTGGACACCAAAATTGTCAAGAAAGTAAAAGTTAAATGAGAAAATTAATAAATAATAATAATGATGATGTGGATTAATTAATAAATAATAATAATGATGTGGATTTCTAAAATTGGATGAAGTCTTTTTGAAAAGATTGATAGATTGAAAAATCCAACCTTATTGCAATTCTCAAACAATAGTTATCCCTAAGCGGGCTTGATTTTAACCTCAAAAAATCTTTTTAATTTTTATTTTAAAAAATATGATTTTTTAAAAGTTAATTAGAGGAAAGGATCTATTAGTTGAACATCTTTTAATAGTTGTGATAATTTTTGTTTATTTAATGTTTAATATTTTTAATAATATAGTACTAATAATTGTCTTTAAAGTTGTTACTATTGATCATGAGTATTTATAATTGAATGAAATGCATTCCTTAGATTTAAAAAGCAACAAATCATGTGATGCCACATCAACGCACCGATAGAACATGACTCAGTGTACAACTATGAGTCTAACTTTTTTTGACATTTTTGGACACTTCAACAAAAAGCATACTGATATGGTATCATATTTGATGATGTGGCCTTGAAACCTTAGTTATAAGTAGGGGACTTACCAAGTATGATGCTATACAAATTTGGGAGTGATTTGAAATTGCCACGTAGGATTTTGAGAGGCGTGAAGTTAGTGTACTCAACTATTGGGTCCTCTCCCCTAAATAATGTATTCAATTAAGTATACAATAATTTAAGTAATAGTTAGGATTGATTATTATGAATTACGAAATTGATTTTTTTAAATAAATGTGAAATTTTTAATAAAAATTAAATGTATGGGTATTCAATTTTTATTTTGATGTGGAAACTTCTATTTTGGTGGGCAAAAGATCATTTGTTAATATTATGACATTTTAGATTTTATCAATGATATGTGAAACTTGATTGTGTTTTATCTAGGGTTACTTATGTGAATGTGCCCTAATATTTGTAAGTGCAATCCTCAACTTGAGTGTGTATCTAAACTTGAGCACAAATATAAACTAGAAAGTAAACACTATCTAGTAGACTGCGACATATCAAAATTCATATGCCTTGATTCTAAGTGTTTGGATTTACATAATGGTAAGCAATGTTTACAAACACCTTTAAGGAATTCCTCTCTTTGGTTAGAACCCTAGACCAACTCTATGACTCTAAGTGAAAGGTTAAAAGATAGTAAGCATGTAATAGACCTAGAATGTTGCACTCTTGATGATTCTCTCATGAATGCTACTAGAATGCTTTCATAAATGTTATATTGATAATGCTCTTAGATACACTCCAACATGATATTCCTTGATAATTCCTAAATAGATTCAAATAAGTGAAAGAATGTAATATAATACAACCAAACCCATAAACCAATAAAATGTGCACTAATTTAGGTCACAATAGTTAGTGAAGTGGTTGACAATGCAAAAATTTGAATTTTAAAATTTAAAAGTACAACAATTTTATTTATTGTTATGGAAGTGACCTAGGTCAAGTTTGCAACAATAAATATGGTCTAACATGATGAAAAATAGGTCTAAGGATTGGGAATGTATCTCTAGAAATAAGTGACAACACAAATTAGGATGTGTAATGTCATGAGCCAAATTTACACAATAATTTCATGTGGAAGCTAATCACTACATTTAGGATAGTCTAACTAAAGTGGGCCCAAAACATAAAGGAAAATGACATTCGTATGAAAACTTCACCATTATATTTTTCCACCATTTGGATGTGCATGCAAACTATTGGGTAGATACATGTTCAAGTAAACTAAGCATTCAACATGTAAACTAAATATTTTTCGCACTCAAAAGATACTAGATTAGTATAAAGTAATAAATCATTCTTTAATTCTTCTAGCAATAAACATCTCCCTGAAGACCCACAAAAGATAAAATAACACAAAACAAATAAAATACATCACACAATTGAAGCATAACACATAATGAGTGGATAAGATGCCAAAATATTCTAATCATGTTGAAAGCATAGTTAACTCTGCACATATCTTATTAAATTCTTCCATCAAGCTAGGACTGGCTATTAGCCTATTACTATATAACACAACACATAAAGGAATGTTAGTGGTATATACACTCCCCTCCAATTGGTTGCATGCAAAATACACAAGGAATTGGAGGAGAGGAAAAAATAGATAATCATGATAGAATGTGTAATATTTTAAGAGAAAATAATATGATAAACATGTAAGCATGTAACCAAAAGATAATCACCAAGGCCCATGTAAAAGGCTACCCCTACTATAGGTAAAAGATAAAACAAGGTTATCCATAACGCTAGCTAATAAACATGCAATCATATACTTGTAGGAGATTAGTACAAATACTTAAATAAAAATGTTTTCCCTGCATATAAATAAATGATAAGATAAAGATGACCAATTATGAAAGATAAGGATCATGTAAATGTTAATAATATGTAAAGGGTGTGATCATGATAAAGTCCATAACATGCATAATCATAAGATGTGACATGATATAAACCATAGGTATGAAACCATAAGCATGAGAAGATGTATTAAGATATAACAATATTTAGGTGCAATAATTATGTCAAGCCATGGATATATACTAATTACATACAAACATAGAGTCAAGATGATCTGAGATGTTCATAGGGATACACTCAAGTAATATAATAAATGAATAAGAATGAAAAAAGGGATAATGGGCCCAAGGATGATTTTTTTAAATTATTTTCCCTTCTCCCTCATGTCTTTGGTTAATATAAATAATAATGTAAGTACATGATATTGACATTATCTTTGACCAATTTTCCTTCAAGAATTGATAAACAAAAATCATCACCACTAGATTGAGAAGTGATAGTGAAGGGACCTAACCAATTATGACATATTTTACCCCATAATTCTCTTAGAATTTGGATTCTTAGAGTTAGCATGAAGAAACAAGTTACCTAGCTAAATATATTTGGGAATTGCATCATTATTATAATTTTTCTTTAATTTTCGAGCTAATATACCTAAATATTATCTAATGCATCGAATCTTCTCTCACAAGTGTTTCAAGTTCTTGTAATATGTGTTCTTTATAGCTCTAGTATCATCAATAATGTCATGAAGAGAGACAAGTAAAGACAAAATCTCAAGCTCAAGGGGCATAATTTTCTTAGTGCCAAAAATCACTAAATAAGGCACACATACATGCATGCACCAAAATAAAAGGAAGTAGGTTAGAACTTCCATAATTAATTTAAGAGGATTACATTTAAATAGAAATGATATATATTTTTAAACACAAAAAGAATAAATACACCATAACAAATAACCAGAGAAAACTCTTGCAAGAAAAATCCTACCCTCCAAATCTTGAGCTGATTGTATTATCAACTACACAAATAGGGTTACAATAAAATTCAAGCTTAAATATTCAAAAGAGATTATACCAACATACAAATTTAGAGACATTTTTGCAATATAACAATACTTACAAAATTATGAGAAGTATTGAATATATAGAAGAAAAAATACATGAAATCATCAAATAGTAATTAGGAAAGAATGAGATAAAACCATCCAAAATATGGACCCAAATCTATAGTCAAAATTGTTAGGAAAGATGTCTCAACCTTTCATCGTAATGTTAATAACACCAAAATTACAATTTTCAAGATATAGAATAGAAAAAACTCAATTTCTAGGCTATAGAGGTCATTTTGACCTTGAAATAGTCTTTGATAAATGATATCACTTCATAGATTTTCATGACATAGACCTCTTCAATCTCTACAACTTAAAAAGATAGGCTCAATCAACTCTCTAAATTAAAAGTTGTAGCCTTCGAAAGTTTGGCCTTCCATATTGAAAATGTAAGAACAAAAGGGACTTACACTTGTTGACCAACTTATGATATGTGTTATGATGTCATAAAAAATCTTTGAACAAAGATAATGGAGCCAAGATAAAGCACCCATGTTGGTGGGTGGATTATGATGAGCTTATGAAAGGTGGAAGGAATATGCTATTTTTAACATGTAGACTCATCTTGGGATTTGGGTGTTAGATTTTTAACTAAAGATTTGGGTACTACATTTTGGATGGTTTTAGCTCATGGTTTTATAATTACTTGATTTTTTTATGCATTACTTATCCTATTTAATGGGTGATCTAAGATGAAAGTTTTGATAGTCAATTTTGTAGGTACTTTATGCTAATAGAATTACTCTAGATCTTTTGTTGGTGAAACTCCAATAAAGACTTAGACTCTAGAAACCCATGAAGACTAATGTAGAACAAGTTGCAAGGGCGATGAAAATGATGTGACAACAATGGTGATGCATCTATCAACAAAGAGGAGATGAATGTCCTAAAATTAATCCTCCAAATATGTAATATATGACTCTACAAACAAGGATGATATGTCTATAAGATATGAATCCCAAGTAACCATTTCTAGAAGATGATAAATGCCCTGATACACTAAACCAATAGGGGTTAAAGATGTGATGATTTCAAGATGACTAGGAAAAAAAAAAGATGGTGATGTAGTCTCGATTTGAAGAGTAGGAACATGAAGACAAGTCTTTGAACCATCAAAACATGCAAGACCTATTATATACTCAAACTCCTCTAAAGTATTATCATCAAAGGGTATGAAATTTGCATCTACAAGAGGGATGAGATAATCTACAGGAGGATCCTTTGGGTATGGAGAGAAATGAGGTTCTCTATAGATCTCCTATTTCGAGTCCAAAATGTGTGGGGATAATCAATGTTCGATACAACACACATAGTGCCAAGATTTCCACTAGAACATATAACCCCTACAACATGACCACTAATAATACCCCATGCTGAATAACTCCTTGGTGTGTCTAGTGTAGGTATGAGTCCATAAAGATAAGGAAAAAAATAAACCCACCTAAGATGTGTCAGGATTTCATTTAGCAAAGACTCATAGTTCTCCTTTGCTAGGATGACCATTAAAGGATGAACGAAAAAAACCCATGATACTTCCTCAAATGAAAAAATCAAAGGCTGGTAAACTTAATACATATAAAGTAGATCAAATGAAGTCATTTCACATAAATAAATCATTTCCAAGTGCCAAAACGTCTAAGTAATTGATAGAAATGTGTGTAGAGGAGAGGGACCAACCACACCAAGGCTCCAAGTCATGGAGAGCCAAGAGCGGAAGGTTTCCCTAATCTACCTCAAGTTTAACAAGCGTTGGATGTTAAGGATAGAGAATGAAGAGCACTCTTAGTGCTTTTGTCACTCTATTGACCTGGGATTTTTAATGGGGCTAAACGAGCAGATTCCTGGAACCCAAACTGTAATTTAGACAACTCTCTTGTTATGCCCTTACCCCTATAGTGTTTATTGGGTTATAAGTAGTCAACTTGTGGCTACCTTAACTCTTAAAAAAGTCATATTATCAATTATTATATTGTTATTTAGTTAGTTAGGTCGACCTAGGGCTTATATAGGGTTATCTAAGTCAGATTAGGTGATATCCTAGGCATAAATAGGTATGTATAGGAGGTTGTGAGTGTTACTTCATCATCATATTGTGAATTGCGTTCTCATTGGAGATATTTGGAGGTTTTCCCCCTCGAAGTGACTTGTTATTCTCAATTATTATTCAGTATTTTCAGCATATTTTCTATCATATTTTTGTATTGTGTAAGTTATTTCATTACAAGTGGTAATGTTATTCCCTTACCCATATAGTATGTATCGAGTTATGAGTAGTCGGCTTATGGCTACCTTAACTCTTAATTAAGTCATATTATCATTATTATATTGTTATTTAGTCAGTTAGGTCAGCCTAGGGCTTATATAGGGTTATCTAAGTCAGTTTAGGTGATATCTTAGGCATAAATAGGTATATATAGGAGGTTGTGAGTGTTACTTCATCATCATGTTGAGTATTGAGTTCTTAGTGAAGAATATTGGAGGTATCCCCCTTGAAGTGGATTAGGAGGTTTCCCCCTTGAAGTGGCATATCATTATCAATTATTTTCAACATATTTCATATTATATTCTTCTTATGCAAGTTATTCCATTACAAGTGGTATCAGAGCATGATCTTTGCACCGTAGGGCAAGGCATTTTATCAATATTGGAGGTGATTTTGGAGAGAGAATATATTTCATATTTTGGAAAAAAAAATCTTGATTTTTAAAGGGTTTTCGAAGAACATATTAAAAAAGCTATAGTCTAGATTTTAGAGGAATTGGAGAAGAATTGAGCAAATTATTACAGAATTAGGATTTTTGCCCAATTTATTTGGAAAGCACATATCTCCCACATATTAGAAAATTAGTTCCTAATTTTTTGTGGGTTTTTTGAGAAATATCAATGGAGGCTACATTTCGTTTTTCAAAGAAATTGAAGCAAAAATAATTGCTCTCAAGACTACAAATTACCTAATTTTGGGAGATTTTTCTATTGGAGTGCAACCTAGGGCTTGATAAGTTACAAAAAAAAAAAGATTTTTTTCGCTTTATTTATGCGTTTTATTAGAAAATTATCTTTGTAGACCTTCTTTACAACAAAAAGTAGCCACAAAAAAAAGAAGAAAACGAAAAAGGAACGAGAAGTGGAACAAGAAAAAGAGCAAGAGAAAGAGAAAGAGAAAGAACAAGAGTAAGAGAAAGAGAAAGGAAAATGCAGGAAGAAGAAGAAGAACAAGAAGTAGTAGTAGAAGAAGAAGCATAAGTAAAAAAAAGAGAAACAACAAGAACAAGACAAGAGAAAGAAAAGAGTAGGAACAAGAAGCAATAGTAGAAAAAGAAGCGACGATAAAAAATGAGGTGAAGAAGAAGAAAAAGAAAAAAATTAGCATTGTGGACAATGCTTTTGTAAAGAGGAGGGCAATGTTATGCCTTTACCCCTATAGTGTGTATCGAGTTATGAGTAGTCGGCTTGTGGCTACCTTAACTCTTAATTAAGTCATATTATCATTATTATATTATTATTTAGTTAGTCAAGTCAGCCTAGGGCTTATATAGGGTTATCTATGTCATCTTAGGTGATATCCTAGGCATAAATAGGTATATATAGGAGGTTGTGAGTGTTACTTCATCATCATGTTGAGTATTGAGTTCTTAGTGAAGAATATTGGAGGTATCCCCCTCGAAGTGGATTAGGAGGTTTCCCCCTTGAAGTGGCATATTATTATCAATTTTTTGTAGCATATTTCATATTATATTCTTCTTATGCAAGTTATTTCATTACATCTCTACTAGAGGACAACAACGTAGAATAGGGATGACAACGTGACGCACTGGCATCTCATAGATGCATTGGTGTCCATATAGACAAAAAATGCAAAAGGATAGTGAAAGGTACAAGGAACCTACTGATAGTTTAGCAGTTGAGGTTTAAAGATGATAAATAAAATGATACATGATAAAATAATTGAAATAACGTGGAAGATGATAAGAATAAAGGTGGTGAAGATTTAACTCATGAAGGGTCCAGTTCGCCAACAAGCTCCACACGAACGTGTACCTACACATAGCTAAGAGGGGGAAAATGTTGGGGCTATTTTGGGGCTTGTCACAGTCAAACCCCCATTTTGGTGTTTCCACCTCCACAGACATCCAAATAGATAGATATGTAGAAATACGATAAGTAAAATAATGCTGGAACAAAAATGAAACCAAACACTACAAGAGGCACTATGCTACTCAAATCCAACAACAAAGTAATAAGAAAGCATTACCACCCTTGACCAAAGGCACTCAAGGCCAATGAGAGAGGAATGCAAGTCTACAACTATGGCAAAGTCGACGAAGCCACAACAATGGTGAAAGCAATCTCACAAGACACCAAGTTGCAGCTTCTGTGGTAGATGTGAAGAATGTTGTGATTGTTGGAATCATAAATCCAATAGTGCAACAAATAGCTTGAAGTTGGAAGAATGTGGAGTGAGAGAAAAATCATGTGTAAAAGATCAAGAATTGCTAAGAAGATGGATTAAAAGTGAAAGATAGCCATTTGAAGAAGGTTCGGGAGGGAAAGAGTCATTCGAAGGTCAACAGGAAGTTGCAAGGGAGTTACATTTCATCGCGAATGGAGAATGTAATGCCTCTGCCAATTCCAGAGGTAGGAATCTTGTCAAGACGACAACACGCCACATAGAAGTTTGCGCATTGTGTGCACGTCCCCGACAAAAAATCCTCCACTGACACTAAAAATAAGTGCCAAGTGGATGGAGTTCAAAATGAGGACATGGAATTAATTGGTTGGATTTGATTCTTCTAAGGTGAAGGGTGTAAAAGGGGAATTTGTAAGGTGCAAATTTTCACTCCTATATATATTTCCCCTACTTTAGCAAACATAAGTGTCAGTGAGTGTTTGATAAAGTAGATCGAAAGAGTCTATAAATGTATACTTGAACCATTAGGAAGCAAACCACAATCTGGTGTACTCGAAAGCACAGGGTAGGCAAATGGCTCCTCAAGTACTCTCTTGAGGAGGATTGAACAAAGTGAACCAAAGTCTCGTAGACCAACAATGGACAAATCCCACATGATGTAAGCGTTTCACAAGTCCTTAGGCCTACAAAGAAGGCACCCTCAGGTACTTTCTCCTAAAAGAAGCCCAATGTAGGGGACTTTGTAGAGTTGAATTGGAAATCAACTTTATAGGCGCACTTGCAAAACAACATGTTAATCCGCAGAAAAAAAATGTTATAAATAAAAAATCCATGCAGGTAGACAAGTAGACATTCATGCAGACAGTAAAAATCGAAAGGAAGAGCTTTCAAAAGGGGTCCCTCAGGAACCCTTCAAAAGATAAGGGGTCCACTCAAGGGACACTCTATTTGAAAGCGTAAGAGTATTTTTTCGTAAATCAATTCAACATCAAGAAATCCTTTTGAAAGGTTTTCAGTTCATCAAGGAATTCAAAAGGAAGAAGCCCCCCTCGCAAGGGGAAGGTAATAAATTTTCTTGCAAGAGAAGGCGGTCCCTTGTCAGAGGAAAGTTTTTCAAATTCTTTCTTTAGGAACCTATGATGAAGGAAAATATTCCACTAGGGGTCCTTGTTGAGGAATGTGATTTTTGAAAAATATTTTGGAAATATTCGTTGGAAATTGAATGCATTTTCTAAAAATAAAAGTCACATGATAACCCCCCCTTAGGGTGGTGCGTACTGAAGACAAAGGCACGCGAAATCCTAAGGAGAGAAAAGAGAGAATGAAAAAGTGATGTTGTGGCTCGCATAACATAACGAGATGTAACTGTGGTAATGTTGTCACAAACGTGAGGGACAACACATGAGCACCACAAAATCATGAAACAAGCATGAAAGATAAGCACAAAGAAAGAAGAGACAATAACATCACAAACAAAGGACATGGGTGATCTGATATTTCAGGGTCAAAGTTGCTCATAAATATAGATAAATAGATATAATAGTATATAAATGAACTGTCATCAACCCCCTACTATATCAGACCATATGAAGAAAGACATGCGAAGACAAAATGAAAATAAAAAATTGGGTCAACATGGAAGGGAAGCCTAAATGCCCCCAACACTTTGTATCGTCCCTAATTGTCAAAATTCAATACACAACAGAGGAAGAATGATGTGACAAGTAGAGAAATTTTTATGACACAAAAGAACTCATGTATCTAAGCACCTACAAGGGTGACAAGGGTCGTCCATGAACACATAAAACAAGCATGGGGGAACACAATACACACACACAATCTAATCTATAGATAAAGAAGAGGTGCTCCCTAGTCCTCATCAACCGAGAGTTCGTTGTTCTCCCAATCTAGATAACTATATAGGGAGGGAAGATGAGCCTGCAAGGGAGAAATATCAAGGGGGAACCCTCTGACCCTCCTATAACAAGAGCCAAGGAAGAAGGCCCCTTGAGGTCTTCTCCACTCAATTCTTGTGGGGTGAACGTTAGCGATATCGCAAAAAATGTTGATAGGGCCAAGACCCCATCCACAAAGTTGAACATGCACTTCATAGAGGTGCCAAGTGTCAGCTCAATGGATGAGGGAGGTGGCACCCAAGATCCACTACTAGGCTCACTGAAAGACTCAGGAGAAGTGACAAACTCTGGGGATGACAAGGCTTCCTCCATCACAAGGACGACACAAGACAATGAAGAACCGCCCTTCGAAGAAGGTGAACCCTTTTCTCGACCCTCATTTCTAGTAGGGTCATCCTCCATCTTTTGCTTCATCAAGGATTCAAGATCCCCACAGATGAAGCAGAGTGCACGAAGGAAGAGGAGAAAACTACGACGAACACCACCAAGGTATTCGACATTTCCATAGGATTTGAAATGGTGGGATGTCTAGGAGGGACATTAGAATGATTGACTCAACTGAAAGAGCAATAAAAACCTACACCCTCTTCAGGTGAGGATCATTCACACTTGCGATGGGAGCCAAAAATAAGACTAAGGCTGAGGGAACTAAAGCAAAGAGTACAAAAGAGGAGGACACAACAAAAGGTGTCGAAGTAGGATTTGTTGAATCCTCTTCCATCTTTTGCAAGGAGGCCTACTCAGCAGCCAAATCCTACCTCTAACACTTATGTTCATGCATAAGGTTATTTCTACAACTTTGGGAGCTAGAGGATGCAACCTGAGATGGGACAAAAGACTCTTGTTCAACCATCAGAGTATCCATCACAACCATTTTTGGTGGAGGGAGGGACTCTTGGATGAGAACAAGATGGAGAGATGGAGATAATGATGGAACAATAGTGGGGGGAGCTAGATCTAATGCTTCAACGGTGGGCCTCTTCCTGCTCACTACCTTTGAGGCATGAGCAGTAGGATGCCACAAAGGCCAAGAGATAGAGGAAGCTCCATAGGGACCCTTCCCCTTACCATATACAATAGGCCAAGGTCTCGTGGGTAAGACCAAAAGTTCAGATACTCGACACTTGGTCTTTCATCAAGTAGGCATCATCATACTCCTTATGCGAAAATCAGGAGTAGTAGCCCAAAGTTCCTCTATAGGGAGGGAGGAAAAGGTGGGGCCTTGAGCATGGGTAGGCTTCCCCTTCCCCTTTTGGGGGGAAGAGGCAGCTTGCTATTGTGCTATAGGGTGAGTCCCTTTCGACTATCCCTTGCCCTTGGTTTTTTCCTTTACGTAATTCCAGTAAAGTAGGTTCATCCTAGGAGGGAGAATACCAACCAAGGCGAGCCAAAAATGATCCAAAGAATAACCCCCATGGGAGACCGATGACTGATATTTGTTAATGGAATCCAGCCAAGGGATGCCCAACTTCACCCTAAACAAATTAGATTCTAGAATGACATGCAAAGTAGTATTCACAGCCCTAGGTCCTGTTACCTATTTTTAGCTACAACTCAAAATAGGTAGAGTTGAATTGCATTCATCATTGAAGGTACACAAGTGATCTCAATTTATTTTTTACTAAGTATTCATTGATCTTGAACAAATCTAATTACTTTTGAATTTTCAATATTATTATGCAAGTAATTGTAACAAAAAAATCATAAAATTACATAATATTTGCTGCTTTATTCATATTGTAAAAACCAAAGTCCCACACAAGCCATGGGAGTAGCTTAATTTGATTTTTATAATCAAATAATGAATACAAAATAATGTTGTAAACTACACAACTGAAGATAATGTAAACTTGAAAAAGGGAGTGATTCGTCATTGCTTGTAATGACGAATCATTTTTACTTGATGTCTTCAAGATGTTGTGTCTCTAGTGCCTCTAGGTTGTTTCGGCTCCAGGCTCTATGGTTTCTTGCAAGATTGTTGAAAGGTGGTGTTAGAGCAATGATAAATCACATCCATCCTCATGCCTATATTACCAACATAAATGTAACCTACATTCTATCAAGCATTCATCAGATGATTAAGTCATCAATTATTTTGCTAACATGTTTGTTCACTATGCAGGAATAGGTTCATTATGTTTGTGATCAATTTTCATCAGATATGTGGAGAAAAATGGGCTCCCACAAGGGTTGAGCCTGACATATCAGGAGGACTCCCTCTCATTCACATCATTATATGAGAGTCATGAAATATTCAAAAGTCATTAAGAGAAGCTATTGTAACCAAGAAGAGATTCATAAAGCAACCTTACTTCAACATGGTGAAAACAGTTTGAGAAAGAATCTTATTGCTCATCATACTAAAAGAACAATCAAAAACATGTTACAAGAGCATCAAACTCATTTGTTATCTTTGTTTCAGCTCTATCTTGCATTCACTTTTTTATTTCAATGAGGTATTGAGCCCCTTTATACTGAAGGGAGAATAGGGTATCAATTCATTTAAAATTGTTTCTAACAACTCAAGATTCATTCATAATCTTTAAGAGGCTCAAAGAGAAACAAGTCTACATCATAAAAACATAGTACCATCATCAAAAGGGCAGTCCACATGACTGTAGGACAACATTACTACATCTTGGAATCAAGAGGCATCATTAACATATCAGCTTGATAAGTTAGCATTATCTCTAATTGCCTCCAAAAGGATAGGAAAGAACCATGCTTCGTGCCTATTAGAGAGAATCAAACATCAAATTGCTATAGAAGGCTTATGCCATTAAAAACATATGTATCTAAAATGCTCAAATACATTAAGAATAGTGAAGCATGAGTGTATGAATTTAGTGCCTTTTTGAAAGATAATTTTGCATGATGGAAAGGAAGCAACTTTTGTTGTTCTTCCCAATTTTTACAACAAATATTCAAGGATCCTTGACCCTATGCATTCAAAAGTAATCTATAGGAAGATTCAATGGAAAAATCTAGTAATAAAATGCAATAACAGCTAAAGGAAATCTTTAAATACAATGTGCTTTAATACAAAGGATAGCTACCAATATGTCATATATTAAAGATTGCACAGGTTTATGAGAGGTGATAGTCAAGGATGAAACACATTGAGGATAATGGTTCCACCTTCAAGGAACAATTTTCATTAACAAATCAATAAAGGAGCATAGATGATGAGAATATATGCAGTGCGACTGAAGCATCAATATTCTAGAAGATCATAAAGAATATATAGCATAGTTGTATGGAGGAGTTCCAAAAGAATGGCTACACACTGTAATTGATAGAGGTGTTTCTTATCTAGACAGAGCAAAGGATTTCCATAAAGAAAAATCAATGATAGTCATAGCTCTAAGATGCTTTAAGCAATCAAAATATGCAGAGTACCCAAGTGTGCAAAAATAAAATAACAATGTTTGCACAAAGGCTTCAAAGTTTGGAAATAATTCATCTACAGTAGGAGAAAAGCATAAAAATTCTACAGGAAGCCACATTATACAAATGCATTAAATGGAGGGTTTTCTTATTTCTTTTACATAAATACCAGTTGATAACCATGGCTTGAAGCCATGCAAATTCTTCACATAAAAACCCAGAAACAGGGAAGGCAGAGCAAGTTCATCATTTCTTTAACATAGGTCGAGCCAACCTTAGGGTTTTCTCTTCAAAATAAAAAGAAAGAAAGAAGTTGCGGCCTGTACAGGTTTTTGCACATGAAAGTTGAGCCACTCAAGGTTTCTTTCAAAGTTACAAGTTGAGGATTTTTACATTTACACAGAGAGGTTGAGCCTATTCCACCTTTTTACACAGGGTTTCATACAAGTTTCAAGGCCGAGCTTCATTTTTATACATAAGAATAAAGGGAAAAAAAATCATAGAGTATATCATAGTGGCGAGCGTTTAGGCCCTTTACATTATTTTTTCAAAAAACTTTGCATCTTTTAAATTGTTATTCACAACTGCCATGAAAATGAAAAGGTCGAGCTTCATTGCAGAAGAACAAATACAACAGAGGTCGTGAATAACCAGAAGGAGAAAAAACCTCCATGGCGGCCCTAGCATTGCAAAATACTCAGAGAGATAAAAATTTCTTCACAAGGATGGAGAAGGCAACATCAACATAGTAAATACAAAATAAATCAAACCACAGTCATGCCCGTAGCCTATTAGGCCTATTTTGTTCTTCAAATGAAGTCAAAAGTGCATGTAAATGCAAATATAATAGATTACCATCGAATCCAAAGGAGTGCACAACAGATTGGAGAACAAATGAGCTCAAATGGTGATGTAGAACCTCCAAACCCTCCTCTCATGGTGGCGTAACATTAGAAGCTTCTCAAGAAATTAAATGAAGAATGACAGATTAGGGTTCGAGGTTTTTGTTTACTCAATGCCCTAATCTCATGATGGGAATTTTTAACCATGTATTTTCAATTAAATCATTTTGATTTATTTTGCCTGTGGCTATGAATTTAAGTCAAATAGCCTAATAATCATGTGGTCAGTCTCTACAATAATATGCTCTATTCTATATGCTTAGTGGTGACCTTTGAGATATATGCTAAGTATTGAGATATATGCCAAGTATAATGTGGCTGATGATCAAAGCATTAACATTTGATGTCAAATATGCTAAGTGGTTGGTGTAGTTTATGGATGAATAATTATAGATATAAAAGGCATGGAAGGGAGATATAAGGGGAAAAATACTAAAAAAAAATTATCACATGCATGTGGAATTGAGGATTTGCATGTCTTTCAGAATTCCATGCAAAGGGGCACTTTTGAGTTACATCTTCAGTTGGTGGAGTGTTTGTTGAAGAATTTTTGGGTCAACTTACATGCATATCCATTTTGAGATGGTGAAAGTTCAGTTTCTTTCAGTTACGAGCCTTTTTTATGAGGATTTTAATCTTTGCTCGTGGATATGAGTTTTTACTTTCAGTTCACCTTTAGTGCCACCTCCATGCAGTTTCTTGACTTTTAGTCAACTCAGAAGCCAGTATTGAGCCACACTTTAGTTATACACGACATGAGACAATTTTTTGAGCTATTTAAGCTCAGTTTGTAGCTTTGGTGGGCCCCTTTTTCGGACAGTTTTTGTTTTTCTCATGAGATGCTTGCTTTTCTCACTTCTGGTTTCACTTTCAGTTCCACTTCTTGGATGCTTTATGCATGCCTTTATTGTATATATTGGAAAAAGTTATTCTTTTTCCTTTAGTTCTTGTTTTTCATCTCTTCTGGCATACCTTTTACAAAGAGACAAAGATTTGTAACTCAACTTTTTATATTAATATAGTTTTACAACTTTATAGGTTACCTTAGTTTGTCATTTTGCAGAGTTTTTCCTTAGTTATTTTTTGAAAATCAATTTTCTACCTTCTCATATTCAGGTGTTTTTCTCCTGTTAGTGATTTGATGTGAATTTAATGTGTTTTGAGTTAAAAACCTTTAAGTTTAGATCTCATTAATGGATGCTTGTATACAGATTCTGGTTTAATTGCAGGTCATAAATCGTGCCATAGTTTTATCTTTATATTTAAGTCGTGAAATTTTATTTCCTTCATAAAGTATTGAGTTAGATGCCCTTTTATGAAACACTTTTATGGTTAAGCTATTCAGTTAGAGTTGTGAAGACATATTTTAGGAGATATCATTGTGAATTCAATTGCATGTTCTTTAGTCATTTGGGTGAATCACCCATAGTTTTAAGTTTTAAGTGTATGCATTCAAATCAAGCCTTTTCCCTTTTCCATCCAAGTCAAAGTTAATCATTAGAGAATCAAAAAGGAAGCTGACCGATAATTTGGAGGTCTAGTTTCATAATAGGATACCCACAACCTAAAATTAGTCCAATGTTGCACTGGATCATAGAGCTTTCCAACCTTGCATGCAAGTGCAAATCCCTATGATAACAAGTCCTACTAGAATGGAAAGAGCTATAGAACCATACAAAGCAAGAAAGAGGCCATCGTGCGTATGTATAGTAGATTTAATTTTCTCATATTTCTCCCTCTGTAATGCATTTAGCCACAAGGTTTCCTCTGTAATAACATTCACTCGACTCAGAGGGTCGACAAGGACTCCCGTTACGATGTTTCCATTTACGTGAGTAGGAATTTAGAGAGGAGAGGGATTGTTATTCAAAGTCAAGTCCTATGAGGTGAAAATATTTGGTGAGCCAGACAGAGGCTGCGGGGGAGAAGTAGGAGTAGACGAAACAAAATTTACGTATGTCAAGGCTTTAGGAGAAGCATCAGAAGGATCAATAATCAAGTTTATAGAGTGAGATGGAAAAAGGTTCGTATAAATCTAAAACTCGCTAGTTGCCTTTGCCACTGACTTATTTGTGTTTTGCTTCTTCCCATCGAGACAGATGGTACCATCGTCGATGTGGTACGATGTGGTCCCGTATCTCATGATGTAGGTGCATGCAACGTTTAGTATCATGCACATGAAGACGATGGTACTGGAAAAAAAATTCCCATCATACCAATCGGGATAAGCCTCCTTCAAAGGTTGAGGATTTTCTAATGTTATAATCTTATCCTTCAATAAATTTTGCAGAATAGAAGAATAAGATTTAGATAATTTTGTAAACTTTATGTTGCACTCGAGGCCTTGATCATTAGTCGCAACAACTACATTTACAACAGAATTTCCCTTTATTGAAATGGAAACTATGAATTTTCCTTCACAATGGGAGCACGAGGAGGATCCCCTGAACTTAATCACCATTTGTTGGTACTCCTTCAATGTAGCACACAAATGTGAAAAAGGACATTTCATTAAGGAAAATTTCTCCTGCTAGGCTCACTACAGGTTTCCTATGAATACCTTTTGCATGTCTGAGTTGGGCAACGGGTAGGAGATTTGTGAAAAGAGAACTTGGTATCATGAAATGAAGTTAGTTATCTTCTCATGCTCTCCTTGCTTATATCAGACGAGATTTGAGAAGGTCATATTCAGACTGATGTTACCCTGGAATTAATGAAGAAACTGATTGGCGAGCTGATCAAATGAGAATATAGAATTGTCAGGAAAGGAAAAGTACCACTTGAGTGATGTATCCTTGAGAGATCGAGGGAAAATATTTGCCATCAGAGCATCATGGTGAAAGAAATCCATACAAATCGCATTGAAAGAAAATACGTGTGTTTATTGATCCCCTTTACCACCATAGTTTTTGAATTTATGAATTTCCATCCACTAAGGGAAAGGAGTGCTCAAAATTATCACTGACAACAGACTATGTCAAGAAAAGGGCTGAAAGATAGACTGGAAGGCGGCTTGAGATGGGTTCACCAACTGGTTTTGCATTTAACCCATATTATGTAGGAGAGCATTCAAAATAGGGTCTGAAGATGAAAAAGGTCTAATGGAACCTTCCCAGAACCACCACCACCAGAACCTCCTCTAGAGCCTCCTATGGGGCCACGGTTGTGACCAACACCAGAGCCACCACCAAGACCACCAATGTGGCCTCCGCTAGAGCCACCACCATTGTCTTTACTAGAACTGCCACTACCAGGAACACCACCACTATTGAAGCCACCACCACTCATTCCACTAGAGCCCCCACCACCAGGGGCAGTAGGAGGGGTGAAGCTAAAACCAAGGGGTATTATACTCACCTTGATTGTGTGGGATGTTTGAGGAGTAGAGGAAACACTGATTGAAGGGCTTGTCTTAGCTATGTATATAAACATGGTAGGCATTGAGACACCTATCTATCTCTCATAGGCATCAAGCACCATTCCTTGGGTAGTACCCAATCTAGCATTATATGAAGGGATGTATGAATTGGTTAGATCAGTGAGCCCACATAAGAACTCTACACCTATTTGATCCTTTCCTAACATGTATCTCACCTCGTTAACAATCCTAGCAGCCCTTACCATAGTCGGTGCTTTCTCCAAATTTTTCATGAGGTCTAACAACCTCCTATCTAATGCCAAAAGGTTTTCTATAGAAATGTGTACAACATCATCCTCATCCACATATGAAGTCGTAGGGGATGCTGGAGGAGTGGGTGCACAAGTGGTCTCAACAATGAAACCCATCTCATCTGTAAATCTTGTGGTAAAACTGGAAGTGATCTTCATCTTTTCCATTTGCATGTGTTGCACACTTCTAACCATGTACTTGGAGGTCATAGATTGTGTTGTGATGCTCATAAAACCTCACAACACACGAGTGTACAATAGTTACCAAGTGCAAGGGAAAAAGTCTCAGACATAAAGAAATGGATAGATGTTGCTTCACATTAGGTTCACCAATATGTAGAGGAGAGGGACCAACCACACCAAGGCTCTAGGTCATAGAGAGCTGAGAGTGAAAGGCTGCCCTAATCTACCTCAAGTTGAACAAGCGTTGGATGTCAAGGATAGACAATGAAGAGCACACTCAATGCTTCTGTCACTCTACTGACCCAAGAGTTTTAATGGGGCTAAACGAACAGATTCCTAGAACCCAGACTATACCTTAGACAACTCTTTGCCAGAGGAAAATAACGCAAAACAGGGATGATAGTGCAGTGCGCTGGAATCTCATAGATGTGTTGGTGTCCGTATAGATAGAAAGTGTAAAAGAACAGTGAAAGGTACGAGGAACCTACTGAAACCCTAGCGGTTGAGGTTTAAAGATGATAACTAAAATGATAAATGATGAAATGATTGAAATAACGTGGAAGATGATAAGAATAAAGGTGGTGAAGATTTAACTCACAAAGGGTCCAATTCACTAGCAAGATCCACATGAACGTGTACCTAAACACTACCAATAGGGGGAAAATATTGGAGCTATTTCGAGGCTTACCATAGTCAAACCCTTGTTTTGGTGTTTCCACCTCGACGGATAGCCAAATAGATAGATATGTAGAAATATGATAAAGAAAACAATGCTGGAACATAAATGAAACCAAACACTATGAGAGGCACTATGCTACTTAAATCCAATAACAAAGTAGTAATAATAAAGCATTACAACCCTCGACGAAAGGCACTCAAGGCCAAGGAGAGAGGAATGCAAGTCTACAACTATGGTAGAGTTGACGAAGCCGCAACAACATTGAAAGCATTCTCACAAGACACCAAGTTGCAACTTCTATGGTAGATGTGAAGAATATTGTGATTGGTGGAATCATGAAGCCAATAGTGCGACAAGTAGCTTGAAGTTGCAAGAATGTGGAGTGAGAGAGAAATCATGTGTAGAAGATTAAGAATTACTAAGAAGATTGATTGAAAGTGAAAGATAGCCATTTGAAGAAAGTTTGGGAGGGAAAGATCCATTCAAAGGTTAGCAAGAAGGCACAGGGGCGTTGCGTGGCTCAAGTGAATACAATTTGGTGAATTTGCCTCAGACCTTAATGAAATTTGGTTTATCTGGGCATCTTCACCAAATTTTATTCAATTAAGCCATGTCATTTTGTACTAGGACCTTACTACATAGATCCCCTTAAGAATCTTATTACCCTAAAACCTAAATCCTAAACTCTAAAATCTAAACCCTAAAGCATTCATAAATTGTCCTATATTAATAGTTAGTTGTTTTTTCATTCAAGTAACATGCCTTAGACATAAATGAGGCTTACACATTTTATCATTTGTATTCAATTAGGCCATTTATATTGAATGGTTTAAGGGTATTTCCTAAACATGTATCTTACATTTTGAAATTACAAATCTAATGCAAGTTCACTTATATCTTAGAGATCACATGGATCGATTCAATAATATTTGTAATCCACCTCCACGCCATCCATCTCCACCACCTTCACCTCCACCTCCACCCACTCCACCCACTCCACCCACTCCACCCACTCAACCTCATAACCCCTCACCTCCACCACCTAAAATCGATGGTGCTCGCTTGCAAGCACGAATCAATGCTAATGTTGGAACCATCCAAAATCAAATCAACATTATTCAAAATGAAGAATGTATTGCACCACCTTTGAGGATGTTTGCATCTAGGATGCAAAATGTTGTTGATGTTGTTAGGTCTATGGATGGGATCTTAGATGAGCATCGACAATGGCTAGAGGAGAGGAGAACTTATGATTCTAAAAAGGAAAACACAAAGAAATGAAGAGATGCAGTAGAGAGCCACAACAATTTATAAATTAAGACAATGATAGAAATTATAGTTATATGAATTTATGAATTTATTCGATGGATATTTTGTGTGATGAATTTATGAATTTGGTTGGATGGATATTTTTAGTGACGTGAATTTATGATTTTGGTTGGATGGATATTTTTAGTGACATGAATTTATGAATTTGGTGGAATTTATGAACTTATAATGATGAATTTATAATAGTATATATTTTATGACCATCTAGCTAGATCATGATTTCTCCTGTTGGAAAAATGTAATATATATATGCTTTAGACATAAAATGAGCTTTTTGTGAATGTTTCAAGTTTATTTTTTGTTATATACATGTATTAAAATTGCATAGTTCTAGATCTTATTTATTTTGAAATTTGTATGTATGTACATAGTCTAGTTGAATGATGTATGCATGCAAATTATGCATTGTATTTTTTATTTTAAATGTATGTACATGTTAAATTTTGAAATTTGTATGTATGTACATAGTTTAGTTGAACGATGTATGCATGCAAATTATTCATTGTATTTTTTATTTTCAAATGTATGTACATGTTAAATTTTGAAATTTATATGCACATGCTCAAGTTCAATCAGTGTATGTATGCACATCCTATTTAAAAAAATTTGCATGTACGTTTCAAATTTAACTATTTCTTGTAATTTTGTATAATTTAATGCAGGTGCACTTATATCTGATATCATGGATCAATTTAACATTGATGATATCATCAATCCAACACCTCAGACACCTCCACCTCCACCCTAGGCTCCACCTCCCCCTCCACCCCCTCCACTTAATATCCCACCTCCACACCAAGCTCCACCATCCCCTCCACCCCCTCCACTTAATATCCCACATCCACCACCCATTGGATCTGATGAGGCTCGCTTGCGAGCACGTATAAATGATCAAGTGGAATCCATACAAAATCAAATCAATGCCATGCAAAATCAAGCATTGATTCCACCGCACATGAGACGTTTTGCATCGCAAATGCAAAACGTTGTGGATGCCATTAGGACTATTGATTATGATCTAGATAGGCATCGACGAGAAATAGAGAAGTTGAGACAATTTTATGTAGATGGTCTCTCTTATAAACAAATTTTAGACCTTAAAATAAAAAAATCCCATCTAGCCCCTTACTTTATCGACCTTGTTACTCGACAACCCATTCCTCCCAATAAATCTAGAATATCCATGGGGTGGTGTATACATCCACAAATGAGTGCACATTTTTGGGATCGATGGTGTATGGTATTTGACAGTCCACCACACGCTAATTTGGAGGTCCCATTGTATTTTTTGAGGAAACTATATGTAGAGTTTGTTATGGGGAAAAAGCCCAATTATTTTGATTTTAAATCATTTCAGGGTGTTGGTTGTGGCATGCCACAATAAAGGTTAGGGTAAAGGGTTGATCCCCAATGCCCCATGCATGTGCAACTCCTTGTTGCTCCTCTTGGTCCTGCCATTACCACACCTATGCATCAACGTGCGGAGGTATCGACATTAGGATCCCTTCGTACACTCGTAGAAGACCTTGATCAACATGCTTCTGTGATAGCGGGTAGGGAGCATAGAGACGTCAGGGATGGAGGAGTGTTTTATGAAGTTGGTACGAGTACCACTCCAGGAGTGTTGAGACCACATGTATGTAATAGTTTCCATCAGTTATGATATGGACCCAATCAGGTCACACCTAGTTCAGGTGGACGTGGAGATTCTGGTGGTTCATCTAGTCGCCTCAGTTCATTTGTAGAATTTCTTACAATAGACCATCACCCTGAGGACACTATGAGATAGGTATAAATATGCATCTACATGTTGAATTTATAAGAATTTTAATGAATGTTTATCAAAGAAAAGTTTGCAATACATTTTAACAATCAAACTGTTTGGTGTACAAATGACACTAACGATGGGGAAATCATCCACTTTGTGAGTACATACATCGACACCGGTCCTAGTGAACAACCCTTATGGGGTATTTTGATTTCAATTTTTTAAATTATATATGAAATAATTTTTAACTTGAGTTTTTTAAATTGTATGATTGAATCATGAACACATGTTTTAAATATTTATGTTGGTTTAGGGGAGTCAATCGCCTTCCAAGTCGATTCCACCCAAGGGTTTATCGAGCACTCCTCCACTATCGAGCGTTGCAGGTCAAGGGCAAGTACATCTATATTGTAAATTGTTTAACTTACATTAGTATAGTTACAATTATGAATTTTGAATTCAATATATATCAAATGTGCATGTACACTTGTAAATATTATAAGTGTTAAATGTCTACATGTATGTCTAGGTTGATACGACAATGAGAATGGGCATCTGACAAACATTAGATGTTGTGGCTACTTGTGAGGACTCTGAATTTCAAGTTGTTTAAAAAATTCTCTACACAAAATGTGAAAACTTGAATATATATATATATATATATATATATATATATATTAACCTAATTCAACTATAAATGCTTTTAATTTGATCTTGTAGGACTTTGTTACTAAGAATTTCTGCCATGACTCAGTCATAGTTACACCTCCAGGGGGACATGCAGAGTAGGGTCCAGATATCATGGTAATTTAATTTTTATTTTATTTTTAAAGTCAATTACAAATTATATATTTTGAATAACTTTAATTTTAAATTTTAAATTGAATATATATATATATATATATAATATGACCTAATTCATGTTTTAAATTCTTTTTCTTTTATAGCATGAGACACATCTTGTAGTTGAGCATGTACAAACAAGTCCTAGAGTAGAGGGTGCACAACCTCAGAATACAGTATAATTAAAATATGATAAATTATAAATTAACATGAATTAAATCATTTTTAATTGTAGACTTACATCTAATTTCAACTTTCTTTGTCTTTTTTATGTAGATTGATTCAGAGAATTTAAAGGTTGGTTCAAGTGCACTAGAGCATCCAAACCCAGATATGATGGTAATTTAATTTTATGATGAATTATAAATTAAATTATCATTAAATAATTTTTCATCATCTTATATCTGATTTCATCTTTCTCTTGTACAAAGTGTTTCAGATCATCTGCGTAGTCTGCATGGTGTGAAGAGGTCTCTTGATTATAGAGACGATACATGACCTAAACATGATTTTATGGGTTATATTTGATTATTTAATTGACTACATATTTGGTTTCTCATGTACCATGTTGGAATTTATTTCATGGGTCGAGTACTTTGTTGGACTTTATTTCATGAGTTGTACTCTGATGGACTTTATTTCATGCACTTAATATATTTTAAATGATAGACTTTATTATTGTTCAATTTTAATTTACACATGTACATTTATGTATTTATGTTCATAGTCAAGACATTAGTACATAGGACATTAATGTGAAAATAAATGTAAATATGAAATTAAAGTTGACATTAATAGGACATTTTAATATTTGTACTTTACAAATTTAGTGATCCATCTACATGATATACATGATATGCACATTCAATAATCAGTGATAATTAGTGAATGAAATTATTCAATTCACGTCCTAATGGGATGTCTTAAGGGGTTCTGATAGGATGTCTTAAGGGGTCCTAATTGGATGTCTTAAGGGGTCGTAATACACAAGTTACATGATCTAATAAAATAAGAAAAAATCACAATCTACAAACAAAAGCAATCCATTTATATACCAAAAAGGATGAAATTTTAAGAAATAAACAATACCATACAAGCTTAGAGAACAAAATCATTAATAAATTCTATAAACTAAACATAATTTATAGGTTTTCTTAAGGGGATGTATTAAGGGGTCCTAATATGACGTATTAATGGGATCAAAGAATAGTATAATATTTGACAATCAATGTGGTCTACATGATGTAGAATTTCATAAAAAACTAAAAGATATATTAGTCCATCAACCATTTCGTTGGATTCTAATCAAGCATGTTTATGTTCATGGACATCTAGTTCAAGAATAAGTCCATAGAGATAGGGTAGTAGATATTTCTCAACTAGTACTAATTATTTATCCCTTCTTTTTATGATGAATAGTGCTCTATATTTATCCTAACAATTAAATGATGAAATGAAACACCTAAAAATATGTTTAAAAATCTTCCATAATAGAACTTTATCTAAGTGAACATTTGTTATGGAAATTCATAAGTTCAATGCATTTATATTAACAACCTCCCCAAATAGATCAACATGCTAAGAATCAAAAATCTCTTAAGGTTAATCTCCTAGGCTTTAGGTCCCATGGTTTATGGTCTAGTATTTGTAGGGTTCATGAGATGCTTAGAATGAAAAATCTATATGGGTTAATGGTTTAGGGTTCATCTCCTACGCTTTAGGTCCTATGGTTTATGGTTTAGGGTTTGTAGGGTTCGTGAAATGCTTAGAATAAAAAATCTATATGGATTAATGGTTTAGGGCTCATCTCCTAGGCTTTAGGTCCTATGGTTTATGTTTTAGGGTTTCTAGGATTTTTTAGGGCTCATCTCCTAGGCTTTAGGTCCTATGGTTTAGAGCTCATCTCCTAGGCTTTTGGTCCTATATTTACAAATCATGCAAAGTGTTACTCTAAACTTAAGAACATAAAAGTCCGCTTGACCTCATGTTCCACAAAAAACACTAATTTATAAGTTTTCAAAACAAATAATAGCATCCAACACTAATTTATAAGTGTCAAAACAAATAATAGCATCCAACACTAATTTATAAGTTGTCTTAAGGGGATGTCTTAAGGGGTCCTAATACAACGTCTTAAGGGGATCAAAGAAGAGTATAATTAAGTATAAATATTAAGTGATATAAACAAGTATTATACTTTAGGGTGAGCCATCATAACAAATGATATAATTAAGTATAATATTTAGGATATGTGCTAATTACGACACGTCTTAAGGGGATGTCTTAAGGGGTCCTAATATGACATCTTAAGGATATAATTGATTTAACAAGAATTTATACATGATATTTAGCTATTATACAATCAAATATAAAGTTTAAAAGTAGGAAAACATGCACATTTAACAAACAAAATATATAGAATATTGATTTTGATACATAAAAGTACATAGTATAATTGGTATCTACATGTATTTGTAATTTATATAAAATATTTAATTGTGTAAGTATGTATGTACATATATGTCATCTCAAAACAATGTTTACAAAATTTGGCTATGCCATCTCAAGAACATCTCAAACTCATGCCCAGAATGTAGTAGGTCTTCACGCCACTTGATATAAAAAAGGCACAAGAAATATCAATGAAATCATCAAAACATACATATTTTAATTTATATAAAACTATCTATATGTACACAACTCAAGTACCTGTATTTAAAAGTATTCCACACATGTGTGTAGGTTGAATCCGGACATCCTCTCCTTTTTGTTTCAAAGTATGAGATCAATGCGATGATGGATTAAGATACAAAAAAGGATAATAAATCAATTTTAACTATTAATGTACAAGCACTATCAATATATAATCAAAACATGTATTTAAATATAATTTAACTAATAATTACCTATTTTTACCATGTATTCCATGTTGTCTAGGTTGAATTTGCATGGACTCTCCTTTTTGTGATTATGGCTTAAGGATCTATAAAAGGAAAATTTAAATCAATTTCAACTATTAACACACTTGAGCGATATGAAAACATATATTTTATCTATTTAAAAGGACTTGATATAAAACTAAAACTATATTTACTTATTCCATTGTACCATCTGCATCCTCTCTTTTTTGCAACGCATCTATGATTGTCTCATGCTCTTCCATACAAATTTTCCATAGCACTTTATTTGTAGGTCTTCCACAATACCGATCTAGTTTTATATTTGTTGTCACCACCAAATGTGAATAGTGTATAATCATTTTATGGGTTTCATAATCTTCGAATGCAGGTAGACCATTCTTCCTTATCAGGTATTTTTGTAGCCAAGTTTCAACAACCACCATCAATCCTATTCGAAAACATGAAAACCATCATCAAATAAGCTCTCAAAATTTTCTTAAGGGGATCAAAGACTTGTTCTAAAAATTTACTTAAGGCCTGATCAAATACTTGTTATCAAAATTTGCTTAAGGGGATGTCTTAAGGGGATCACCATACCTATTGGATAATGATAGCCATTATCATCTTCTCGAGGTGCTATTAAATTATGTTTAGTCTCCACACAATGAGCCAACAAATATTTTGTTTCCTCTTCATTCTGCTCAGGTGCAACAACAACATACACATGTCATGCAAACAAATTTTAATTTAATTTAACTTGCACGTATCCATATAAATAATTTAGTATTAAAAAATAACTTAATAAAGTGAAATAAAATGAAATAAATTGAATTAAATTAACTTCTTGTACAAGTTCTGAAACACAGTCATAGTCTTCAGATGCAAACACTTGATCATTTTCTTCAATAGTTCCTTCATATTGATTGTGTGCTTGTGTAAGTGTCAACGATCTTTGCTCCCACTCTTCAACCCATTTTGTATTTTCACATGCTTCTGAATCTCTTGAGATACAATACTAAAGAAAACATGCAAGCTCCCTTGTCCAAATAGTATATGTGCTTGTTGTCCAACTCCTAAATGAATGTCATTTAGTAGATCCATTGATTGTCTCACAATAAACTCTAGGTAAAATGTTCTCTTCTTCAACCAACCAAAAGAATTAACAAACTGCAGAGTACTCACTCAAACCAGGTGCATATAATCTTGTATTGCACCAATCCACAATCCCACGTGCATATTTAAATTTTACTGCATCTTCGAATTTTAATTGTTCTCTAGCAAGAATCCTCTTGACACACGCACCAACTCCATCATGTTCTCCTTTACCATGCCCAACTTCAAAAAAATGCCATATATGTTGGATAGTAAGTTCCTTGTGAACCCTACTTAAACAATAGAACATTCAAGCACTCTTGAACTTCCCCGTACAATTATCTAACTATATGAGGTGTTCTGTCATCTGGATTCCTCTCTCTTAAATTTCTATAAAATATATTGAAACAGTATTGAACAAACTTTGATGAGTGTAACCGGTTGTCACTCAAATAAAAATGATACTCCCTCAAAACTTTTCTATCATCCTCTGTGCTATCATTTGCATGTCTATAAATAATATGGACAAACATAGCTACGTGCACTGAATTATAATACTATGATTGAATTTCCTCTTGTAGAGTTAAAGTATAATTTTTCGCAAAATCAACCATTGAAAGTAAACCACCAATTAGAAATGTGTTTCAACATGCACAAAATTGGCCTTCAAACCATCGAGCATGTTGAGAGTGCATGACATATTTTGGTACAATCTTATTCTTAAATTCACTCATGAATGCATGTACACTAACTTTTTCTGTAACTAAATCACAACACTTTCCTATTTTTCCATCTTTTAAAGAATAGTCAACATTCTTATATATTTTAACATCTACTAATTGTTGTCCAAAATCATTATCAACACTGTCATGCATACAAATTCTTAAGAATGAATGATTTCTACAACTAGTGCATTGTCCAAAAATACAAGAACTTAAATAAAATAATTTACCATTAGATTTTTCACAAAAAAAACCTGATATATACTCCCTGATTGTTTCAGGTGGCATATTAATACCACATTCCTCTATAATCATGTTAGTATGCAAACTACAACGTATATATAGAAAAACATCATAAAAATAACGAAATTGAGCATGTGTTTTACAACAACAAGATATTCGTTGCTTATTAATTTTTACATACCAGGGTTTACATTTTTCCAAAGACCTTTGACTTATTTTAATATTACCAGGTAACACTAAATCACCACAATGTTTTTTATAAAATTTAGTTTAGGTTGTATCTAATAGGTGTTTTAGATGAGGATCACGAACTTTGGACCCCACTCTTAGTTTTAAAACATCTCTAGCATTAGATGATACCCTAGTATTATCATGCCAATATTTTTCAATCAAATTTAATTTGAACATTCAATTTCATGTCAGACCTAGGGATTCGACCACTAAAACTCCAACATTGGTTAATTGGATCATTTTCTATACTTTCTCTTCTTTTTGCCACTCTTAGCAATGTTTTAGGATGTATTTTTAGAACTTCACTAATAATACTTACCATTATTTTATTCAAAGTTGTTTTATTAACTATAACAGTTGTTATAGCTCTTCTTGTTGCATTTTTATCTTTAGATCAACTATTTTTCTCAATAGATTGAATGACAGTAGCAACAGTAGACATTGCATGTTTTAATTATTCATCCTTTCTTCTTGGTTTAACAAAAAAGCCTAACTTTTTCATTATTTTCCTCATTTTTAGCATTCTCATCAATTGCAAAATTAGTTGACATTGAAATGCAAATTTTTAACGATAAATGAATTTTTTGTAGATTCTATTCACATGTGTTCTTATTTGCCTCCAAGAAATCTTACCAGGAAGATTATCTAAAACATCACTTTCAATTTTAAAAAAAGTATTTTCATTAAATTCAACATCACATTCTAGATAATTTTCATTTTCATTTTCATCAACAAAACAGTTTTCATTTTCATTTTCAACAAAAAGATCATTCTCATTTTCATTTTCAAGAAAATGATCATTCTCATTTTCATTTTCAACAAAAGGTTTTCATTTTCATTTTCTAATGTATTTTCGACTAATTCTATAAAAATTTCATCTCTCTGAATATTATCAATGTCAACATCGTTAAGTCCAACATCTTGTAAAACTTCTATAAACAAATTTTCCATTTCACTAAAATGTGGATTTGAAGACGTACTTGGATTTGTGCTTGTTGAGACATTCTCCATAGCATTGAAAGAGGGATTTGAAGACATACTAGGACTTGTTTGTATAATCATATTATTTTCCAAATTGACTTCTTGTAAATTAGCTTCGTCTACAACCATGATCTCATCAATGTTTTCATCTTCAATAGTTCTGGAATTGGATTCTCCATCATCATTTATTGATTTAATTATCATTCTTCTTTCTCTTTGTCTTTGTTTCTCCTTATCTCTATTTGCTTGAATTTCTTCAGGAGTCAATGTCTTCCTATCTTTCCTCTTCATACGAGCTTGTGAACCCGTGATTATTAAATTCTCAAGCACAAATGAATATCAATAGTGAAATTATTCAAAAAATTCAATCCAAATTGCAAGTTGAAGACCTGTAAGGAGAAAATTCTTCCACATTTGTTCCTCTAAACAAGTAGAAAACTAACAAAATTCCACTTATAAAACTATTTACATGATGCCTCCTTTGAAAAATTCAATCCAAATTGCAAGTTGAAGACCTATAAAAACAAAAGCTTCCTCTTTTGTTCCTCCAAACTAGTAAAAAACTAACACAATTCCACTTCAAAAACTGATCACATGATGCCTCCTTTGAAAAATTCAATCCAAAATGCAAGTTGAACACCTGTAAAGACAAAAGTTGATAGAAAATAGCCCAATAGGCCGCACTCGGTCGTACATGTGAAATTGCAAACTTCACAGTAAAACTTTGCCAGTAATTTAAAAAAAAAGCGGTAAAAAAGAAACGAGATCCCGTTTGATCTTGTTTATTTAAAACGGGATCTCATTTCTCGATATTAAATGTCGAGACCGTTGACAAGGAAATAGGATCCCGTTTCCCTGTCAATGGTCCCCACATTTGATATTAGGAAACGAGATCTCGTTTCTAAAAATTTGAAACCCACCTTGCTTTGTGGTCAGGTTTTTGGCTTGGATTCTGCTTCGGGAAAAGCTTTGAGATTTTGAATCTAGGCCTTAAAACTGGTTTGACTTGCAAATTGAAGGTCCTAAAAATGTCAGAGAAAAATAGTGAGTTTGGACATATGGTTGTTGACCTTTTTTGCTGAATTTTTTGACAAAATTAAAACCCATTATAGATGAGATAGTGTAGATTCCAAATATGTATTTTTTTTTACAATTGGATTATTTTTTTATTTTTCAATTAATTTATGATGAAACAGGTTCATAAACTTGAATTATCAAGGTTTTTTAATATTTTAATTTTTTTACGAACGGATTGCACGAGAACGTACTTCAAACAATTCTTTTCAATTTTTTAAAAAAATAAAAAAATGATAAGTTTAGGTCATCTTATGCATGACGTACACGACGATTTTTCAAAACACCAAATATGGCCAATCAAAATTAACAAAAAAAAAATTCAATAAAAAATTACAAAAAAAATATCAAAAACGTGCTTCAGTGAGTTACAAATCTTTTCCCAAAAGGATTTAGAAAAATACGATAATTTAGATCAAAATATGGATGGCGTACACATGCATGGTATGGTAAAATAAAAAGTGACTTTTAAACAGTGGTTTTTAGAAACGCCTATTGAAACTCAATTTGTACCATCTGGGTATTGAGATAAATTACATATTTGGAAACTAGACTCCGAGTACTATATTTTATGATTGGTGAATTTTTTGAAGATTCCATCTCTAAGTGCTTCAAATTTTAAAGTCAAATGTGTAGAATTCTGAAAATTAGAGAAAACATTTCCACTTTTCGGCCAAAAAGTGGACTCAACTTCTTGCCAACACCCTTTCTATTTTTTTATTCATTAATTAGATGACCTAAAATCAAATATTATTTGATAAAAATTCTTATAAATAATTTCACTCCTCGTTTCCTTCCTCAAAAAAACGGTTTCATTAATAAATTATTGATGAGAAAAATCTTCTAGACTTTCAATAACTTTGGTTCTATGGATCAAAATATTATCTTTAGTAATTTCAATTGATATGCCAAGCGTATTTTCTATTGTGAACAAAGATAAGAGGAGAAGGGATTACCTACAAATTTCTAAAGGATTAAAATAAATCTAATACGTTCCCGTTGATTAGAATGAAGAATTTAGGAAAAGGTAGTTAAAACATGATTTGTCTATTATTTTCATGAAAACATCAATCCACTTTATTACGTCATTTTATATCTTATTTTATAATCATATTTTGATGCTTGTTCAAAAAATATTAATTTAATATGAAATAAGAATAACTCAATATATATGTATTTGAAAATTATCTTATAAATAAAATTGTAAATCAAAATTGACCTAAAACCCCAAAGGAAGAGGGTTAACCTCGTTTGAGATGAGAGACAAATGTGAGGTTAAATCAACTTTCCTTACGTTTGGACAACCTTATGATGTACCAAGGATATTAAAAAAATGGAAACCATCAAACCATCTAGACTAGGGTAGTTGTCCTTATACATTGACAAGACTCTCTTCCTAACTTATTCTTCTAAAAATGGTGAAATGCCTCGAAAATGATGTGAGGAATATTCTATAATAATTTTTATTGAATTTATAAAGGAAAAGTCTACTAGAAAAAAAGGAGATAACTTCCTTTCTAATATTAGAGAGAAGCTCCAAAGTAACACCTCAATATCCATTGGATGAGATTCTAGTGATTATTTTCTTTGTTTTTGTTTTATTATGAGAAATAGAATATTTTTATCACTAGCAATTTCTATATATTTACCCAAAAAAAAATTATTTTCTTTCTCTTCATTGAATATGGTAAATCTAAAATAAAACTATTTTCTTTCTTAAATGATTAAAATTATCCATGCTAATTATTAGATTAAAATTGTCCATGTTTAGTCTTTAGATTTATTTTTTTAGTCTAAATTAAAATGTGAGGATTTGCATTCAACTTTTATTTTAGAAATTTTCACAAAAAGGTCTATTTAATTTGACGATTTTATTATTATTATTATCTAGAATACATATTATTGATTTAGAAATGTAATGATCATTGATCCACCAATCTAAAAATTAATCTTTTAAGTATATACTTAAAATATTATATTTATGCTTTCTATTATTTTAATTATTTATAGACCATACAATCGAGATCACAAATACAAAAGTAAAATTAATAAATTTAATTTATAAATAACAAGCACTTTAAATGGGAAAGGTAAACATATAATTTGAAATTGTTTACAATAATAAAAATTAGAAAAATAACATATATCTAATGGAAACTAGGTTTGAGACTAAAAATAGACTATGGAGTATCCAAACTACATGTAAGAGAATTTTAAAATATGTTTGATATTTTTTTCTAAAAGTGGGGCACAAGTGCTATGTAGGGGCCATAGCTACTCTATAGGGGCATATGAGATCCTATTCCTTATCCTCCTAAAATTATTTGGGGTCGTTTGTCTACAATCTATAACTTTATACATGTTAGAATAAGTTCATGTTCACTTAAGATGATAAAATAATCAGATATAAAATTAGGGGCATAGAAAATAGTTGTATAATTTAGAATACTACCTTAATCAATCTACTATGTGGTGTATTTAAACCTCACAAAAACATTGATTTTTTTTTAGATGTGTGCAAACCTAATAATGGTAATGTGATGCATGCATGCTTAATACAAATAAACCCCATGAGGAGATATACCACAAGTGGTGTGTTATTCTTGTGGATTCAACAAGGATATGGAAATATATCACAATAGGGTGTAAAAGGGAGTAAAGGGATTTGGATCTAAGGGTTATGATAATAGAGGGTTTATGTAGATTCAAGGTGACCATTAAAAAGAAAACGAGTTTACAATAGCTTCACAAATGGATAAATAAAGGAAATGGATATAGTAGATGCAATAAGAGAAATTAAATATAAGGATTCCATGGTTTTAATTTGTCAATAGGCTCACACACATCCATATTTATAATCCTAGGTTGATGCCTTGTTGAAAAGTTATAAATTAGATAAGAGGCAAGGATTGTACTAAGCTTTCTATTTTTGGCTCAATATGACATAACATGGCATATCAAGTGATTGAAGGGAAGAATGGTATTGTATATGGACCTATGCTAAGAATTTAGGGTTCATGCACAACTAAACATAGTAAGGATAGGGAAAAAAACAAGTGGGGAATTTTTCACCCAATTTAAAATTGAGGGCACCTATGTTAGGGGATGTAAGTGACCTCACCTGCTATAATATTTAAATTTTATGGGCTATATGGAAGGGGTTACTAGGAATGGGAAGTTTTTTTTAATAATTTGCAATCACTGAGATGACCAAAAATGAGGGTAAGTGAGACTAGAACATATTAGTAGAAATGGGCATTAAAATGGAGGAAAAAACACAAAGAAAAAGTTACAAGGTTTACAATTTCTATCATTACATTTTTCTCCCATTTTGGTGAGATGGTGCACTATAATGAATAATCATGCTAAAGTAAAATATAGTAATAATTATATTGTATAATGTAAAGGATATAAGTCTTCAACTATTTTTTGTTCTTCTACATGCATTTACTTGTTCCTATAATGTGACACATCAAATCAACATAGTCACTATATACATACAAACTCAATTCTATAAAATATATGTTATATGTAAAAACGATAAACTAGAAAAAATAATGGTGGAAATAAAAACTTATAAATAATAATATTCCTATTCAAATATTTTGAGTTCACTAGAAAAGGCAAAGGTGGGAAGAATATCCAAGGGGATCAAGTGATGAAATATATCTATGGTAGGTCCACACGAGACAATGATATCTTGGAAAATATTGATGGAATATGATATAATTACCTATGCCATCACCACTAAACATAACAAGGTCAAGAAAGGAAAAAATAAAAATGGTAAACTAATGATGTTGGTTATGTGGATACTATATGGCTATATGTGATTACCACCTAAAATACATAAAATTGTATACAACAATAGTTATGTGGTTACTACCCAGCTTTATGTAGATTCTGCCTCAAAATAGATAAAGGGGCAAGCCAAAAATTTGAGGTTGTCATCCAAAATAGAAAAATGCTAGGCCCATCATAAAATAACATAAAATTATGATATCAAATGTTATGCGATATCCACTCATCTAGTGAAAGGGGCTTGTTTAATCCCAAATGATGATGATGTTGATTTTTTCATAAGATAATATGTAGAGGATATTCCCCCTTAAATTGGTAGTCAAAAGAATAGAGCCAATAAATTCAAGGTAATAGGTAAAGGGGAGAAAGGAAAATGCCAAGGTACACATGGTAATAGCATAGTAGATGAAAAGGGAAACAAATGAGTGGTTCCCTCTGATTGGAAAGAATTACCCCAAGTGGATGAGTAGTAGAAATATATGATGATTGTTGAATTCAAAGTGATGGTAATAGTATGGTACAATGAAATAAGAGCATGTAATTGAGGTGATGCCCCAATCTCATAAAATAAATATGAGATGGTATTCCTCAAAATGGTCCCATGTGATATAACTAAGAGGAGAACATGTCATGTGTTGAAGCCCTATTTCACATGCCTTAAAATACACAAAATATTAAGTCTTGGTATACCTTGTTGCAGATGCCTTGTGCTAACCAACCTTTTATAACCAATCTAAGATAATCTAAGTGGGTTTTCCCTTCATCATAATTTGGGTGATTGTTGTCCTTTGTCATCCTCTATGTGTTGATCAATGTGGGATGTAAAAATATAAAAATTTCTTAGCTTGAGGGCCCATAATTAATTTTCTAATAGTTTTGACTAAGATAGGTTTAAAAATTTATAAATTTTATGGGTTCATGAACCTGTGAAACCTTAACAAAGGACAGTGCCAAAGCACAAAATATCACAAATTTTACAAGTTCACAAACTTTGAGAAGATCTAATAAATTTCAAAAAAAATTCAAAAAGTTTGAAAAAGTGAACAAGGAAAGTGAGAAGAAATTCAAAGGTTTAAAGAGTTGCATAATTTATGATGCCACAAGGTTTACAATTTCAAAAACTTTGAAAAATTTCAATGAAGTTTTCTAGCTTGTAATTTTTTTAATGATGGTAATAGAGAAAGAAAGAAATAAGGAATAAAGTGATGAACTTCTTCATGTTGCAAGGTTCATGAGTTTGCAAACTTTGTAAAAACATGACAATTTTTTGAGTTTTCCAAAACTATGATGTATCAAAAAATAAGAGAAAAGGGAATAAGTAGAACTAAAAGTCACAAAGTCCACAATTTCATGAGCTTTGTGAAGGTTGGATTTTGTTCTAAGTCTGGTTCAAGTCTCAACTCTATTTTTTGCAATTTGTTCCTACCAACATTTTTTCTTATCTTGGAATGCCAATGATGACCCAATCTTATCCTTTAATTTCCAAATTGAAATTTTCTCACTCAAAAGTAGCTATCAAATCCAAAAGTGTGAATTTTATTACATGATTAGTGATAGAAAAGAAGATGACTCCCTATCCATTAATGCAATGATCAAGTTTTCAAGTTTTAATGGGTCTCAAAAAATCTCTTGGCTACCAAATTAGTAGATTTCATGGGAATTTACTTGGTTCATAGAGTAATTTATGGTGGCTATTGGCACATGGATCATATTTTTACCTAAATGAAGGTTTTTGTAACAACCATAACATAATCATGATTTCCCTGTGTGTATCACATGTGTCTAGCTTGAGGTAAATTTTCTAGCAGTTCATCTTGTTACCTCTCGTTGACACATCAAACATCTAGGGAGGTCATTTGTGTAGTCTCTTCTATATAAGGGGTTATTTATTCAATTTTAATGCTTTGATTCATGAGGAAAAGAAATATTTTAATTGTATACCAAATTTTATTTTTAGAAATAGACAATTCAATATTATTTGTGCAATTTGTAGTGATAAAAACTTGTGGTTGATTTATATGAATGATGATCTAATTGGATTTTTGTCTCCTTTTATATTGCAGACAAGAAAATAAACAAAGCATAAATAAGGAATCAAATGAAACTAAAAAAACTTACACTTCATTTACCTTGCTCCTCAAATTGAGTGAGAAGATACACCTAATGCTCCCTTGATGTGCTCTCTAGATTAATTTTTGGTTGCAATGTAGTAGTGTGGATTATCCAGTTACACCAATATAATAAAAAAATGTGTAATAAGTTCTCAAAAGGGTAGAATAAGTTTGGAGTAAGGATATTTTATTATTGAATGAATGAAATTTCATCATATTTATATTTTTTTTGTGAAGTAAATTTATGGCTAGGATGTAAAGTTGATTCATGGCTATGATTTGTTGAGAGGAGATGCATGGATTGATTGTGTAGTGTTCTAAAAGGTGTCACAAGGGAGAGGAAATAGATTGACTAGTGTCTATGGGTACAAGAGATAGGTTTTTCACATATGTGTGAGCACTACATGTGTAATAGGTATGGTGGTTATATTACGATAAGTGTAAGAAGTAGGGTGGCTACACATGTGTGAGAAAATCATGCTCACACATGTGAGCAACTTATTAAGATGAGGTGGAAGCATGAGATGATTTCAACCTTACATGCTTGAATGGTCACACACATGTGAGTAAGGGAGTGGGTTGAGATGGAATTCTCACACATATGGGGGCACCAAATGGGGTTTGGACACTTGTCACATGATGGAAAGTTTAGGAATTTTGGGAATTTAAAAATCAAAGAAATATTGGTGGGGCCTAATAAATCTTTATTAATTTATTTATCAAGTGGGAATTATCAGATAGAGACGAAGGTTATTTTTAATTAATTAAACTTAGAGAAGAAATGATGGAAATATTAAATATTTTTATTTAATCGATTATATTAGTAAAAAATAAGTGATGAATTTTGAGGTGTCTACATTTTCCCCTCTTTAATACATCATGAATAAAATAAGTGGCATATCAAAGAAAATAATAATATCCCTCAATCATTCAGAAGAAGCGGTGAAGAAAAGGTGGCAAGATAATGTTGCTCCCTAGAGAGGTCACCCAAAAAGAATTATTTTGGGTGAGATAAACATGAAGAAATGAAGGTGAACATTAGACGAAGGATGGAAAATGATGATTGATGGAAGAAAAATAGAGAAAGATGGGTAAAGAATGAAGAAATGGTGAAGTAAAGAGTAAAAATGGTGAAAATTAAGGGCTTGGAAGGCCCATAAATAGGCCTAGGTAGTGTGAATATTTCATTTGCACCCCAATCCATTAGGAAGTCATAGATTAGAATGTACAAAGGCGTTAGGAGAAGATAGCCAATATCCCATGCCACATCCATTGAGAAAAATAAATGAGACAATATAAGTGATGAGCAAAGGTAGGAGCACTAGTATGTATCAAAAACCAAATCCCTAGGCTAGTGTAGATTGCAATAAGTGTGGGTAGAATTTGTTTAAATATAGGTGTTGATTAATGAATCAATGCATGCACATGAAATATTAGCACTTGTTCTAGTTGAGTAGTTATTGCATGGGTAGATTAGTGCTTGCATTCATAGCAGTTTTTGTGTGGTGTAAAATAGTGGAGTAATTAGTAAAACTAAACACACATCAATGAAGACATTTTACATAAAATGAATTGAAATAACAAATTGAATTGCTATAACTATCCTCTCAAATCATCTCATTGCTCTCTATCCTCAGTGATCTCTCCATTCATGCTCTCAGATTGTGTATTGCACATGAATTTACAAGATGACAACCTAAGAAACGAGATGCTTATGAAATGTAAAGCTAAATGCCTACATCTACATGTTTTTGGTATTTTTTTGTGATTGCAATACTAAATGATCTATGATGTAATGTTGTTGTATTTAAAATGATGCTAAGATAATTATTGTAATTAAAGATACAATTCTAAATGAAATGATGTATGAAAATGAAACAAGTAAAATACTAAAACTAAAATTGCCATGATAACACTAATATGAACTAAAATGCTAAATGTTTAAACTAAAATGCTCTCAAAATACTCTCAATTTGCTCTCAATTTCTCCAGCATAAGTTTGTAATCAAATCCTTGTTGAAAAGTTGTAGAATTGCCTTCTATTTATAGACTTTTCCAAGCTTGGGATGAGGTGGCAGAGATGGACAGTCGAGATCATGATCCTGAGACATCAACAGTTGAGCACAAAGAGGTTAGAGGAATTTAGGGAGGCTACTCCATTTGGAAGAGAAAATCTTCCAAGTGTCAAAGAGCATCAATTGAAAGAAGGAGCCATGTGTCTCCAAGGAGGTTAGGAGGTTTGAGAGGTTGGAGTGAATATTCCAAATTTGAAAATTAGGAATAAATGAAATTGTGTGACATGTGATGAGGTGGAAGATGACTTGGAGGTAGTTAGAAGAATATGGAGAAATGTGATAATTTGAATTAAGAATTAAAATTTAATGAGGGAGATTAACCAAATGATAAATTATTTAATTTGTGCATTTAATTAATTTAAGAGGGAAAATGATTTTTGAAATATAAGAATTAAGGGAAGAATTATGGTTGATTAATTAAATATCAAGTATTTAATTAATTGTGCTTTAGACCATTTTTATGCGTATACATTTTGCCCCTCTCTGAAGTGATGTGTTTACACATTGCTTCAAAGAAAAAAAATTAGACCGTGATGATAAAATTTTTGACATGCTCCAGACGCTGATTTTTCAATGATGATGAATGGATGCCCCCTCGGGAGATAAATCAGGGATTTTTGAAATTTTGATGATTTTCAAATTGTTTTGGAAATTTTGATGATTAATGATTTTTCAAGATATTCTGATGATTTTTGATTTTGATGATGGTAAACTGATTTATCTCCTAAAAAATGAGAATAGTCTTGCCACATTGTTAATTAGTTGATTAAATGCCCCTTTTGAAAAATTAAGTAAATGCCACCAAATTACCCCTTTAATTACCCCTTAAAAAGTTAAAATGGGTAAAAAGAAGCTCATTTGTAACCTTGCATTGTGAAAATTTAAGAGACTAAGGATATCTAGGATCGATACAATTATGCGCAACACCCACATATTCGAGTGAGTCCGCCGCCACAAGCATCCAACCGCCTACAAACCTTTGATATGTACCCTGAGACACCCTACTTTTCAATTTTGAATTTGAATTTTCCTACTTTTTTCCATTTTAAAAATTTGGATTTAGAAACGTTTTAGCACATAGGGCTAGAATTTAAGGGCATAGGATACCCAATATAGCGTATAGGAAAACTGAAACAACACATAGGGTTAGATTTTAGGCCATATGATAGATTAGCACATTGAGTCATCGCTTTAGCGCAATAGGTTGTTGAATTAGCGCATAAGAGGTCTCGCGCATAAAGAGGATTAAGTAGTGCATAAGATAAGTCATTTAGCACATGTGGGGAATAACACATCAAGACTTTGTTGTGACACATAGTGTCTTTCTTTTAGTGCATCCAGGAATTGGTGCATAGAAAACTGTAATGGCGCATATGAAATTGTTTCTAGCGCATATGGTAAATTAGCGCATAGAAACTCTATTTTAGTGCATTGAGCCAAAAATGATATTGTTGAATGATTCCTCCTAGTTTTTGATTGTTG
The DNA here is from genome assembly GCA_007115665.2 of Sequoiadendron giganteum. Lineage (NCBI taxonomy): Eukaryota > Viridiplantae > Streptophyta > Pinopsida > Cupressales > Cupressaceae > Sequoiadendron > Sequoiadendron giganteum. Next base: position 474,148,007 of record CM021107.1, on the reverse strand, counting down.
ATGACCATGTCAGCCGATGATATGATGATGTTGATTGATAGGTTGATGATCGTCCTCATGATAGGCAAGGATCGATAATAGGATTAGATACTGATGATTGATTGACCTCATGACAAATGAGAGTCAAAGATAGGTTGATTAATGATGATCGATCTCATGACAAATGAGACTCGATGATAGGATAGGTGCTCCTCGAGATTTGATCAAAATTTAACGTGAGCTGATTTGATTGAGTGATATGTTGATTGATAGGCTAATTTGATTGATGTGTTGACTTGATATGTTGATTTGATTGATAGGAGGGTGGCTTAGGAGTGTTATAGGTTTGAGAGTGCTTTCCTTGGACATGGGACATGATCCCATAGTTGACCCCGACGGATCTAGCTATCATTGACTAGTGCAGATTGACCTCACTTATTGGTATGCCCTAGTACCAGATTAATAGGGGGCTTTTGACGACACTTATAGAGCAGTGGCATAGTGACCACAACACCTTCCATTTGGCAACTGGTGAGATCACAATGACCACAGAGGATGTTTACTAGATTTTTTGGATACTGGTTGTGGGTTTCCTGGTGATCTATGATCATGAGGAGTAGGGGGGACTGATTCTATCTGAAAGATCTTTCATGATGATCATCTCGGCGGATATGATATTTCCTAGCGAGAGTTGATTGCTACCCATCAACCATCTCCATGCATCTTAGCAGGGTTTATTGGTGGTTTTCTCTTCCCCTACCTAGGTCGAAGGGCTTCTCAGTTGGCTAGGGTTGGGTATTGGAGAGCATGATTGCACACAGGACCAGATATGCTTGGGGTTTGTGCATTCTCGTACACTTGTATCATGATCTACATTAGGTTGTGTATCTAGGTGCCAGTATTCTCGCAATAGGGTGCACCTTGTTACAACTTTGGGCCCGGGATCATATAATGATCACACGACCAGTAGCAGGGAGGGCTTGACAAGCACGAAGACCCTATGTTTTTGGATATATAGGGCCACTTGTCCAGCATAAGCTAGGAAAGTTAGAGTATTGGAAGAGAGTCCTGGATGACATGGACATAGTGATATGGCGGTCACACCTTGACTATGAGGTATGGGCAGAGGATGATGCAGAGATTCCATTTGTATGTAGTACGATATATTTGATTGGATGAACTCCTTATATCATTGAGAGATTTCTTATGGGTTGAGTGCACAGGAAGTATGGTAGGGTATAGGGTATGTCGTAGGGAGTGGCACACTATGCCCATCGGAGATAGGATATTCCGAAGTGGGGGTCTGCATTGGATTACGATGTCGCTTGTGTTGAGCATTAAAATTTATAGCCAATGTTATGGAATTACCATACGAAGATCACCGATGCATATATGATAGTTGATTATGCTGAGTACTTTCATACTCATCCTTTTCCATGAATCTCAAGTTTGGATGAGCCAACACCTATTTTGGAGGTTGGGAGGAGGGCAAGGTAGGTGGTACAGAGGAGGAGAGACAGAAGAGAGGAGTAGGAGGAGGTAGAGGAGGAGGAGGGGGATGATGGTGGTGATGACAGGGGAGATGGTGGAGGATATGGTGGAGGTGGAGGGGGTGTAAGAGAGGTGCCAGATTTTGGGGCAGTACCTAGGAGGAGGAGGTCAACACCTAGTGGACAACGGTCACTTGTGCTACGTTCTCCCTCACAATGATAGTAGATGCAGATTGTCAGGTTGCAAGTATAGGTCCAGATATTACAGGTGTAGGTTCAAGCATAACTAGCATTGGCCCAAGGACAGGTACATACCTTGCAGGGACAACTAGCACATGCCTAGACATAACTACAGACATAGGCACTGACATTGATACAAACACAGGTACATGTAGCACAACTGTAGGCATAGGTTTCCACCTTGATAGCGGAGAGAGTGCAGCCAGATGGCAGGGGGAGTAGATAGTGGTTGTAGCCAATAGGCTCCAGACAGCGGCTGAGGGAGCTGGTACATGGGACTTAGTCAGAGAGCTTCGTGAGTCTACCAAGGAGGCAGAGTATTACAAACTCAGGTATTATGATGTAGTGCCCGCCAAGAGGAGAGTGAGCTATGCTTGGCCGAGATCTAGTTGGACTCAATCAAGGACCACCAACAGGGGCATCACGCAGCCACTTACGGGGGACCCACTAGGAGGAGCCCCAGGGCCATCAGGGGCAGGAGGTGTTGGAGGGTTAGAGAGGCCTGTTACATCTAGGGGCAGCACGACAAGGTCCCGAGGTAATGCTTGACATTGTATATTGATTCATAGACATGATACTGCCACATTTTTTATGTTGTATCTCTTCCCATTTGATATCATTTGTAAGGTTATATCTGATGTGCAACGACAATTAGTGATCTATGATGTGTTTATATGTTTTTATCATGGATGTTTATGATGGATGCATTTATTTCATGTGCTATATGTTATGCGATGTTCCATATGATTATGCCATGTTTTATGTATGGATGCATTAATAAGATGATGATGTATGATTCTATGCGTTGATGAATGAGGTCGTTATTATGATGTATGAAATGGATGCAGTTATTCAAATGATATGATATGCATTGTAATTTTGTATTTTTCAAATGTATATATCAATGATATGGACAGATGAATGAATACGAAATGGTTTAGTATATGGAATATAAATACATGATTTTATGTGTGGATGTGAATGATTTATGAAATCTAAAGTATGATAAATGAATGAATGATTTTTGGATATGATGCGTATAAATGATAATGCATGGATGTATGATGAATGCAAATGTATAGATGAATTTATGTTATGCCCCTATGTGACATGGATTATGATTTTATATGCGATGAATGTTATTATGCCAATGAAATGCAATGCACTTTTCTTTATTTTTTGTATTTTCTAATGCACATATATGACCTAGATGTATGAATGTGAATGAATTATGATGATGCATGGATTACAATGTTGTTATGGAAAGTGTTATGATGAATGCATATATGGATGGATTTATTATGATATCAATGTATGATATGGATTATGAATGATAATGTTACTATGGATGATGCTTTAATTTTTGTGGGTATGCAATGTGATGTAAATGTGTGATGAATGTATAATGGGTTTATGGATGATAATGCATCATTTTATAATGTAACTACCATGATGGATGATGAATGGATGCATGATAATACATTCTAATGATATGATATGAAAATGAAAATGAATGATTTTCTTTTATGTCAAGTGTACTCAATCTTTTAGTGAGAGATACCATCATGTTGAGAGTTGCCAGCTTTGGAAAAATCTATAATGCAAATGCATAACTAATATGAATGCAATCTTATCTATGCAATGTTGCCATCTGATTTATTGTGCCTGGTATCATCATTGAGCGTTTTATTATGTTGAAAGTTAGTACAAACATCGATGGTATAATTAGACCATGATGACCTGAGTACAACTTCCATACAACTTTCATTGAGATTTGATAGTGCAAGATAACACAAGTATCTAGGTATAATGGGACCAAGATGATATGAGCATCACTTGCGTAAATAGACAAGAGTTAATCATGTTCCCATGCAAATTTGGAATGTCATCAATGATACTTTGTAGAGCATGTCCCACGAAAATTTGTAGAGTAGTAATGATTGACTCATAGACAACAAACAAAGAAAAATATCATTCTCGGTCATAGCCCCTCTAGTTTGCAACATCATCGAGGTACTCAAGAGAAATAATAACAACAATCAAGATACAACAAATGAACATTCATGCTAAAGCGATCCAACCATGATTCAAAAGATGATCATCTAGTGAGAATTGATTTGATTTTCCTTGATGTTTAATTGGGATGGTTGATTGTTTGATTGATTATTTGATGTTCGATTCTCAGGTTGATGGTTAGAGTGATTGTTGTTTTCACCAATTTTACATTGCTGGTTGTTTGCCTATTGATTTAAACTCAACATCGTTTGCTGCCAATGAGTTCAGTATTTTTCCCCCAGTAAAAAACAAACTAGATTATTATGGATATGTACAATGATAACCAAGCCAAGGTGGGACACAACTGAAACAACTGGATATGGATATGAAACTCATTTTATGATAGGCATGAATGCACAATGATAGAAAAAGAGGACGATCGACACACGTTCAAATAGATGGAGAAGTCGACTTATCACAAATAGCGCCTATTTTTCAGGTTTCACCATTTGTTTTTATTGCACTTTTTCAGATTTTATGATTTTTTTGTTGTTACCCAAATGCCTATTTGCTAGGTTTTCATCAAGGAAACGATTTTTTATTTTATTTTTTCACTTTTTTTGATTTTTTTGCTTTTTTGATCTTTTTGATTTATTTATTTTATCACCAAGACGCTTGTTTGCCAGGTTTTCATTAGGGCGACCATTTTTTCAGGACATTTTCTAATTTTTATGGATTTCTTCAGGATATTTTCTGATTTTTTTAATGGATTTCTTTAAGACTTCTTCTGATTTTTATGATTTTTCAAGACTTTTATGATTTTTTCAAGACTTTTTAAGCATGCACCGAATGCATTATGTGTATAAATTCTTTAGATGAAGGTTGTTCATTGGTTCTTAAAATAGACCCCCTTCTAGTGTAGACAGCTGATATGCCCCAGATCCAAAGACTGATACAATAACAAAAGGACCCAACCAATTTGACTCAAATTTTCCTTTCTTTTCTCGATCCTACTAGTTATGGGGATTTTCCTTCAGTACAAGGTCACCTACCTGAAATTTCCTTGGTTTAACCTTGTGATTGTAGCTCCTAGACATTCTCTGCTAATATGCTTTTAGGTGATCCACCGCAAGCTGACAACATTCATCCAATAATTCCAGCTCTTGTAGTCTAGACATTCGGTAATCTTCATCTAAAATGAGACCTTTCAAGGACACACAGAGTGATGGTATCTCAACCTCAATAGGCAAGATGACTTCATATCTACATATGAGGGCATATGGGGTGGCTCATGTGGGAGTGTAGATACTTGTGTGATAGGCCCACAAAGTAGGGTTCAACTGAATATGTCAATCACTTCCAACATCATTGACGGTTTTCTTTAAAATATTCAAGATAGTTTTGTTTAAGGCCTTTGCTTAGTTGTTTCCTTAAGGGTAATATGGCATAGAAAACCACTGCTGGATATGGAACTTCTCACAGAGATCTTGTATGTCCTGATTCTTAAAAGGTCTTCCATTGTTAGTGACAATGGATTGATGGATACCATACCTATAGATGATGTAGTTTAAGATGAACGATCAAATCTGCTTCCCTATGATGGTGATTAAAGGCATGACCTCAACCCACTTTGCAAAGTACTTTGTTGCTGTGATGATGAAATTATGTTCATTGGATGATGATGGATAAATTTTACCCACCAGATCTAATCCCCATTGAAAAAATGGCCATGTTGATGCGAAGGGTTATAAATTTTGTGCTAGTGCATGAATAAGATTACCGTGAATTTGGCATTTCTGACATATTTTGACAAATTGGAGGACTCTCTCTCCATATTTGGCCAGTAGTACCCCAAACGAAGGAGTTTCTTAGCGAGGGTTAGACCACTTGAATGAGCATTGAGAATACCTTCATGGACTTTTCGTAAAGCCATTTCAGACTCATCATGTTCTAGACATCACAAGAGAGTTCCATCAAGACCTCTTCGATAGAGTACATCTGCTATAAGGGTATGTCAAGCGGCTTGGTAGATGAAGTTTTGTTTCTGGTTTTGAGAGAGATCGGGAGGAAGGGTATTGTCCTTTAGGTAGGTATAGATATTCTCATAGATTGAGGTATCACCATCAACTAGGTGGCATATGATTCGAGACTCAAGATTGTCATAGGCAGGGGTAAACAGTTGTTCGATCATGAACTCATAACAACTTTGTTTTCTTAGAATTTGTACTAAAGAAGCAATGGTAGCCATAGAATCGGTAGCTTTGTTGTCAATCCTTGGGATTTGATTAAATTTAATGTCAACAAAATATTTCTTGAAGCCATCAATCATTCTCTTATAGGGAATTAGTTTTTCATCCTTTGTTTGGTAATCATCATTGGCCTAATTAATGACTAGTTGAGAATCCCCGTAGACTTGCAGTTCTATAATTTTCCATTCTACAACTATCTTGATGCCAATGATAAGTGCCTCATATTCTTTCATGTTGTTGGTGCAAGGGAACATCAATTGGTATGATTTCAGAATAGTATGCCCTAGGGGAGTGATGAATAGAATTCCCGCTCCTGATCCATGTTGAGTATATGAGCCATCAAAATACAATACCCACTACTTTGTTGTTAATGTTAGGACATTTGCATATGGAAATTCAATGTGCAAAGGATGATCATCATGAATTGGTTCCTCCGCTATTTGGTTGGTGATGGCTTGCCCTTTGATTGATTTTCTATCAACATATTGGATTTCAAACTCGCTGAGTATCATTACCCACTTGGCCAATCTTCCCGCCAGATTTGTTTTGATAAGGAGATATTTCAGTGGATCTATCTTGGCTATGAGTTTTATGGTGTGAGTCAGCATATAGTGTCACAATTGTTGGGTAGCAAACACTACCGCTAGACAAGCTTTCTCAATGGATGTATAGGTGATTTCATAACCATTTAGAGTTCTACTGATATAATAGATCACTCTCTCCTTTCTTGTTGAATCTTCTTGTGCTAGTAAGGCTCCCAATGATCGATCAGTTGTGGCTATATAAAATAGGAGAGGTTTCCCTTCTGCTGGTGGTGCTAGGATAGGTGGACTCATAAGTATTTCTTTAGTTGATTGAAGGCTACCTGACATTTCTCATCCCATCGAAAGGAAACATTCACGTGCAAAAAGTGGGTAAAAGGATGGGTCTTATCGGCTAGTTGTGATATGAATCTTCTGATTGACTGAAATCTTCCTTGAAGGGACCTTAAATGACTGATATTCTTCAGAGGTGGAATTTCCATGATAGCTTTTACTTTTGCGGGGTACACCTCAATACCTTTTTCTGACACTATGTATCCCAATAGATTTTATGATGTTACCCCAAACACACATTTCTTTGGATTCAGGTGAACATTGAACTTCTCTAGTCAAGTGAATATTTTTTCTAGTATCTCCAAATGTCCTTCTCTAGTGTAATATTTGGCTAACAAGTCATCTACATAATCTTCCATAAAGGTATGCATCATATCGTGAAAGATGGTTGTCATGAATCTCTGATATGTGGCCCCTGAGTTCTTTAATTCGAAGGGGATGATATTCTAGCAAAAGGTACCCCATGGGCAAGTGAAAGATGTTTTATCTTGGTCTTCAGGTGCTATCTTGATTTGATTATAGCCAGAAAAGCCATCGATGAGTGACAACATTCCATGACCTGTTATTAAGTCTACAATGATTTCAATGTTTGGCAAGGGGAAATCATCTTTCAGACAAGCCTTGTTGAGGTCTCTGAAGTCTGTACAAATTTGTATGTTGCCATCAGGATTTGAAACAAGTACAATGTTGGATATCCATTCAACATAATCAATGGGTCTAATGAATCCTACATCCAATAATTTCTTTAGTTCCGCCTTCACTAATAAGGCAATATGGGGATGCATTTTGCTTAACTTTTGCTTGACTGGTTTAACTCTTGGAGGAAGGGATAAGTGGTGCATGATGAGATTCGGGTCTATCTCTAGCATATCTACATATGACCAAGAAAAATTTATTTTCTGTTCCTCAAAGAATTTGATAAAGTTAGGCTTCTCTTGTTATGCCAATGATTCTACTAGATGTAGAGTTTTCACTGTGTCTGCATTACCGATATTGATGGACTGCATTGGCTCAATCAAAAATTTTGATCTTTCTTGGGATTTCTCTGGAAGAGTGTCAAAATTCCCATCCTTCGACACCTCGGAGAGGTTTTCGCCGTCATATGTGCTCTTTATTTTTATTATTTCTTGATCTGATACTGCCATGGAATGGTTTTCACCATCAGATCTTTCTTTTGTTTTAATCATTTTGTAGCTAGGAAATTTAGAATTCCCCAGCTTGGAAGCTTCGTTATGACATTCAATGGTGTAATCTATTTTAGGATCAACAATGTAGAGGAATTTGACAATGGCCTCATCATTTGAAAAGGTGGGGATATTGATAGACTCAATTTGGTCCCAATCTATGAGTTTAGGATGTACCAATGGTTGGGAATCGTCCGATGGGTTCAAGTCAGAGGTCGTAAGGGTCCTAATGGAAACATCGTCATTGATTAATACTATGGCAAGGTCGAGGTCTATGATGTTACTCTCTTTTGAGTGATCCATCTCACTAGGAGTTTGATCATCTTCACTTGAGCCATCGATATTTTGCGATCCTAATTCAAGTAGTCTCGGCCTTGAGCTTTGTCCCTCCTCGAGCGTGGGAGTATACTTGTGTACCACATCAATGTCCTTATCATGAAAAGACTCCTATGATAGCGAATCCCACTCATATTCATTGGAATCAGTTTCATAGTGATTGCTTGCTTGGAGTTGTAGGATCCGTTCAACAAACTTCTATTTTGGGTCCTCCTTTATTTATTCATCCTTTTGATGCTCTTTATATCCCAACCCTGCCTTGTCTTTTAGATTTGTTATGCTGAGTTCTATAATGCCTTCTTTCCTTTTTCCAATAGGTCCTTGTCCCTCATATCCCATTTTTTCCAAGATTGAGAATCCTTTGCCATACTATGTGGTTTGAACATTAGTCATTGTTGCTTGAGAATCAATTTCATCCTTGTAGAGCCAGTTCAAAATATCTTTGTTATCAAATTCCTCTAATTGAGTGCTTTCTTTTATGAATCCACCATCAAAAAGTGTGAACGGTTGTGATGAGGTTGATGGTTGACCATAGGATATTGGTGAAGTTAACTGTGAGAGGAAAATGGATTGTTCAATAGAATATTCACCCACACCTTTGTCTTTAACTTGGAATTTCTTCTCAAATTGTTTGGCCAAAGTGTCAAGCTGGGCTTCAGGGTTGGTGGATGCAGAAGGGGTGGAATTCTCCTCTTTCTCTGATTGTTTAGACAAAGAATTGGGTTAGCTTCCTTCATTGGAGGATGTGGCTAGTAGTTTTGACAATGGATTGGATTGACTTGCATTACTAGGGATGTCAGATGTGAAATCGAGAGCTTCTTGGTTATGAGGCACAAATACATCTTGGACCGACTTAAGGGTATTGCAATATTGATGACTATTAGAATCAGTAGGAATGGTAATCTCTTGGCCATTGCAGGGGAATTTCAGACACTGGTGGTATGTTGAAGGGACAACCTACATTTCATGGATCCAAGGATGACCCAAGAATATATTATATGTCAAATATTTATCCAGGACTTGGAAAATTACATCTTTTTGGATTGGCCCTACCTGAATTGGTAATAAAATTAAGCCCTTTGAAGCTCTTTCCTCATCATCATAAGCTTTGATGGTGATATTTTTCTTTGCATCTATTGCATTTTCAGAGAATCCTAGTGCCCGAACAAGGTTTAAAGTACATATATTAAGACCGGCTCCTTCATCTATTAGGATGTGCTTGGCATGAATTTTATGTATTAGGACCTCGATGTGGAGTGTTGTGTTATGAGGATGGGTGAGAGATACACCATCATTTTCTGAAAAGGATAAGAAATGAGACACAACCAGGTGTCCTACCATGGCCTGGAAAGTGCAAACTTCCATATTATTTAGTACTATTGTATCAACTAGGGATTTTTCCAAAATCTCCTTGTGGGCGGGTGATATTTTAAGGAGATCCAATATTGATATTTGCATGGGAATATTTTTGAGCTGATAATCTTTTTTATATTTATGAGGAGGGGTAGTGCGTGTTGCCTTTAAACAAATATTTGGTTTGTGCCCTTGTGGCCACATTTATGGGCATGCTATCTTGTTTTACTTTGATCTTAATGACATTAATTTGATTATCTATTGCAACCATGTCTTGCTGGATATTGTGGATTTGATTAGAGAGGATGATGATGTCATTGATTGGATGATTGGCTGCAACAGTTTCTTGTGTGTTATTGATCTCAATGTCATTTGTATGATCTTCAATGGATGATATATGATAGATGGTAGTTTCATGAACATAGTTCACACTTTTTCCTTTTTTCATTTGTGGTAGAAGATTCCCCTTTATCATAATTTGGCAAGGGATTTTTGAATACCCCATGATCAGTGTTTGTTTGGGGTACTTCTATCTATATGGCATTATTGTCAATCAATTTTTGTATCTTGTGTTTTAATTGCGTGCAACTATTGGTTAGGTGACCTTTGCATCAGTGAAATTCATAATAGTGGGCCTCGTTCCACCATGATGATTTTACTTTTGGTTAAAACCCTCGAGTGTTGGGTAGAGTGATAATATTTTTTGCAACAAGTTCTTTCAATGTGAATTCGTATGATTGACCCAAAGGTGTGAACTTCCTATGGCTATTCTATGTTAGGTATGGTAGTTTCTTGGATGTTGTTTTATTTTGATTGTTTTGACTATTGCCTTGGTTGGTATTTTGGTTGTTGCTTTGGTTGGCATTTTGTGTGGTCTTTTGATTAGTATTCAAGGTGCTTCATAACAAATTGAAGATCGGTTTAGCATTATGCATTCAGTTGAAGTATCATTGCCATTATTATTGTACTTTTGCCAAAACTTTGGTTTTTCATTGTTGGAGGAATTGGCTGAATTGTTTTTGTTATAAATTTTCAAAATTCCTCGTTTGACCAAAGCTTCTTCAATTTTGATTCCATTTTCAATCAATTTTTCAAAATTTGGAGGACATTGTAATTCAAGCCTATAGCTCATGGCATCATTTAAGTTGTCAATGAATACCTCTATATTCTCTTTTTCTGGTATGGGGTGGGGATACCTTGCAAATAATCTTCTCCACCTTTGCAAAAATACTAGGAATGATTCCCCATTCTTTTTTTTTACATTACAAAGGTCTTTCATTGTGATCTCATGTTGAATATTATACGTGTATTGGGTAATAAAGTTTTTGACTAGCTCCTCAAAATATTTGATCCCCAGAATTAATTGTGAGAACCATTGCATGCATTTCCCTCCCAAACTACATGGGAATAATCTCATCAAATATGTTTCCTCATGGGAAAATTGGAGGCTCATTGTTCGGAATTCCCTTACATGATCTATTGGATCAATTTTCCCATTATATTTATCATATTTAGGGAATTCACAATGTTTGGGGAATGGTATCATGTTGACACTTTGATCGAAAGGGTAGGGACATATATCTTGTATCAAGTATCTCTTGGTGGTTCCAGTTTGCATGTTTTGCATTTGTTGTTGGAGAGTTTGTATTTATTGTTTTAAAGTATCCATGGGGTCATTGGTTCTTGCTTCATTTTTTGTTTCGATTTTTGTCTTCTTAGGAGTTATTTTCAATTTTGTGACATCAAAAATATTCGGTTAGTTTGATCCCCTTGTTTGCTAACATCAAAAGGTATTTTTCACCCTCCTTTTCAAAGATCCTCTCCATGAATTTATGAAAATTGGGATCTTGTTGGAATTGTTCTATGGTTTCATCCGTTATTTCTTCTACCTCATCTCATTGAATTTTGAAAAAGGGATTATCTTCTCTTTCAGCCATGGTGTTTTGGTCTTGGGTTTCCTTTTTCTCAAGTTTTTGCTTTTGCAATCTCGTTAAAATGGGCATACAAGTGATGAAAATGTTCTAAGATTTTGATCAAAGTTTGGGAGTTCCAAAAGGGCTAAGTTTAAATCTGATTTAAGCAAGTTTGTCTCGGGATGAAGGATGATAAATCCTGGTAAAGGATGATGAATCCTGATGGTGAAACAAAACTTGCTAATCAGAAATAGGTGTGAATGATGAGGCACTTTTATATGTTTGATCAAGGTTTAGTTGAGGGATTTTCACTTGAAAATGAAATTTTCAACAAGTTTGAGACTTTGGTATGACTAAGAAAAGGTCTTGGACTGAAAATGATCCTAAATTGCAAGGTTAAAATTTGGACAGACAAGGATTTTAGCTCTTTGTTTTCTGGATTTTATGGATGTGCTATAACAGTGAACAGATGCATAAAAGATAGATGCACTAGAAAAGTAGATGTATGCGCTAAAATATCACAGGTATGCACCAAAATAGGCTATGTATGCGCTAGGACAATGAAGGGATGCACCACAGGATTATACAGATGTGCTAAAATAGGGGATGGATGTGCTAGAACAACAAAGGTATGAGTTGTAATATGACAGGGATGCACCATAACAGGAAATGGATGCACTGAAAGATTGAATGCATGTGTTAGCGTAGTTAATGGATGTGCTAGAATATGCAAGGTATGGGTTGGGACAGTCAATGCATGCACTAATCTGGAAAATATTTTCTCATTTTTGACAGTTTGAAAGATTTTTCTAGTTTTCTAGTAAAGAATTTGATCATTTGATTTGGATATTTCCTCTGAATCAATGGTTGAATGTTTTTGTGTGATGTTTGCTTGGATGTTTGTTTAAAAACACATAGGTAAACACATCAAACAAGTACAATCCTAGGTTGTGTAAGACGATATTTACTAGATTCCCATTTGGATTGCTCCAGCTATGCTTACTTATAGCAGATGATTAGAGGCTTGACCACACTGGCTCCCCTCCATGGCACTCACTTCTCGGGTCATCCAAGCCTTAGTTCTCATGAATCTCCCATGACAAAATTTTCATCTCTACTATAAGCCATAAGAATATGGGACGACTTCAAAACGACCATTCTTGCACCAGTAAATAGAAAAGGTATTTTTGGCTTACTACAACAAAGGGTTCTAGTAGGGGAATTTTGTTCATAAGGGATCATCCATACTGCAAGAGACCATTGCTTCCCTTCTTGTCAGAACAATCCTCATGATACTTGAAATTTCCTCAAGTACCCACACTTATATACCAGTTGGAAGTCGCTTGGCTTTTGCATGTTACGGGTTGGGTCATTCCCTAGGGTGATTACTTTTTCCCACCAGGCAGGCCCTCTAAGGATTAAATGCAATAAAAAGAATGGGTATAGATATTTGATCACCCAGTTAAGGGGAGAGCATACACACCTACCACTCCACAAAAACAACAGACATGGTGTTCAATTACCCGTCTAATTAGGCTATGTTCCTAACTTAACCAAAATAAATAACAATAAATTCCACCCTGAAATAAATTGTTAGTAGTTTCAACTTTGGATTCTTTGACAACATTCTTTATGGTTTCAACAGAGTCTTTGACTGAGTGTAAGGTTCCTACAAAATAGAGAAACACAGATGAGTTTTTGGAATTTGGAATATTTACAACAAAAACAAGATGCGCCATTACAGTAACTAAATGTGCTAAAACTCAGACCGAATGCGCTAAAATACTGAATGTGCTAAAAGAGAGACCGAACATGCTAAAGGACAGACCGAATGTGTTGCTGGTTGTTTTTCTAGTAGAGCCTTGAAATTCCCTAAAGGATTTCTAGTCCTTATATTCAATAATTACCAAGGCTTGTGGCCAACTAATGGGTAAAAGCTTTTCAGGCCCTTACCCCTACTCTTTAGGCTCTGTGGGACCAAGGGGTGTTCCTAGTTGTGTTCATTTGATACTCACTATCATAAGAACACTTCACTACAATATAGAAGCACAAAAGAATTTAGACTCTTAATTGTTATGGTGCAAATGAATAGCCATAACGCATATTTATCGAGAAAATTGATGAAGTGATCATCAATAATCCAATTGCAACACGAGTGAGTGAGTGATTATTCGTTGGCATCTATTTCACCACCGTTAATTCCCAGGTATATAGAAATTGATGTACTATTCATCATGATTTCCAGGAAGTATCCCCTCACACACATGGAGATCAGGTTGATATCCATCGAAGAGCCTACACCATTAATGCTCACAATTTGTAGAGCTCAAACAACCATCACATGGCTGGTTTTGAATTTTGAATATAGGTCATTGATGTGCCGGTATGTTGGCCTATGGAACAAATCAGGTTGAGTAAAAAACATTTGAAAATTCCATGTTGTCACATGGTAGGCCCATCGGCCAATGATACTCTCCCCAGTCAGAATACACACATGTCACCCGCGGGCCACATCTAGCCACCTTGTACCACCAAATGAGTCCACATGTCGCCATTGGACAGATTGCACAAGGCATTATGTGAGACCATTTAATATTCTACATGGTATACGCACTACGACTCAGATCAAGAACCATCAATACATTAGAGTTGTCGATCTTCCGTGACAGGAGATCAAGCCAATAGTGGGAAATGGGTGCCATTATAAATGAAGGATGCATGGCACAATCACGCACACCACGCAGCCCAGCCAAAATTCAATTTTTTAATACTGCACGATGTGCACACAAGGGCCTAGACCATCAATATTTAAATCCAACGACATGGATTTCAGCACTGGCATACTGTTGTCATAAAGAAGGGGCCATTGGCTAGGTAACGGGTAACAACCCCTTAAGAATTAAAAACTTTAGAAATAAGTTTTTAAATGATGAAATATTTCGGGTTGACCATAAAATATTTAAAGTTAAAAAAAAAACACTCGATGACCGATGGGCCTAGGCAATAGGGCCGGTAAAGACAATGGCCATTATGCCATAATTCATGACTAGGATGACCAGTGACCTGGTACAATGGGTCAATATGAAAAAATAATGCAAGGGTTCAATAGATGTGATAAATTTTAATAAGGGTGATAAACCTCTAAACCCTAACATACGACCATTAAGCACAAGAGTGATAGTTTGACAAATTTTCTCATGGAACCAACCAAAATTTTTAAAATTTTGAAAACTCTATTAGTAGCTCCAGCTCGAGGATGCATACCCCTGGTGGGTATGGAAAGAATCTATATCTCAAGTAGAAGCAAACCATCCCAAAACAACAAACCAGGAGCCTGTACGGACAAGACAAGCAGACACAGTAGGAAAAGAACAAACCACACCTATATACATAAATTATAATATTGTACAAAAATTCTTGTTAAGAGAAATTCATCCAATTCCATTGGCCTCAATTTTTAAGCTTGGTGTTCCAAGACCCTCCAAGCTTTGGAGCCAAATCATATCTCTGTTAGAGGTCCTTATTTCACATACCTCTATTGGATGAATACTAATGTCAGGCAATTTCAACAATTTGTACTACTTTGACAAATACCAATTTCCTCACAATTGCCTTGCTTATCAATCTCTAGCTTGTCAAGTTGTAATGGGAAAAGGAAACATCCATATTCCACTTGATCACATTCACTCTATATATCAAATTTGAAACCTTCAACAACACTATGCATTAGACTAGGCAAGCAGTCTTTTGAAGAACTAGAAGGGAAATGGATAGATGCAAGAAAATCTTCACCCTGATTCACATAAATTCCATCCCTTCTGAGTGGAAAAAAAATTCATAAAGGTATCCAAAAGATGAGGAGCATCAATAAAAAACTTGACCGCATACTCATGTTGGTTGACATTATGTTCAACACAATTCAATTACCCTATACATGAGTCATATTTCCATTCATCTTCTGTCAGTCTTACTATAGAACCACAATATATATGTGCATCAGAATACACATCATTCTCCTATCACTTTCCATGAAACTCAACATTGACATACCGATCATTGATACCCATATGCTTATACCCTTCATCACTATCAAATTTAGAATGCTCTTTTTATGCTGATTGAAGTATGCGCAAGTTAACTTCATGGGAATAATTATATTCCTAGGAAAGGCATTCAAGGACTCTGATCTCCCCCCGATTGTTAATCTCATCCTCCATAGTAATTCCAAATGTGACAATTCCATAGGAATTACCATTAATGAACCTACTAGTACACTACTCACAACCTTGTTCTGACTGTACATCCAAAGCATCACTAGATTATTCAAAAAGTGGATTATCCCTACACCAAATAGGGGATTCTTCTTTAACAATTGTCACGGGAAAAGGTTCATCAAAGAGGGGATTATCCACTATATTCAATCTAGGAAAGGAAGCATTTGCTCCCTCTATTGAAGGATGCAAACCTTGTAGCCTATCATCATACTCATCCCTGCAAAGTCGTAGAAGAGGATCTCCATTCATTTGGTAGGGATTATCATATTCAACAAAGAAAAGACATGACTCAGTATCATCACATTCATCATAACATGAGAATCCATCAATAGTGAGACTACATTTAGACCCCTCAAACTAAAAACCATAGTTCTTGGTATCAATATCCTGATCATTTGTAGAAGACTGATAATCATCAGCATTGGAATCATAGGCATTCACCAAATGACCCATCAGTGAAATCAATTTGACTTCATCCGGTTCTTCATCATTTAGTACATCCCAGGAGCTTGATTCAGATGCATCAAATCTTCCATCACAATAGGGGTTCTCCTCTTTCTCTTCATCACATAAATAATGACCTACCCCCAAATTACTGGTGAACAAATTGCAATCATTATATTCTGAGTTGTCTAACTCACCTATTTGCATCATTTCTTACTCTTGCTTATTAGGGCTATAACCATTATTACCTCGAAGCATCTGATGTCTCACATGGTTGCTTCCAGTTCCTTCTACCAATTTAATCCAGTCAACTACTTGGCCTAGACTTTCAGGCTTCAATTCCTTTGGCAACATACCTGTTCCTAACTCGTATACCTCACAAAATAAGTCAATACATATTGACTCTTTAGGCCTGACACTTTCTGGTATCTCTAACAATACATCCACAAATGTATGGAACAATTCATGGGATAATTCACCTTGACTTCTCTTCAAATCACATAATATTTTAGCACAAGACATGCGATCAACATTACTTACATCCTGTGGACAGTTCACTTGAGGTTTACCCTGATCAATATAATGTGGTGATGGATAAAATGTGATAGCAGGGGTCTTAAATTATTTGTATTGTTCCTCATTGGTTGATTCATTGATTACGTTTGCACAAGATGTGCCAAAAAAACTAGTATTATCATTTGGGAATCCCTTCATTATTGAATACTTCATATTATTTTCAATATCCATATCAGTTTGATAAGCTTGGAGCACTGTTGTGGGCTCTTTATCCCTTAAAAAATATCTCATCTTTTTGTCAAATGCACCCAAATACACAACTAAACACTTAACATTATTTGGCCTTATATTTTCAGGGATGCCCCTTATAATCTTGGAAAATCTAAGATTAAAAGAAGGGACTAACTCATCCTCCTCTTTATGGATGTCCATAAAATTCTTTCTTACCAGACTTGGGTTTATTATCTCACCAAATTGATCTACAAAGGCCATCCTAAGCTAATCCCATGAAGCTATAGAGCATGCTAGTAAATATGAGAACCAATCCCTGGCATCATCCTTCAAAGATTGAACAAAAATTTTCATGACAACATCCTCATGATTTACTTCATAATCCCCCATTACATCCATAAATGTTTGCCTAGAGGCTGATTCAGAGCTTTGCCCTATGAACTTTGGCAAAAAAATTCTAATGTTTTTAGGAATCAGGTTTGGGAAACCTTTTATACTACTCAAAACCAATGGCATATATCTTTCAATAACAAAATCCCTTGGAGGGCATGGTGAATATTTTCTACCCTGCATAATCTTACTTGCTACCTCATAGGAAACTCCTCTTATATCCATATTCAATTGTCATTAACTTGACACATGGCTATTGATTGCATCATTTACAAATTTGACCATGATTCTAAAACATAGATGGAAACGTTATGCCTTAAAACCTTCTCAAAGACATAATTGAAGAATAAAGCATACTTCTCAAATCATTTTAGATATTACACACTAAAAATATGAAAAGAACTATAATTATTGTTCCCCATGTTAATGCAATTTCATCTAATAGGGAACCATTTATCATCTCAAGCCATGAAAATTTATCATAACGTCTTTCAAACAGAATAATGCTTTCTTTAGATTTATGAGAACACCTGGAAACTTTGTAGCAACTGTTAACCCTTCTTCCTAACTACAAATTTTGCAACCTTGGAAGCCTTCTTCATAATTCAACTGGTTCTTTAGACAGAGTCGCCACCTCTTTTCATAGAGGAAAAAACTTCAAGCAACATGAATTTATTCTAAGAGCAAATCTTTTTCCGGGTCGTCTCCAAAAACGGAGTCACTCATAAATTATTTAGCTCGTTTTGCAACAAAACCTCTTCCAGGTCCAAAAATTTCCAACATCTAAACCTAAAGTTCAGATTCACCAAATGCTTGACTCTGTGATACTACCTTCTGTGCCTGGGATTCTTTTTTTTTAATTTCTCAGAAGTTCTCCCTAGTAGATTCACCATATTGTTGGTTTTTTTTCCAGCAGAGCCTTCAAATTCCCTAAAGGATTGCCAGTCCTTATATTCAATAATTACCAAGGCTTTTGACCAACTAACAGGTAAATTTTTGCAGGCCCTTATCCCTACTCTTTAGGCTCTGTGGGACCAAGGATGGTGTTCCTATTTGTGTTCATTTGATACTCACTGTCATAAGAAAAATTCACTACATAGATACACTCCTACTAACTTGCAAATACACAAGACTTATCAAAGGCTTGCCTGACCTCTATACAAATGACCACATATTTGCTAGGAATACAAATACCATACAAGATTTACATCTCAGAGAGAATAAAATTTGAATTAAGTAATGTTCTGACCTTGAATCCACACGTAAGTGCTTTTTGATTTTAACTACTTAAAAGAATTCCAAATGAACTAGCCAATGCCTCATCAAATTGGGTAGGAGTCACATATAAAATATTCAGTCATACATAATATTCAACCCTGACATCAGTGAACGATTCTCACAATGCATTACATCATAAAAATTCATATTATTCAAAGTATCACTCCTTATTAGATCCTTCGTACATTATCATAGACTTACAATCCTTTCTCAAGCATTTGATTAACTCATTAAGTTAAGGCAAGAAATAGAATCATACATTTAAATGAATTATTGAAGACAAATGAAACTACACTTGATACTTTCATTCATAATCTATCACAACAACACACAAGAGAGAAATTACCTTAAATTTTTTAGATTTGTTTCGATATCAGTAATTACCTAAGACCTATTAAGACTATCTCATATACATACCCTACCCAAGACAATTTACAATCCAATTCATCCCAAATTCTTCATTATATGAATTCAATATGTACCACCTAGACCTTTAGGATTCAAAAATCTGACCACTGCAATGAGCCTTGAAATATATTTTATAGGATAAGAGAGCGACAAGCTTCAGGATCATTACATTTACATTTTAGAAAAATTTCATTTCAAAATGGAATTTCATCCACATTTCAAAATTCCAAGAAAGTTAGATGTAATCATTTGTTGAAAAGGGGAATCAAAATTTGTAACAACCTATGTTACTAGTTAGTGTCACCATATCCACAGAAAAATTCCAATAAGGATTTGTTGTTTATGTCCACGTCAAACCCAAAAATAAACAACATCAATATCAGAACAAAATTGGAGAACCCGAAAAACCATATCATTACCCAGAACCCAGAGCAATACCATGGCCACAATACAGACGGTTGGTTCACATTTTCATCTTAGTGGGAGGAAAAAACACCACCTTATCTTCATCAACACAATTCCTAGCACCAGAACTAGAACCATCACACAGTGCCACCGCGGTAATTGGAGAAACTGCGAGGACCTCCTCGTTCACGCCAACCATCTTAGTCAGAGTCGTGGGGAAGTAGTTGTAATTAGAGTCAGTCTTTGAGTCACTACCACCAGAGCTTCCAAAGACATCAATGGGTGAATTTTGTCGACCCAAAGAGCCACGAACATACCTCATCTTGGCCTTTAAACTCCTTCCACGCTCCACAAACTTCCTTTCCTTGCCACAACTCGCCACCTCTACTCTTGCAACTTGACCCTTGAGCCAAGAGCTGCACCTAGTAACACCCAGGAGGGACCTCATGTCTTCTTCATTGAAGCCAAGAGCACCTAGAAGGGTACTTTGTTCGTGTTATTGCACCTCCTCCTGAGATCTTTGCGTACTCATTCTTGCAGACCTGCATACCGGAGAAGGAGAAGAAATTGGCTTGCTCATTTTGCACTCAAACTCAAAGCCTTTTGTAGGAGGAAAAACCACTCAATATAGAAGCATAGAGGAATTCAGACTCTTAATTTCTATGGTGCAAATGAATAGCCATCACACATATTTATTGAGAAAATTGATGAAGTGATCGTCAATTCTCCAATTGCAACACGAGCAAGCGAGTGATTATTTGTTGGTGTCTATTTCACCATTGTTAATTCCCAGGTACATGGAAATTGGCATACTATTCATCATGATTTCCAAGAAGTAGCCCCTCACATGCATGGAGATTAGGTTGATATCCATCGAAGAGCCTGCACCATTAATGCTCGCCATTTGCTGAGCTCAAACAACCATCACATGGCCGATTCTAAATTTTGAATATAGGTCATTGATGCACCAGTGTGTTGGCCTATGGAACAACTCAGATTGATTCAAAAACATTTGAAAATTCCATGTTGTCACATGGTAGGCCCATCGACCAATGATACTCTCCCCAGTCAAAATACACACATGTCACCTGCAGGCCCCATCCAGCCACCTTGTACCACCAATTAAGTCCACATGTCGCCATTGCGTAGACCGCACAAGGCATTAGGTGAGACCATTTAATATTCAATGCGGTACGCGTGCTACGACTCAGATCAAGACCCATTAGTACATCAGAGTCGTTGATCTTCTGTGATGGGAGATCAAGCCGATAGTGGGACATGGGTCCCACTTGAAATGAAGGACACGTGACACAATCACACACATTGCACGACCCAACCAGAATTCAATTTTTTAATACTGTGTGGCATGCATGCAAGGGCTTGGACCATCGATCTTTAAATCCAACGACATGGATTTTAGCGCTTGCATATTATTTTCATAAAGAAGGGGCCATGGGCTAGGTAACAGGTAACAACCCCTTAAGAATTAAAAAATTAAGAAATAAGTTTTCAAATGATGAAACATTTCGGGTTGACCATAAAATATTTAAAGTTAAAAAAAAAATACCCAATGACCAGCGGGCCTAGGCAACAAGGCCAATAAAGACAATGGGCATGATGCCATAAGTCATGACTAGGATGACTGGTGACCTGGTACAATGGGTCAATATAAAAAAATAACATAAGTGTTCAATAGATTTGAGAAATTTTAACAAGGGTGATAAACCCCTAAACCCTAACATACGACCATTAAGCACAAGAGTGACAGTTTGACAAATTTTCTCATGGAACCAGCCAAAATTTGTAAAATTTTGAAAACTCTATCATGCGCTAAATTGGAAAGATACAACATGAAATGTAAAATTCCCTGATGCACTGAGACAACAACCAAGTGCGCTTACACAATGACTCAATACGCCAGAACAGTGACCGAATGCGCTAGAAGAATTACCAAATGCGTTGAAACAGTGACTCAATGAGCCGATAAATCTGCCAGATGCACCAAAGAAAAATTCAGATGCACTATTTCGAAACTTCCAATGGAACCTACAAAGAAAAACTCAATAGAAAAATAGATTAAAAATGGGGCTAGGCCCCACAGTGGGCGCCAATTTATGTGGTGTAAAATAGTGGAGTAATTAGTGAAACTAAATGCACATCAATGAAGACGTTTTACATAAAAGGAACTAAAATAACAAATTGAACTGCTATAACTATCCTCTCAAATCATCTCATTACTCTCTATCCTCAGTGATCTCTCCATTCATGCTCTCAAATTGTGTATTGCACATGAATTTACAAGATGTCAACCTAAGAAACAAGATGCTATATGAAATGTAAAGCTAAATGCCTACATCTACATGTTTTTGGTATTGTTTTGTGATTGGAATGCTACATGATCTATGATGTAATGTTGTTGTATTTAAAATTATGCTAAGATGATTATTGTAATTAAAGATGCAATTCTAAATGAAATGATGTATGAAAATGCAACAATTAAAATACTAAAACTAAAATTGCCATGATAACACTAATATGAACTAAAATGCTAAATGCTTAAACTAAAATGCTCTCAAAATACTCTCAATTTCTCCAACATAAGTTTGTAATCAAATCCTTGTTGAAAAGTTGTAGAATTTCCTTCTATTTATAGATTTTTCCAAGCTTGGGATGAGGTGGCAAAGATGGATGGTCGAGATCGTGATCCTGAGACATCAATGGTTGAGAACAAAGAGGTTAGAGGAATTCATGGAGGTTGCTCCATTTGGAAGAGAAAATCTTCCAAGTGTCAAAGAGCATCAATTGAAAGAAGGATCCATGTGTCTCCAAGGAGGTTAGGAGGTTTGAGAGGTTGGAGTGAATATTCCAAATTTAAAAATTAGGAATAAATGAAATTGTGTGACATGTGATGAGGTGGAGGATGAGTTGGAGGTAGTTAGAAGAATATGGAGAAATGTGACAATTTGAATTAAGAATTCAAATTTAATGAGGAGGGAGATTAACCAAATGACAAATTATATAATTTGTGCATTTAATTAATTTAAGAGGGAAAACAATTCTTGAAATAGAAGAATTGAGGGATGAACCATATAAATAAATTTATCAATTTATTTATATTAGTAGAAGAATTATGGCTGATTAATTAAATATCAAGTATTTAATTAATTGTGCTCCAGTCCATTTTTATGCGTATACAGTTATTTCATGTCGAAAAGGTCAAATATTCTAGAAAAAGGTCACTTGTAATTTTAATTATTGTAGATTGCATGTTATATCTCTATTATTGTTACATCCCAAGTTGTGAGGTTACATTTTACTATTACTATATAGGGTAAATATGAATGTAATGTGAAATCTAGAGATGTTTGTACCGTGTTATCAATATGTATGTTATCTCATTTGATGTTGTTTCATTTTATGTTATCTCAATTGATGTTATTCATGGTTATTGAAGTATTGCTATTCTGACTTTAAAATATGTATACTGCTTATTGATGTGAGCAAAGAATTGTTAAGGTATGTGCTAGTGGTTGCAAGAAAATGTTCAATCTCCAGGGGGAGGGGAAGTATCACTCGAGAGTGGAGCTTGGTCGGGTAATCAGTAAAGTACACTATCTGAGCACACACACACTTCACCTTAGACTAAATAAACCAAGTCAATTTTGTATAAGTTTAAGGTAAGTCATCCATAGCTTGTATGTTTTGCAAGTAAAGGTCTTGATAGCTTCTATGTGTTTTATATAAGGTCCATACTTGTGCTTTTTTACGGTCATTGTGATGGTAACATGAATGGATGCATGTATCGGAAGTGAGTATATATGTACATGTGTATAGTATATACATGTATCCATAGGTAGAAGAAATGTCGATACAAGCGTAAGTTGGCTAATGGATATGCCATATATGGATGTATCGACATGGTATATGTACATATACATGTACATAGAGGAATATACTGGTATATGTATGTATATATGCACATGTCCTTTATTATGTGGATACTAATAATATCATATTATTATTTCCTAACACTTTTACACATACATATATATGTATCGGGTATGCTAACTGGCTCACAATATATATTTATATTTGTGTAATTATATATTAAAGATTATATATATATTATAGTAATTTTAAGACATAAATACATATTTATATTTATACTTAGGAATTTAAATATAAATATATTTTAAATATTTAAAACTATAATTATACATATATATAATAAAATATATAATTAAACTATGGAAATCAATTTATTTACCTATTAATTGAATATCAATCTCACTTAGGAAATCGACTTGTTTCCTATTTTA
This sequence comes from Sequoiadendron giganteum, assembly GCA_007115665.2. NCBI lineage: Eukaryota > Viridiplantae > Streptophyta > Pinopsida > Cupressales > Cupressaceae > Sequoiadendron > Sequoiadendron giganteum. Next base: position 474,124,128 of record CM021107.1, on the reverse strand, counting down.
AATATTTATATTGCATACCATGGAAGTCAAATTATTTAAATTTAATGAGAATCAATCTTTGATTAATTTATCATCACAAATTTAGGGAAATCGAATTATTTCCTAAGTATTATGAAATTGACCTTCTCTTATTTCATCATGAACAAAAATCAGTTTAGAATAATCCAACCAAAGGATTTAAAACCTTGGAAAATTGAATGAAGGGGAAATATTATGTTTGATAAAAATTATACTTCTTAAAGTCGAAATTCAAATATTTGGAAAATAGAAAAGAACTTTCCGTGAAATATGAAAATATACGGTTGGGAAATTCATGCACTTGTTGAAGTGCTCAGTCATGAGAAATGCAGACATGACTTGCAGTGTGTCAGGGGACACCTGGAATTAGGGATTGAAATGAGAAATTTAAATAAGACTTTGTCTCTAAAAATATCTCTCACCTGTTGAATCGTGCCATTGTTGAAGGTGTCAATTCTACCTCTTTGAATGGAGCCAGTCTGAATCTTTCTTTACTTGTCAATTTGAAGGTCAAATCATCTTCTTAATTAATTGAGTATGGGGTTTTCCATCTACCACATACTATTTGAAGCAGTCAATAAAAATACATGTCATTCACCATGCCTTTTTGTGAGGAATGCGTTAGGGAATGAGGCTCTATATAAAGTCGTCATTCTGCTGGGAATTATCAATCTTTTCCATTCATCGAATTCATTCCTTCTACAATTATATTTGTTCTTATTCAAATTATCCAGCTTGAGCTTCCATATTGCAAGAGTATGTTATCAATTTCTGAGAAGATCAAAATCTTCATAATGTTGATTGCCATTTCTTCTTACTGCTGGAAGTGTGAATCATCGTAATTCTAAGTGTCATTTCTTCATACTACTAGAAGTGTGAAATATTTGTAATTTTGAGTGTCATTCCTTCATACTGTTGGAAGTTTGAATCATCATAATTCTGAGTCATAATTGAGAAGCTGACCAGCTGTGTATCAATTATTGAGTGAGCATTATTTTAGAGGGAAACATAGTTAAAACAAAGGATTTATATTAGTTTGGAAGTGCTGCAAGTACAAACCATTTCATCATCATTGGAGGATAACTTAAACCAGGCATGGGTTATTATTCCTCTATACATTTCATCTTTAAATCTTTGAATTATTATGGAGTCATGCTCAATGTCTATGTTTAGATAGAAGATGTTAATTACTGTTGTATGTTGAAAAAGGGTGTTTTCAATAGACTGTCCAATAGCTTGCATATAGTGAGTATGTCATAGAAGATGCATAATTACTGTAAAGAGTATTTATTTTGTTTGGAAAGGTTAGATGATGCATTCTTTTGAGATTGCATTATTTGAATGATCCCCATAGTAAGAGAAAGTTGTTGCACATACATTATTTATTGAGCTTGTTTTCTTCTGGATAAAAGGTATTGAAACCTAGAGCTACTATTATAATGTGTTTTAAGTACTCCATGATAGGAGAAAGTACTTGATTGAGTAATTCAACTATATTACATAAGGTACAAAATAAGTATTTAATTATACTAAGCGATGTTGGGACATAGGATGTTTTATGTTTGTATTTACCATTGGTACATAGGAAGTGAATGGTTGCATTCTAGTTGTATTCTGCATTAAATTGTATGATCTCCATATAAGGAGAGTATTGATTTCTTTAGTTACTATATACTAAGATTGAGACGAGGACAGTAGTCAAGTAAATTCTTCAAATTTAGTTATTGGGTTAACTTAGGTAAGTTGAGTTACTCCTAGGATAAATATTTCTAGTATAGGAGGGGATATGTGAATTACTTGATTATGCTGATTCATTTCTAGTAGTACCATATGATGTAGGATGTCTGAGGTACATATTACCCAATAGAAGACAAAGAGCTACACATAGTGTAAGATAGCCCTAAGTCAAATGGACCCTGAATAGTGTATGTGACAGTTGACCCTTAGTAGAAATATTGTTTTAAACACTTTGATCAAAGTAGTGTAATGTACCTACATCCTCTTAGACTGGGCGATGATTACACTGTCATTTCATCGTGATCCCCTATTACATGCTAGAGCGAGAGTTTTCTGGATGCATAGGTTCTAGTTATGTAGGACACGCCACTATGCTTAGTTGGTTAACAATATCAGTTACTCTATCAATCTCTTGGTTGAAGGGAGGGCCATCTATCGAATGATAGATGTGCAGGGGACCGCATTATAAATTTGTGGTTGGCAGAAAAGCGCCCGAGTGATGCTTCTCCTCCTTAGAAAGCTACTGAAGTACCAAGATTTGAAAGGCAGATTCCTAGACCTTCTTACTAATATTTGTTCTAAAGCTCATTGGAGCTAAGTTAGTTGAGGTACGTTTTATCATTACTTGTACTTGTGAAGTTGTTGTAATGACATGGAATATTTATTGTAATTTCATTATGATATCATGTTCATATATTATCAATAAAGGAAAGAAAAAAAATATTGCAATGACTGGTTAGTAAGTTTATTTACTCTTTTGATGTAAATTGGAATTTTTTATTTTATTGAAGGATCGGGTCGTTACATGTGGTATCAGAGCTACCAGGTTCTACACTAAAACCTATGAGCTCATTACGCAACAATGCGTAAACCTTATCAAAAGATAAAGGTTGAAAATTTCTTGTGCCACAATGGCAAGAGAAAAGAACTTGGAAAGTGAAAAGGAAGTTGAGAACCTTAGTAACTTGTGTAAATCAGGATTAGTTAAGAATTATCCTTGGAATCAAAATTCCTAAACCAACAACTTATGGTATTACCTAGGGTTGTGAAAGATTATGCAATCAGGTCATATAGGAAAGTTAGGAAGAATAACCTGTATAGTTATGTGACTCTAAGGAAAAAGAAGGAATGCGAAAACCCCTTAATTGTAACAACCTACAATTATGAAAGAGTCGGGAACTCTTGGATTTGGTAAAACACCTACAAATCTATGTGCATGCAATTTCAACATAAATTAGATCAAATTAGGATGTCAACGAAGGGGATATCCACAAAGGTTGGAGAACTCATGACATAAACTCTTGTGTTAAGATAGGATCTTGCAAGAAAAGAGTTAGTACCCAAGAAATGAGAAAATACCAAAATGGTTAGCAAGAAATGATCAATGACGTGAGCAAGGTTCCACCAACCAAAATCAATGGTATTATTGGAGTTTTGATTAAAAATGGAAAAAGGAATCAAACAAATTTGGTATCTTAAAAGGTTAAGAAAGAATAAAAATTCCAAGCATTGGAATAAGGTCACATGAAAAGGTGAGTATGAGAAAGAAGCCTAAAAAGGTAACTCAGGTTGTTTGATCAAGGAGTTGGATAATACATAGATAGATTGGAGAATAAGAGGTACTCACCAACAAGTCTGTGAAAATCAAGATTTGTCTAGAGGTTCCAAAAGGAAATGGAATACAATAAGACACTATGTGTCAGAACACTAGAAGTTGCAAGGTACACTATGAGTTGAGAAAGTACATCAACAAAAGAGGTTTGTGAGTATGGGTATTTCTTCACCAAAAAGGATATTGGAAAGAAGTGATGAATATTAGTGTGTTTCTTAAACTCTTAAAAGTTGTTGTTTATTCATTAGATCTACTAGATGATCCAATATGTTGAATCTGTGAGATAAAAGGCAATGAAGAATCTAACTGTAGGAAAAGTATTTTTTTTAAAAGTATGTCATAAAGGCAAGAGAAGGAAATGGAAAGTCAACAACAAGGAATGGAAATTCCTTTCCAAAGACGCGAGTAATTGCTAGGAGTTCAACGTGAGTGGAATGAAAGTTACGAAAACATTAAGGGGGAAGAAAGAGAGTGGACTAACTGGAGTTAAGTACCCCACCCAACGAAAAACTTGGGTATGTTCTCAAATGTGGAAGAACTAGTGACTTCTTCACAAGTCATGAGGATAATTAAGTCATACATCTTATGGCCACAAGGGAAAAGGAAAAATGGAACGGTTAAAGACTATGACCTATATACCTTATGATTATCTGATTTCAAGATCAAATGATTTTATTATCAATGCCTTAGAAAAGGATATGTGGATAATTTGATCATGATAAGGAAGATCATTGTCTATGGGATTGGCAAGGAAAGATCTAATCTACTCGTGATTGGAAGAAAGCGTCTCTATACTCCTATATACTTTATATAGAGAATCTTAGATAACTGTTGACGCAAGAACTTGCGGGGGCAACAGCCTTATGGGAAACTTAGCTACTGGAGGACTTGTGCGCTTAGCTAAGTGACCTCCGAGATTTTATTGAAGCCAACTCTTCATTTTTAATGGGGGAGGTAAAGGGTTAGAAAGAGAGCATGTAATAGTAAAAACTAAACTAAGGCGATGCGCCAAAATCATGAGAGTAATTACTTGAGCATAGTGTTGAAAGAAAAGGCCCAAACAATAAACTATTGTCTATCAAATAGATTATCTCAGAAGCACTTCAAACACAAGAACATCATTTTATTGTATAGCATAATCTAATACAACCTCAACCAACACAGAAGAGTGAAACATGGTCTGTATTTATTAAGTTGTATAAGATTACAAAAGCTGAAGAACAAACATTCATACGCTATAGGAAAATAAAAGCATAGTCTTAATATTCTATCAAATGCATGAAAAAAAGAGAGGCTAAATTGATTGGCACAATCTGCAAACTTCAAGTCCAATAGAAAATATTACAAAAAGCCAATTCCCAGTGCTCTGGAATTTTTTCTAATCTATCTAACAACAACCTCCTAAAAGAGAAGCAAGGTTGCTTATATAAGCCAACCCACCACCTGAAAGCCACAAAGAGAAAGATGCCTCGGAAAAACATTGATGTCCCAGATCTCCTCGAGCTGACACCGAACAGGAAGATCGCCCAACAGTGCATCAAAAAACCCATCCATAAAGAACACAAGGCCATGCAACAACAACAATGAACACGCGGCAACAAAGAAGAATACACGGCAAAAAAGAGAAAAAATGGCATAGGTGACAACTCCCACATAATCGACGCACAGAACCATGCAACGCGTCGAACACATGGAGCTTGGAAAAAGAAAGAGGGATGCCCCAGCAAAAAACTCTGAGAGGAAGCCACATGGAAGACATCGAGCAAAAGGAACTATTGAGTGGGCCCGACTCGGAAAGTAGCGAGAGAAAGCCACACGTTGAACACACGAAACTCGGTAGAGGCAAAACGATATGAATCGGCAAGAAGTTCTGATAGGAGGCCACGTGGCAGATGTCAAAAAGCTGCTAGTGATAACGGTCAAGGCAAAGCCATGAAGGAAAAGATAACCATGAAGGATAGCGGTTCGTGAATAAAAGTTCACAGTTTGGCGACTCACAAGGACATTTCGCTTGTGAAATGAAGAACCCCATAAACCTTGGTTCAACACCACCATTATTACTCAAAGCTGAGAGAGGGTAGCCTGCAGGTTGACCTAGACCTCGTTTGATGGCACAAAGAGGGCTCACAAATTTTTGTGCACCAACTTAAGATCGATGATCGCCTTGAAAGACAATCCGCTAGATACCTTTGTGTAATGCCCCGCCAAGTAACCCTAAAGGAAGTTGTAATTAATGACTTAAGTGAACCAATTTTTTTTTATAAAGTGTAATAACATACACATTCACTTACTAATTAACAACAACCTCTAAGGCTACAAGGTTAGGATTACTTAAACCCACACATACATCTTACATAAACCATAGCAATAAATACTTTATGAAATAAACATCATACATCATAAGAATACCACATAACATAACCAGATGAACATCCAAGATACAATCTCATAAACATTAACTTAATCCAATAGTTACATCCCTCATTCCCAGAATGAGACAATAGTACAAAAGTATAACAATTACATATTCTCACCTCATAAACATAAGAGGGATAAAATAACTTATACAAATAGAAATATTACAATGCAAGAAAATACAATAGAACTGCGAGCTGTCCATCTGGATGTCTCACCTCCATGAACTGAAGATCAAGGGGGACCCAACGGTTTTGGTGCATGTTCCACCCAACCATGTGGTACCCGAAGGCCCACCCCCCATGCTAGGAGATAGTAACAATGTAACAAGGACAATGATCCACAACCTCTAACCAAAGGCAGACTCAAACTAACTTATACTGAAATATCCACAACAAATGCAATAAACAAGAACAACTCTCACATCACTGATATTGCTTCCAGACATAAAATAGACCAAGTATGTTTAGAGAACCATACACGTATACAAATACCAATCACCAAGGGAATCTCAAGTGCACACAAATTAGAAAACATAACCACTCCAACTCAAGGAGGATACAAATAATAGAACACACTCCAAACATCTTGGAGACAACAACACATAGTCCACTCCTTTCATAGGAGGTACAAAACATCCCCGTTCATGAAAATCGAGTAAAATTGAAAGGACGACATGCACTACCCAAGGGAAAACAACTGGATGGCATAAAGATTCAACAACCCTTATCCTCTAAGTTTTTCTTGAAGACTTATAATTTAGGACTAACACTAGATCCCAAAACCCACAATGCAACTTGACTTCATAGCAACAAAAGCATTCAAGTCATAAATCAAATCTAATATTTGGATTTCCTAAACCCATATTCATTCAATAGGTAACATTAACAAGGTCAAAGACACACTCATAGGGTTAACTCAAATAATCATATACCCAAATTTCTATTTCCATTATAAGAAATCTTAAACAATTTGAACTTACATCCCCTTACGAAATACAAAGAACTAGAACATTTAAGGCAATCAGAAAAGCATTACTATTTTTGGATATACTAAATCCATATCTCCTTCATATTTCATTCACAATAAATTAATTGCTCTACTTGAAATATAATAAATTAAAATAGCCATTTGCCTCATCAATATAAATAACTTCTTAATTTACCTTTAAATTGACACAAATTCATGCAAGTAAACTCTTTCCATTTCCTAACCAAATTTTACATCTCATTCAATTTTCTATTTAAAACATTCAATCCCTTTAATATCATAAAATATTGTTTCTCTATCTATTTTCCCATATACACTAATCAAACCATTTTTAAATCTCTATTCAATAATATATTGCATGCTTCTTATTAAAATAAAATACGATAATGAATTTACGCTTAATATATGTATATTTATGTTCCATATTATGTATACACCAAATATATATATTAATAACTTAATTATATATATTCTTTAATATTCCAATCACAACGATTAAAATTGCTCTATGGAAATAAATGAAACAAAATAAATATTTGTCTTTTCCAATATAATTAGTTCCTAAATTTACGTTTAATACAACATAAACTATTGCAAATACTATATTCAAATTTTCTATCCAAAATCTATACCACGCATTCTAATTTTATCCTTTAAAATCCCTATTCCCAATAATATAAAATTTTTGCTCTTTCAACTTAATTGAAATAATTAAACAAGTATCTTCAATCTACAAATACAAGAAATACTAATTTAAACAATTTAAATCAATTTCAATGTTTACTTATAAAATTAACATCAGTTCTCTATTAACTGGATTCCTTTCATTTTCCAACTAACTCAAATGATTTAATTATTTAATATAAAATACCTTTTTCCTATTAAACTTAATTATGCATACTAATCAGTTCCAATAAAAAAATTTCTTTTAGATACACAACTAACTCTTCTAATTTTTACAATTCATTACGTAATTCATTATATCGATAAAACTGAATTAAGAATTCATCTTTTCAGATAAGGGAGAAATTACACTAATATTTAATTCTCTAATTGCTCTTAACAAAATAAGTATTTTCAACTATAACTCAAAACATTTCACTTTAAATTAAATAACCAATTGCCCTTGCAAATTAAATCACTATAAAATTAATCAAATTAACATTTGGTCTCTTCCATAACTTATTGTGTTAAAATAAGATTAATATTTGGACTATAACCCAATATCATGTATATATTTTTCCAATTAAATCAAATTAATAATTGGACCTTTTACACATGAATTTAAATTTCACAATTAAATCTTAAATTATGCATTCTTTAAATCAAATATTTAACTCCTTCAATTAAATTTTAACATGCCATTTTAGAATAAACAATAATTTTCCCATACGTTTATAATTTTATTTTCACTAATCTAATATACAAATTTTATTTTAAATAATATAAATAAATATAGTACTTTAATATTATAAATTATAATATAAAATATTATTAAATAATATTTTAATATTATAATAACAATACATAAAATATTAATATTTATAAATATCAATTTACTATTATTTTATTATCAGAACAGCCATGGAAAAATAACTTAATAGCAGTTTCGTGTTTCAAGCATAACTCAAAAACTACAATCTGGGTATTTGCGATTTTTTTACAAAGATAAGAAAATTCCAAGATGCAAAAACCCTTTAAATTTTCTGACAACCCAATTTGTGTAAGTGGAGTTATACGTGACGCAACCAGACCATTTTACCATGAAAAATATAACTACCCTACGGATTTTAAAATCCGATTTTTAATAATAAACAAAGGATTTCATTTTCTAAAAACATTCTAAAAACATTGCTCAATCTCTATGTTTGAATCCAAAACAAAATAATCTATTTCCTCAAACAAATTAAATTCAACTGAGGTTTTCACAATTTTCACTCAAGAATTTTCACAAAACAAAAGCTGCAAATTTATTTGATTCTTTTCTTCTAACAACAAATTTATTTTCTAAAACAGATTTAACAAACAAATCTTTAATCACTACTATTTTAAAAACAATCAAGAACAATAAAAATACAGAAGAAAACCTGGCTCAAGAAGCTACAGGAAAGATGAATTTCTGATGCAAGCCTCCTCCAAAGATTTCTTGTATTTCCTTCAATCATCCAATGAATCCAATCCAAAACCCAACAAATGCAAACAATCTTTCTTCTAATCAATTATACAATCAAACTTTCTTCAAACCCTTCCTTTGTGCAAATTTTTCCAAAATTTCTTCTCTGTTGTAAAAATGAATTTTTCTAAAAACTTTTCTACTCTAAAATTAAAACATGTATTCTTTATAAATCAAAAATACCTAATACAACCCTAATTCACATTACATGCAAATTAGATATTAATTTCGATTTCAATTTTTACAACCCTAATTCACATTGCATGCAAATTAGATATTAATTTCAATTTTTCAAAAACCCACTTTTAATTTAAAATGCAATTTCAAATAATAAATTAATTTCCAAAGTTGAAACTCATTTCCCAAATAAACATTTAATTACAATTTCTAATTTAATTCCCACACGTTGAAATTAAATTCCAAAATTAATTTTAATTCTTTTATTTCCTTTCATTTTCTTGCATCACGTTTAATTAATTAATTTAATTATTTAATCACTAAATTCAACCCTCTTGGATTAAATCTAATTGATTAAATAAATTAAATCTAATTGATTAAATAAATTAAATATAATTAATTAATTTTAAATATAAAATTTTATCCACATTGCATTATTTAAATTAAACAATCATCAACATGATTTAAATGCAATTATTCTAAATATCTATTTCCAAATCAAGAATCTTTCAAAATTAAATAACATTGAAACAAGACCGACAATGACTTGACACACACGACTGATGACACACTAAGACTAGGGTGTAAACTTGACACATGTTACCTAGCTACTATCTCCCTTCAACTTAACCGTTGGATCGACATGCTTAGAGCTGTGAAACCAGGTGGAGTCGGTGTCATGTACCTGTAAACCTGAAACCAAGTAAACATCATCATATAATATATCCAGCATATAATACACACTGTGAAGAAGAAATTACGGATTCGCAGGGCGCTCGCAAGTGAGTGATGCGAACCCGTCCCCTTCACCAATACAATCATCATAACTGACACTTTCATAATACATCAAATATTCTCATATACACTAACATGTTATATCAACTAACATCTTCATTACACCAATTAAAGCATGCACACTAAAGCATCAGATAAATCAAATCACATCACATAATATAGTTGTCGCTCAATAGTAGCGATCAAAACATCATATAAAATGTATCCAGTATCCAAGTAGCTGCAACCAAACATAGCATAAAGCAAACCGAGCAAGAAGCAAAATGGAGGGGTATTACACTTTGCCTCTAATTCAAGCTGGAAAAAGAGTTGTGCCAGCTGATGCACAATACCTTCAATATTTTTGATGGTCGGAGACTGATCAAAGGATCGGAAACCAAAAAGATCCTACTTATTTTCCTTGATCCTTGCAATTATGTGCTCGACTTCTGCTACTACCCGATCTACGATGAAGGGTGAAGGGAGGCCTCACTGAGTCAATCAAGAAAACTTCACCTGCATGTCACTGGTAATTTGATTCAATCTAGCTATGCACTCTGCTACATGTTGGACGACTTCGTGCATGGAAATGAAAATGTTTATGCCCATAGCCATTGTTGACCGATCTTCAATACCTACGCCACTCAAAGCCTCATCGGAAGTTGTATACAGCTTGCCCAACAAACGCCTGCCCTCCGAAACTTTATCGGAAGTCATTTTCTACACCTGCTGTATTGTTTCGCTAATCATCCTGCATAGGCTGGTCATTTGCGCCATAAACTTTAGAGTGGGCTGCAAAGTAAGGCATAATGCCTTGACCTTATCCTAGTATGATGTATATAATTTTTTTGGCAATCTCCAGTGAGCGCATTTGTGGTGCGGGAGGTTGGGCCCTCACAAGGTCTAATTCTACAGCTCTGTTGCCCAGTTCCGCTCAAAGCTCCGATAGACTTCCCTCCAATACGAACAACTGACTCCTCAAAATAGAAATTTCTTTCTCCCGCTCTTCCAAGGCCAATTCAACCTACCTTCTCTTCTCAATCTCTGATTCCAGAGAGACATTCATCTCATTTACTTCATCATTCATACTCAGTCGAAGTTGCTTCATGCCATCATCTCTCTGCCTCAAATCAGCACGAAGGGTTGACTCAGCCGCTCGGCAGTGCTCAATTTCATTTTGCAAGGCCGGAATGACATCTACGCCCAAAGCTTGAAGCTCACTCACCTTTCCTTCCAAGGCATTTCTCTCATTCAACAGGCGATTAATCTTGTTTTCCTGGGCCTTATGCTTGTTTGCCCAAATATCAACCTTACTTCTCAGCTTTGCTAATTGCTCCTCATTTTTCTTTGTTTGGTGACTGAGCTTGAGGAATTCGGTGTTCACCACCCTTTGAGTCTCTATCATCATCTTGACTTTATCCTACGGATGAGCATGCTGCAAGTCCAACCTAACAGAGTTGATAGAATAGTCACTCGACAACATTTCTCCAACTGGTTTGATCACGTTGGGGGTGATTTTTGCAAACATCAGTGAATTATGACTCTCATGGAATACCATTTGAAAAATAGGCTCCGCCTGTCTGCCCGCATCCTTTTCTCTTCTTTTCAAAATTTGGCTTGCTTGGGCGCTCTTGTTTGCATCCACCTGCAAAAAATATTCCTGGGAAGGAATACCCAGCCCACCAGCAAAAGGAAACTCCCGAGGGACTGCTAGTGGGAAGGAAAGCATGCTTAGAGCATCGGTGGACTTGCTAGGCCTCGTGATAACTACAGGGGAGAAGGGTGGAATAAACAGGCCCCCCAAAGATGATGGAAACATGGTATGAGGAATGGTCGGGGAAGCACCAACTGACACGTTGGGCCTCAAGGATGAAAAGTGTTGGCTCAAAAGGTCAGGACAGGCTACCATTTGTGTTTCAGGGATGAAAGGGAAAGTAGGAGATGGAAAGGGAAACCCATAAGGAAAAATATTTGACTACCCTAGATATCCAGCGATAAGAATAGCTGGTGCAAATGAAAAAGCAGGGGTAGACGAAGATGAGACTAGCGACATAGAAGAGAGAGAAGAGGAAGGAAATAATACCTGAGGTGCCTAAAGAACTGCAACCGATACCACCACTTCTTCATGCTGCGACTCCTTCTCTCCAATAGACTATCTCGTTCGCGACCGCTTTTCCTCCAGAGAACTGCCAAGCTCCACAATAACTTTCGGCTGATGACCGGAACTCCTTGGCCTCTTCGTATTTGATCTAGATGAGCTGGAAGGCTCTGACATCTGTGCATTTGAAGAGTCCTCCTGCTGTGAATGTTGTCCACCGAATGTCGCCTCTTGTGTAGGATCCCCTTCGGGACTGGGGGCGTTCTGGGTTCCATGGCACCACTTATTTTCACATAGAACTTCTCAAAACCCGAAGGGTTTGGGGAGTTCTTGTTGTCTGAATGCTCATCCACCCAGATGTCATCAAACCGGTTGTCTGACTCCACCTCTTGGAAAATCCTGTTTGTTGTCTTTATCTCCTATTTGTATGTCTAGAAGTCCCTAATTCTTTCAGGCTTCCATCTGAGCTTATTTAACTGGTTGTACAAAAACTGACTCATCTTATGCTTGGGATTGGGCTTTGCCACAACATGGTAAAATTTTAGCCACGATGGTCAACCTATTTCAGTAGGAAAATACTTTACGTCGACGTATAATTTCAAATTCCCCTCATCAACATTTCTCTGAAGGTCCTAGGATGGTCGAGGCTGGTGTGGAATTTTTATGCCAACCTCTGGTAGATTATTCTCTGGGTTGTATTGCCATGTTTCATTGATAACCACCAGCCCAAGATTACCCAACTTAGAGTACAAAACCTCTGAGGTGTTAACCTTCAAGGCCCTTTTCTTTACCAGCGATACAAAGACGATCATGACCAGAAATGTCAAATAGGAAGTCAAATGCCTTCCTCCCCAGTAGTCATTCTCGATATTACATAGCTGCCTAAACACCTCTAGGGCCAGTACTCTGTCGGAAAAAAAATACGGGAGCCGAAAGGTCTCCCAGACAAAACCTTGCATACGGAGCATAGTGAAATCCGTACCAAAGAACCAATCACAAGGTGGCAAGAGACCTCTCATCCATGATTTTTTCCTTGGCGATAATCACAAAGACATGTTGCTTCTAGATCCATCCAAAGCCCTCAAAGTTGGAGCTAGGAATGAGTTCGAAAACACATAATAATCGAAAGTTTTCAACAGGATGGGAGTCCATGTCGAAACCGACTTTCTAGCGCCACTTTCATCAAATACGGCCAGGGCTATGAACTACTTGAAATAATCGGGAGTCTGGTGCAAAATCATGTATACCAGGAAAGAAGAATACCTAAACCTAGAACATGGCTAAAATTCCCTTAGTTGCTGGCTCATCCCTTCAATTATAACCTTCATGAAGTTCATAAGAGGAGGTGTGTTTTTCTTCTTCAACATAAAGCTGAGACTCATTTGGAATTCAAAGACCCCTTTGTCTATATCTAGCCCACAAACCAATGCTAGCATAGAGCAGACGAAAGTGGAACCCGACTTTAAAGCGCCCAGAGCAATTGGGAATCTGGGAGGTGCTGAAACATCTGTCGGCTGAGTTGTCTCAATGTGATAAAATTGCTATGCCATTCAAAGCATTCTCCAGTAGTCTTGCATTCTGTGAATGTCAAAATTCTCAACATTATCGAGTAAGAGGAATGAAATGAATAACATATCCTACAAGGCTTGGGGACTAATAACTACCCTCAAATTAGGGCCACTTATGACTCTGGTCTGGGGGTCAAAACTTGCTGCGCACGTCGCCACAATTTCTAGACAATAATGCACCAGAGGAACCATGTACTGGGGAAGCCCACAGTTCTAGAAAAGTTTGTGGAAAGGGTTTGACATCTTCTTCATTTTCTCGCATGTAGCCTCCCTCAGGCTTTTGGGGTTCTAAGATAACTCAGGATCCAAAATATGGTCCCAATCCGCTGATACTAGGGCTTGATTTCTAGGAGAAACCGTGCCAATTGCTTTCTGGTCCGCTTGACTGGTAAAGGGTCGGGATGGATTTGTTGGAATACCCAGGGTAGCATAATACTCTTGGTCATATATGTTCACATAGGGTGTCGTCAACCTTCGCTCATCAATGCTTTCCGTAACTATGGCCTATGTTGAACTTCCTGCAATTTCAGCCATTTCTCTGTATTCACAAGAGGCTTCAGAAACTCTGCAAATTTTAGCTTCTGAAAATGCTTTCTCTTCTTTGCAAATGACTTGAACAGTTATACACTTTGATAAATTTTCACAATAAATCCCTTCTGCGCACTTAACTCACTTTTTTATTTTCATGAAAAATGGATTAAGAAGTGTATGTGCCAGCTTTTCACATTAGTTACCTCATGCACCACCCTCCTTTTTCATGCATGCGTAGAGATCGCCAACCTGCCAAAATACTCTTCACATTTAAGAGACATAACTTCACATAAAGTGGCACCTGATTTTCTTGGACAATGCGTCGAGACAGCCTTGCCATATCTTTCGCAAGCCCTTTTGCATTTACGGATTTCATGATCGTTCTTGGGTGCATCACCCAATGGCCTTACCAAAAGATTTTCCTTGATTCAAACAAGATGACGACACATCATGTTGACAACTGGCTTACCCTCATTCAATTCAACAAATGAACGAAGCAAGTTGCAACTGAACTTGATTACTCACATCACTTCACATGTTGCAACACTGAATAACAAGGCTCTCTAGCATCATTTTCTTCTGACATAATCATAGCTTGCCTCAGCAGGCGAACCTCGACTATCTATAAATAGGACCCTTGACAACCTTGCTAATCACAATTACTTTTAGCATTCTCACTTATTAGGCCTTAGTTTATCTTAGCAATTTTATCATTTAACTAGAGTAGCAAGCAACTATGGAGACGCCAATTAGATTAGTTTGAAAAAATACCCAGGCTGCATTTCTAGGAAAGGTTAGGTGTAGGCGTGTGAGCACATGACAGGTGTTAAGAACCTATTATATGTAAAGGTGATCAAATAGGTCATAGGTCGAGACTGCATTGAGTACGAGGACCAATATAGGGTAAATACTAACATTTGCTCTCACTTTGTTGCTTCGCTCCTGGACATTAGCGTTTTCAAATGCAAAATTCTGAAGCTGACCAAGTGAGTCTTCCCTCATCGCTACCTCAAAGGGTTGGAGCATATAGTGCAGGCCACCGAATTTGATCGTGGGATTCCTTCTGTCCGCAACCTGCGTAGGGTGCTCATAGAGGACTCGTGCCAACCAGGCCCTTTCTATTCGGCTTTGAGTTGGAAACCAATGAAGAACACCACTCCAAGGCTTGCGCTGGCTCCTACTTCCTAATGTGAATACATAATATTGAACCCTTTCAAAACATGCAGTGGTACGAGGACTTGGAGAGGATGGTGTTTCCCCACCTTGTGCCACCTGTTGCTGCTGCTGGTCCTTCCTCTGTTTGAGAATCGTGAAAAGATAATCCCATTTTTCTTTTTTGCCTTTTTCCCAATGCCTGCCCCCTAGTAGTGGATTTATATGTATATTTTGACATATGGCCACAGGCCCTCACCGGATATAATGTAAATGTTTCAGAAATAATATAATATATAAGTTTTTCATATCTGGGCTCATTGTTCATTCTATCTCAATTTTTCAATACTGTTGTTTTTATTCAAAAAGCACTGAGAAAACCCAAAACTTAAAGCAGGAAAAATATTTACATATTTACAAATTTACAAACTTATTGCATAAGTAGAACTAATTGAACTTTTTAAGGTGTGTTCCATTAACTGGAATACCCAAAGCATCACCTTCCATAGTTTCTAACTCAAAAGAGTTATGTTGTTTGCACTAGGTGATTTTGAAAGGCCCTTCCCAAAGACTATCGAATTTGTCGTGTTGTCCGGGCTTTACTCCACATTCGTTGAATTTGAGCACCAAATCTCTGCATTGTAACCCCTGGTCAAATGCCTTTTTATCAAACCACCTCTTCACCACCTATTGGTGGTTGTTCATGGCTTCGAGAGCATGCTCTCTTTTCTCTTGTACCTCTAGTAACTTAGAAAATTGTACCTCCATAGCTTCGTTATGCTCGATTTCAAAAGATTTGAGCAATTGGAGGGTAGGGATTTCCATAGTAATAGGCAACAATTCCTCTTTCCTGTACACCATCTTGCAAGGGGATGTCTTTAATATCTGCTTGGGCATGATATGGTCTACCCATAGCGCTGTTCGGAGGTTTTTATGCCACTCCCTTTGGTGTTCCGAGCCTATCCTTTTGATTAATCTGATGAGGTTTTTGTTTGTGGATTCCGCTAGGTCATTCCCCTGAGGGTAATAATTAGAAGAGGTTTTCAAGAAAACCCCATATTTCAATGCAAATTGGCTCATTTTAGAGTCAAGGAAAGTTTTAGCATTGTCGGAAATAATTGTTTTCGGCGGGCCAAATATGGCTACCAATTCTTCTAGGAAGTTAACAATCTCTACTTCTATTGCATTTTTTAATGGCACAGCCTCTGCCCATCTAGTGAAGTATTCAATCGTTGTCAGAATCCACCTGTGTCCAATTGATTAAAATGGTTAATCATCCCAATGAAGTCTAGACCCCATTGAGAAAAAGGTTCCTCCACTACTATGGGTTTTAGTGACATAGCAACATTCTTTCTTTTCCCAACATAAAATTGACACTCACTACAAGACTTTACTAATTAAAATGAGTCATTGAATAGCGTTGACCAAAAATAACCAGCACATATAATTTTAATTGCAGTAGTTCTTGCGAAAAAGTGCCCTCCAGTAGGGCCACTATGATATTGACCTAATATCCTTTTGGCTTGTTCCTCATTCACACATCTTAATAGGACACCATTAAAATTTCTTTTAAAAAACACTCCTTCTAAGAGATCATAACTACTATTTTGTAATCGATAGAAATGTCTCTTAAATGAAGGGAGATTGGTCAGGTACCTTCCTGTTTGCATGAAATTTATCGTGTCTTCAAACCAATCGCTCTCGAAGCTTTCCTCATTTAGGAGCACAGGTTCTGAGACTTCAAACTCTGCTACTAGTTCATTATTTTCAGCTAAGTACTCACACAATCATTTTCCCTTAACGATCTTGAGAGTCCTAATCTCAATATCATACTCTAGGATCTTAGTGATCCAGTTAGCTCTTTTATCAGTGATTTCCCCTTCCAGTATATATTCCCGCACACTAGGATACGACACACAAACAATTACTTTATTGCATGATATGAGGTGTCAGAACTTCTTTAGCCCTTTTACAATAGCAAAGGCCTACTTTTCTACAAAATTATACTTTACCTCATACTCCTTTAAGGTGCACGAGTAAAAAGAAATAGGTGATTCATTCTTATCTTTATTATCTTTTTGGATTAGCACTGTGGCAATAGTGTTGCCACCACCAAAAACATACATAATAAAATCCTTAGACAAGTCCGGATTAATCAATACAGGAGCTGAACAAATAACCTCTTTTATTAGCTCAAAATATTTTCTGGCTTCTTCCATCCACTTGAAAGTCTAGTCCTTTTTCAGCATCATTGGTTGAACAATCCCTGCAAAGTCTATAATGAATCGATTGATGAAATTGACCTTACCCAAAAATGATTGCACTCCTTTCTTGTTTACGGGTAGAGGAAGCTCGTTGATTGCATCAACTCTTTCCAGTTTGATGGCAATGCCCTCCTTCGAGACAACATATCCCAATAGCTTCCCCTGAGGGAGTCTGAACACACATTTCTTCAGGTTTAGAGAAATCCCAAATTCTTGGCATTTCTGGAAGACAAGCTCAAGATGATCAAAATGATCATCAGCAGATTTGGAAAACACTGTCAGGTTATCCAGATAGATAAGTATAATATTATGTATTAAATCCCTAAAGGAAACATCCATAGCTCTTTGAAAGGTGGCTCTGACATTTGAAATTCCAAAGGGCATCTTAGCATATGCATGTTCCCCACTTAGTGGTGAATGTTGGTTTGTATTGGTCTTCCTCCTTTACTTGAATATGATTGTATCTCGAAAAACCATCCAACATAGAAATCATTTCAAAAGCAACAACGGTTTGTAAAATACCTCCATAGAAGGCAGGGGGTAATGATCCTTCAGGGATGCTCGATTCAAGTCTCAGAAGTCCACACACAACCTTATATCGCCATTCCTCTTCTGGACTAGCACCAGGTTAGACACCCAAGTGCTATGCTTGATTGGGAACACTATTCGGGATGCAGTCAATTTATTCAACTCCTGTGACATGAGTGATTCAATCTTTGGATTCACTGGCCTCTGTCTCTGATGAACTAGCTTCGCTCCTTCCAATAGCTCAATTGTATGTTGAATAATACTAGGATCATATCCCTTAAGATCATCATATGACCAGGCTACTACGCTCAGATATTCCTCATAGAAGTGCTTTAGCCTATCTTTATTCTTCTCAGATACTCCTTTACCAACCTTGAGCTTTCTGTCTTCTCCAATATATAAATCGATGATGTCGCCTTTGTCAACTACAAGCTTTCTTTTATCTTTACTTGCGTCATCAGAATCAAAGAGACTCTCCAGAGTAACTAGGCCTCTGGGAAGCTTATTGGATTTCAACTAGATTACTTGATCCCCATAGGCTTCAGAGATCTTTGGTTGTAATTGGTCAACAAATTCTCCAGATGACTGGAGAAATGATGCAATATTAGCATCACTACTGAACACTTGCCAATCTTGACCATTGTTCGGAACAACAAGTCATACAATTACTCTCACTGCATCTTTATTTTTTAACAACTCGGAAGCTGGCTCAAACTGAGCCCCGATAGTTGCCATTTGGTCAGCTTTCGAGTTTTGCTCTCTTGGTATAGCCTGAATGTTAAATTCCTCAAAGCCTTCAATGAGATCCCAGACCCTATGCTGGTATGATCGTATACAGACATTCTTTGTTGTAGATAGCCCTTAGATTTGGTTGACCACCAATTCTGCATCTCCGAACACTTTTATTTTATTTGCGCCCATTTGTTCTGTAAGGCTCAAACCATGGACAAGGCCTTCATATTTTGCTTCATTATTCGAGCATGCGAACTGGAAGCGATAAGACCTCAAGGTATTTTCTTCGGACGAAGATGTCAAACATATTCCTTCTCCAGCTCCTACTCTGCATCTTGCTCCATCTAAGTGAAAATTCCATAACTTTGAGGATGTTTCGCCTCTAGACTCTTTAGTAACTCTAGGCATAATCTGTCCTTCCTCATGTATGACATAGGTTTCGAGACCAGTTGCATGATAATTTCCAAAAGGGTCTGTATCTATAAACTCATTCAACAAAGCTTCTTCACTCTCTGTCTGGGAGCTACTTGCTTCCTCTTCCTCCAAAAATTCAACATTCAACCTCTCTTCCTGGGTGATTGAAGTATGTGTCGCTTCAAAGTTGATCAGGGCTTCGTCAGCAACATGTTTGAAATGCAAAGTTTCTGACAATAGTTTCATCTTAGCTCCATGCTTGGTTCTCAAGATCAGGTGTGACCAGTCCAGTGCTAGATAGCCTCCAACATTTGCAGTGAACTCTCAGGACAAACATATCCCAAACAGAGGAGGAATGTCAATGAGTACAGTTTCTTGGTTCACAGTAATACTGGGGCAGGCAAACAATGTCATAGGAAATCCTTTGATTACCTCAATAGTATCAACTTTATTTCCATCGAGTTGCATGACTCCCTTGTTAAGAGGCTCATATTTTAGTGCCAAAGCATCAGCCACTTGCTTAGGCATGATAGTGGTGCTAGCACCAGAGTTGATCATACAATTATGCAATAACTTGTCGTTAATGATAAGCGTTAGAAAGAAAGGCTTAGGTTTAGGATTACTCCCTTTTCCGGTTCGAGCTTTTCTTCCGGTTGATTCGTTAGCACTTTATCCAGGTCCAGCTTGGATGTCTTTTCTTCACTGGGCTGACTATGCATCTTCACATCTTCTTCTCCCGAAAATGCTTTTTGTAATAACACCTTTTGCTCTGAAATATCCAGGATATCCCACAAAGAAACATTGGCAAAGGATTTCTTTAGTTGTTCCACCACATTGAACTGCGTTCGCAACTGATGAGTCACGGTTGCTTGCTCCTTTGGCTTCGTAGTTGGTGCATCCGGCTATTTGACAACAACCAGGATGATCATGGGGGCTTTTTCTTTCTAAGGAGGTGGATTCAGAGAACTGGGAGCAACCGCCTTGGATTGCTATGGAACTGAGGACAGATTTTCTGATGGACTGGGTGTTGACTTGGATGGACCACCAATCGATAGAGATGTGAATTCTTTGGTAAGTCTCCACTTTGAATGCGTGTTGTAGTCTGATTGCACTCAGGGCGCTTGAGTTATAGGAATGTCATTTGGAAATGTTGGCTCTTCTCCTTCCATCCATGAAAAGAGCGCTTGGTTTGGAACTATATCTAACTCCTGCTCTATGGACATCCCTTGCATTTGAGCAGCGAGGACTACATTATCCATCTGCTGAGAGGCATATGAGTGGTTTTCGGGATTAGGTACATTGCCTTGGCTACATTGCTCCACAATCTTCTGCTGTAAATTCCCCTGTGGATAATTTTGGGGCATGTGTGCATCAAGGAAAGCACCATGAATTAGTATCTTCGGCAAGGTTATTTTGTCCTTCTACTAGCTCTTTACTTGAATTAGGATGGTTGGTCTACATCGGCAAAGTCACAGGAACAACTTGATTGTTCGGTTGAGCTTGGGTATTGTCGTGCGATCTATCTTGCCACTGATTTGACTGGTAAGGAGCTTTTTCGCCTTGATAATTTTGGTAAGCCGACTTATGGTACGTATACTATTGCCGCTTCATATTTGTCAATTCATTTATCATAGTTTGCATCTACTCCTTCATCTCATTCATTTTAGCCGTTAGGGGGTTCAGAACTGGAGCTACACTCGGTGTCGTTCTCGGGTACATGTACATAGACTGGGGAGGAGTTGCAGGAGCGCTGGTTGAGGCTGCTTCAGCTTTTGCGATGTTGAATGCTGGGAACAATGGCATAATGGGTCTTGTCACCAACTTTCCTGCAACAATAAGGTTATTCTCTACAGTGACAACAAGACCATAAGCATTGAGTAGAGTATTTCTACCAAGAGCCTGTAGCATCATGGAAATATCATCATTAATGGACTTCAAATAGAACATGAACGCCAAATCTGGAGAAGGTCGACTACCAACAAGAACTCTCTGCCAAGTCGAATGAAATCGTGTGTTGAAATCGGGCAGAGCTTCATGAGGAGCTTGTTTTATGCTGGTCAGCTGATATAGCGAAGACCTATCACCAGCATTTGAAAAATGCTCATAGAATGGATCTCCAAGGCCGTCCCAAGTAGCAATTGAATTAGCCGAAAGAGTGTGATACCAATTCAAAGCCTTGCCTCGGAAAGAGGCAGCGAGAAATCTTAGAGCTACATTTTTATTAGAAACACCATGCACCAGACACACGTCTGCCATATCTTGAGTGCTCTATTGGTTTCTTTGATTCATCCCCAAAAAAATTAGGGATAGATTTTAAAGCAGAAGCCGGAATCGAAGCCCATATTGCGGGAGGCACAGGCGCTACTAAAGGACTACCAACATCCTAGGCTACATAATTTCTAGCAACCATTGGTGCAGGAGATGAAGGAGAAGGGGGAGGTGAAGGACTACCTTGTTGAACTCTCGGATGGACAAAAACTAACGGTGGTACAAGTAGGCCAGGTAATCTTGCAGTTTGTGACCTAGTTACGGGCCTATGGCTCATACACTCTTATATCAAGCGAATGTGCTAGTTCACATCCCACCAGGCGTGCCATAACAATAATTGTTGACGCAAGAATTTGCGGGGGCAACAACCTTATGGGAAACTTAGCTACTGGGGGACTTTTGTGCTTAACTAAGTGACCTCCGGGATTTTATCGAAGTCGGCTCTTTATTTTTAATGGGGGAGGTAAAGGGTTAGAAAAATAACATGTAATAGTAAAGACTAAAGTAAGGTGATGCACCAAAATTATGAGAGTAATTACTCGAGCACAGTGCTGAAAGCAAAAGCCCAAACAAGAAACTGTTGTCTATCAAATAGATTATCTTAGAAGCACTTCAAACATAAGAACATCATTTTATTGCATAGCATAATCTAATACAACCTCAACCAACACAAAAGAGTGAAACATGGTCTGTATTTATTAAGTTGTATGAGATTACAAAAGCTTAAGAACAAATAGTCATATGCTATAGGAAAATAAAAGCACAGTCTTAATATTCTATCAAATGCATGAAAAAAAAAGAGGCCGAATTGATTGGCACAATCTGCAAACTTCAAGTCCAATAGAAAATATTACAAAAGGACAATTCCTAGTGCTCCAGATTTTTTTCTAATATATCTAACAACAACCTCCTAAAAGAGAAGCAAGGTTGCTTATATAAGCCAACCCACTGCTTGAAAGCCACAAAGAGAAAGATGCCTCGTAAAAACATCGACATCCCAGATCTCCTCGAGCCGGCACCAAACAAGAAGATCACCCAATAGCGAGCCAGAAAATCTGTCCATAGAGAACACAAGGCCATGCAACAACAATAGTGAACACATGACAGCGAAGAAGAATATGCGGCAGCAAAAGAGAAAAAATGGCACAGGTGACAACTCCCACATAATCGACGCACAGAAACACGCCACACGTCAAACACACGAAGCCTGGCAAAAGAAAGAGGGACGCCCCTGTGAAAAGCTCTGAGAGGAAGCCACATGGAAGATGTCGAGCAAAAGGAACTGTTGAGTGGGCCCGACTCAAAGAGTAGCGAGAGAAATCCACGCATTGAACGCACGGAACTCGGTAGAGGCAAAGCGATACAGATCGACAGGAAGCTCCGATAGGAGGCCACGTGGCAGATGTCAAAAAGATGCTAGCGATAATAGTCAAGGAAAAGCCGCGAAAGATAGCAGTTCGTGAATAAAACTTCACAATAATAATGTTATTTTTATATGAAATATATCCATGTTGTAAAACGACTTGACACTAAAGCTTACTGTGCTAAGAGACCTTAGGATGAGACTTAACCTATTGAGTTGGGTTATGTACTAGACTACTCTTTAACACATATAATTCAGAAATAACTTATTTGGTTGAGTTGTATATTTGGTCTTGACTAGGACATATAGAGTGGAGAAATCTATAACAACATACTAGTCAACAATTGAGGATTCTATCCAAATAATTGGAAGGGAATATTGGGTTTGAGATTCGCCCATGCGATTAAGTATCATTTGAGTTAATGAAACTCTATATGGATAGAAACATTGGATGGATTCCTAGTAAGATAAAGGAACTCATGTTATTGACAAGACTTTTCTTTGAGTGGCTCTTATATTAAAAGAGATACACTTTCAAAAGGAAGCATCTATTGTTATGACATAACGTCATAGAATTTTCACTTAGGAAGAAATGTTAAAAATCTTGCGGAGAAGAACATCGAAATGTTACTTGTGCTCAAAATGGATATATCAAAGTTGAGACTCTCCTATATGATTAAGAAATCATGGAGTTAAACGTTCATGCTTGATGATTATATATTCCATTAAATTTGTTATTATCTAGAGATCAACATTATGGAATGGGGATTCATACTCGAAATTAGTACCAGATTAAATCAAGAAAACTAGATTGAGTTAAAAGATTAATTGTATCTTTGAACATAATCTGAGGACAGAATAAATCCATGGTATGGATGTCCTAAAATAAA
This sequence comes from Sequoiadendron giganteum, assembly GCA_007115665.2. Taxonomy (NCBI): domain Eukaryota; kingdom Viridiplantae; phylum Streptophyta; class Pinopsida; order Cupressales; family Cupressaceae; genus Sequoiadendron; species Sequoiadendron giganteum. Next base: position 474,100,424 of record CM021107.1, on the reverse strand, counting down.
TGGGAGTTATCTCCTTAAAACTTATGACCATTATTACATGGGAATTAATGATGGTGTGAGATCAAAATAGGTGTTCACTTAGTCAAAGGATGGACTATTATTGGATATAAAAAGAGACTATGAAGACCCAGGAATGGAATAAGAGAAGGAATGTCAGATTTAGGACATCAAAATGACAAAGGGAATTGTCAAATGAATAACCACTATAATCTGGAAAATATAAAGTAAGAAGCTACACGGAATGTAGCAAGTTAATGTCTAGTATACCAAGAAATGAAGAGCGGATGTCATCAAAGGTAGGACATGTGAAATTTCTTGAGATTCCAGAAGGAAAATGGTAGAACACAAGATAGATCAATATGTCTATGTTAGTAGAACTAACATAACGTTCTAGTGGATAAACTCATAGATCAATATGTCTATGTTAGTAGAACTAACATAATGTTCTAGTGGATAAACTCATCAAAGTAACCAACACTTTTTGAAAACTTGAATTATAGGATTTTAGTCTTAAATAATATATTGCGGGAAAGTAGTTGCTTAGTAATCTTGAAAAGTTATTTCAATTTAGCAAATAATGATAGGTTTGTGTAAACCATGACCATACTATGAAACATTTAGTGGAGCGAATGTGCAAAATATTATTATAGTCAAGTAAGCAAATATGGTAGATTAAATCTCAAATGATTTATAAACTTCAACAATGAAGTTTAGACCATTATATGAAAAGGAAAGGTTGGAAACTCTATTAAGCCAAAATAAGCTTAGAAATAGGGTAAACCATAAACTTGATAGAATGTCAAAAAGGAGTAATAGATCGAATTGATCAATGAAATTTTGTTGGTACAAATCTTAAATATGAAGCGGTATCAAGATTTGACAGGTGTCTAGAAGCAATAATATGCTCAAGATAGGACAAGTAATCAAGAGAAAGTACTTTATGGTAAGAAAAAACGCAAGTGTAAGTGATGGACGTACTCGATTTATGAGTTTTCTAAAGGTGTAAACACCAAAGGGAAAGGATGGGACCCACGATGTAGTGTACAATACATCGACATTTCCTTTTCTATTGGGATTATACTAAGGATGAATTCATGGGCCAAATATTTCCGATCACTAAGTATAGATATTATTATATATTGGATGTGTATGTGTATAAAAATCTTTGGGAGAGTATGTGTGAGGCATACAAGTTTTCCCTATGTGATAGTAAGGACAAGGTTACTACATAGGATGAATGTTTTGTAAAATATTACGTGTTTTGAGAATTGTAAATAAAACTTTACTTGACTTAAACTATATGTTGAAAGGCTATAGATCATCAGGGATGATGATTCATAAGGGGGGAAGTATGTTACATCCCAAGTTGTGAGGTTACTTTTTACTATTACTATATAGGGTAAATATGAATGTAATGTGAAATCTAGAGATGCTTGTACCGTGTTATCAATATGTATGTTATCTCAATTGATGTTATTCATGGTTATTGAAGTATTGTTATTCTGACTTTAAAAGATGTATACTGCTTATTGATGTGAACAAAGAACTACTAAGGTATGTGCTAGTGGTTGCAAGAAAACGTTCAATCTCTAGGGGGAGGGGAAGTATCACTTGGGAGAGGAGCTTGGTCGGGTAATTAGTAAAGTAGAATATATGAGCATACACACACTTCACCTTAGACTGAGTTAACCAAGTCAGTTTTGTATAAGTTTAAGGTAAGTCATCCATAGCTTGTATGTTTTGCAAGTAGAGGTCTTGACTGCTTCTGTGTGTTTTATATAAGGTCCTTCCTTGTGCTAATTTACAATCATTGTGATGGTAACATGAATGGATGCATGTATCAGAAGTGAGTATATATATACATGTGTATAGTATATACACATATCCGTAGGTATAAGACATGTCGATACAAGCGTAAGTTGGCTAATGGATATGCCAAATGGATGTATCAACATGGTATATGTATGTATACATGTACATAGAGGAATATACTAGTATATGTATGTATATATGCACACGTCCTTTATTATGTGGATATTAATAATATCATATTATTATTGCATGAAAATTTTACACACACACACACACACACACATATATATATATATACATATCGGGTATGTTGAGCTCACGATATATATTTATATTTGTGTAATTATATATTAAAGATTATATATATATTATAGTAATATTAAGACATAAATATATATTTATATTTATACTTAGGTATATAAATATTTTTTAAATATTTAAAACTATAATTATACATATATATGATAAAATATATAATTAAACTATGGAAATCAATTTATTTCGAGATTAATTAAATATTAATCCCTCACTTAGAAAATTGACTTATTTCCTATTTTAAATATTTATATTGCAAACCATGGAAGTTGAATTATTTAAATTTAATGAAAATCAATATTTGATTAATTTATCATCACATATTTAGGAAAATCGAATTATTTCCTAAGTATTATGAAATTGACCTTCTCTTATTTCATCATGAACAAAAATTGGGTTAGAATAACCCAGCCAAAGGATTTAAAACCTTGGAAAATTGAATGAAGGGGAAATATTATGTTTGATAAGCATTATACTTCTTAAAGTCGAAATTCAAATATTTGGAAAACATAAAAGAACTTGCCGTGAAATACGGAAATATACGCTTGGGAAATTCGGACACCTTTTGAAGCACTCAACCATGAGAAATGCAAATGTGGCTTGTAGTGTGTCAAGGGATGCCTGGAATTAGGGATTGAAATGAGAAATTTAAGTAAGAATTTGTCTCTAAAAATATCTCACCTGTTGAATCACGCCATTGATGAAGGTGTCAATTCTACCTCTTTGAATGGAGCAATTTTGAATCTTTCTTTACCTGCTGTCAATTTGAAGGTCGAATGATCTTCTTAATTTGTTGAGTATGGGGTTTTCCATCTACCACATACTATTTGAAGGATTCAATAAAAATACCTATCATTCACCATGCCTTTTTCGTGAGGAATGCATTGGGGAATGAGGCTCTATATAAAGCCGTCATTCTGCTGGGAATTATCAATATTTTTCATTCATCGAATTCATTCCTTCTGTAATTATATTTTTTCTCATTCAAATTATCCAGCTTTAGCTTCCATATTGCAAGAGTGTGTTATCAATTTCTGAGAAGAGCAAAATCTTCGTAATTCTGAGTGTCATTTCTTCTTACGGCTAGAAGTGTGAATCATCATAATTTTGAGTGTCATTTCTTCATACTGCTGGAAGTGTGAAATATTTGTAATTTTGAGTTTCATTCCTTCATACTACTGGAAGTTTGAATCATCATAATTCTGAGTCATAATTTAGAAGCTAACCAATTGTGTATCAATTATTGAGTGAGCATTTTCTAAGAGGGAAACGTAGTTAAAACAAAGGATTTTTGTTAGTTTGGAAGTGCTGCAAGTACAAACCATTTCATCATCATTGGAGGAAAGCTTAAACCAGGCATGGGTTATTATTCCTCTATACATTTCATCTTTAAATCTTTGAATTATTATGGAGTCATGTTCAATGTCTATGTTTAGATTGAAGATGTTAATTACTACTGTATGTTGAAAATGGGTGTTTTCAATAGATTGCATATAGTGAGTATGTCATAGAAGATGCATAATTACTGTAAAGAGTATTTATTTTATTTGGAAAGGTTAGATGATGCATTCTTATGAGATTGCATTATTTGAATGATCCCCATAGTAAGAGAAATTTGTTGCACGTACATTATTTGTTGAGCTTGTTTGCTTCTAGGTAAAAGGAATTGAAACCTTGGAGCTACTATTATAATATATTTTAAGTACTCCATGATAGGAGAAAGTACTTGATTGAGGAATTCAACTATATTACATAAGGTACAACATAAGTATTTAATTATACTAAACGATGTTGGGATATAGGATGTTTTATGTTTGTATTTACCGTTGGTACATAGGAAGTGAATGGTTTCATTCTAGTTATATTCTGCATTAAATTGTATGATCTCCATATAAGGAGAGTATTTCTTTCTTTAGTTACTATATACTAAGATTGAGATGAGGACAAGAGTCAAGTAAATTCCTCAGCTTTAGTTATTGGGTTAACTTAGGTAAGATGAGTTACTCCTAGGATAAAGATTTCTAGTATAGGAGGGGATATGTGAATTACTTGATTATGCTGATTCATTTCTAGTAGTACCATATGTAGGATGCCTGAGGTACAGATTACCCAATAGAAGACAAAGACCTACACATAGTGTAAGATAGCCCTAAGTGAACTCGACCCTGAATAGTGTATGTGATAGTTGAGCCTCAGTAGAAATAATGTGTGAAACACTTTGATAAAAGTAGTGTAATGTACCTAAATCCTCTTAGACTGGGCGATGATTACACTATCAGTTCACCGTGATCCCGTATTACATGCTAGAGTGAGAGTTTACCGGATGCACAAGTTCTAGTTATGTAGGACACACCACTATGCTCAGTTGGTTAACAGTATCGGTTACTCTACCAATCTCTTCGTTGAAGGGAGGGCCATCTATCAAATGATAGATGTGTGGGGGACCACATTATAAGTCAGTGGTTTGTGGAAAAGCACCTGAGTGATGCTTCTCCTTCTCAGAGGGCTACTGAAGTACCAAGATTTGAAAGGTGGATTCCTCGACCTTCTTACTACTATTTGTTCTAAAGCTCAGTGGAGCTAAGTTAGTTGAGGTACGTTTTATCGTTACTTGTACTTGTGAAGTTATTGTAATGACATGGAATCTTTATTGTAATTTAATTATGATATCATGTTCATATATTATCAATAAAGGAAAGAAAAATTATATTGCAATGACTGGTTAGTATGTTTATTTACTCTTTTGATGTAAATTGGAAAAAAATTATTTTACCGAAGGGTCGGGTCGTTACATCTATGCACATAGGGCTATGATGATAGACCTAGTTGAGAGATGGTAGATGACACTAGCTCATTCCTACTACCAATGGGGGAGATGATTATTTTGGAGGATGTGTGGAGGATCTTGTGGATTCCAATCTTGGGAGAGATTATGGAGTATCAACTGCAAGGAATAGAGATGTATTTATAGAGATTATTTATGATGATTAACCTACCACTATTAGGTATAGAGATGGATTTGACTACAAGCATAGGTGTCTTGGGTGATTTTTCCTTATTCTTGGTGATTATTTTTTGTGGCATATTAATGCATAACAAGAGGTTGCACAAATTCCCGATTATATGGGAAAGGGTTGTGAAGAAAACAGTGTTGAAGGGTTTATTGTTTGCATGGGGGCATGTGTATTAGCTCAGTTGTGTTGAGTCATGCATATGGTCATGTAGAATGATTTGAGGAGTTTGGGTTGTTGATTCATACTGCTACATGTGTGTGCATGGGAGCATATAACTATGCTATGACCAATAACAATGAGAAAGAGAGTGCATGAATGGGAATATGTATATCTATATGAGGGGTCAATTTCATAGATGGGGGATATGTCTTAGTAGAGGTGGCTCATCAATGAATTTGACCAAGTAGAGTAGGGATTGTGAAAAGCATGTGAGGCTTCGATATGTGGTGATGATTAGTTGACATATGTGCAATTGGAACGCTTCTTTATTAGGTAGACATCACATGTTATAGAGTAGTATCTACCACATAGAGTGCTACAAAAATTTGTCTTACTAGAAGGTAGGTTGTTGAGGCAGGTGATACTCACTCATATGACTTGGGATATGGGTCTATGAGTATGCACATGGCTGTATTTTAGGTTAGATACAACTATAACCACTAACTTGTGTGCCATGACTAGAGGTACTAGATGCAAGGGTAACTCTTAACTATATATAGAGTGGTTGTAAGCTCATTTCCTAATGAGATTCATAGTGCATGGTGATGAGGGATAAATAAGAGGTATGGTAAAGATGGGGGTTGTGGGGAAGGATTAGAGGCTCAGTGGAGGTGATGAGGCAAATTTATCAAGGGTGAGAAAAGGAGATGGTGGGGAGGAGGCAGAGGAGATGTGGGTGGATAATAAAATGGATATTATGATGATGAGGAGGAGGAGGAGGAGGATGCACATGTGTGACTATCCATTGTGTTATTAGATTTGTATGTTTTTTGGAAAGAGAGAGATGAGTCTCATGTAGTGAGGGATCAGGTGACATGAGAGAGGGATAGTCTACAAATAGAGAGGGATAGAGTGTAGGGGGATTTGGATGTAGAGTGAGCTAGGAGGGATAGCTTCTAAATAGAGATATCTATAGTGAGGAGGGAGAGGGATGACTCTCAATCTTAAGGATTTTAAAATGGGTTAAGGATGGAGGTCTGGCTAAAAGCAACGAGAGATGTGTTGGCTATTTAGATACAACATGCTCAATGAGACTTATAGGGGATCTAGGTGGATATAGACTTGAACCAAGGATTACTAGTTATATAGGGGCTAGCTCCTATAGTAGTAGAGGTAGGAATATTGATAAATCAAGCTAAAAAGGTGGGATGTGAGGCCAAGTACTACCATTATTTATATGAGTAGGTAGTACATGCAGATCAAAGGTCACCATCATATGCAACTTGATCAACTTGTAAATATGAACAGTCAACTAGGTTAGGGAGGATAGTGTCCATGTTAGGAGGAATATTCATTAGTGTATCATTTTTTATGTATACTCCTAAATCCTTAGATCATCCATATACTTTTAGATGATGGGTGCATTCTACCATGATGTATTTTTGACAAACACACACACACATATATATGAGATGATCATGATTATGTGGTGGTATATATATGATGTGGATGTTTTATTATTCATGTAATGATATGATGTTAGGAATTATGGATTGTATATGATATATGTGATGTGTATATGATGATTGATTATTATGATATATACATATATGATGTATGATATAATGTGATGATGTTGTGATATTATGATTTAATGATGTTTATGATTTATCATGGATATGGTTATATGACTATACGTGGTGATGTGACTAACCCTAAGTATATGTAATATGGACATGGATGTGGAATACTATTTCTAAAAATTTGATATTAGGAGGGTCATTACACAATAATGAGTTACAAACTTGGGACATCCTATTTTTTGCTTGAAATCGCTTTTTTTTTTTAAAATTAATGATTTAAGACTTGAGGGGTTCCATCTAAAGGGTTTTAATTGAAGAATATTATATAAGATCCTCTTAGATCAAACTCCCTTGGATAGAACCCCTCTAGTCTTAAATTATACCTAAAATGGAGTCTCCTTCACACCTATCCAAATGCTAACAAAATAGCCACTTTTTCTTTATAGCTTGAGGGATTAGAAAGTCATTTAGAAATTATATTTTGTAAGTATGTATCCATTATTATAAGATTTCCAAAAGTTATAATTTTGAATATTTTAGATTTTATTATTATATGTATATTTTTTTCTTGTGAATGTAGGATTTTCAACAAACATCAAGGTATTTATTTCACACACAAAAAAAATAGAAAAAAATCTATAAAATATGTATGCGCTTGACATTGATGTCCTTGTTTCAAAAAAAAATAAAAAAAAATTCAATATATACAAATTATTTGTTTAAAATTCCAAAAAATTACAAAATAAAAATAGAAAAACAAAAAGGGAACATTACATGTGCACATATGTGAATCCATCTATTTATTTGACATTTTTTTCAGATTAACATATATCTTGGAGGTGTATCCTATAAATACCCACAAGTAGATCATTGTTGAGAATCTCTTTTGTACATGCATCCTTGAATAGAATATAATTATTCTTTCATGTTGGTATTATGATTCTTTGTGCTTGATATTATCTCTCTTAATCTTCGGTAGCTATTTCTATAGAAAAATATTTTATGGCATTAGAGGGGGAGAATTCCTATGAGTAGTTATTTATAAAATATTATTTGTTTTAAAGTGTTGAGTATACTTTTGTATTGTATCAAATGATGAATTGGAGAGTAAGAAAATTGATAGAAATGTTATATTTTGGTGGGTTTCTCTTTGAGACTTTTTATTACAAATACAATTTGAAACTTGGTGTAGAAAACCCGATTTCCCCTTTGAGTCTAGAGCATCCAAGATAATGAATTTTATCATTTTTTGTGTCCAAATTGAACATTAAAAGCCAAATTTGTAAGGGTTTTTATTTTGGGAGGTATTTACAAGATCCATCAAGTTGTCATCATTTTGGATCAAATCTAACTTTGTCTTCACGTCCAGAGGACCCAGAAAATCATATATTGACTCTTATTTTGTTAATTTGAGCACTTGGCCCAAGAACCTTAAAGAATTTTTATTCATCTTTCCCTCAAAAAAAATATCTATTTGTAGGTCATAGGCCTCACAAAGGTCCTGAAAAAAGATTTTGGATTCACCGGAAAGAGGATTTCAACATATTTCATGTAATTGGTCATAATAAATATTTGAAGAGGTATTAAGTAAGATATAATGTTCCAAAATTGACCTCCAATTTGTATTTTTGATGAATTTTTCTATCACAAAATTTAGGAAAATTTCTAGATCTTGGTACTTGTTGTAGGTTGAAGGAAATCTATAATTTTAACATTGTAGTTTTATTTTGCATTTGTAACACACCAAGATCGATATCATTTTACACTTTTGGCAAGTGAAAAAGGTATATGTACTACTTGTATAAAGTTCCAAAATCGTTATGTTCTAGAGGGTATCATGATTATGTGATTTTTGGGGGGATGATCTTTGTATTTCTTTTTTCTTTTTTTATTTACATGGTTGATTAATCCTAGGGGAGCTAATCATGTCTCTTTCTATTTCTCCTTTATATTTTAGTGTTCTACATCATCCTTCTAAACCATGTAAGGTCAAATTTTCTTACTATGGAAAGAAAAATCATAGTAAAAATGATTGCTTTATAAAAATAAATTGATGAACTAAAGCAACTTATTTAGGAAAATCACATTACTTTGTTACATTCTTCTACTCTATCATAAGAAAATACATCAATCGTTCATACTTATGCATCCCATAAGGACACACCATATAAAAATGAGAGGTGTAGTTGAATGACATGCACAAATATCTCATCTCTACCTTACCTTTCTTCCACTAACTCCAATATTACTTCATTTGTGGCTTCTAATGATTTAGTGACATACATTGTCTTACAAATACAACTTCTTGGGATGAACACTTGAAAGATATATCAATTTTTCTTTCTAAGTCCCATCTTGTACATTTGTAGGACACCATCAAGGACATTCATCTCCTCTTTGATGGCATCACCCATGGAGTTACATAATTTTCTTCAAATATCATGAGTGCACATTCAAACCCTCTTGTTCTTTTTTTTCATAGATCTACTTCTATAGTGTCATGTATAGATTTCATTTGATCAATTAAATGAAATTAGTAATCATGATGTCGCTATTTTAATTGAAGTTAATTGATTGTTTTAATGAAAGTTAAATTCAAATTCAAATTTAGATGAAATTGAAATGCATTTATATTTAATTTCGGGGTTTGTCATTGCTAATGTAAAATCGAGTGCAAGTGAACGCAGGAACAGGTGAACGTGATTGAAGGCGAGAACAACTATCAGGTAGAGTTGTTTAGCCGATTGATGTTTATAAGTAAGACAGAATCTCACACACTCACTTAGATAATATTTTAATGCATTTTGTGTTTATCGTGTTTGCAAGTTTTTAATCTAGTTTTAATTTAATTTCTCAAAATTGTGAAAAATGCATGTCGATTTAAATGATGATTTGGTTAAATTTGATGAAATTAACTTAAATTAAATGATTGGATTTCATGTTTAAATATTTTATTATTGTTTGAAAATAATGTGCTTGTATTTCGAAATTTAATATTAGAATTGGCTTTTATTTTGAAATTTATTAAAATTTAAATTAATAAAGTGTTTTATAAATTTTAAATGTTTTTTTAATTGAAAATATGAAAGGAGAAAAGATTTAACAATTAGAATTGAACAAAAATCTTTAAAATGGAGTTATTGGAAACAAATTGAAAACAAATTACGCACAAATTGAACTTGGCATTCAAATCAAACTTCAATTAACAAGTTGAAGAAATATCTTCAATCAAGAGGAGAAGCAATCAAAAATCTGAAACTTAGAGTTATAGAATTGATCTGGAGATCAATCTAAAATAGTGGATCTCAATTCTTGTTAAAATCAATGCATGGAAGAAGAAGGATATACAGGAAGAATTTTGAATTTGGAGAGAGACAAAAAAATTCATTTTTAGTGTTCTTGAGCAAAAACAAAATATGACAAAGATTTTATTGTTTTGAGAAAGAGAGGGAGGACTGTATTTGCATGCTTTGCAGCCAACACAGTAAAAAGAAGGCGCACCAATTCAGGGGAGAAGGTACGCACATGGCAAGGATGATGATCTAATTTACAAGTGTAGGAAATTAGCAAAGAGGCGGCTTGTTTGGAAGGCATGCACAGGGTATGCTAAGGCACAAGGCAGGGACCTCCATACACCTCCATTCGCAGCTTTATGTTCTTGCTTTTCCCATGCAAGAATAGGGAGTAAGGAAAGGGCACGACTAGGGATAAGACACAGGGAAATCACCTCTTCCCTCTTCCAGTTTCTATGCAGCCACCAGTCCTACCTTTCATGTGCAGGCAGAGAGGATAAAAGGTGTGGGGTATAGGTAGCTGGTGTAGGTGCGCCCAAGACAGGAAAGATAGGAGACAAGAAAGAATTGCTAGGAAGACTCCAAAAGCGGCATAATATAGGAAGTAAAGCAACAGGTAAAGAAATCATCTCTTTCGTATTAAATTTTATTAGCATGCAACAATAAAACAAAGAACACAAATAGTCAATTCAAGAATTTACCAAGTAGTAATGAGAATAATTCATAAATTTCACAATAAGTCTTACAATTGTTTTCTAAATTCTTATAATTAGTTTAAAAATTCAAAAGAGAATCTCTATTTAATTAATTTAAAAAAGAATGATCTACAAATTTGTTTGCAAAGATCTATTCCTTTACATTTTGTAGAAAATTTCAAACGAATCAAACTGTAATTTTTTCAGAATAGTTTGAATTCAAAAACAAAAGATTTTTATTGAAATCACAAATAAAACAGTTGATTATATTTAGGGAGAATTGCAAAAACTAGAAAACATCTTAAACAGAAAACGAATGTTTTTATTTCCGATTTAAAAAGCACTTTAAAAATGTTCCAGACAAGATATTTTAGATAAAATATCCTTTAAATTTTAAAATGAAATTTCAAGATAGAGATTAAACTTAGCAAATATTGCAAACAAAATAGACAAAACATAAACAAAAATGAGTTATTTTAAATCTATTTGAAAGATTATTTATTTATTTTCTGCAAAATATGTAAAACAGAAAATAAACCATTTAAATTTAAATATGATTTACTTGAAACAGCAAAAACGAACTTGAAACAGTATTAAATAGATGAGTACAATAACGAATGAACGTGTGCTCTTTTATGACTGTTTTTATATGTATTAAATTTGCATACTGGAGATACACCTTCATTATTCTTAATTTACTCAATTTAATTATTAATTTTATGTCTTTTATGGATTTAAACAATGAAAAAGATAAATTTTTAAATTGTTTTCGCTTCAAACAAGTTTTTCAGTTTTACTATTTTTTAAAAAAGATTGTATTGACTATTTAGACCATGCATGCTTGATAAATGAATGTGCATGTTATGTTTTTGGGAAAGTTACCTTCCAGGACGGGTGCCGAATATGGGTTAATAGAGAGTGTAGTTTTGCTTTTCCAAAACTACTTTATTTGTCATGCATTACATTTTACTTGGCCAAGTAACTTAAGGACCATTGAAATAGATGGAATTATTGAACTCTCTACCATATCCTAGTATCGAAATTGCTTGTTTCTTAAATGATTTAGAAAAATAAAAATGCTTGTGGTTTTACTAGTTATACTAGGCATGCACTAGATTCCATCTTGCTCGTAGACTGCTTTTTGCTAAGCGATTCGTGTAGGGTTGGGTATTTCTTGATTGACTAAGGAATTCTGGGGAAGTGTAAGCTTCGAGTTTGGGTGGAAAAAGCACCTGATCCTTGTTCTCGTCTTCTTTATTAAAGATTAGCTATTGGATTGAAGATCAACGGATGACATCTTCTTTATGTTTATTTATTCTTGAAATATGTAATGAAGAGCTTAAGGCGACTGAATGCCTAAGTCTCGAATTGTAACTGATATTATTATCATCTATTGTATTTATAATCGAAATTGTGTAATATGACACATGTATGTATTTAGACTGAAATTTTATATGAATTTATCTTATCAACTTTTATGTCGTGGTTTTGGAATCGACTAGTTTCTTTGATGTCTAAATGAATGAGATGACGACTTTATTTTGAATATAAATTATTTTATTTAAAGTATTGTCACTGTTTGTTTTAAAGAGTTTCGCTCTTTACATATAGTGAGATTTTATAGATATCCATGAGTCCAAAAATCTAACTCAATAATCACTCATGTTAACATATTCTATAGGAGTACAAAATTATCCTCAATTCAATTATCTTACCTATGGTGAGCATCATACATCTATGGTTATTGTACCTAAAAATTGCATGATAAATAATTCATCTTTTCAATACCTATCATAATTTGGAATTGTCTTGAAGATCCTTGTGTATCATTCAAATTATTCCTCATCTTTAGGTCTTGATCTATATCCTTTTCTACAATGCTTATGATTGCCACATTCTTCAATTAGGCCTAGGACTCTTAATTTGATTAAGGTAGCTCTCAACACCAACACAATGACACTTGAACAAATTTGAGAGATATATAATTTTTTCCCTTCATATTCCTTTAAAAAATGGGTAGATATATTGCATATGTATTTAACTTTTTCCTCATAAAGAAAGATTTAAAAAAAAAAAAATTTAGACCCTCTTCAACAATGAGTGTTGAGAATATACCATTGGTGTAGGATCCTAATAATTGAAGTGGTTGTGTGGTATATCCTATTATCTCTATTCTAGGAGGAAGGTTTTCCTTGCATTTTTTTTTTATCCTTCTCACTTATTTTGAGGTGGCGGTCACTTATACCTTCTCTCTTCATCCTCTATTTAGGGAAGTTTTGTCTACAATTTTTTTCTTTCTATTTTTTCAGGGGGGTATTTTTTACATAGGTACCAGCTATCATGGCTACACATATTCCAAGACACATTAATTTATATTTCTTTTCCTACCCACCTAATATACTATTATGGGGGTGTTGTTGCATATTTATTTTCTTGCATTTAATTTATTCACTTTATTACATATTTGCACCTAGGATAGGGTAAAATTTCTTGGGTAGGTATCTACTCAGATAGATTTCACATCTAACTTGTATTTTATTATTTTTTATAACATATGAATTCATATCATTTATCCCATATTGGTTGTGCTATCACATATCTCGGTGGTGTGTCTTATAAATGCTAACATTTAGCTCATTGTTGAGCATCTCTTTTACACATGAATCCTTGCATAGAATAGTATTCTTCTTTTATATTGGTATTTTAATTATTCTTTCTTTCTTTGAGCTCTCTTAATCTTTGATGGTTATCTCCATAACCAAATATTACACAACCTTGCTTTAATGGATCTCAAAATGTTAGTTTAGCATCCTAGCACTCCCTTCTATCATAGTCATCATCATGTTGATACCTCTTACTTCAACCACCTCCTATCATTTTCACCACCATCTCCTTTTCAACTAATATACAATGTAACTAATTTATGTTTTTATAAGGTTACCTCAAACCCTTCTACCAACCCCGTCACAACTAATACCACTTGATCTAGTAATGTGCAAAGAATCCAATGACTTGAGTAGTCTATTTGTGCAACATTAATGGGATTAAAAAATTACCTTGCCATAAATCATACCCATTGCACAATGTACACATATTTTGGTTGTCACAATGTACTTATGTGTTGGTATATAAATATAAAGGTCTGTAACTTTATTTGGTTAAAAAGGTTATCATATAGAGTATCTAAAATATAGACGAACAACCCTTATTAATTTTTAGCACTCCTACATGGAAGCATGGACAAACTAATACAATATAACTAAAAGAAATTAATTATGATTGAATTTTTTAATGTGTTGGGTTAATGAGAATTGGATCCAGTAGCATATCAATGCTGATTTCAATAAGGAAATAGAATCATGGATTCCTTCATAATATGTAATGATTAAAATATCACTATGGTAGCTTAATGAATTTTTCACTAAAGACTATACCCCTAACAATACATAAGGAAACTAGGTTCTATACATCTATTCAAAGAAACAATAGAATTTAAAAATACTATATGAGTCTACTTAGAATTTAAGGAAAGGCTCAAAAGACACCACACAAAATCTTTTAGGGTTTTTATAGTCATCTAGCTGGCCAACAAATCACACATACATCTAGAATGAACAAGTTTTTCAAATAGAGAAATTCAATCAAGGTTGACTCCACACTTCAAAATTGTTCTTTAGAGATTACAAAAAAAATCATTATAAATTTGGGATGACCTAGGTCATCAAAATATAAAAAATATGTATTTTTCCCTTTACTAGAGTTGAAAATCTAGATGCCTAAAAGTGTATTCTTCTTGGTTCTTCTCCAAATTGTTTTCCCATCCTCTTCAATAATGGAAGTGAAGGTCTTTATTACCCCACTGAATTTTTTTCTAAAGTGGTAAATGTTAGATTTAGGATAAAAAATTAAAGCAATCATAAAATGCAACACATAAGACAATGAACACAACAAGATGCCCTGGGAAAACCCTCCTAGTCGAGGGAGAAAAATGCAACAAATATATCTCTTATATATTGAAGAAATAAGGGCAGAAATTTTCTTACAACTCAGGCCCAACACAATGCCAAATTTGATACAACGAATAATAGCACCTCTCCTAGATGCAAAGATACAAATGAATATGTTTCTCCTTGAAATTGGATTGCTGCTACAAAATGATGATGTTCTGCTACAAGATGATGATTTGTTGCTCAAGTATGAAATTCTTCTAGGAATGTGAATTATGATGAATTAACTTGATGATCAAATGAATGATCATCACCTTGTATTTATAAAAAACTAGGTGACTCTTCATTTGGGTAGGCCTCTTTTAAGAAACAAGGCAACTCTTCATAAAATTATTATATATAGCAAGTTTGACTTGCCTTGGTATTATTTATCCATCATTTTTGAAATTTGAGAGAAAGATATCTCCCACTACTATAACATCAACACTCCCTCTTAGATAGGGAGGTATCTTTCTAGATATCCATGTCATGGAGTCTCTCAACATGACGCCCACAATGGCTACACCCATTTGTGGAAAACTCAAAGGTTCATCATAGAGTCTCTCAACGTGATGTCATCATGGAGTCTCTCAACATGAAATTCACCATGGCTACTCCCATATGTGGAAAGAAACACAAGTACAAGGGTTCATCATGAATTCTCTCAACGTGATGTCATCATGGAGTCTCTCAACATGACATCTCATCTCAATCACAAAGATGAACAAGGCCTCACACCTCATATTTCTCTGTCTCGAAGAATAATACACTACAAGGGCTTTCACCTCATATTTCTCCATCTCAGAGAAATATACACTACAAGGGCTTTCACCTCATATTTCTCTGTCTTAGAGAAATATACACTACAAGGGATTTCACCTCATATTTCTCTGTCTCAGAGAAATGTACAAGTTACAAGGGATTTCAACTCACATTTCTTTGTCTCAGAGAAATATACATTACAACAAATCTTCATGATGATGTGACTCCCTCTGGAGCTCCAAGTACTTGCATCAACCTCTTGACCTCCTCATCCAATATTATCTGTAATGCTTGTTTAGAGGAGTGGTTTCCAATGCACACTTCTGACACTATTGACTTGCTCGAGTCTAGGACTGTCCTCCTCAACCTCATCCCAGATCACCCTATTCTAAATAGGTTTACGGAGCTACCAATGTCAAATCCAAATTAATTGTCTTGCGCAATTTTGTTCTCATTTGTTGAAGAGGTCTTCCAAGGATTTTGGACTTGGCCTTGCAACACTGCAACCTTCACTTCTTCTTAGGGAGTCACAAAACTCCCTCTTTATCCATGCCTTAGAGATTTTAAAGAAATACTCTCGAAGTGAACTCCCCTCCATTGACCTATCTCAGAACCTTAATCCTTTTCCTAGACAAGCTCTCAAATCGTGCCTTGAATTCTTTGAATTTGACTCCCTCTGAATGTCATTTCCTCCTCTTAGAAGAAACTGATCGACTTTAGAATAAGAACCTTTTGAATCAACTTTAGAGCTGGGCTCCTTCTGAGATGTCCCTATGTCAGTTTCCACAGTAGAAACATGTTGTGTAGACCTTAATTTGCAATCTCGAGCAAAGTGACCATACTTGTCACACCTGAAACATTGAATGTGAGAGAGATCCTTCTTCTTCTTTGATTCTAGGGTAGAATCTGATTCTCTGTCTCTATTCCTCTTTCTTCCTTTGCCTCTTTCTCTAGAAGTATGTGTAGCAAGAACTTGATTTTCTACAACATGATAGTTTTTCCCAATTCCTCTTGCTACCAACCCAGACTCTTCTTGAATACAATCAACTCGAAGAAGATCAAACTTGGACAACTTGGATCTACCACTAATGCTCTGAACAAAGGGTTCCCAAGATTGAGGAAGACCATTTAGTTCCAACATAACAAGATCTTTTCCTACAATTATATCCCCAATAGCGCTCAACTGATCTCTCAAATCAACAATCTTCATAAAGAATGAGATGATTGAATCATCTTTAGCCATTTTTACATGGTGAAGTTGATGTCTCAAAGCAAGGGCTCTATTGGTGTTGTTGATCTCATACAATCCTTTTAAAGTATCAAACATTTCTTTAGTTGTCTTCAACTTGGAGATGATCGGCACTAGGTGATTCATCACAGAGTCTATCATGATCTTTCTATCCTCCATGCCATTTTTCTTCCATTGGATTTTTTCAGTATCATCGGAAGGCTCGGGCATATCACTTTCCACAAAATCAAGAAGATCATTCTCCTCTAATGCAATGAGTACCCTGGGTTTCCAAGAGTTGAAGTTTGAAGCTCCATCAAGCTATATTCTACCTTGACACCGCTCACCATCTTCTTTTTCTGCACAAATTCACCTTCAAAGATCTGTCCTTAGGTCAGAAATAATTTGAACCTTAGATATGTGATACTTCAAGATCTACCCTAGATGAAAAGTTGACTTGATTGCTTAAACAAATCTGATCAGATCTTTTCTTAGACCTTCTCTAATACCATGTTAGATTTAGGATCAAAAAATGCAACACATAAGACAATGAGCATAACAAGATACACTAGGAAAACCCTCCTACTCGATGGAGAAAAAACCTAGCAAATATATCTCTTATATATTGAAGGAATAAGAGAAAAAATCTTCTTACAACTCAGGCCCAACACAATGCTGAATTTGATACAATGAATAATAGCACCTCTCCTAGATGCAAAGATACAAATGAATATGTTTCTCCTTGAAATCGGTATGCTGCTACAAAATGATGATTTGTTGCTACAAGATGATGATCTGCTACTCAAGTATGAACTTCTTCTAGGAATTTGAATTATGATGAATGAACTTGATGATCAAATGAATGATCATCACCTTGTATTTATACAAAAATAGGTGACTCTTCATTTGGGTTGGCCTCTTTTAAGAAACAAGGCGACTCTTCCTAAAATTATTATATATAGCAAGTCTGACTTGCCTTGGTATTGTTTATCCATCATTTTTAAATTTGAGAGAAAGATATATCCCACTGCTATAATATCAACAGGAAACATGCAAACTTACAAGAAAATCCCAAAACATTGTGACCTTAGCAACTACAAGGGGTGGTCATACCTCTACATCATATTTTTCATCACTTTTGTACCTTAAAACAACCTCAATCACATTCTTATGTACTCACATGTGAAAGAGCCATCTTCCTTCCATCTAAAATATTTGCATCCATTAATGTAGTCCATGAAATGTGGGAGATTAGGTGGAGTAAATGCAAGTAGCTAGGTGAGTAAACACAACACCATTACATTTGGTCCTCAAAACCCATTTTAAATGATTTTAATAATAACAAGATTCCCTTTTGAAATACTCTACATTGTTATAAATATTGGCACCCCCTTTGAACAATTTGGGCCTCTAAAACATTTTTTACCATACAATGCTCACCAAATTTATAAAATAATAGATTTGAATCATTTTCAACGTTGTGATCAAGATTCATAACTATGTTGATCCTTGGATGTGATTACAAAACCACCATAAATTTTTGAAAACATTGGTTCCCCCTTACAACTTATTATTGAATTATGTTCTTTCATCACTTTCTTTAGCAAAACCTGCCAATCCTCAAACTAGATTTGGGAACCTTGAGAGGTTTCAAAAGCACCCTAAAACTCCACCAAGATAAATTGCATCCTTATCACTTTTCAAAGATAGAATGGGCACTTAAAAATTTGATGGAGGTTCCTAGTTACCAATTCCTTATAATTCTCTAACAACATCCAATATCCTTATGTCCCCAAATTAGTACTTACCAAGCACTCTTTCAACAAATTCTTAGTTGTCAAATCTTCACCATACTATTGGAAATATTTTAAAAGATGCATGCAAAAATATTTTAGCATTTAGAGATTTGTCTAGAAATTTGATGTTGTCAAGCACCTTGTTAAGGATTCGATTGAATACTAATCAACTCCATTTTCATCTTTGTCAGCCTCTAAGGGCCTAGAAAGAACTCCATGGATTTTTGGAACCACCATAAAGATTCAACACACAACACTCCCCAATCCAAGATCTTTCCCTCATAATTGTAAACCATTATGCACATATGTTAGAATTTGGGGGTTTCAAGTTCCAGGAGGAACTTGGAACCTTGGAATTTTTTCCTTGGGAGATCAAGTTTTAGGACAAAACAAGAAATTGAAACCTACAAAAGAATTGTAGGTCTAGGGACTTGGGATGTGAGGTTTCGAAACCTAATCAAAGTTTGAAGCCCATTTATTACTCCACAAGTCGAGAGAAAAGATGAAATTGAATTGGAACCTACAGTTCCAAGTTCCAATCAAGACCCAAAGTTTGAAAGGGATCAATAGTATTTACATATTAGGGATCATATTTGAAAAGTAAATGGGGAACTATAATATAAGGTTCCTAGTTCATCTCAAGACCTAAGGTTCAAAGGGGAATCGATACAAGAATACTTTTATGAAGGGAAGGAAAGGCACAAGAGGAAACACAAACTTGGATCCTAAAGTTCCAAGTCCTCAAATGACCTTGAAGTCTATGAAGAAACCAATGGAATCACCATGCAACGAATGGAAATCAAAAATAAAAAGGAAAAGGGGAACTAGGGATAAATTTCATGTTCATGAAACCTCTAAAAACCCAAAAAGCCTAAAAATACCCAAGGAAAGGCCAAATAATTAGGAAATGACACCAAAGCACCCTCATTATCACATTTTACTAAGGGATTCTAAATAACATAATTTTGAATAAATGGCCTCAAACAATATTTGAACATAGGGTACCCAACTAGAGATTTCTCAAATTAGCTATCAATGGTGGGTGAGATAGGATCAAATGCACATCATAGTCTAAGTAGAATAAAAACAAATAAGAGACATTAATGTGGGATGCCAATAGAGTACACAACAAAAAAAATGGATGTAGAAAATAGTTGAGATGATGCAGATCAATGATGCAAGATTTCTCAACCCTTGAGATGCTCCTTTATCAATTTCCCTAGCCTATTCATCTCCATTCTATTCCTTTTTTCTGCATTATTCCACTTACCCTTACCTCTTGTTGACATACATACAACCTTACCCATAAATCTCCTATTTTATCCATAATTTTTCCTTTCCCTTTTTCTCATAACCCCTTGTGCATCCTATTTCCATCACCCCATAGTCTCCCTCTTTTTTGGAACACATTCCTTAACATTGTCATGGCCCATCCTCCTACTTTCAACAATTCAAACAAGAATATCAACTTATTTCCTCATGAGGAAAAATTTGATAATGATGTGCATTTGTCTCAATTGTAAGCTATAAATATTTTATTAACCCTAAGGATGACACTGAAACTTTTGATCTTATCAATGCCTTAGGAAACCTTTTTCTCACTAACTTAATAGGTTTACATGTCCCACAAAGTATTGATCACATTTTGTGTACTAATGTGACCTTCTCTATTATTTTTCCATATTCTTCTAATCCTTTTGATACATCTACTTCTATTGCATCCTCAATCAACCCTTCCACTTCTATTGATCCTTCCATTGATCCACACATGCCCCCATCAACCCCCACAATATCAACCCCAAATTATTGACACTACCACTTTTCCACTACCTCTCATCTCATAACAATAGTATCATATACTCCTACCTTCATAGCCACAAGTCGATATCCCTACCCAATCATAGATGTATGTGCCACCTTTGCTATTATTCCCTTCCTTTCCCACCCATACCTCTTTCACTCCCTCATTTCACTCATCCCTCAATTTTCATCCCATTTCATACTATGGTTCAGTTCCCTCATATATTGATCCATATCTAGCCACCCCATGCATTCCCACTACATCCATATATCAACATATTTCAACCTTTATAACCACATAAACCACTTCTCCATTCCTTGTACTTCCCTACAACATGCACTTCCAATTCCCTTTCTCAATCCATATCTTCACTTCATTTAACTCAATCCATGACACATACCTCATTGCTTGCATTTTTGACTCCTTCCTATGGTTCTTCTTTTTTCCCATTGCCACCCACATTGATCCAACCATCATCTAATCCTTGCATTATAAATCCTGCACTGCTTGAAAAGAATGTAGCAAAATCTAAATGCCCTTCTCAATCTTGAGAGGTAATCATGAATTTCCATCACAATCAAGATATTTTCTCTTGCATTCATGGTTCTTTTTTCTCTTTATATGATGGTAAAGGGCATCCCACAACACATGTACATGATCAGTTAACACTACATGTACATAGATTTTCTCTATAACAATTTAATCCTAGCAAAATGGTTCCCTCACACACTTAAGGACCATGCCCCTAAATGGTCTCAATCTCTTCCTCACAACTCGCATACCTTTGATGCATTAGCATGAATTTTATATGCCACTTCTAGGTCAAAATTGGCTTGAAAGTGAATTTTACAAACCTCATTCATTATAAATAAGGTTCCCATAAGAGGGAAAGTAATTTTATCCTTTGATTCCAATATATTCTTACTAAAATGTATTATCACTTGATATTGAAATTCAATAGGCTTTCATGAAGAACCTCCAACCACAAGTTCTAGAAAAGATCATGTCCCAAAAATATAATTCTTTGAAACATTGTGCTACCTAATGTGACTATGAGAGCAAAATTGAGAAATTCAATCATGCAACTCTCTATCTCACTTCATCTTCCTTTCCATCTACTTCTTCTAGTTCCACTTCCTCCTCCAATTTCTCCAACAAACCCTACAAGAAAAATAATTTTACTAATAATTACAAGGAGTTGAAGGACAAAGTGAACATAATTAAACAATCTTTGACCGCTTATAACTCTATCTCCTCTAACATAATTTCAATTAAGCAACAAATTGTTGGAGTAATTACGACATTACTTGATAATTAATTAATTATTAAGTCCCTTATTACTTCATTCACTTAAGCTAAACTTAAGAGAGCTCTTTTATTATTAGATTGGGCTAAATATAGGTTAAGTTGTCTCATTGCATGAGATCAGGAAACTTGTCACAATCTAATCAAATTCTCATCTAAGGTTTTCCTTTTTATGATTTTATAAGGATGATCATTCATTGTAATCAATAATCCATGTAAATTTGCATTATTATTCAATATAGAAAACATATCAGATGCTTGTGTGGATTAATATTTTCTCTCTTGGTTGCATAGAAAATCGGTTGCTTTGATCTCTCATTTTTTATAGGAATTTTGATTTTAGGTTATCATGCCCCCGAAATTGTAACACCAAAATATATAACGTTGAAATACAAATTCAAATAAATATCAAAATATAAATATAAGGGATTACAATCTAAATATTATTGTTATAATTATAATTATCGTAGATAATATTGTAATTAGCATACAATTATCATCGTATGAAATAGAACAATTAATATTATTTGTAAATATCATAATAACAAAAATAATATCCCAAGAAACTAATATTATCTAATTACGACTATGCCTTAGTTAATAAATAAACAAATCTAAAAGAATTAGTTCTTAGCAAGGCATAATAATTATCATAAAAATAGAAATGGTCAAATTCATTCAACAACCATGATTAAGTAATGAAGAAAAGGATTATGTCACTTTAAGGAAGTGTGAATAATGCCAAATTCCATGTCTCTTGACTAAGGGACAGATCGGGTCATATAGAAGGCAAAAAATTCCAAACAAGGGGGGAGGGAATAGGATTATCCTAGTAAGGCAGCGATAAGAAAAGCAAGCTCTACAACAACAATACCTTAACCAAGGGAATGCTACACTATAGAAGGCAGGGATGAATATTAAATAAGGGGAGCACAATCAAGTGACAATGAATGAGATGGGAGAAGGGAATTGACTTAGGAGGATATAGGTAAGAATAAATGACAAACAATAAGAGAGGTAAGTTGAGTATAATTACTCTTATATGTATAAAGATATGTTCATACAAGAATAATCATATATAGATTAATATATATATATAAAGATATATGATGCATGATTATGTAATAATGATGTTTGCAACAATTATTGAACCTTATAAATAATGATGTCTTAATGTGATGGATTTCCCTCTGTTGACCTACACTAATGATATCTTCTGAGTGTGAAGAACAAATGGATTAAGGAGATAAAGAGTAAGATACTTTCCGATAATAAAGGAATCAGTTTGTATTGTAAGTTGATGTAATTGTGGTGGAATAATTAGAGGATATAATAGATGGTTAAATAGGATCAAGGTTATCATGTTCTATGCTAGCATAATCATACTCCATTTTGATATTGCTGATATGATTATTTGCAAGTCTGAATTTGATATTGTTGATATGATTATTTGCAACTCGGAATTTGATTAAATTACCATGTGTGTATTTGCACCATTATAGAAGAAAGGATATAACAAATGGGAATAGCAATGGGGCACTCTTCTAGATATTCCACCTGGGGAAGGACAAGATGAGCCCACATGGGCCAAAGGGGTACTTTCCTTTGTCTCAAAGGGTATTTCCTTTAGGTCTAGGAGATGTGGCATTACTAGAGCACCTATTGTAGTCTCACTCCTCCATCATGGATTAAACCCTCCAAGGATGTTAGATTACTTTAATTGATTTAATGATGGGCCATCTTACATCTTATGATACTATTTTCAAGCATGAGTTTAATCAATCTAATATGCGCATACCTTCACCACAATAAGGGAAGGGAGGATTGATAAGGGAATATAGTGAGAGGGCCTCTTTTGTATACACCACCCGCGGGGGGGGGGACAAGATGAGCTCACATGGGCCAAACGGGTACTTGCCTTTGTCTCAAAGGGTATTTCCTTTGGGTCTAAGAGAGTTGGCTACCAGGAAACCTTTTGTAATTTCACTTCCCCTATCTTGGTGTCATGAGTTACTAATATTTAATTATGATTATTTTCTAATTATTAATATTGTGATAAATGGTCATAATCTGCTAATCAGTATGATTGTGGCAAATGATTTCTAATTTGTGTGTAGGGCTTCGATCAAGTGAAAGGTACTCTCTAACTCATTTTTTATTTAATAACAAAGAAATTAGGCAAAATTTAAGGCATTCACAAATAGGGTACATTGCATAGGTGATTACTAGGAGTTGTGGGGTTCACTATCAACTCCAACATGGTATCAGAGCACCAAATCTATGACTTTCTATCCAATTTCTAATAGATCCAAGAAATTTTGGTTAATATCTTCTCCATGAGTATCCCTTCTCCCTTAATTCATTTCATACCACACCCTACTTATGCCTTTCTCCTATGCACATTTCTTTAATTGAGAAGATTTAAAGTTATGAAGAAAATATTGACTAAGAGACCATCATAGATAATTTATCAAACATGGAAATGGATGAACTACAACATATTAATAATGACTTGTAAATAATTTCTTCTCTTAACGACTCTTCATGTGAGACATCTCTTTCCCCCACACCATTTTCCCTTGTTCATCATCATGTGCCACATACTCATATGATAACCACTAATCCACTTCCTTCTTGTGTTGCACCTGCATACTCTCATCCATCCATGACTACTTATTCCAATCAACAATTTACCTCTTCCTCACCTTTATTATCTCCAAAAATGGCTTATGTGGATAAAAAACTAAAAGAGATACACAATTAGACAACATATTCTTCCAACTATACCCAACACTTGTTAAAAAATCCATTTTCATAATTTTAGCGAGGATGCCATGCACTATGTAAGAATTTTATATTGTGGTTAAACCATACATGTGATGATAGTATCGGTTTCATACCTTATCAATATTCTTTCTAGACTTAATGCAAGCATTTGTGTATCGATTTTAATTCAACATTTGACCCTACAATTAATCTTACACAATTAGTACAATGCAAGGAAAATAGAAATGAACATGTTAAAGCTTAAATTTCATTGCCATTTATTGGTTGATAATGTGGATTTTACACTTCCTAATGACCATCTCCAAGTTATTTTCATGAAAAAATTTGGGCCAATTATCTAAGAGAAAGTTATGCTTCAAACTTATCATTCTTTTTTAGACTTATCTACGGAGCTATTAAATTGAATAAAGTTATTGGTGCTTAATCTCCTTGATTATAGGAACCCTCCTTTCCCCACTCAATTTATTGTCCATCATGGTGGAAACTATCCTAAATGTGATCCAATCAACAATGACAATGAGTCTTCTCCACAAAATAACCATCTTATATCACAACACAAAAAAGAAGAAAAGACCTTCACACCATTAAATTATTCTCATGAACATATATTAGAACTAATATTAAAATCTAGGATGATCACCCTATTCCCTCTTAAATATAGAAAATAGCATATAAGCATAGTCATACACCACTTACCTCTTACACATTTCATAGGATGCTAAGTCATTCTACCAATCAATTGAAACAAAATAAAATATCTTATCAATGAGGGTACTATCACACTTGTGTAACACCCCTTCGTTTTGCTTTCTGAACTGGACAGTGTGTCCTTGTTTTTCTTTGAGTTGTTTTTTGGATTTTCAGATACTATATCTTGTGTGTGTGTTATCTGATCGCTATTTATAGAGCAATAGACTATTTGATGTGATGTGGTTTATCTGAGGCTTTATTTTACATGCTTTAATTGGTGTAATGATGTTAGTGGATATAACATGTGATTGCATATGAGATTATTTGAAGTATTGTGGAAAAGTTAGTTATAATGATTGTATTGGTGAAGGTGATGGGTTCACATCACTCACTTGCGAGCGCCCTACGATTCTGTGATTTCCTCTTCACGGTGTGTATTTTATGTTGCTTATATATATGATGTTGGTTACTTTATTTTCAAGTTTGCAGGTACATGACATCGACTCCACCTGGTTTCACAGGTTTGAGCGTGTCGATCCAATGGTTAAGTTGAACGGGAGATAGTAGCTAGGTAACTTGTGTAAAGTCTACACCCTAGCCAGAGTGTGTCGCCAGTCGTGTGTGTCAAGTCGTTGTTTGCCATGTTTTAATGTTATCTAATTCTGAAGGGAGTTTTTATTTGGAAATAAATATTTAGAATTATTGCATTAAATTATGCTGATGGTTATTTAATTTAAAATTAAAATTATGGATATAAGTTTATATTTAAATTAATTAATTAAATTTATTTTATTTAATTAATTAAATTTAATCCATGGGGATGAATTTAGTTATATAATAATTTAATTAATTAATTAATGGGATGTTAAGTAAATTAAAAGAAAGAAAAGAATTTAATTCATTTTGAAATTTTATTTCAATTAGTGGGAATTAAATTAGAATTTGGAATTAAATTTGTATTTGGGAAATTAGTTTTCAATTTTTGGAATTAATTTATTATTTGGAATTATTAAATGAAATCAATATTAGATTTGGTTGTTGAAGATATTTTCAATTGTGCCAGTATGTGAGAGTTTAATTTATTAAAAGAGGTTGTTGCAAATTCATTCACAAGTGTGAGGATATTTTTGGAAAAAAATACACAGGATTTTTTTTAGGGGAAATTCTTGGCTATGGAGTTACATTGGAATTGTTCTAGCAAATCTTGTTGTGTTTGTTGGTTCCCTTCTTGGTTGGAATCACTGGATTGTTGGATAGAAGTTGTGGAAGCTTTGGAGGAGGCTCTGCATCAAATTTCCATCATGAAGCTTCTTAACTCGGGTATTCTTCTGTGTTTTTGTATTGTTCTTGGTTTTCTTTTAAAATAGTAGTGATTAAAGATTTGATTGTTAAATCTATTTAGGAAAAGAATTTTGTTGTTAGAAGAAAGAAAATAAATAAATAAAATTAAAAGCTTTTGTTGTTCCCGTGAAATTTTTTCAGGGAAATTATGAAACCTCTGTTGAATTTAGTTTATTTGAGGAAAATGTTAGGTTGTTATTAAATCAAACTTATGGGTAAAACAACACTTAGATTTGTTTTAGAAAATTTCAATCTCTGTAGAAAAATGAATTTATTTCCAAAAACCTCTGTAGAGATTGCAGTGGAGAAACTTAGAGGATTTGAAAGCTTCTGATTATAACTTAGATCCCTTTTAGTTTTCTTATTCTTTTATTTGTCTATGAATTTGAGGGAATTGATTAAAAGATTTAGTTTTAAATCTCTGTGAATTTTGGATTGTTCTCTGTGAAAATATAACCTGTAGGTGAATGTTTTAGAATAATTTCTTCAATTGATCTTTTATGTTGAAATTATCATTTATATATATATATATATATATATATATATATATTTTATACATATATATGTTGTAGTGCATATATATATAATATATATATTGTTATTTGTGAATTATTTAAATTTAAATGGTGGTTCTGAGAATTTAATTCACCGTACGACGATACCCATTATTTTTTTATGGGAGGCAAGTTCTTTATTCACTGTTTATTCCCTTGCGAATTTTGGTTCGTTGTTCTTCTGAATATCTATTCGCAATATTTTCAATGCATATGGTTTGGGGGTTGGGGAGGATCTACCTCCCCATAGCCGCCCCCATATGGGACCGGTTGTGTGGAGGGAGACCCCCTCCACAGTCCCTCTTTAGCTGCCCCCTCCGTTCCTTTTGGGGTGGCCGGCTGTACTATGTACAGATCGGCGCCCAAGGTAATGTGGCTAGCTGTACTTAGTACAGTCCGACGCCTTTTTTTGCATACCTTTGGGTATTTATTAAGGTTTTTCGAATTTTGCAGTCCATCCGCCGAAACAAATAAATTAATGAGGTTTGTTGATAGTTAATAGTTAATAAAAAGATATGTGATATATATATATATATATATCATATTTTAATTTATTAAATTTGGATTAAAATAATTGGTTTATTATGTAATAAATGATTTAATATATTCAATATATATTTAAAGATGATATATATAATTAAATATATGAAAATATATGTGTTGTTTATATTGTTGGAATATTTATGTTAGAACGTTTATTTAATGATTGTGTTTAATTGGGTGCATGCAATAAAAGTTGGAAAGAGTGAACTATTAGATGCAATGGACATAGTATTGAGTTGGAAAATGGAAGAAATTAATTAGTAGAGGACTTATGTTGGTTTTAAAAGTAAACAATGAATTTGATTTAATTATTTAAACTAGTCTTTCTTTTATTTGTAAATTAAAGGCACTTATTTAATTATTTCAACTATTTGGAAAGGGCAATAGTTTTATTTTATTGAGAATAGAATATGAAAGGGAAATGGATTTAGTGAATCCAAAATTAATTTATTTCTTTGTAATTGTTTTTCATGGTGTTATCCACTGATTGATGATGGATTTAGGAAATCCAAAA
Source organism: Sequoiadendron giganteum (assembly GCA_007115665.2). Classification (NCBI taxonomy): domain Eukaryota; kingdom Viridiplantae; phylum Streptophyta; class Pinopsida; order Cupressales; family Cupressaceae; genus Sequoiadendron; species Sequoiadendron giganteum. The sequence continues at coordinate 474,072,246 of CM021107.1, read as the reverse complement.
ATTATATTTGATGAATGACTTGAATTTTTTTGTAATTTTTCATCAAGTTATGTTTTGGGAAATGGGATTAAGTGTTAGTCCTAGATTGTAAGTCTTCCAGAGGATCTTGAGGATGAGGGTTGTCAATTCATTATGTCAACCAGTCATTTTTCCCTTGGGTAGTGCATGGTGTTTTTTCAATAATTACCCGGTTTCCACGAACGGGGATGTTTTGTACCTCCTTTGGAAGGAGTGGAATATGTGTTTTGTTGCCTCCAATTGTTGGAGTGAGTTCTATTATTTGTCCTCCTAGAGATGGAGTGGTGATGATACCTAGATTGTATGCACTTGTGATTCCCTTGGTGATTAGTTTTGTTTGTGTGTTGTCAAATAGAAGAGTGGCTTCCATTAGGGGGCAGAGCCCGTAAGAGGTAAGACTAGGTGACCTTTGGAAGTAGTTTAATCAAGTGATAATTAAATTAATGTACTTAGATGATTAGGATGCATTTCACACTAATCAAGATAATTTAGCCTCACTCATAGACATAAAGGTTCGTTTAGACTTGGGATGAGTGAGAAGGACTGAAATGGCATAGTCATCTATCTTGTCCTTACGAGAGGTATTTGATTCTGTATGAGTGAGCATGGGGGTTAGGATTCGGTTGAGGTCACCAGGATTACCGAAGCCTATGAAGAATTCTCAAAGGAGATCTCATGACTAACTGTGCGATGACACTCTGTCTAGGACAACAGTTGTTAATTGTTTTATGTGTATGGTTCTCTGAACATACTTGATCTATTTTATGTCTGGAAGCAATGTGACCTATGTCAGTGATGTGTGAGTTGTACTTGTTTAGTTCATTGGTTGGTTGTGTCAGTATGAGTCTACCTTTGGTTAGAGGTTGTAGATCTTTGTCCATGTTACATTGTTACTATCTCCTAGCATGGGGGGTGGGCCTTTGAGTACCACTTGGTTGGGTGGAACATGCACCATACACCGTTGGGTCCCCCTTTATCTTTAGTACTTGGTGGCGAGACATCCAATTGGACAGCTTACGGTTCTTGTTTTTAATTCAAGCATTGTCTTATTTCAAATTGTAATAAGTTATTATACCCCTCTTGTATTGACGAGGTGGAATTATGTAATTGTAACACTTTTGTATTATTACCTCATTCTGGGAATGAGTGATGTAAGTAGTTATTTAAGTTAATGAATGTATATCATGGATGTTTATCTCATTGTTGTATGTTGTATAAATGCTTATTTCTTAAAATAATTAAATGCAATGATTATAATGTTGTATGTTGTATGGGTTTAAGTAATCTCGGTTACGTAGCCTTAGGGGATGTTGTCGATTGTAGATGAACATGTATGTTTAATTCACTTTAATAAAAAAAAAATTGGCACGCTTTTATTGTGAATTGAAACTTCCTCTAGGGTTGCGTGGCGGGGCATTACAACTTGACTATGCATATGTTGCGCCCTTCGTACATTTTCTAAAGGACAATATTGATTTAGTAAATTCAACTTTAAGAAAATACATATCACACCTTTCACCTATGGTAGCCATGAGGATGAGTAGAAGTGTCTTGATATACATATGGATGGAAAATCCTATAATTTGCATGTTATACCTACTCTTTTTTATCATGGTATTTCTAGCACATTTCTTCTACCTCTTAGCAATTATATTCTTTCAAGAACGAGTCAAAATTGACTTTATAATTATCCTTCCCTGCTCATACCTATCATATTCTAAACTTCCCTTTGGATCTAATCAAATTTATGATGTTTCCCCTTTTTTCCTCCCCATTGCTATGCCTTTATTGCTTATGATTTTACATGACCTATTTTATGTTGCAACTTATACTTAATAATGGTTAAATGAATAAAATATAATTGTAAAGCCACATTCCTAAATGTCATTGTCTTTTAGTTCTATAATCTATGACATGCTTACCTTTCTTCTTATGCCTATGCTACAACGCTCTCTTGCCTATTTAATCTTCTCTATTCCAAAAAAAATCATCTCACACAACACATTTTCACATTTTCATTTGACAATTCCATTTGTGGTGTACTTTAATGTTATGTCTCACACAACACTTTTCCTCATGCTAGAGGCAACATTTTGTTGGCCCCCTATTTTGAACTCAAATGAACACAAATTTCAAACATTGCTAAACGCATTTTAAGCCAACACATTGCGAAATCCAATTATCCTCTAATTCTTAAAATCTCTCCTTCCTTTCCTCAAATCAAACACATATTTTCACACATAATCAATTTGAGGGAGGTCATATATTCTAGGTTTCACATAGAGGACAACTTGGTCATGCCTATATGACTACAACCTAGGTTCAACAAATATAACAATAATTCTTAAAATTATGCAAATTGTTTACAAGTATATCTTCATTTTGTATGTTGATTCGTTGCTCTCTATGTTTTTCATAACCAAATACATTGCTCAAGAAAAGGCAAGAGAAATGAATTCAAGCAAGCTCTTTTGTGTCCTTTGAGTCAGATACGTAGACATTGCTCAAGAGGTGATGAAAAATAACATCAAGCAAACTCTTTTTCTTTCTTCAAGTCAAGTATATCAGTTACAAGTTTAGTTTTACTAAAATATACTCGATCGATTGTAGCACCTATGCATTCTAAAGTGAGGGATATGCCAAGTGCATACTTTGCACTTTTCTCTCATTTAGCACTCATTCTCAACACTTTGTTTAATAAATTCAACATTAATCATTTCTAACTATTTGGCACTCTAACAATTGCACCACATCTCACTATCAACTCCTTGAATACCTAAACACTGTCTCTTTTCACTACCTACCATTCTACCATCATGGACACTATTGTGCCCACAATTATTTCCTCTAGATGGGATCATGTACAATCATGTCTACAATGTTCAAAAACCAAATTTTCTTATTTTAGCTCATGTCTTCCCATTTCAATTTACAGGTCAATCTTATTTCACACCCAAACAACCATAAACAATCATATTATAGGACAACAAACTCACAAGAGAAAAACACACATACTTTGAAGCAACAACACACAATAAGCACTTTTATAGTAGAGCCTCCATTGTTGTATTTTATAGAAAAGCTTCTATTATTATATTTTATGATGATGTGCATTCATCATTACTTGGGATTCACTTATGCACAATTCCAAGGTAACTCCACTCTATTTATTAAATCAAATTTGAAGATTTAACTGAAGCAAGCCACCAATGCCTATAACACCAACACAACCCAAACAAATCAAATTTATTTATAGGTATGGATTGTATGGTTGAATAGCATACACGAAAAGATGAAATTGTGCCAAAGAGCATGTTATATTATGCTTTTATTTAGATTCTAGATTTAAAAGAACACTTTTTAATTGAAAATATAATTAAGTTTTCTCTAGTTAACCTATTTTGATTGCTATAACAGGACTATGTTGTTAGCTCCTAATGGAGACAGTTTTAAATAATCTAAAGTCAATGTTGTTTTGGTTCCTTCCTAAATCCCTCATGCCAAAATGCCAAATAACAATTGGTTGTTGCCTGGCTGTTAGGTTAATAATGTATCTCTACTCTTGGTTAGATTTTTGATGGTCATGGTACCTCTACTGTAACAAATTTCCCCATGGGTATGATACGATTAAGACTTTCAATTTTATTTGGATTACTACGAGTTTGATTGCAAACCAAGAAAGGATTCTTTGTTTAAATTTTGTGCCCATCGCCAAAACCATAGCTTATCTTAGGCTGCATTGTGATATACTCTCTTTTACCCTCATCCAACACTATAACGCAATGGACATTGTGCAACACAGCAATATATATGGTCAACTTCAAGCCATTTGAGAGATATTTAACTCCTTTTTGTCTTGCTTCCTTTCATTGACTTAAATTTTGACAACTAGATGGGAAAAAAACAATTTAATAGCTTACCATTATCTTTTCAAATTAGTGTTTGTAATTTAAAATCTCTATACCTTATGATTTGGTTTTCCTGTGTTTACAAGGTATGTTCTGTATGTAACCTATTTTTTCCTTGGTTATGAACGTTAAGTTATTGAAGGATTTTTATGGCCACGGAAGTTGGGCAGTATGGTAAGTCTTGGAAATCATGTAGGCTCCATAGGGGGCTCAACAAAAAAATAAAAAGGAGAAGTTAAAAAAAGAAGGGGAAGAAGAGAGGTTTTTGTAGACTATTGTTACTGAATGTGAAGTGAATGAATGAGATTGTTGTCGTTAATGTTAAGGAGTTAGTTCAAAATATTGTCATTGATGTCAAAAATGTATAGGATAAATCTTTGTCATTGATGTCAAGAAGGAATTCGTTGTCCAAAATATCGTCATTGATGTCAAAAACACATAAGATAAATCTCTGTCATTGAAGGCGAGATTGTTGACAAATTTATTATTATTGATGTCAAAGGATAAAAATATTGAATGAAAGACATTGAATAAGATCAAAGGTCACTAATTGTTTCAAAACCAAATGACACTATTTGAAGGTGATTAAAGACAAGTTTTGAGACATTAAAAATGTGAAAAGACAAATTTATTCATTGTTAAATTCAAATTATGAAAGAAACATTTATAATCTGATTTGTATGAGAAGCCGACCTTCTTCATTATAAACATATCATATTCATGCTGGCCAACCCATACTTTGGTGCCTTCTTTGCTCCATGAAATATAAAAATAAAATAAACTAAACCTTTAACTCATATTTGGCTGGCTTGCTTTGGTGCTTATGAAGACAAGACATACGTAAATATATTTCAAATGAAAGAGGAGGAAGTGATTAATGATAATGAGCAGCGATTAATATATAAAGTTCAGCGATTAGCATTTTCAAGAGCAGTGATCTTTAAATGTGGTAAGGCAGCAATTAGAGTTTATGAAATACAACGATTCATATTATTTAAAGAAAGCAGCGATTAAGATTCATTATAAGGCAGTAAGTGTAATTAAGAAGAATGTGATTTAAGAGGGGTCGTGATTATCTTTAAGGAAGTTTTTGAAGATAATTAAAAGTGTTTAAAAGATAGCGATCAGTATAAAGGAATGTTTAACAAAAGGTCATGTCTATTTGTGATGTTATCTCTTTTCAAAGGTGTAATGTTTCTTTTTGGGACTGCTCTAAATCTTATCTTAGAATCACAAGTTTCAATATAGTTAAGGTTATGATTTATCAATTAAATGCTTTAAGTAAGATAGATCTTGATTTAGGTCTTGCAATCATGTTAAATAATATTAGAATATAATTCATATGATCAAGTATATATAAATATTTGAACCATGTAAATACATAATTATCAAACTACACCATATCCATAATGCATAATGGGAGTTTAATCATAATAGGAATTGGATAGGAAACATGATAAGTCCACCCGAAACTATCACAGCTAAGCCCAAGAGTGGATATACCATCCCTCTTGGCCTCAAGTGGTAGACCCCCGGTCATCCACATGGAGTGGTCTACTTAGTGGGTAAACTTGTATCTGCATTCCCTATCCATGTTGCCTTATCCATCCTTCTTATGATTGAGACTCCTTAAATCCTTCCCAACAACCCATCCATGTAGAGATTGGAGAAGCTACAATAGGAGGCCCGTGTATTCCTCTTTCTAAACCCAAGAGAGGTCACTCACCCCCTTGGCCCCAACTGGTAGACCCCCAGACGTTCACATGGGGTGGTCTACTTAGAAAGCAATCTAGTATATGCTCACCCTACTCGTACTTCCCCTTACTTCTCCCATGGTTACTTGGTGAGAATTATGAACACTGTAATGTCCCCCTTTTTGGCGTGATCTTGTTTGACGTGTGTTAGCCCTTTATTGGACCCTTGTGGGCTAGCCAGTTTGGTTAGAGGGTCAGTGATATTTTTTGGAGAGTTTGATCGTTTTGGTTTCCAGAGCCCAGTGACTGGTTCATAGCAGGCGTTGGCATTTCAGGAGTTCACAGCTTCTGACGGCACAGGAATATTCTGAGTTTTGAGCGAGTTATGGAATTTTAAGTGATTAAGTTAATTATTTAACTTAATGCCTTTTTATTAAAGTCACATCGACTTTAATATATTTTATATCACTTAAAATGTTCAAAAAGGAGATTTAATATTTTAATGACTTAAAATATTAAAAGTGCGCTCAAGTATTAAGTTTTGACTATTGAAAAGACTTAATAAAATATTAAAAGATTTAAATGATTGCAAAATGGCGTATCTTCTTGGAAATGCGTGCCATTTAGGTATAAACCAATCTTTGGCAATAAAAAAACTCATCTTTTGACAATTTCACTTTGCCTTGTGCTATTTTCTCCTGTGACCAGGGTTTGAACATTTGTCCATTGAGGAACGATAACTCTTCAGTGTTGAGTGCTTTTGAGGCTGTCAAAGATCAGCTGAATCAATACAGTTGAGAGCTTCACACAGAGGTTCTACAAATACAGACAGAGGTTTTATATATTCAGATTTCTTATTGTTTGCAAATAAATGAGGGTTTCTTCATCATGAGGCGTCCTCTTCAGCAACTCTTCAGTTATCATCTTTGTTTCTTCAGCAGTTGACTTGGCTGTACTTTTTTCCTTGGGTTTTGTGCTTCTCTGGAAAAGGCATGTGAAGGGAACTTGATAAAACGCCTTCCTCTTTGCTCTTCTTCGTGCTTCTACTTTGGCGTCTACTACTACCAGGCCATTGTATCTCATTTCTGAGTGGGAGAATCCAGATTTGGAGCTTGGGCGAGCTTATTTGCTTGAATTCCTCATTTCCGGCTGTCAAATTGGCTTATATCTGTAATTAAATAATCTGGAGATATTTCGGTATGTTTATCATTCTCAATCTATTTGTTGGAGTTAAATAATATCTTCTGTACTTTCTTTTTGAAGAAATTAGAGCAAATTCACATTTTATGAGCAATTATGATGTGCGCCCCTTCTCTTCTGTCTATCAAACATTCTCTAAAAAATTAAATAACACATAGAGACTTAAGAAAATAAGGGTTTTGAGCTGAGAGCCAGCAGGGCTCATCCCAATGGTATCAGAGCATTAATCCTGCTAGCTTGTGGGAAAAACATTTCTATGTGGCCACACTAGAACAGGTTTGACAGGTACTACGCACGCAGGGGTCCCAGAAATCAGCGAAATACTTTTGAACCATTTCAGGCCCCTCCATTGGACGAACAGGAAGAAGATTTTGATTTTGATAATATGGCTGAAAGGAATGATGATGCTCGTCTTAATGACAGAGACAGAGAGGCCAGGGGTGTATTGAGAGGCCTTGTTGCAGGTCAAGAACAGGTGGCGAACATCCTCCAGCAACTAAGTACCAATGTCCAGAATTTGAGTATTCAAAGAAGGCCTAATCGAGATCTAGATCAGGAAGGTAGTGTACATGGAGATAGACAGAGGATAGTTACTCCAATACGCACCTATGACAGGCCTACTAGGCCAACATTTATCATAAATGATCCTGTTGAGGAGAATGCGGCTGAGGGAGGTGATGTGAATTTTGCAGATAACATCATGACACAACATGATGAGTGGGATGCTTTGCCCCAAAGAGTTAAGGATCACCTTAACTTCGACAGGTTTCTGAGCCAAAAAAGAGATCATGGCAGGAACAAGACAGATACGAGGCCTGACAATAGGTATAATGATCTAAGGCAGGCTACCAACAAACTTACCTTAACTAATTTTGATGGCATTGGAAAAGTTACAGCTCGAGCCTGGGTGAGCAAACTAGACACTTTTTTGACACTACGTCCAATGGCTGAAGAGGATGCTATAAGATTTGTAGCACTTCACTTGGATGGCGTGGCACATGATTGGTGGCACCATGGCATGGTCACACTCCATCATGATAGGATCACTTCTTACCAGGAATTCACTGACAGATTGGTTGAGAGGTTTGATAGGCGTGATCCAGAACTTTACTTCAAAGACCTTGCTTAGTTGAAGCAGTTGGGTAGCTTGGAGTCTTATATTGGTGAGTTTCAGAAGCTCTCGATCATGGTTACCGGAATCTCAGAGAGGAGACTTGTCATTCTTTTTGTAGAAGGTCTCCATGAGCCAATGAAAGGTTGGATCAAGGCATTCGATCCACCTACCTTGCACGAGGCTATGAGAAAAGCTCGTAGCATGGAACTTACAACTTCATGTGGTAAGTTCACTTCAAATGTAGAAGCATCTTCATCCTACAATGATAGCAAAGTAGTATCTAAGAATTCAGAAATTGTTGATGATAAAAGGAAGTTTGCAGCTCCTTTGGATAGAGAGACGATCAATGATTTATGTAGGAAGAAGCTTTGCTTTTATTGCAAGGGTCCGTATGATTTTAATCATGACTGTCCCCTCAAGCCTAAAGGTCAAAATAGGAAAATGGAGTGGTTTTATGAGGATGATGACTTTGCTGATTTAATGGACCAGCAAGCTAGTATGGCGGATGGGAGCATGCGTTCTATCTTTCTTGTTAGTGAGGAAAGTGAGAAGATGGAACATGAAAGTTTTGAGGAAGATTATGATTCTGCTTCTTTTTCCAGGGGGCTAGGGGTGTTTGATTGGAATCGGAACAATTATGAGGCTCAGTTTGTAAACAATCCTCTTTTTAAGGCAGATGTTTCATTGTCTCATGATAATCCGCTCTTTGAGGTGGATGATGATTCTATTCTTGACCCTAATTTAGGGGTGAGCATTGATCGTAGTATCGGGAATTCTGTCAGTGCATTAGGATTTCAGACAAGGCTTATTGAGGAGTTACATAATGTGTACATGGTTAGGAGTATTCACAGTGTTACTTTCACTCTTAATGTACATGATCCGTTTCAGATGCATAGTTACGGTATGCACATGTTAGACATGTTGGATGATAGCATATCTTGTGGAGTGGTAGGGAGCAGGTGTTGTCAGCAGTTTGACTTGCTTTCTTGTGAGTTCCTCTCTCCTGTGACAGATGGTCTTGAGATTGACAAAGTATTACATGATGATCCAGTTGATCTGATATGGAAGTTTCAGGGGACATTTGTTGACAGTAGGGACATTACACGACACTATCCTTGGGATCCTAGTAGAGTGGTGTATTTGTTGTTGTTGAGATTGCTTGAGGACAAGCAATTTCAGGGAAGGCGGACTATAATGTCCCCCTTTTTGGCGTGATCTTGTTTGACGTGTGTTAGCCCTTTATTGGACCCTTGTGGGCTAGCCAGTTTGGTTAGAGGGTCAGTGATATTTTTTGGAGAGTTTGATCGTTTTGGTTTTCAGAGCCCAGTGACTGGTTCACAGCAGGTGTTGGCATTTCAGGAGTTCACAGCTTCTGATGGCACAGGAATATTCTAAGTTTTGAGCGAGTTATGGAATTTTAAGTGATTAAGTTAATTATTTAACTTAATGCCTTTTTATTAAAGTCACATCGATTTTAATATTTTATATCACTTAAAATGTTCAAAAAGGAGATTTAATATTTTAATGACTTAAAATATTAAAAGTGCGCTCAAGTATTAAGTTTTGACTATTGAAAAGACTTAATAAAATATTAAAAGATTTAAATGATTGCAAAATGGCGTATCTTCTTGGAAATGCGTGCCATTTAGGTATAAACCAATCTTTGGCAATAAAAAACTCATCTTTTGACAATTTCACTTTGCCTTGTGCTATTTTCTCCTGTGCATTCTCCTGTGACCAGGGTTTGAACATTTGTCCATTGAGGAACGATAATTCTTCAGTGTTGAGTGCTTTTGACGCTGTGAAAGATCAGCTGAATCAGTACAGTTGAGAGCTTCACATAGAGGTTCTACAGATACAGACATAGGTTTTATATATTCAGATTTCTTATTGTTTGCAAATAAATGAGGGTTTCTTCATCATGAGGCGTCCTCTTCAGCAACTCTTCAGTTATCATCTTTGTTTCTTCAGCAGTTGACTTGGCCGTACTTTTTGCCTTTGGTTTTGTGCTTCTCTGGAAAAGGCGTGTGAAGGGAACTTGATAAAACGCCTTCCTCTTTGCTCTTCTTTGTGCTTCTACTTTGGCGTCTACTACTACCAGGCCATTGTATCTCATTTCTGAGTGGGAGAATCCAGATCTGGAGCTTGGGCGAGCTTATTTGCTTGAATTCCTCATTTCCGGCTATCAAACTGGCTTATATCTTTAATTAAATAATCTGGAGATATTTCGGTATGTTTATCATTCTCAATCTATTTGTTGGAGTTAAATAATATCTTCTGTACTTTCTTTTTGAAGAAATTAGAGCAAATTCACATTTTATGAGCAATTATGATGTGCGCCCCTTCTCTTCTGTCTATTAAACATTCTCTAAAAAATTAAATAACACATAAAGACTTAAGAAACTAAGGGTTTTGAGCTGAGAGCCAGCAGGGCTCATCACAAACACAACAATATAATCCAATTCCATAGAGATTAATAAGCATATCATCATTCACCATATACATTATAGTGCATACACAATGCTTTGCTAAAATATAAACTATTATATTCTAAGATGCAAATATATTAATGATTACTGACTTTTGCCCTTGTTGTTGAGTGTAGATAATTATGTTTGATCTGCTCCAATTGCCTTATTGTTTGATCTGTTCTTAACATTAAGAAGATATTGTTTAGTGTAAATCAAACGAATAAGAATCTATTATCCATATTCATATTAAAGAATCATAATAGGCTCAATAATTGTTGCAAGCATCATTATTGCATAATCAGATATAATCCACACACATGTGTGTGTGTGTGTATAATACCAATTGTAATGTCCCCTTTTGGGACTGCCCAAATCTTGCCTTAGAATCACAAGTTTCAATGTAATTAGGGTTATAACTTACCAATTAAATGCTTTAAGTAAGATAAATATTGGTTTAGGCCCTGCAATCATGTTAGATAATATTAGAATATAGTTCATATGATCAAACATATATAAATATTTGAACCATGTAAATACATAACTATTAAACTACACCATATCCATAATGCATAATGGGAGTTTAATCATACTAAGAAATGGATAGGAAACATGATAAGTCATAAGTCCGCCCAAAGCTATCCCAACTCATCCCAAGAGTGGATATACCATCCCTCTTCACCCCAAATAGGAAACTCCCAATCATACACATGGAGTGGTCTACTTAGTGGGTAAACTTGTATCTGCATTCCCTATCCATGTTGCCTTATCCATCCTTCTTATGATTGAGACTCCTTGAATCCTTCCCAACAACCCACCCATGTAGAGATTGGGGAAAGCTACAATAGGAGGCCCGTAGATTCCTCTTTCTAAACCACATGCTACACAAGTTTCCATAATACATTTCCCCAATAGGAAGGATATCGGTGCATTGCACACTACACCGAGGGTCCTACCCTTTCTACTGGTTTTCTGCATTATTGGATTGACAATACCTAACATCAACTCTTGGGTAGATTAGCAATCACAACCCAAAATCAAACTTTACTTAAATGACATTTACACACAGATATATCCATTTTCAATAAGAATCATTTAAAACGACATAGGATTCTAATGCATAATGGGAGTTTAATCATACAAATAATCTATTATCCATATTCATTTTAAAGAATCATAATAGGCTCAATAATTGTTGCAAGCATCATTATTGCATAATCAGATATAATCCACACACATATGTGTGTGTATGTATATAAATATATATATGTGTGTGTATGTATATATATAATACCAATTGTAATGTCCCCTTTTGGGACTGCCCTAAATCTTGCCTTAACATTAAGAAGATATTGTTTAGTGTAAATCAAACGAATAAGAATCTATTATCCATATTCATATTAAAGAATCATAATAGGCTCAATAATTTTTGCAAGCATCATTATTGCATAATCAGATATAATCCACACACATATGTGTGTGTGTGTGTGTGTGCATATATATATAATACCAATTGTAATGTCCCTTTTTGGGACTGCCCTAAATCTTGTTTGGTGTAAATCAAACGAATAAGAATCTATTATCCATATTCATATTAAAGAATCATAATAGGCTCAATAATTGTTGCAAGCATCATTATTGCATAATCAGATATAATCCACGCACATATGTGTGTGTGTGTGTGTGTGTGTGTGTGTATAATACCAATTGTAATGTCCCCTTTAGGGACTACCCTAAATCTTGCCTTAACATTAAGAAGATATTGTTTAGTGTAAATCAAACAAATAAGAATCTATTATCCATATTCATATTAAAGAATCATAATAGGCTCAATAATTGTTGCAAGCATCATTATTGCATAATCAAATATAAACCACACACATGTGTGTGTGTGTGTGTATGTGTGTGTGTGTGTGTGTGTGTGTGTGTGTGTGTGTGTGTGTGTGTGTGTGTGTGTGTGTGTGTGTGTGTGTGTGTGTGTAATACCAATTGTAATGTCCCCTTTTGGGACTACCGTAAATCTTGCCTTAACATTAAGAAGATATTGTTTAGTGTAAATCAAACTGTAAATGTAATCAAATCTTTATCAAATTTGGGATCCTAAAACTAAGATCTGAAATTCTAAGACAAAGATGTTTCCAGATTTCTTCTTATACTCGAATGTGCTGATTGCAGAATATTTATTGATTTCGATGTTTGCATATCAGACAAGGATCCACCATAAGTATGTGAGGAGAACCCGCCTCTAAGAGACGCGTCTCTTGAGAGGACGTGTCTCCACACGTGGAGACATGTCCGCTCAAGGGACGTGTCCTTTGGGCGCGCAGGTTACTTTGACAATTTTGTTTGTCATGTGGTTAGTATATCTAACACATATACAACCTTCAATACTTAGGTAGATATTAAATGAATTCCAATTTACATTAAATGTGAAATTCTAACATCTATTTATTTCGAATTTATATATATGCTCATAAATTCGATTTCCAAAAATATGTATAATAAGGATATTCTTTGATCACATATAAATAATGAAGATGCTTTCAGCATTCGTTATTTATATCTGACCGAAGCTATCATCCATTAACACTCCCTCTTAGCTAGGGAAGATATTTCAAATCAAATAAGTTGAGACATCACCTTAACACGTGATATCTAAGATATGGTATGATTTCTCAATATTGTCAAGTCAAATGACATTCTTCATAACACATCTTTATTATGGTATGTGCACTGACATCAAGTCACATGATGTCTACCATAATTCATGGCATGTCCACGGATATAAATATCCACCATGATTATCTCTTAAGGATCACCATGATCTACAGATGATATCAAGTTTCATGATATCAATCAAAGTGTCCAAGAGATACTATCATGACATGTCCACATATATCAAGTCACATGATATCTATCATGATAGTTTATCATTGTAGAGTCGTCACTTTACAATGTGAAATACAAGTGCTCATTATTAGAAAGATCGTCACCTTTCAATAATGTACACAAGGGGAGTAGGCCCATAAAGTCATGGAGTCACACACATGACAAAAGAGTTTACACACATTAAACATATTTCTATATTAGTACAATTTATAAACAATTTGTATTTCAAACATAAATAACAAATTACATTTCAACCATACCAAGTTTCTTCTTGAAGTGCTCTACCTTGACTCGGGAGAGAGGCTTGGTGAGAATGTCTGCAGTTTGATCATTTGTACTGATATACTCCAACTGAATCACTTTCCTTTCCACCATATCTCTTACATAAAGATAGGGGATCTCAATATGCTTAGATCTATCATGAAAGATAGGATTCACAGAGAGTTTGATGCAACTCTGATTATCACAATGAATAATTGTAGGATTCAAGGGCTTACCAAAGAGTCTCATAAGCAATTTACGAAGCCAAACTACTTCTCTTGCTCCCATTGAGGCTGCAATGTATTCAACTTCTGTTGAGCTCTGTGCAACTGAAGATTGTTTTCTGCAAATCCAGGAGATCATAGCCTATCCTAAACTGAAGCAACATCCTGATGTGCTTTTTCGATCGGTTACACTTCCAGCCCAATCTGAATCAGAGTACCCATGTAGATCTAGTTGATCATTCTTATAGAGAAGACTATATCCAATAGTGCCTTGAAGATATCTCAAAACATGTTTCACAGCCATTAAGTGAATTTCCTTTGGCTCACACATGAACTGGCTGAGAACATTCACTGCATAGCAAATATCAGGTCTGGTGTTAACCAGATACATCAAGGATCCAACCATCTACCTGTAAAGGGTTGAATCTGCACTTTTGGATTCTGTTGTTGCTTCTTTCAATTTGTGAAGGTTGGTTTCCATAGGTGTAGACATCGGTCTACAATCCAACATTCCAAATCTCTTCAGAATATCAATTGTATACTTCCCTTGGTTTAGTATAATGCCCTCTGATTTCTTCCATACTTCTAAACCTAGGAAGTAGTGTAGAATGCCCAAGTCTTTCATGTCAAATTCAAAAATTGGATCCTGCTTCCCTTGAGCAATGAGGTGATCTTCTCCTGTTATCAGAAGGTCATCAACATATAAAATAATTATTAGCATATCACCTTTGATTACCTTGAAGTAGAGATTGGAGTCAGCATCATTCTTGGAAAATCCTAATCCCAAGAGATAGCTATCAATTCTTTCATACCAGACCCTGGGAGCTTGTTTAAGTACATAGAGAGCTTTCTTCAGCCTACACACATGTGAGTTAGATTTATGTATCACAAAACCTTCAGGATGTTCCAGATAGACTTCCTCTTCAATGGTTCCATTCAGGAAGGCAGTTTTCACATCCATTTGATGGATCTTCCAGCCTTTAGCTACTGCAATGGCTAAAACTGCTCTCACTGATGTGTAACGGGCAACAGGTGCAAATATTTCTTCATAATCAATGCCTTCCTTTTGAGAAAAACCTCTAGCCACAAAACGTGCTTTATGTTTTTCTATACTGCCATCAGCAACATGCTTGATTTTGAAGAGCCATTTAGAAGAGACAACAGATTTCTCTTTTGGTCTAGGCACTATATCCCATACATCATTCTTTAGGATGGACTGATATTCCTCCGTCATTGCATCCTTCCAAGCTTGATGTCTGAAGGCTTATGTAACACTTGCAGGTTCTGATTTTATGATGTTGTTCATTAAAACATCATAGCTAGAGAACCGTTTGGGTCTTTTACTCTCCCTGAATGTTCCTTTGGGTGTTGTATGATCCTCGACTTCTTTGATCATCTTTCTGGCCCAAAGTGGTCTCTTTTTGCCATTGTCATTTGTATTCTCATCTAAATTAGAAGGTAGTTCATGTGGCATTTCCTCAGGATGCTCCCTCTGAATCTCAGGAGCAGGTTCCTCTTCAGGTACTCTAGGGGAATAGGTTTCTATCTCACTAGAACTTCTTGCCCTCTTGAATGCAATGTCTTCTTCAAAGATGACATCTCTGCTCAATTCGATTTGTTTCTGCCCGGGTATGAATATCCTGTAGGCTTTGGAGGTTTCACTATAACCCACAAATACTCCCTTCTTTCCAGAAGGTTCTAACTTGAATCTCTTCTCTTTGAGCACATGAATATAGACAGGACACCCAAAGATCCTAAAGTGAATAATGTCAGGTCTTATGCCGGTAAAGGCTTCTTTAGGAGTTTTGTTATCAAGATGAGAATGAGGCATCTATTTTGGATATAGACAGCAGTCCTAGAGGCTTCTGCCCAAAAAGAAGTTTCAATGTTTTGGTCTAGTAACATTTCCTTGGCAACTTCTACAATGGTTCTATTTTTTCTTTCAGCAACCCCATTTTGTTGAGGGTTGTAGGCAGCTGTGAACTCCCTCTTAATTCTAGTACTCATGCAGAATTATTTAAAGATCTCAGAGGTGTATTCTTTCCCATTGTCTGTCCTTAAGGTTTTTAATTTCTTCCCGGAGAAGTTTTCAGTGAGGGCTTTAAACTCCTTAAACCTTTTGAGGATTTCTATTGACTCTTTACATTTAAGGAAATAGATCCAGGTTTTCCTAGAGAAGTCATCTACAAATATGACATAGTATAGACATCCTGCTTTAGAGGGTACATACATGGGTCCACATAAGTTTGAGTGAACTAGTTCTAACACATTTAGGGTTTTGCTCACACTATTGGGAAAGGACCCCTTTGTATTCTTTCCTAAGGCATAACCTTTGCAAGTTACTTCATGAGATGGTTTTAACTTAGGTAAGCTTGTTACAAGTTTTTCCATAGCAGGTAGGGCATGGAAATGAAGGTGTCCTAATCTTCTATGCCAAATCTCATTTAAATCAAAGGTGTCAAGGGTAAGGGCTTGTTTAACTTCAGTGCATAGTTTGTAGAGGTACCCTTGTCTTACACCTATGGTTTGGGCTTTCTTGATTGTTGAGTTCTTAGGCCATGCTAAAAATTTCCCATCCACAAAGGTAACTCTATATCCATTGTCTTCAAGGGCAGAGATGGATATTAGATTCCTCTTAATTCTAGGTACAAATAGGACTCCAATAAGTTGAAGAGAAAGACCAGATTTTAGTTTGATGGAGCAAGTTCCAACCCCTTTTACAGGGTATGTAGAATCATCCCCAATGGTTACTACTTCATCAGACCTTTCAGTCATAGTGTCCAGGTGTTCTTTGAATCATGTGATGTGTCTGGAAGAACCACTATCTATTACCCAGTTGTGGGTGTTGTTAGATGTTTGGCTGGATAAGGCTGAATAGAACACAAAGTTCTCAGATTCATGATCTGAATTTGTCTTTCCTACTTTGGAAAAAGTTGCTTGTTGCTTTGATCTATCAGGGCACTTCATTGCATAGTGACCATATTGATCACATCTAAAGCATTGCACTTGAGAGATGTCTTTTTTCTTAGAAGATCCCTTTCCATTGGGATTTCTCTTTCTTTTAAAAGATCCTCTCTTGTAGGGGTTTTTCTTGTTCCTTTTAATAGACGATGTGTTGAGTACATGAATGTCTTCATCCATGTTCTTCTATTTATTTTCCTTAGTGGAGAGTCTTGTTTCCTCTTGAAGGCAATCATTTCTTAGCCTATCAAACTTGGGGAGCTTAGATCTCACACTTATTCCTTGAACAGATGACTCCCATGAGTTGGGTAGGCCTCCTAGTGCAATTAGGGTTAACTCTTTGCTATCAATTTGATATCCAATTGTGGATAATTGATCCCTGAGTTCAGCGATCCTCATAAAGTATGCATTAATTGACTCTCCTTTGTTTATTTGAGCATTGTTGATTTGCCTCTTTAATGCAAGAGTCCTACTGGTGTTGTTGATCTCATAGGTACTCTCAAGGGATTTGAACATATGATATGCAGTTTCATGTTTTGCTAAGATAGGCACTATATGATCCCTAACTGCATCTACTAGGATTTTTATGGCTCTTTCATTGTTTTCAATCCATTGATTTTTCTCAGGTTTAGCCTCTGGTTCCCTTTTATTTTCTCTCACAAGTGAGTCTAGTTTATTCTCTTTTAAGATCATCATGATTCTAAATTTCCATGATGTAAAGTTATCTGCTCTTGCAAGACGATCTTCAAATCTGATCACACTTGACATTATGAAGAATGTGATGTGAATTCGATTTTTAGAAGTTACGAATTTATGGAGTAATCTGATTTTAGATTTGATTTGGATTCACACAATGTGGCTCTGATACCATGTAAATGTAATCAAATCTTTATCAAATTTGGGATCCTAAAACTAAGATATAAACTAAGGTTTGAAATTCTAAGACAAAGATGTTTCCAGATTTCTTCTTATACTCGAATCTGTTGATAGCAGAACATTTATTGATTTTGATGTTTGCATATCAGACAAGGATCCACCATAACTATGTGAGGAGAACTCACCTCTAAGAGACGTGTCTCTTGAGAGGATGTGTCTCCACACGTGGAGACATGTTCGCTCAAGGGATGTGTCCTTTGGGCTAATAGGTTACTTTGACAATTCCGTTTGTCATGTGGTTAGTATATCTAACACATATACAACCTTCAATACTTAGGTAGATATTAAATGAATTCTGATTTACATTAAATGCGAATTTCTAACATCTATTTATTTCGAATTTATATATATGCTCATAAATTCGATTTCCAAAAATATGTATAATAAGGATATTCTTTTATCACATATAAATAATGAAGATGCTTTCAACATTCGTTATTTATATCTGACCGAAGCTATCATCCATTAACACAAACGAATAAGAATCTATTATCCATATTCATATTAAAGAATCATAATAGGCTCAATAATTGGTGCAAGTATCATTATTGCGTAATCAAATATAATCCACACACACACACACATGTGTGTGTGTGTGTGTGTATACATATATAATACCAATTGTAATGTCCCCTTTTGGGACTGCCCTAAATGCTTTAAGTAAGATAAATATTGGTTGAGGTCCTGCAATCATGTTAGATAATATTAGAATATAATTCATATGATCAAACATATATAAATATTTGAACCATGTAAATAGATAACTATTAAACTACACCATATCCATAATGCATAATGGGAGTTTAATCATACTAAGAAATGGATAGGAAACATGATAAGTCCGCCTAAAGCTATCCCAGCTAAGTCCAAGAGTGGATATACCATCCCTCTTGGCCCCAACTAGCAGACTCCCAATCATACACATGGAGTGGTCTACTTAGTGGGTAAACTTGTATTTGCATTCCCTATCCATGTTGCCTTATCCATCCTTCTTGTGATTGAGACTCCTTGAATCCTTCCCAACAACACATCCATGTAGAGATTGGGGAAAGCTACAATAGGAGGCCCGTAGATTCCTCTTTCTAAACCACATCCTACACAATCACCCCAAACAAATGCTATACAAGTGTCCATAATATATTTCCCCAGTAGGAAGGATATCGGTGCATTGCTCACTACACCGAGGTTCCTACCCTTTCTATTGGTTTTCTGCATTATTGGACTGACAATACCTAACGTCAACTCCTAGGTAGATTAGCAATCACAACCCAAAATCAAACTTTACTTAAATGATATTTACACACAGATATATTGATTTTCAATGAGAATCATTTAAAATGACAGGATTCTAATGCATAATGGGAGTTTAATCATACTAGGAAATGGATAGGAAACATGATAAGTCCGCCCAAAGCTATCCCAGCTAAGCCCAAGAGTGGATATATCATCCCTCTTGGCCCCAACTAGTAAAATCCCAATCATACACATGGAGTGGTCTACTTAGTGGGTAAACTTGTATCTGCATTCCCTATCCATGTTGCCTTATCCATCCTTCTTATGATTGAGACTCCTTGAATCCTTCCCAACAACCCATCTATGTAGAGATTGGGGAAAGCTACAATAGGAGGCCCGTAGATTCCTCTTTCTAAACCACATGCTACACAATCACCCCAAACACATGCTACAGAATCACCCCAAACACATGCTACACAAGTGTCCATAATACATTTCCCTAGTAGGAAGGATATCGGTGCATTGCGCACTACACCGAGGGTCCTACCCTTTCCATTGGTTTTCTGCATTACTGGACTGACAATACCTAACGTAATCTCTTGGGTAGATTAGCAATCACAACCCATAATCAAACTTTACTTAAATGACATTTACACACCAATATATCCATTTTCAATAAGAATCATTTAAAACAACATAGGATTCTAAGCATCTTTAGTATTTAAACTTTACTTATTTTTTCCCTTGTTGCTGAGTGTAGATAATTATGTTTGATCTTCTCCAATTGCCTTATTGTTTGATCTGTTCATAACATTAAGAAGATATTGTTTAGTTTCAATCAAATGAATAAGAATCTATTATCCATATTCATATTAAAGAATCATAATAGGCTCAATAATTGTTGCAAGCATCATTATTGCATAATCAGATATAATCCACACACATATGTGTGTGTGTGTGTATGTATATATATATATATAAACCAATTGTATTGTCCCCTTTTGGGATTGCCCTAATTCTTGCCTTAGAATCACAAGTTTCAATGTAGTTAGGGTTATAACTTACCAATTAAATGCTTTAAGTAAGATAAATATTGGTTTAGGTGCTACAATCATGTTGGATAATATTAGAATATAATTCATATGATCAAACATATATAAATATTTGAACCATGTAAATACATAACTATTAAACTACACCATATCCATAATGCATAATGGGAGTTTAATCATACTAAGAAATGGATAGGAAACATGATAAGTCTGCCCAAAGCTATCCAAGCTAAGCCCA
The DNA here is from genome assembly GCA_007115665.2 of Sequoiadendron giganteum. Taxonomy (NCBI): domain Eukaryota; kingdom Viridiplantae; phylum Streptophyta; class Pinopsida; order Cupressales; family Cupressaceae; genus Sequoiadendron; species Sequoiadendron giganteum. The sequence goes on along the minus strand of CM021107.1, from coordinate 474,052,050 downwards.
AGAGTGGATATACCATCCCTCTTGGCCCCAACTAGCAGACTCCCAATCATCCACATGGAGTGGTCTACTTAGTGGGTAAACTTGTATATGCATTCCCTATCCATGTTTCCTTATCCATCCTTCTTATGATTGAGACTCCTTTAATCCTTCCCAACAACCCATCCATGTAGAGATTGGGGAAAGCTACAATAGGAGGCCCGTAGATTCCTCTTTCTAAACCACATGCTACACAATCACCCCAAGCACATGCTACACAAGTGTCCATAATACATTTCCCCAGTAGGAAGGCTATCGGTGCATTGCACACTACACCGAGGGTCCTACCCTTTCTACTGGTTTTATGCATTATTGGACTAACAATACCTAACGTCAACTCTTGGGTAGATTAGCAATCACAACCCAATATCAAATTGTACTTAAATGAAATTTACACAGATATATCCATTTTCAATAAGAATCATTTAAAACGACATAGGATTCTTAGCATCTTTAGTATTTAAATATCATAGGTAGAAATTCTAATATCCACACAAGACCCTTTTAAAAAAAAAAAATTAATGTTCAACCAATGCTTTTGTAAACATAATTAAGATATCTTATTATTCCTATCTCTTTTAAACACTTACATAATCCCTTATATTTTAATATCACACGAAGTATAAATACACATAAGGCACAAAGCATGCCCATAAATACACGTAAGTCGTGAAGTATATGCATGAATACATGTAAGTCACAAAGTATATGCATGAATACACGTAAGTCACAAAGTATACTCATGAATACATGTAATCTCAAAGTATACATATGAATGCATGTAAGTCGCATGAATACACGTAAGCCATGAAGTATACACATGAATACATGAAATCAAAAACTATACACATGAATACACTTAAGTCACAAAGTATACTCATGAATACACATACGTCGTAAAGTATACACATGAATGCACGTAAGTCGCATGAACACACATAAGTCATGAAGTACATACACATGAATACATGAAGTCACAAAGTATACACATGAATACACACAAGTCGCAAAGTATACTCATGAATACACGTAAGTCACAAAGTATACACATGAATGCATGTAAGTCACATGAATACACGTAAATCATGAAGTATACACATGAATACATGTAGCTCACAAAGTATACACATGAATACACGTAAGTCACAAAGTATACTCATGAATACATGTGAAAGGCACACAAATATGGAAATGCATTATTGGCCTACTTAAGAAGAAGGTTGAATAGTTAATTCTAATTGATTGGTGGTTAAAATAAATTTGTCAACAGGCTGACAGGATTAAGGTTCTAAATACATAACTACTAAACTACACCATATCCATAATGCATAATGGGAGTTTAATCATACTAAGAAATGGATAGGAAACATGATAAGTCCACCCAAAGCTATCCTAGCTAAGCTCAAGAGTGGATATACCATCCTTCTTGGCCCCAACTAGTAGACTCCCAATCATACACATGGAGTGGTCTACTTAGTGGGTAAACTTGTATCTGCATTCCCTATCCATGTTTCCTTATCCATCCTTCTTATGATTGAGACTCCTTGAATCTTTCCCAAAAATCCATCCATGTAGAGATTGGGGAAAGCTACAATAGGAGGCCCGTAGATTCCTCTTTCTAAACCACATGCTACACAATCACCCCAAACACATGCTACACAAATGTCCATAATACATTTCCCCATTAGGAAGGATATCAATGCATTGCACACTACACCAAGGGTCCTACCCTTTCTACTGGCTTTTTGCATTATTGGACTAACAATACCTAACGTCAACTCCTGTATAGATTAGTAATCACAACCCAAAATCAAAATTTACTTAAATGACATTTACACACAGATATATCCATTTTCAATAAGAATCATTTAAAACGACATAGGATTCTAAGCATCTTTAGTATATAAATATCGTAGGTAGAAATTCTAATATCCACACAAGACCCTTTTTAAAAAAAAAAATTAATGTTCAATCAATGCTTTCGTAAACATAGTTAAGATACCTTATTATTCCTATCTCTTTTAAACACTTACATAATCCCTTATATTTTAATATCACACGAAGTATAAATACACATAAGGCACAAAGCATGCCCATAAATACACGAAGTCATGAAGTATATGCATGAATACATGTAAGTCACAAAGTATATGCATGAATACACGTAAGTCACAAAGTATACTCATGAATACATGTAAGTCTCAAAGTATACATATGAATGCATGTAAGTCGCATGAATACACGTAAGCCATGAAGTATACACATGAATACATGAAATCAAAAACTATACACATGAATACACTTTAAGTCACAAAGTATACTCATGAATACACATACGTCGTAAAGTATACACATGAATGCACGTAAGTCGCATGAACACACATAAGTCATGAAGTACATACACATGAATACATGAAGTCACAAAGTATACACATGAATACACACAAGTCGCAAAGTATACTCATGAATACACGTAAGTCACAAAGTATACACATGAATGCATGTAAGTCACATGAATACACGTAAATCATGAAGTATACACATGAATACATGTAGCTCACAAAGTATACACATGAATACACGTAAGTCACAAAGTATACTCATGAATACATGTGAAAGGCACACAAATATGGAAATGCATTATTGGCCTACTTAAGAAGAAGGTTGAATAGTTAATTCTAATTGATTGGTGGTTAAAATAAATTTGTCAACAGGCTGACAGGATTAAGGTTCTAATACCAATTGTAATGTCCCCTTTTGGGACTACCCTAAATCTTGCCTTAGAATCACAAGTTTCAATCATATCCATAATGCATAATGTGAGTTTAATCATACTAAGAAATGGATAGGAAACATGATAAGTCTGCCCAAAGCTATCCCAGCTAAGCCCAAGAGTGGATATACCATCCCTCTTTGCCCCAACTAGCAAACTCCCAATCATACACATGGAGTGGTCTACTTAGTGGGTAAACTTGTATTTGCATTCCCTATCCATGTTGCCTTATCCATCCTTCTTATGATTGAGACTCCTTGAATCCTTCCCAACAACCCATCCATGTAGAGATTAGGGAAAGCTACAATAGGAGGCCCATAGATTCCTCTTTCTAAACCACATGCTACACAATCACCCCAAACACATGCTACACAAGTTTCCATAATACATTTCCCCAGTAGGAAGGATATTGGTGCATTGCGCACTGCACCGAGGGTCTTACCCTTTCTATTGGTTTTCTGCATTATTGGACTGACAATACCCAACGTCAACTCCTGGGTAGATTAGCAATCACAACCCAAAATCAAACTTTACTTAAATGACATTTACACACAGATATATCCATTTTCAATAAGAATCATTTAAAACGACTTAGGATTCTAAGCATCTTTAGTATTTAAATATCATAGGTAGAAATTCTAATATCCACACAAGACCCTTTTAAAAAAAAAAAAGTAATGTTCAACCAATGCTTTCGTAAACATAGTTAAGATACCTTATTATTCCTATCTCTTTTAAACACTTACATAATCCCTTATATTTTAATATCACACGAAGTATAAATACACATAAGGCACAAAGCATGCCCATAAATACACGTAAGTCATGAAGTATATGCATGAATACATGTAAGTCACAAAGTATATGCATGAATACACGTAAGTCACAAAGTATACTCATGAATACATGTAATCTCAAAGTATACATATGAATGCATGTAAGTCGCATGAATACACGTAAGCCATGAAGTATACATATGAATACATGAAATCATAAAGTATACACATGAATACACGTAAGTCACAAAGTATACTCATGAATACACGTAAGTCGTAAAGTATACACATGAATGCACGTAAGTCACATGAACACACATAAGTCATGAAGTACATACACATGAATACATGAAGTCACAAAGTATACACATGAATGCACACAAGTCACAAAGTATACTCATGAATACACGTAAGTCGCAAAGTATACACATGAACGGATGTAAGTCGCATGAATACACGTAAATCATGAAGTATACACATGAATACATGTAAGTCACAAAGTATACACATGAATACACGTAAGTCACAAAGTATACTCATGAATACACGTGAAAGGCACACAAATATGGAAATGCATTATTGGCCTACTTAAGAAGAAGGTTGAATAGTTAATTCTAATTGAATGGCGGTTAAAATCAATTTGTCCATAGGCTGACAAGATTAAGGTTCTAATACCAATTGTAATGTCCCCTTTTGGGACTACCCTAAATCTTGCCTTAGAATCACAAGTTTCAATGTAGTTAGGGTTATAACTTACCAATTAAATGCTTTAAGTAAGATAAATATTGGTTTAGGTCCTGCAATCATGTTAGATAATATTAGAATATAATCATATGATCAAACATATATAAATATTTGAACCATGTAAATACATAACTTTTAAACTACAACATATCCATAATGCATAATGGGAGTTTAATCATACTAAGAAATGGATAGGAAACATGATAAGTCTACCCAAAGCTATCCCAGCTAAGCCCAAGAGTGGATATACCATCCCTCTTGGCCCCAACTAGTAGACTCCCAATCATCCACATGGAGTGGTCTACTTGGTGGGTAAACTTGTATCTGCATTCCCTATCCATGTTGCCTTATCTATCCTTCTTATGATTGAGACTCATTGAATCCTTCCCAACGACCCATCCATGTAGAGATTGGGGAAAGCTATAATAGGAGGCCCGTAGATTCCTCTTTCTAAACACAAGAGCAGTCACTCACCCCCTTGGTTCCAAGTGGTAGACCTCAACCATCCACATGGGGTGGTCTACTTAGAAATCAATCTAGTATTTGCTCACCCTACTCATACTTCCCCTTACTTCTCCCATAGTTGCTTGGTGGGAACTACAAACACAACAATATATCCAATTCCATAGAGATTAATAAACATATCATCATTCACCATATACATTATAGTGCATACACAATGCTTTGCTAAAATATAAATTGCTATATTATGAGATGCAAATATATTAACGATTGTTGACTTATGCCCTTGTCTACTGAGTGCAAATAATTATGTTTGATCTGCTCCAATTGCCTTGTTGTTCGATATGTTCTTAACATTCAAAAGATATTGCTTAGTGTAAATCCAACAAATAAGAATCTATTATCCATATTCATATTAAAGAATCATAATTACTTATAAGGTTCAATAATTGTTGCAAGCATAATTATTGCATAATCGTATATAATCCACACACACACACACACACACACACACACACATATATATATATTTATATTTATAATTATTTCTAATCACTATTGGATGATCATGCATACGTATATAATTCATACATATGTATATATTTTTAATTATATTAAACTTACTTCCCTTGTTATTGATTTATCATTTTCCTTCATATATTCCTCATTGAACCATCTTCTTATTCACACAAATTTCCTCTTGATACCTGCTTAGATTCCAAATGATATTCCATTCCTTATCTTGATTTTCTCATACACTCCTCATGAATAAATTGTCGATCTCCATTTCCATCCCCATTCTCCTTTGAAATGTTCTTCCTTATATATACCCACGATAGGGGAAAAGACATCTTTTCACCATTCCCTTTCCTTGGTAAGGGACACATCCCTCTACAAATTGATCGTTGCCTTTTTCCTTAATTGGTGTTGCTTTAATCGTTGCCCTCTCCTTTATCCTTTCCATTAACAATATTAATCATTGCCTCTTAAGTTTAATCCTTTCTTTTAAACAATACATAGTCATTGCTTTATGGAGATGATTGCTACATTAATTAAGACTTGTTCGTTGCTTCTAATCTTTCCTTATATGTATGATCTGGGCATTAGACTATGTATGGTCTGCTAGGAGTAATATATAATTTAAATTAAAAGAGGATTTGAGCACTACCATGAAGGACTGGGTTGACCAACATAGCATTATAATTTAATCTACAATTTGTTCTATTTCGGGGGCATGAGAAAAGGATGTCTCTATTCATAGAGACATTAAGGATATAAATAGAATGAGAAATGTGTGGAGATTAGAAGATCTATCATATAAACACCGCACATCTGTATGAAAAAAACATAGAAGACAAATTTGTATGAAGAAAATATATAGAAGGCAGATTTTGTGAAGAAGTTTATATAAATATCATTCGTTGAAGATATGTGAGATTAAGATTCTTATAAAGAAGATTGAATTGTACATCATCCGTTGTATGAGTAACATTCATAGGTGGAATTTTGTTTGGAAGTTGGTGCTTTCTAAAGGAGACATTGGTGTCTCTTGCTAAGTTAGTGATTAGGAATGGGGGTTGGTGCCTCTAGTCGGTTGGTGCCTACAAATTGTGGGGATTGGTGTCTCTAGTAGGTTGGTGCCTACAAATTGTGGAGATTAGTGTCTCTAGCGGGTTGGTGCTTACAAATCATATAAGAGGGGATTAGTGTCTCTTGCAGGTTGATGTCTACAAAGATTATAAAAGATTTATATAAAAACAATATTTTGTTATGGTTTTTCCCATAAGGATTTCCACGTGTGTTCTTGTATTGCATAATTGTTAGATCTTATGTGAATGATATTGTGCAATTGATATTATTGCGGTTGTTAGTTTGAAAATGTGGAAGATTCTATTATACGGATTAACTCTCCTCCCCTGTGCCACCCCCCTCCCCTCTCCTCTCAGTATAATCATGTGCTCATCATTTTGGGTGGAAGAAGTTAGTGTTGTCCTTGCAGGTTCAGTATGTACTCATTTACATAGTTTCATTATCTGAAAAGAGGAAATGATGGAAAAACTCTATGAATGTTGTATACCGTGTTAAATTTTTGAATGAAAATATTTCATGTCTTTCTTGCAATTTGGTTAGTTTGTTTGAGACTGTAATGAGGTAGCCACTCGGCCTCACCCTTGGAGTTGAAGACCATTTGGTTAAGGATAGTATTATGGTTGCCATCGAGTTCAGTAAACCCTGTTATGTGAGTCTGAAATAAAAATGGTTTCTCGCCTTATTCTTTTAAATGTTAGATTAAACCCATATGTAATTGATAGCAAGGAATTATTTATTAATAGTTTTAAAACGCTACTTTATAAATCTATGTTCTCATAGCCTTTCAGCTTAACTTTGTCAAATTATGTTCTCAAGACCATTCAACTTATCTCTATGAGAGCATGTTTTCATAGTCATTCAATTCATCCTTATAAGATTATGTTTTTCTTAGTTAATCATCTAATCCATAAAATTGTTGTTATTAGCCTTACAACTTAAGTTTTGTTGTATTTGTATGACTTTAACATATTTTTAGTCTCACGGCTATTCGAACCTTACCAATCTAGCAAAGCCGCCAAACCTTTAATCATATAGTTTTCTTTGAAAGGAAGTCAGGTATGCAAAAAAGCTTCTAACACTAATCGATTAGAAGAGAGAATGTGCAAATTTCAAACAGTTTCAGACCCTTATTCATCTACAACAAAAAAGATGCACATAACAGGTAACATAAAAACACTCTGAAAGCATGAACAATGTATTATCTGTAAACAACAATTACAATACACTTGCACTGCAAGCTTCTAAAAGAGTTTGTCTGTGTTACCATTCTAGAATAAATTTGGCAGCATAACAATATCTCAACACAACATCATACATCTCCAAAAATACACAAGTGCTCAATATATAGGAGCTTACAATGCATAAATTAGACATTTCTAAATTGATTGCCAAAGGCTGAAGATGCAACATGGAAAGTGCCAAAACAACTGCACACGCATAATGGTAAGTTTCCAATTTTCACAAACCCTGCACATACAAGTGACAAAAAATAACTGCACCTAGAAAACTCACATCCATGCAAACTCAACACGAAAATAGAAAATGCCTTCATGCATAACTCTGCGTATAAATGCAACTTCCCAACTTCATTCCTCTTCAAAAATAGAAACTGCAAGTTGTAACTCACAAGATAATGTGAGATAATTAGCAATATTAAATATTTTTAAAAAATCAATACTATGAAAAAATCTAAGATTGAGACACCTTATTTTCCTAACATGGTTAACCCATAAGCTACAATAACAATCTATATTTACCAAAGTTAAATTATTCGGCTTACTGTCACTGTGCAATCAGTGATGTCATTGGTCAATTGTTTGGCCTACTACCATTGTGTAAAGAGAGATGTCAATGATAAATTGCACGACCTTTTATATCTGTACAACAGTGTTAGCAATAGTAAAAACTTTCAGTCCTCTATAACCATGATGATAAGGTTAAATTAGCCAATTTTTCCATCTTAGTTTGACATTGTTATAGATGCTAAAGTAATTGGCCTTTTGTCTCTCAAATAATGTTTTATATTGTTGCAAAATGCTTAAGCCTTTCAGCTTAACTGTTTGAATCCTATTAACAAGTTTAATAGCCTCTTTTAATGGTATATAATCTGCAATAGGAATTGAAGAACTCTCAACTTATAAGTGGTCGAGTGTATTGATTATGATGACAGTATAAATGTTGTGTTTCATTGTATTGCTAAATGTGGAGTTTGATATCGAGGATGCTTTTGATATTACTGTTATGACTCTAGAAGGTTATATATATATCAGCTGATTGGGTTACATATGACTACCATGCTGTTGGAAACTTATAATCAGTAGATCTGTCTAATATGACAACAGAGGCATGCATTGTGATCGATTGCATTATCTTTTTCATATGAAACTATAAATCGTATTCGAACCAAACTTAGCAAAACTAAATGAGAAAAGGGCTAACCAAATGAGAAGAGGGCTAGATATATGGATAACAGCTTCTTGGTTCTGATTTTATGATTTATGATTAATTAAAGAAAACAATGAAAATATATATATATTTGAAAGGTTATCATTTTGATTCATAATTTTGGAATCTATATTCGAAGTTGTTTTATGATTATTGTACAAATTGTGTTATTCAAGATGTGATCATTAGTTTATTATATCTGAAAATTGTGAATTGAAATCAATTTGTCAATGTCCAGTTTGAGAAAGAGGTGTGTGAACATAACGACCATGTAAGATTACGTGTATTTACATTTTAAAATATTTAGCCAAAGCAATACAAAATCACTACTTGCATTGTCGTTTCACTATGTCTAAAGTTGCAAGTTAATCAGATGTACCATGCATAGCTCTAGAAGGTATTTAGAAGTTGTATGGTAGATTATTTGAATTAGCTCACAACATGAGTTCTTAGATGGCTTGATGACCTTGGAATTTTCCCAAATTTGCTACTCTCATTAAGAGTGGGGCCACTTCCAATAGGAAGGTGTGTGGGGGACCGTCAATCTCTCTCTCTCTCTCTCTCTCTCTCTCTCTCTCTTATAGTTGAATGCCAAAGGTTTAGATTATCAGAAACAATAGATATGATTTCACTTGATATTGTACTACTTTTGAAAACATGGCATTGTATTGTTATTAAAACATTGTATTGTACTATTTTTAGAAACATGGATCTCCTCATCTAGGGGAGAGGACCCAATAGTTGAGCATGTTTCAATAGTTGTGATAATAGTTGTTTATATAATGCCCAATAGTTGTGACATGACTACCCTATCTTAAACAAAATGTATTACTTTGATCTAAAAAGCAACCAATCATGTGATGCCATATCAGCGCTCAACTACCCATGATGTGAATGCACAAGTATTGGTAGCACTTTTTTTTGGGCCTTTTAGGACGCCTTGACAAAAAAACATGATGATGTGGCCTTGAAACGAAAGTTATAAGTAGGGGACTTGCCAAGTAAGCTGCTGTAAAAAATTTGGAGTGATTTGAAATTTCCACGTAGGATTTTGTGAAGTGCGAAGTTAGGGTGCACAACTACTGGGTCCTCTCCCCTAGATGAGACATGTAATGTTTTGAAACATTGAACTATGTATTGTTTTAAATATCATCATATGATGATGTTTCTGGAGGAGAATGTAACTTATGATTGTAAAATTCTTTATTGATAGAAATTAAAATTTAAAGGACTTACGTTTTTTAAGATACGAATAGATTTTTTCTTCTATTTAACGTTATACAAACAAGAAAGAAATATGCAAGATATGTCTTTTTCTTTTTAATTTATAGCGTTTTGGACTAATGGACCAATTGGGTTCATTACAAAAAAAACCACGTTACATTTGCCTAGTCTCATAGCCTTGGTAATTGGATAAATAATCTTATACTTTTTTAACTTTTATGTGTATTTGATTACTTCAAAAATAGAGATTTGAATCAACTAGGTTCTTGACATGAAGATTAACTATGCAACCATGATATACCCAATATAAGAATTATTGAATATCAAATGTAAACCATAGGACCAAGAGCTGACTTCTATTTCAATAACTTGCTTCAACAAACTCTTTGTTATTAAAAGATTGTTTTAATGCATGTTGTACTTATGTAAATCTTCTATTGGATAGGTTTTTATCAAACTATGCTTAGAATATTGCTAATAGGTTGGCAAAGAAATCCAAATGACAAGATAAATGTTAGGTCTAACATGTCTCAATTAGAGTCGTGGAGATAAAATCCATATTTACTCTAGTAAATACTATTATGTATCTAGAATCTAGAACAATTCTACAATCAACTTAATTAGTATGATATGTGGCATTACTAAATATCTTTCAATTCCTAATTGCCTCACATAAGAACATGTAAGGAAAAAGTGGGTATAGTTTGAAGTTAGAATCTAGAATGTAATGAAACAAATTGTACAATTGAGGAAATATGCTACAAATAATGAATAATACTTATGCCACTTCAAGGGGCAACCTCCCAAAGTCTCCAAGAGAACATAATTTCCAATATGATGATAATAAACTATTCACTATCTCATATACATACCCTGCTTATGCCTTGGATGCCACCTATGTCAACTTAGATACCTAAATATAACACCTAGGATGACCTAAATATCTAAATAAGAATATAATAATGATCATATAACTTAATTAAGAGTTAAGGTAGCCACAAGTCGACTACTCATAACCCTATGCACACTATAAGCTTACAAGAGTAGGGTGCCCCCCTCTTCAAAGAAGCATTGCCTTCAATGTTAATCAATTACAAATGCTTTTGCACAAAATCTTCATCTTCCCATGTGGGATCTTCAACTAACAAATTCTTCCACGAAATTAGATGCTCAGTGATTGTCCTAGTCCTCAAATTCTTTGTGTGTGACTAGAGAATTGACTCTACATACAAGACGATTGTTCCTTCTTCATCTAGCTCTACTAATATTAACTATGTAGGGATCTATTGACCAATCACCTTTACGTAAGAAACATGGAAAACTAGGTGTAACTTTGTTGTTGGAGGTAACTCAAACTTGTAGGCTACATTGCCTATCTTCTACATAATATGATATGGAACATAATATTTTGGTGACAACTTGTACTTTGCTGCTTTAGGGACATTTGCTTATAAGGTTGTGGTCTCAAGAAAACTAAATCACCTACTTGAAAACTCCTTTCACAAGGTTGTTGGTCAACATGTTTCATTCTATTTTGTGCCATGACCAATTTTTCCTTGAGTCTTGTGCGTACCTATTGTTGATGAATCATATGTGGTTTTCCATAGCTTGAACTCTTAGTGTCACCTTTAATGATGATGTGATGGATGAAGGGTGGTATCCATATATTGCCATAAAAGGGGACATTTTTGAAGAACTATGGAAGGAAGTGTTATACCACCATTCTACTAATAGTAGCCAATCCACTCATTGAAACTACTTATCTAAATTCAAAAAGTGTACATACCCTTCCAAGATCTTATTGATAATTTTAGTTTGTCTATCTAATTGAGGATGGTATTTAGAATTGCAAGTTATTTGAGAACCCAAATAAGAGAATAAATCTATCCAAAATTTACTAGTAAAAATATGATCACAATCACTCACAATAACCTTTGGGGTGTCATGTAACTTTTGTATGTTCTCCATAAATGCTTTTACCATTATACTTGTTGTATAAGGATGGGATAATGCAATTAAATGGGTATTACTTGGTGAGGCAATCCACCGCCACCATGATGACACTCTTACCTTTAGATCTTAGAAGTCTTTTGATGAAGTCAATGGGGATCTCTTACCATTACTGGCTACGAACTAAGGGCTACAAACAAATAAGTGTCTTTATTGTCTCCCCTCTATTTCTTTGACATACCAAACATTCCATCACAAATTTTTGAACAACACCTTTAAGCCCTTCCCAAAATTAATCCTTCTTGATTTGATGATATATCTTCAAAAACCTTAAATGATCCCTAATTGGGAAAACATGGAGCTCTTCAAGAATCTTGTGCTTGAGGGTGGAATTCTTACATTATTGGCCTCCAAATTGGAGATGAGGCCACCTCTTCTTAGAATGTTCCACATGATACCATTGATGTCATACTTAACACACAAAGCTAGTTCTAGCCTTGAAGATCTCCCCCCATGATTTTTTCATTTACACTTCATCAAAATATTGGAAAAGTTAACTTCAAATTAGATTAAGCAACATGGGATTTGTGATGTTGGAGTACAAAGGGCAACCTAATAAACTCCCATTGTTATTCATCACAATATCATAATTCTCAATGCACTCCTTATGAATTTCCCTCATGCTAACCCAACTCTTAAAGAAGGCAACATCATTTTAATTATTTGAGTCTATTATGTGAGATTTGCTAGGGTAGTGTACCCTCCAACTACCAATAGATGATGTCATCAATGGTGCCACCTAGGTTACCTAGGAGGTTTGCAGATGTGTTCCCTTACTTGAAAATATGTTCAATTTTCACATTATTGAAGATATTTAAGATTTCCTTAGCCTTTTTTTATAATATTTGTAAAAGACCAGTGAAGTCTAGCTTTGTTGTTTAACATGTCAATTATGTTTTTTTAGTCCCCTTCAATCACTATATTGTTGCAACCATGATCCTTAGTGATCAAAAGGCTAGTTAGGAACACCCTAGATTGAGCATAATTATTAGTTTGGATACTAAAGCTCTCTATAAAAGCAGCACCCATTGCTATTTCTCAAAATTCCACCCCCTCTCGACATGTCAAGATTGCCTTTAGAGGATCCATCAAAGCTTAGCTTGAGGAAAACTAGGTTTGGGGAGGACCAAGTCGCATATTTTCTCATTTAAGATTTCCTAACGTCCACACCAAGAAAAACTTGATTGAACAAGTTGAAAATCTTAATTTGTGCAGACATCAAAGTTACATTGAATCAAAAAATCTAACAAGCTAAAAATAACGGGAAGCTAAAGATGTCACGTTTAGCTTGAAGGAAACTATTTATGGTAATTTGCACACTAAAAGTACCCATGTTCAGGAAGACTTGTATTTTTAATTTTTTACTATACGTCATCATCAATTGCAGGGTTGTAAGAACTGAGAGTGCAAAATAATAGGTACTTTTTTGCACGTAATAGCATTTAAAAAATCTTCCTTAGACCATACAACCTTAAATTCATCCACTTCAAAATGAATATAACGTATATTTTTCCTCAATAATTACTAATTGATGTTGTATTTCATTTTACACTTCAACTTGACATATGAACATGGATAATAAATTGTATTCTTTGTTTCCAAACGAGGAACAGGCAAGAAGATATCAACTAGCACTTGCACCAGAAGGGGTGGAAGGGTTATGCCGATAGAAAAATACAACACCATGTTTCCTTCTTCTTAGGGAGAAAAAGGGCTAGTTGTTTCAGAGGACTTGGTGCTGCATGCATTTTCTCTTATGAAAAATGATTGGAACTCTGCTATGTTTTTCTTTCCTTGGGCCAACAAACAACCAAGGTATAGACATGGTACCAAAGCTTATAATGTAATGCTGAATATTCTAGGCAAGCATAAGTGTTTTGTGACAATGTGGAAGCTAGTGTTTGAGATGCACAAACATAACCCCTCTTTGGTGACATGAAACTTTCAGTATAGTGATAAGAAGATATGCAACTGCCCACATGGTAGAAAGAGCAATCGGAACATTCTACAGGCAGATGGAATTTGGCCTGAAACTCAATACACCGGCATTTCAAGTTCTTCTGGATGCTCTCTGCAAAGCTAGACATGTCCAAGAAGCAGAGGCTTTGTTTAATCTAAAGCAGAAGGAATATAAACCTGATATGAAGAGCAGGAACATAATTCTCAATGGATGGTGTGGTTATCTAAATTTGAGGGAGGCAAAGAGGTTCTGGCATGAGATGAACAAGAAGCCATGTAAGCCCAATTTGATAACATACTCTACTTATATAAATGCTTTGGCAAAAAAGAGCAAACTGAATACAACCCTGACATTGTTGGGGCAAATGTGGGACAAGGGATGCATTCCAGATGTCTCACTTTGCAATGCCATATTAAATTAGAAGAACCAAAGCCAATCTGTTAACTACAACCCAAATTTCCCAACCACAACAGTCTCATCGACGAAAAATCTGTTAACTACAATGCCCAGTTCGTCACTCCCTCTGATGCTAAGCTTCTCCTTCAAGGAGCAGTCCTGTCATCTCCAGAATCCAATCTTAAAACAGGCAAATCATCTGCTCGGCATGCAGAGCACACATACACATGTTATGTATGCATACGTACAAGAACAATATCTAGTTTAAAACCCATACTTGATCCCAAATCCATTCCCAAACTCCAATTTTGTTTTCCATTTCAAGCAGATTCAATAAACCAATGGCAGATTGAAGTGAGTGACATACATATTCATTAATCAAACTTCCAGATAGAAATCTGCTATAATACCCTACTGTAACAGTTTGAATACTTCTGCATCATCCAGAATAGTTGAGAAGCAAATTCAGTTTAATCAAGTGCTCGTGCAGTGGTATTCTGCTGTGTAGATTTAGGGTATCCAAGTTTTGCTTTGGTTGGTCAATGAAGGTTATAGGATACTCAACCATGGAACCAAAACAGGGGGGTCCATTGCCTTGGTCTGTTAGTAGTAGTACAGATGCTTCTGTACAATTTTACACATTTTCCCATTAGCACACCCAGTGGTTCCCAGGGTGAGATTTGCTCAAGGTTAGCAAATATGAACATCACTCTGTGGTTAAGAGAGTATAGAATACAGTTATAAACATAAGGGTAGCTTTCATCTGGCTGGTTAATGAAAATAAATAATTATCTATGAATCCTCAAAACCAATTGATTCACTTCGAGGGAGTGCCTTGTTCCATTCCAAAGTAAGTCTTACACCTATGCATGAATGAGGTACAACTAATTTTAAAATCAGGTGCTGCATGCCCTAGTTTGGACTTTTGGTGTCAATTTACTTTTACAAGTAAAATGAAAAGGCATATGGGCCTATGAAAACACTTACCGGTAGCGGGAATTTATGGAAATTGTCTCGCAAAAATGTCTGCGGGATAGAGGAGCGGATAGCATTTCCAAAAGCGTTCTGTGCCCTTCCTGGGGAGCAGACTGCTTGAAATTAGACATTATAGTTCTAACTTCTTCTGCTTAAGTTTCCAATGCCTCCCCCTTATTCCTAGAAAAATGTATCCCCTGTATTCCTATTTTTCCTGATCCCCTATTTCTAGAAACTGTGTTTTCTAATGTTTTCCAACTACAATATCTGAAAGTTTCCAAGTATCTGTTTCTGAACAGAAATGCATGTGTGAAAGAATAAACACGGGCTAAAAACTTTCTTCCCTTTACACACTTTAACTTAATTATCAGCAATAAATGTCTTTTGTGAATATACATCAGCCATAGCATGAAGGAAAATCAAATTAATATCAAATATGGGATATTTTTTCTATATAGTTAGAACAGTCAGAGGATTCTAACAAAAACACTTTTTCCCTTTTCCCTAGAACTTAGAAGTTCACCTCCATTTTTCCTATGTTTCCTATGGTTACCAATAATAAATTTCTGTTGTCGGGGTAACATTCGACTGTGTCATGTCTGTGGGTGACACAGAAATAGACCTAAATGCCTAATTGACTGTCCAAAGTACTTGAATTTAAAAAAAAATTGTAATAAATTCTGTTTTAACTTATCAATTACCACAAAACTATGGTATCTTAACATATGTCTGAATTCAACTCACCATTTGTGTTAAAAACTGTAGCTAGAATCAAACCTAGGGTTCTCAAATTAGGAAAAAGAAAACACACTGAACCTCTATGATTTAAGGGATGAAACGCGAGACATGAACTCTTTTGTAAATTCACAAGCATATATACTAGGAAGGTTACTCCAGGCAAAAGAATCGGCTCTGATGTATCAGAGAACCGAAAATGACATGGTCCATCTCAGCTCCATTAAGGCAATCGGACCCATTCTGGGCCCCACTGAAGGGCACACTGAATGATTTCGAGCATACTGCATTCTTCGAGAGAGACCTGTGGTTAGAGATGGAAGGGCCTATTTTGGTGTGCAGTGTATGCTACATGCCTAAAAATTGGCCAGACAATTCGCCTTACTCCTCATGGAGTAGCGGACTACAGTCCTGTCATGTCTCAGAAAATTAAATGCAAAAAGATGAATGGTAAACCACGACAGAAAATTGTTTTACGTCTAGCTGTTTCACGGCATGAGAGGTTTCGGCTCAAAGTTCCTACAATATATAGCTAATTGGCTAACTAGGAAACTTGCTGCAACAAAGGAAAGGTTAAAAAAATCAGCTTCACCTTAATTTTGACCAAGTTAAACCTTGACCCTTATATGATTGTGTCATTGTTGCACCGCCTCTTCATTATTACTTTTACTAGTACCATAAGCAAAATAATTTTTAGCCCCAGATAAACAGGAGAACCAACTTAACAATCCCAACCAAGATATTAACTGTTCATTTAACCAAAGATAAAATAGAAGATCAGGCCTTGTAAGATAAATGAACACTATCAATTATATACTCAGGAAGCTACAAAATTGTTAAAAGAAAAGTAAAATTTAATAATAATATACATTGAATGAATTATAAGGTATCTAAACAGTCTCAAATTAGCAAACTATTTGGATTTATAATCAACGAAGCCTCCAAAGGAGGCATTCCTTTCATGAATGGAAAACAGGCATAATCGAATGCTTTTGCATCTTGCCGCATGCAAAGGTCTCTCATGTGTGGTCAAGTACAGCTGTCAGAAACTCTTTGAGTTTCACCAACAATTCAGTTAAGTTTCAATGCCTGTTTCATGGTTTCCCAATAGCGCAAGCAACTTGGGTTCAGATGCAGTGCATGCTGAAGCCACAACATTGGACTTTTTGAAGTCTCAGGCCAATTTTTATCTCTTTCTGACGTGGCCCTACTCTGCTCTGCAAGTAAATGCATCTGAAATAATAACTCTGCAGGTCTCATCTCTGTTGAGCACAAGGGAAAACATCTACTTTAGATTGATTGCATCCAAAAGGTATTCTGCATCATATACTCTGCTCAAGCCATACAAACTAAACCAGGAGAGGTGCCAATACAATTGAAACAAGAACATTACCTGCTGGCCAAGCAAACCATTCTAGACGAAGGTTTTTCTCCCACCTAGCCTTTCCCCTGCTTATGCTAGCTTCTGCTTGTGCAAGAAGGATAGAAACCACTGGCAGTGAAAAGTGGCTAATATCCTGTGCTTTATGAAGACTGCGTATGGCAATCACCAAGAACTGAGAACTAGAACCTTGTCTTGCAAGCTCCATGCAAATCGCACCTGGAAATGATTCACATAGATGAGACTTGAAGCAATGATTGTCATTATCTACCAAGCTCTCATTATCTCCATCAATTCATGACCACATATTGTTTGAAATTCATGTGTGCGTACGTTCATGAGCACATATACAGACATTTATTTGTTTACATTTTTATCTAATAGTGAAGTTGCATATTTAGATGCAGTACACCTCAAGTTTCTTGTGGCAACCTTAGATTTTTGTATGAAGGAAGGTTTAAAAGCATCCAGAAAGAATGATATTTTGTTAAATTCCTCAGACCATGACACTTCAGCACTAGATTACTGACTGCTAAATTTTCATGTTATTATTTACATCAGTGCAATAGTTCAAATTGCTTCCTTAAACGCAAAATGCATTTCAAATTTCAATAATGCAATATGTACGCCTATTATTAAGAAATTTCTGTGTACATGAAGTGTATGGTAAAAAGAAGAAAAATGTTAGAATGAGTGGTAAGACCATATCAAAAGGCATTCTCAAGGAAAAGAAACATACCATGAATAAGATGTAAGCATCCTTCTTCAGGCCACATAGAGCAAGCTTGATCTACAGCCTTTTCTGCTAATTGTAAATCTCCATCCCAAATACATTTTTGACCATGCACTAACTCAAGCAATGCCATCCACATACTCTGGATACGACCTTCCTCCCCCAAAGAGACCCCATGATGGATAGTAGCACTGTTGTTTTCACCCTGTAAGGAATATTTAGCTTTAAGAGCAGTAAGTGTTACCCAACCAATCTCAACATCTGTCTTCAGTTGCAAGCAGTTCATATATTCATCGTTTAGTGATATCAAATTCTTTTGCAATGCGTGGCATCGGGCCAATTGTAGGTGTGCAAAGAAAAGTATACTATTAGAAACTTGGAGATGGGATGCAGTTGTTGCATACTCTAATGCACCAGAATAGTCGCCACTTTGAAGATAGATTTCAGATGTACAGAGCAGAAGTTGGAATTCTTGGAAAGGAGAAATGTGAACTTCCTTATTTATGAGCAAATTTGAATGAGAGGACACTAATCGTTTTATAACTTGACAAAGGTGATGTGGATATTTTTCGCCACGGGCTTTCTGGTACATATTGAGAATAAGTAGATAACGAGCAGTATAGTTCCATGGTTCTAGATGGAACCACCTGCAAAATTGCAAATTCTGACATCATCGACAGGTTTTTTCCAGAATTAAAATGAGCAACAATATTTTCACCAAGTATATTTTGCAGCAAAATATTGCATACCTTTGCAACTGTAATATCACCTGAAAACCAATAGCACCTCTATTTCTACATGTTGAGAATGAAAACCTAGGGTTGGAGACTCCACAATCACTACAAGCAATGGCAGCCGCACCAAGCACTGCAAGAGTTGAAGTTGACTCTTTTTCATTAGGAACTCTGTCTAAACCTGTGAATGCACATTTTGCTGCAATGTGAGAGCTATTACACTCCCTGCTGGAAAGTAGAAGAAATCCTAGTTGGCTCCTGTTTGAAAAGAACTGTCAGATTCTTGAGAAAGGAAAGAAGAAATCCTAGTTGGTTCCTGTTTGAAAAGAACTGATACTTGAGACAGGAAAGTATCAGGAGAGAGATAAAAACAAGCCAAAAAAGAAACGGAATATATAACAAGTGAAAGCAATAACATCCATATAGTGCAGAAAAATTAAAAGCATATATTAATACGAGTAAAGCATTATGGATCATCATACCTAAACATCATAGCAATTTAGATCTGAAAAAAGATGGCCACTGGAATGCATCAGCACACTTTTAACTTTTACATGATACCACAATACAAACAATGTCTGTTTAGCAACATTTCTGTTTTTTCTAAAGCTTTCTCGTTTCCTGGAGAATAAATATAATTCTTTATTCCAGATCCAACAACAAATTCTTTTCTATTCTCCACTCAAGTTCCAATAACAGATGCTTTTCAATAGTCAGTTCATGTTCATTTCTTATGCTTGCAAGTTTCTTTTAGAATTATACACAAGGGTTGCGATGCATAATCAGCAAATATTAATCGCACACCCTCCCTGCTCGCAAACCACTTGGTCAATGCCCTAAGACTAAAGTCATTATTTCTCCTCTTGTTCGTTTAAATGAGGTTTATGGAGCTTTGAACCCTAGCAGTATATGAAATATCAATATGACCAATACATGGAGACCATCATTCACTACTATAAAAAGGATACATTTCCTAATAAACTAGTTGATCACACAGAAAGACTATCCATTCAAAAATTATCATCATGTCCAACTAGCAATTGCCCAGTACATAGACAATCCTAGGGTTCAAGGATATATCCAAAAAGATGTCTATTAGAGGGAAGCAACTAGCTTTCTTCATAAATGCCCATTAATAATTAGAAAAATATCTAGTAAACTTATCATATAAAAAAAAAAATTAAGAGCTCGGCATGTAACATTCCCCATAGAAATATCTGGTCTAACCTGATAAGATTACTTTGTGGGTACATATGTAAAGCCTTCTTCAGGTGTACCTCACCAGCTAACATTTTAGCATCACTCTCTGAAAGCTGCATGGCACCAAAACATAAGTAATCTGAGCATGACAGGTATCAAGAATATCCTTCATTTAAGAGAAAATGCAAGCACCAACCAGAACATACCTGTTTACCAACTGCAAGTAGAGAGTGCAGTACAGGAGCTCTTTTATGCAGAAATAACAAATAAGCACTATAATGAAGAAAATGAGGAATCTTTCCATTAGTATCAAGGATAGCAATGGCGAAGGCCATGTAACTGAAATTTGTGTCTTCAAGGAATTCCTTTGGAATCTTTAATATTTCATCCATGGCAAAACCCTGCCCCAATATATGATAAATCAATTTACAGACCAGCACAACAGTGGCAGCTTTGATCTTTTGATTGGAAATGGCTACTGCTTTGCGAACCGCAGAGAGGGACAAATCATTATTTCCCAACTGCCATAATGCCACTGCATATATTTGTAACCCTTCACTGTCCAGCATACCTGCCTCATTTATTAGCCATGAAGTCATCTTGAAAGTATTTCAATTCACAACATATAACAGGAAATTAACTAAAATTAATGAGATTATGTTTACACAAGAATGCCATCTACATCTCAGCCATAACTAGTTTTATTGCACTGTTAATGTATTTCATATTTCTTGTTATCACTTTTGTCATAAAGATCAGCACAAATTTATGTGGCAGTCATCAAATAGAAGGTTTTCAAAAAAGAAAAAATTATCATAAAGTAAAACTCATAATAACTTCTAGTATTTGATTCACAAAGTAAGTTATACCATATGGAAAACCACATGTACTAATCATTTGCTAGGTGAATGTTGAGTTCTCAAATGCAAAAAACTACACTCCTTTACACATTGTTTGATGTATTTACATATTCGATCATACAATTTAAATTGCCCATAAGCTGCTCTAACACTCAGGAACAGAAACTAGACAAATCCTATAACGCCAGCTGTACATTATCTTGAATAATAACAATTAGAGAATATGTCAATTCTGTTGTACCCCAAATTAAAATTTTGCTACTCTTGGGTATTTTGAAAAAATGGTCAAAAGTCTTGTTAGAAACTGTCAAAAGGTCGGAAAATTGAGATTTGCATGTCATGGATGTTGTGGTCAAAAACCCAAAAATTTTAAAATCCGAGGTATGCTCAAAGCGAGGTTTTCTATAAAACCCAAATCTCCATTTTTCGTCCCTAAATTTTAGGAAACTTTCTAAAAATAGAAAGTTTTTAATCATAGACTTTTTCTGGGTTTTTCTAGGTTTCTTCTCAAATGGATGCTAGCAAATTCTGACTCTAGGGGTTCAAACTGATTTTGATTGGCTTAAAATACTTCCTCATCAGGCTGGTCCAATCAGAATCATCAAAAGATCAGTTTTTCTCTAATGGGTCTATTCTGTTTTTTCATAAGCCAAACTGGAGCTCCAAGGTCATCAATGGAGGTTGCTCAACTGCCAGGTGTTAGATTCGAAATCTCAAGCATTGCACAGATCAGGAAATGGCAAAAGATGCATGAAGGATGAAGAATGAAGGAAGGAGGTTGGAGAATCTTGAAAATGGTTAAAATTTGGCTAAGTCTAGAGATGTTCGGTGCCCCTGCCCAATCTAGGCGCCCAGCCACTCATGCCTTAGAATATTTTTCAGTCTTTGACAGACAAAACAACGGGAAACATGGAGTTGTAAACAAAGAACAAAGGAAGGTGAAAATTTTCAAATAAAAACTAGCACTAGAAAGTAAAGGCGCCCTTGCTAGCCAGGGTGCCCAGCCTTTCAAGGTGCCAGATGATGGAATTAGGGTTTCTGCTTCTAGGACATTATTGCTCAGAATCTTTTTGGCTTTGCAGTGAATCTAACAACAGGTCCATCGGATCAATCAATCAGCCAAGACCGTGGATCGAACAGAGAAGTCTTGACAGAGGAGCAAAATTCAAATCATGAAAAACAAAAATATTCTAAGTTTGGAATCTTTGGGCACCCTAGGTAGCCAAGGGCGCCTAGGGTTTTGAGCCACTAGATGCAGAGATAAGGGTTTGCAAATATGCTCATTGTTTTCAAAATTTTGTAAGCTTTCCAGTGGTTACCCCAGCCAGATCATCAAACTCATCAATTGTCAGCAAATTCAGATCAAATGGAGGACATAACATGAGGTACAAATTTGAAGGATGAAATACATGAAGAAATGACTGTCTAGAGATCATGGGCGCCCCAAGTAGCCAAGGGTGCCCAAGATTTTGAGGCCTTAAATGATATTTTTAGCAGTTCTAGTCTCCAGTACAACCTTCTTCAATTTGATCAGGCTCTGCAACAAGATCATCAGCTAGTTCACAAGATTCATCGAGCACCCGGAAATGAGGATCAAACTGAGATCAAAATCAAGTAAAAAGTTGAAAATTTCAAGAAAATGGCTAAGTCTGCCAAGAAGGGCGTCCAAGTTTTCATGCCTTAGAGAAATTTTCAAATTTCATCCTTCAACATTCCAAACAGCATCCACATTCGATGAACTTGCTCAAGATTGGCTTCAAAGATTTAAAGCTAGAGAATAAAGATTTTTGTTTATCCTCAAAACCTATTTAAGATGTCTTTGGCATTCATTATTCATAGATTTTTGCAGGTGGCATCCAAAGCAAGAGAGGAGGAAACAAAGAATTTTATTTCATATCAAGATTTGAAGGCTAAAACGTGTTGTTTTTTCAGAGTTCTTCATATTTTCCAGATTAGCTCACACAAAGGCTTGCTTTTTCATGCTTCAAATTTCCAGGGCATCACTTTCTAGAAGAAGGGGGTCATCCTTTTCAATTTTCATCGATCTAGGTCAGCTTGGTTTTTTATTCTCTACAACTTTTCAAGAACCTGCTTTTTCCGTGCTTTTTCGGGAAACCCTTAGTTTTTCAAAAATTTGTTCCACTGGGTCTCTCTAAAACGTGATTCTACACAAAACCTAGCTCTCAGCTTTTCTCGAGAAAATCCTAAAATTTTAGGGTTTCTGCTTTTTCAATGAACCATCAATATTTTCCAAATCAGACAATTTGGGTCTCTTCACAACGAGATTGTTCACAAAACCCATATCTCAGATTTTTTTGGAAAAAATCTGCCTTTTAAAGAAAAAAAATCAGCAAACTATTTTTAGCTTTTGTGCAGAACTTGTCCGAGCATAGTCGAGTTTACAGTCAAAATTCGCGTTTTTCAGCATGCAATATTCTCCCATGGAATTCAAAACCAAGCAACAGATGGGCGGGTTGTTTGCAGCCTCAAGCCGGACCATGGACAAAAAACATCATCTCAGTCGAAGAATGTGAAAAGGCGTGGTATGAGCAAAAGGACAAGTATTGGAAAAGAGTTGTATAATACTCTTCCATTGAAAAATCAAGAGAAGTGTCAGAAGTATAAAAGCTGCAGAAATAACGGAGCAATGTCAGAAGATGGTCAAGACAAGGTAAAAAAAAAATGTTGAAACAAGATGATATATTTATAAAAGGTCATCACTCCAATTGCAGAGCCGCCAAAATTAGCAAGATTTGATAAAGCAGTTGAAGATGTCAAAGATTTTCTAAGTTCAATTATAGAAGGCGAATAAACCTTGGAAAAACGGAATATTGCCTTAGATAGTATCAATGCTCCTAACAATGAGGCAGTTACCAGCTTTTTGGCGGATATACTTTCCCAAAATACCAATGGATGAGTTATCTTATTCGGACAGCAAAGATCTCCAAAGATAGATTTAAAGCAGCAGATAACTCGATGCTTTTCTGAGTTTTCCTACTATTCATGTCTCAACTTATCTATTCTTTGTGAGAGAGAAAAGAATCAAGAAGTAATAGTTGGAACTTTCCTTGTTTTTTGCTTTCAGTAGGTTGTTAGTTAGTTGTCTTGTTTTAATTTTAGAAATAAAGCTTGCATGTTGGCAAGTCTTGTTGTAAAAGCAAGGAAATTTTAGGGTTCCCTAATCCTCGCTTGTGTATAAATAAGGGCAGCCTTGCCCATTTTTCTTTAACGGTTATTGTGATAGCAAATTGCTGAGCCTACTTTTGTCTACAAGTTGTTATTCAATGTCACTTCACTTAGTATAAGAACAAACTTGTATGTCTACCTTTGCTGCAAGATATTGTTCAGTTCATGTGTTACTTATGTCAACGTATTCTGGTTGATCGCAAAATTGTAAGCCTATTATTGCTACAATCCTACTATCCCAAAAATGTAATCTTTGTTATTTGAAATTTGAGAAAGGAAATCTTATGCCTACTTTGCTGCTTTGATCTACTGTCTCAAGTTTCCATTTTATGTGTTAAGCTTATATAATCTTTATTTCAGCTTGCATCTAAAAGTACAATGAGTCTTAAGGTGTACGTTGAGAGTGAGTTTATGTGATTTTTGTGTCAAAGAATCATTCCTTGTTTACTTTTAACTCTCAAGCTCTGAGTTTACTTAGGTTGCTAAAAGCGTCATTAGAGTACGCTTAGTCGTAGTTGAAATTCAAAAAGAGAAAATCTTAGCTACGGTGCTAGAGTTTTATAACTTTGTGCTCTTAGCTGAACAAAAAGATTGGCAAATTAGTTTAGTTTACTTTCTTTACGCAACATCAGCAAAGAGGGAGCTTCCCCTCCTAATTTGAAGAGCACTTTATCTGTGCATAGTTGTTCGTTTCTAATTCGCATACCAGAGGTGCGAATTGAAACGCCAACAAATTCAAGTAACCAAAGGAATGCAACTCTCCTCTGATTCAAGTTTCAGGATTGAGAATGCATCTTCTTGGAATAGATAAATATTATTTGAAACAAGAAACAAGATTTAACTTGAGTGAAATGCTTCTAGAAAAAAACGTGAATTTGTTTGCATCAACATTTCAGATCACACTCCACAATCCATCACTAGGATGAAGAAAAAATGATGAGTGTATTGAAGATTTAGCTCAAAAAGAAGTGCCTAAGAAGCATGGGAAAGAAAAAGCAAACATTATTAAAAGAAATTTGAAAATTTTGGATTGGAAATGATTAGGGATAAGTGTAAAATAAATAGGTTAAAATTGTGTAATGTCCCCTTCCTAAGCAATTGATCGTTGATGAAAATTAGCCTATTTCTTGGGTTCCCGTCGGCTAATGCGGTTTGGTTAAGGGACACCATAGTTCTTGGAGGTCATGTGTTCAGCCATTTGGCATATTCCGTGTGTTGCAGTGAGTTCGAGGCTATATGAATTTCCTTTGGCACTTTCTAGAGCGTTTTTGGGCACTTGGCCTAGTATTACTATTTTTAGTAAGTCACCTCCTCATCACCGACTTGGCTTTTTTGTGTTGATTTTCCCTTGGCATGATCAGTTGTTGCATTTAATGTTGATTTGGAGATTTTTAATGGCTTGGGGAATTAATTTTAATAACGTTGATGTTATAACTTAACATTATTTTTAAATATTTCTAAAGTGACTTTATGAGGGCGTCTAGGGGACTTTAAAAAAGGTGAACTTAAGTTGTGTTTAAAGGTGGGACGCCAACATGGGGAGACATAAGAGATTTAAAATAAATAAAATAAAACTTAAAATCCCAAGGTGGGTGTGGGAATAGAGGAGGCAATAAAAGTGCTCTTTGGAAGTCATTTGGGATTCGTGCTTGGAAATTTATTGAGTTACTGCAGGTTGAACACTGTTCTTCCATAGCTTTGTAAGGACGAAAACCCTTACAGAGAACATCCATTTCGAAACTGCAAGATCTTCCCTGGTGGATATTCAGGTGGTTTCACTCAAAAATCATATAGGTGCTTATTGTTTTCAGATTTTGATACATTTTAGTTGGGATTTCAAGACAATTTTTGAGAAGCAGATTTTAGAGGTTTGAGCAGCAAAATGGAAGGCAGAAATGATTATATTTAAACCCCTTGTTGTTGGCCGCACCATTCCCAAGGAAAGCTATACCATCCAACGAGGGGCATGGGAGTTGGAGGCTGAATCACCTAACTTTGGGGCAGGAAATTGCTAGGTTTTGAGGTGCCTAGGGTTGGAGACTACTCAACAAACATTTTGGAAGTGACAACAGCATTTACAGGGAGTTTGCAAGCATTTGCCAAGTTCCAAGGTTGCTGACCATAGTCCAGTTTCAGATTTTTTTTACACAGCAGTTAACAGGTATGTTAGAAATGCAATATTAAGAGTGCCATACTCATTTTGCTGATGTAAAAACCCTTAATTCATGACTGTACTACTTCTGTAATAAATCTGAAATATATTACAGTTTGTGGATATTTCTAAATAGTTGAGATTTTTGGGGCGGGGGGCCTAGCTTGATTGGCTAAAGCATCCTGTTGCAGGCAAGAATTCATGAGATCTAGTCTCGCCCCCGTCACCGTTATACTGGAGGGCGTGTCGTGCCATCACTGGTAACATGAAAAAAAAATTACCGAGCGCACTGCAATTTATAGGGGGGGCTACCCAATTCTTTCAATCTAAAAAAAAAAAAATAGTTGAGTTTTCAGCCATTGCATTGCATATATTTGTATTAATTGTTATTGTTGTTATTTATCTATATTGCAAATCTCAAAACTGCAAACACATCAGAAAACAAAAAAAATATAGGGTGCATATTACATTATGAACTATGATAATGATAGTGTAGGATAGAAATTAAAATAATAGTAATACTAATCATTAGGAACAACTGATAATAGTTAAATAAGTAAATAGGCTTGGAAATTTAATAATTATTAATAATATGTGTGATATTGATTGCTAAAATAAAAATAAATTTAATTAATAATATAAGTATAAACTTAATTAATAAATATAAGTATGAGAATAATGGTTAAGATAATGTGACAAAAAGATGTAAATTGGGATTAAATAATAATAACAGTAATGGTAATAATAATAAAAATAGTAAACAAAATACGGGGAAGAAAGAAAAGGTAAGAGGGTGTATTGAACCAGATAGCTAAGGAAAAAGAAGGCTTGTAATGAGAAACAATAAAAGAATCAAAGAGCATGGACAACAAGAAAGAGGGAGTAAGGTGGTAGCGAGAAAATGAACCAAATATCCAATAATAATGGGAAAACAAAGTCGGGGAAAGAGGGATGGGAAGAAAGAGTGGGGTGGGAAATACTATGAAAATAAGAGAAAATTGAAAAGTAAGAGATAAAGAAATAAGGATAGATATGGATGTCATAACACAATGGGCAAAGTCAAAGGTTAAAATAACAAGGTGAGGATCAATAAAGTGGAGACTAAAGGACAACCATAATAAAATGAAAAATAAAAGGGTTAAGAGAAGGCAGTAAATTAGAAAGAGAAAGATCATCAAATGAGGGGAATGAAAGTGATATGACTGAAAGAGTAGAGAGATAATCAACATGGTAGGGGAAGAATTGCCAAGTGCTGTAAAGGTTGTGTACAATAAAAGGGAGAGGGAAAAAGGGGATCTCAGTACAAAAAGAGAAACAGTTGTGGAAGTAAGAATACAAGGAAAAGAAAGAGAGGGGTAAAGGGGATTACACTAAAAATTGTGAGGGCGTATGAAGATTGTGTCTGTGAGTTTATTATTAGTTTTCACAAGAAGCTCATACCACAACCCTCATCCCTATTGAGATTATGTTCATGATTATCATTTGCAACAATTTCCCTCAAATTTTTCTTGCAATAATTTTCTACTTTCACTAGGACTTGGTAACCTCAAAGTAGATGTGGTATTTTATATAGTGCAAATGATCTAGAAGAGTAGATTTTCCAATGAACTTGTGTTTTATGTCAACACCATGTTCTTTGATCCTTGTACAGTGTACCAATAGAGTGACATATTTCACCAAAGTAGGGACTTCCATAGGAGCACTCTTTCTTATAGACCAATATTATTGAAGCATAATAATAGGCATTGTATACTAACAACATCATCCCCCTCAAAAGAAAAAATTGTCTTCCAAACAACAAGGAAAACAAGTATGCATCAAGTAACATACGTGAAGATTTTTCAAATTGATGACTATATTGAAGACTTCTAGACAAACTTGGAAGTGTACTTTGCAAACTCAGACCAGGAGAGTACTTGGCAAGTCAAATGAGTTTAGTAGGGATCTGGGGGCAACGCCCCTAGTTGGGTCAAGGGGCAACGCCCCCAATAGAGTTGAGGGGCAACACCCCTCGTGGGGTCTCAGTGTAGTGCCCCTCATGCACTCTCTATCATGATATAGAACAAGGTTGAGGAGCGGAGCCCTAGCTACCAAGCCCAAATTAAGACCTTCAAAACCACACAAACTTTCATGGCACACATCATTTTCATGATTTTTTAAAAGGAAAAAAATAATGCTAACAAAGCCAAAAAATAGAGAATTTAGAGTGTTTAACCAACATATGCCAATATGTGAGTAATGCTTCAAACCAAACAAGCAAGGGACCTCATCTAATTGCACACTCAAACTCTCGAGAATAGACTTGCGGATAATGACTCCCAGGAATAGATTGCTTTTGAGAATGGCTTCTAAGAATAGACTTTTGTTGGGACAATTGAAAGGTCATACAATGCTGAGGACATTGACCATCAAGCCGTACACTTAAAAAAATACCTATTGTACAAATGATAACAACTGTACAAGGGAGGCTCAGTATCAACTGTGCAAGGGAGGCTGAGGTTGGTCGTCATACAATCAAAGTGCTCCTTGGCAGCCATACACTTATGAGACCAATAGACCATACAACATGTTCAAATTGTCACCATACACTATGGAAAATGCAAGAATATATTGTCTTGGTTGTACGATGTAGATAGGATACTTTAGGCTTACAATGTAACCACTTACTCTTGGTCATAGGATGTAGATAAGACAAAATAGCCATATGGTGTAGAATGAATGAAACAATTGTATGGTGTAAATGGAATGAAATAGCCATACAATGTAGATGGAATGAAACTATTGTACATGTGTAAATGGAATAAAATTGTCATACGATGTAAATGGAATGAACTAGTCATACAGTGTGGACAAAATGAACTGTTTGTAATTTTGTACAATGCAGAAGGGAATTGGAATGACTGTACAATGCAGATAGGGAAGAATTGAAATGGTCGTACAACACAAAAAAGTAATTAACAAGGCCATAGAATATTGACAAGCAATTTATATGGTCCTACAATATAGTCGGGTGCTTTGTAAGGCCAAACAATGTAGACAGGCAAATAAGTTGGTCGTATAACGTAGTCAAGCAAATAAGTTGTGGCCATAAATGTAGTTGAGAAAATAAGTTGGTTATACAATGGAGTCGGGCAAATAAGTTGCTCGTACAATGTGCTTTATAGGCTGCCCAAGAATTTTTCTTATTTTCTTATTTTTCTATTTCTTCATCAATTACCCATTTTTTGTAATTTAATTTTTCAATATAATATTTTCTCCTTTTGGTGTCCACTTTTTCCTTATTGTTTAATTTTCTTTTTCTTTTTCTATAAATTTCTCATGAAAATTTAACTTGACAACAAGTATTTGGATGCTCTAGGTTAAATATTTTACTCTTAGTACTTTGAGGTGTACCGTCAATAATTTTGCATTCTTCTGTAAAGTAGGATACCTCTACTGGAACTATCATCTTTTGCAAACCATGAACTACATCTGACACACGTAAACTATCCATTTTTTTCAAGTCATTCTTCATTGGCTTCTTATCATCATGCGATCCTTGTCTGTCTTCATCGATCTCTATAGCTTCAATAAAACTACAAATTGAAGAAAATACTTCATAATCCTCCATTTGCCAATAAAATAGGCCATGGAGAAAATTTGTTTCATCCTTCAAACATGACTGTAACTCCAAAATTCTTGCGCCGTTCAGTTCCATTGGACCCTGATCCTCCATCCATTCTTCCCCAAAATCGGAATCTGACAAATCCAAGGAAGTCGCTTCCTCACTGGTTTCTTGATTCTTCAAATCAATTATATATTTCCAACCCTTGTTCTCAATTGAGATTGTATTATTTTTCTAGTTGTGATCGGCTTTGGCTACTACTAGCCAACCCTCATCCAACAATGCATCTTATGGTTTCTTCCTTAATGAAATGACCGCAAAGTTCAATAAAAATGCTTGGGCTCCACTAATTACCTTTTGCCCCATTAAGACTCCAAGTACCTTAAACCTTGTTGATCTACACCCACCAATTGAAAAGTTGGGGGCCAAATGTTTGGCTTTCCAAACTTCACCAAGTGTCTTCTAGAAGTACATTCACACTAGACCCACCATCAACAATAGCATTGGTGAGATTCCTTCCAAGGATTTCCATATTTACCACTGTTGGATTCTTTGTTCTGCTAACTATTAATAACATGGGATCAATTACTTGGTCGCCTGATAGTGGAGGTTCGGTTATTGGATCTTCAATTTCACTAGATTTCAACTGGGTTGTAGCATGCACCATCTCATTCTCCCCTGATACAATACTAGTCATAACATTTTGAGTTTCAGGAGTACTTTGGAATAAATCTACTACTTTAATTGGTACAGCACTTTCAAGTACTTGATGTGCAATATTTTTCTTGGATTGTAATTGATTTGTTATAGTACTTGCATTTGCATTTGAGTGGTGTCATTCATTAGCCATAGTATTCTCCATTTTATTTCCTTGCTTCACAAAGCCTTTCTTTTTCTGTACATGGGCTTAGGTACATAGCCTTCTTTGCTTGGCTACAAGTAACGACCAATACTTCATTATGCCTTATATCAATCATGTTGAGACTAGCGTTTTACTTCGAACATCCAATGTCTTCATGCTCTCCAAGTACACACCATTTGTGCAATAATTGCACTTTGTCTTGCTTGTTTTGGCGGTATCTCACAAAATATCTCTGTTTGCTACTGAAATATCCCAACTAAGATATTGATGATTTTTCTAATTTTTAAAACACAATTTTCTGACCAAATCCTGCACTTCAAAATTTCTGCTAAAAACCCTAGTTTCTGATATGGAATTTCTGATTTGAAATAAGCATGAGCAGCAACATAAATCCTTCCAAAATGCCTCAAAGAATATGGAGAATATATGTAGCATCAAGCATGACTGTAACCAGCAATAAGAGGCACCAATTTGACCATCAAAAACATGCAAAATCTGATAAACAGTTTGTTCAACTCGGCTGCTACAAAATCAGACCTAACATTTATGCAAGTTCACCATGAAACGAGCTCCAAACATGCCCAGAAAAGTACAGTAGTTTGCTGATATGAAGAAACCCTACTTACAAGCCAAAATATGCAATGAAATGTTGGTTTACCCTAACTCTAGCTGGGTGAATTGCTCCAGCTATCACAAGATGCAAAGATTAATACAAATGTATGGCGAAAATGCCTCCAAAACATACCCAAAAATCTACTAACCACAACTGAAATAAACCCTAAGGGTTTTACATACCAAACATGTAAAAATGGCTACCAAATGATGGAATCGCCTCTCCAAATGTGGTGCCAAAATGAGGGTTGGAAACCCTTGCACAAGTGGACACCAATGATGCCAAAATGCTGCTCACAAATAGGCGAATCTGTTGGGTGAAAATAATGTAATCAACTTTTCAATAGATTACACTATCTAGATTTCAGCCACAGCTATGTGAGATATAATCTCTCCTCTCAGAAAGGGGAGGTGCCCTTCTTACTGCTAATAGAAGCTATAGTAAAACTAACGAAATACTTACAAAATGTACACTACACTTATGAAATGGGGGGGGTGTGTTACATTCATACTTCTCTCTTTTTTCAGAGAAGAAGTTTACAATGCTTCACGACTTGGAAAGTCCTAGATCTGATAAATGAAACTTAACAAACAGCAGTAATGCCGATATCTCTATCTTGTTAAAGCAAAGCGTAGAGATATCAGATATGATTTATAGTAATAACAAAAGGAAAAGGGAAAGGGAAAGCTCACGAAGGCACAAATTCGTTTCGTAGCTTTTTCGATGTTGAATCTGTAGAAGTATTGTTTGTCGTATTAGAAGCACAAAGTCTTCTTAGATACAACGATTCTCCGAACCGAATGAGCGATTACAAGCACAAAGTCTTGTAGATCTTTCAACCAAAACATTCACACATAAATGAATCCAAATAATAGATGTAACACAAAGTTTACATAAACTACTTGAAGCCCTTCAGATCTCATACACTAATCACCACCAATATAATCAAATCATAAGATAATCGATCCCAACACAAAGTCTGGTATGCAATCCTCTTCTTTATTGATTAGAGCTAGATTCGCAAAATTGAATACAAAGCTTCAATGTTTGTTTCAAAGGAGCAGCACTTCGTTGCAAAATATCAAAAGGTAACCATTACAATAGAAATCCCTCTTATTTATAGAAAAGAGGGAAGAGCAAATTTAGGAAAATCAGTTGAGCAAAAATAGGAAACCCTAATCTAACTGAGTGTAATTTATTTCTATGTAATTACATCTCATATTTTTGGTGTAATTACACTTTACAAAAAGACATTTAAGATGTCAAAAACTATTTACAATACGCAAGGTAAGGAACATCAAATCGATGAACACTGGAGACAAAAAGTAGACTCTATTGTTCTTTGCTCTGGGCGCAGAAGTCTTCATATTTCTTTGCAGTCTCCTGTAGGAAGGTTTCATCTGGCCCAACCGTATAATCCACAAGAGTGTGTATTTTGGTAACCATCTTCTTAGCAAATGAACAAATCTTCTTATACCTTTGTAGATGAGCTTTGAAACAGTCAAGTGAGAGTCGTATATCACATACAGTATGCATGGTGTTCTTTGAAAAACCTTTATCATCCACCAGCTTCATGAAGGCCTCTTTGAACACTTGAATTATCTCACTGAGAGGAAGAAAGGCATGGTCATCATCAAAGAGATCACCCCGTAACTCTTCCATTCCATTTATCAGAAGAACCCGGTAACCTTCTACGTCCTCTTGCACCTAGTGAATATCATCAGCTAAAAACTTTAATACCTGTATTTTATGTTTGAGTGATTCCTTTACCTCCACATATTTATCTTTATCAGGTATAACTCCATTCTTCACCAACTTGCTGAGCTTGGACTCTTTCATTTTCAACCATGATGATAAGGCCCTTTCCATTTCTTGTTGCTCCTTTGCAAGTGATTCTTCCTCTTTATTAAGCTCGGTTTGAAGCTTGGCTATTTGTACTTTAATCTCACTTGCTATGGTGATGACCTGTGAGCCTTGATCTATGATTTCATCAATAAAATCATTCAACACTTTACCCTTGGCTACAAGCTTCTCTGCCTTTTGTACAGCTGGTTCTTCAACATTCACCAAGGTCATAGTTTGGGTATCACCAGTTGAAGATCCCGCTATGTTTCTCAGAATGTTTGCATAGCGTTCAACCTTCTCTTTATATAGATTCTTGGCCTGTTCCATCTTGTCAAGCCTCCCTGCAAGGGCATCTAGTACTACTTGGGCGTCTGCTTTAGCACTTTCATTAGTTACCTTCCCAAGTTGTATCCTTTGCACAGTATAATCTTCCATACTCACATCGCCCTCTTGTTGTGAAGGAAAACCTACTTCAACGAACTTCTCGCCAGCTTTATCAACATGGAGTCTTGACAGAACCTTAGCCTTCTTCTTTTCCTTGATCTTGGGCGGAGGTATTTCTTCCAGGTCCAGCTCATCAGGGGAGATCATCTGCTTCTTGCGCTTAGGGACCTGTGACACCAACCAAGGAGGGAAGGAAGAAGCATATATGTCTCTTGGTACTGCTAATTCCTGAGTTGTTGGGGCTCCTTGAGAAATAGTTGAGATAGTAACTATGGGTGTTGTGGTAGTCATTATAGGCCCAGTTGTTTGCACGCCAAGCTGACTCTGCAAAGATTCATCCATGAATCTGTTAAATTCAGCCTCCGAAGAAATGTCAAAAGACGAGGATGACAAACTAGGGATAGAAACCAGCGAACTGGATAGAACATTGATAGTTTGTGTCCGGACAAC
Organism: Sequoiadendron giganteum; assembly: GCA_007115665.2. Classification (NCBI taxonomy): domain Eukaryota; kingdom Viridiplantae; phylum Streptophyta; class Pinopsida; order Cupressales; family Cupressaceae; genus Sequoiadendron; species Sequoiadendron giganteum. The sequence goes on along the minus strand of CM021107.1, from coordinate 474,017,860 downwards.
TGTAGAAGAAACCGACACAGTTGATACTGCTGGTGGGGAAGAAATATTTTCTACTCCTGTAATTATGGTAGGAAGAGGAGAAGAAGGAATGGGAGGAACAGGAGTTTTAGGTGTTGAAGGAGTGTGAGGAAGGTGGACAGGGTCTGGTGAAGATACTGGGATTTCTTCAGTTTCATTTTGAAGAGGGGACAAAATCTGCTCATCCTGATTGAACTCTTCCTCTTGATATTCCTCAACCTCTTCATGAGATTGTCCTTCTTCTTCGTTTAATTCTGTTTCTCCAGACTCTTCATCTTCTAATTCTAACTCTGTATCTCCTCCTTCCTCATCTGAGGATAATTCCTCGGAAACAAGATCCTTCCCTTCTGCACGTGATGTGGTAGCTCTTGTTTCTCGTATTTCAGTGGTTTGTGGAGTATTCTTTCCCACAGTGAACTTGATCCTTGGCCCTTTTCGGGATGAAGAAGGAATCTCGCCCTGTTTATCTTTGGCGCGGGATTCTGGCCGTGGAATGGGTTTTTCTTTGGGAGGCTCACCTTCAGAATCTGTTTTGAAGGCTTTCATTTGATGGCCATGCTTATGAAGCCATTCTGTTGTGTTTTGTAGAATAGGGGCTAGGCTTTCCCTCACGTAAGTACATTCTTTCTTGGACCATTGTATTGGAGGTAAAGGCTTCCTAGCGATATTATCTTCATCATAGGCAGAATTTAGGAAGTCTCCTAGATCTATGAAATCTTCAGGCAAATCGGTCATATTGAGGGCCCTGATTTGTTCAACTATCAACTTGCAGAAATCCATCCTATGAATATCTTCTTCATCTCTACATTATGCCCATATGTCTTCAAAATGATAAACGTGGTTGTGACCTTTCTTGAGTTTTTTCTTTACATCTCTAAAGTCAAAGTCACGCCTGTACCTGTAGATCTTGATAGTCATTATATGCATTTCTATTGAAACATTCTTGGCCTTTTGTACACTTTTGATCGTATACCTACCAAAGGTTAGGGGAAATTTAAAACTTGGCTTATGTATCCTTTGTCGTTCTTTGTGCATAGAAATCAATTGCCTACACAACTCCATGAGGATCCATTTGTCTGAGGAGTACCTGGGAAGCATGTAAGGGCATCTAGTGAAACAACCTACTCTTATATAAGTAAAGGTTGGGAACTATAGAAAAGCACATCCAACCTTGTTGACTGCCTTGTAGGCTTCATCTGATATTCTTTCCTTCTCCAGAGTCGGGTCAAAAGTGAACAACAAAGGAGCAAAGAAAGCATTTGTAACTCTCCTGAAGTGGTGGAAGCTTTCCCTCAGGTTTAATTGGTAGTAGTAATCATATATAGGAGTAGAATGTCTGTTACCTTTGGTAGACAAACCTGGAAACTGTCTCATTACTGCAGCCGCATACACCAAAAAAGAAGTCATATAGAATTTTAGGGTGGTGGGTACCTTAATCAGCTACTCATGGATTTCATCGCTGATCTGAGTTCCCCAATCAATATGTACTTTCCTCCTTCTGATGATCTGGATGTATTCAAACATCCAATCTTGAAAATGAGAGGATTTCGGTAAGCCCTTGACTCTGCTTAACAGGGTGATCATGTCTCTCACATCCTCCTTGAAGTCACTTCGAGGAAGTCCCTTAGGCCATCTAGATACAGCATGTCTGAGAATCTTCAACCATTGTGTGTTAATCAATGTCTTTGCCCTGACTGAATCATTGTCGAATATCTCTTGAGCCTTCTAAATTGTGACGGGTGTATATTGTTCCATTTGTGGAACTTTGAAGACTATATCAAAAAATTCACCGTCAAGCCTCATCACAACCTGACCTACAGAATCTCTCACAGTTTTGTCTTCTTGGATATAGTGAGCGGCAACTTGAAGCACAAATTGAGTGTGATGAGCAGAAGTTGGGAAGGTGGATACCAGATGGAGATTGCTATGTACAATGGCCTTTAGATTTTCATCCCATGGCCTCTATTGAATCCTCTTTACGAAATCTTCTTGATCTTGATGACCGATCTCGGTATCCTTGATCTCATCTACTTTGGACAACACCACGGTTGGAGGGAAAACGCCTTGGTACTTATACTTCATCTTACCCTTTGCTTTAGGAGATGGTGGTGGCGTTTCAGTTGTCATTTAGGGGAGCTTAGACGGATGTTTTCTTACCTCCAAGGACCTCTTGATGAAACTTGGAAATTAACTGCAAGAATGATGGATCCACTGGTGTCAGGAAATACATGCCATATGGAGAAATGTGAAATGAGCAGGCGATATGGAGTCACTGTGATTTGGCCATATGGTGCGGAAAACGAGGTGTGAAATGCGAGGTGGAAGCGAAAATGAAGAAAACTAGTGTTTCAGAGTGTTAGGAAAAAATGCAAGTTTTGGTGCTCGGGCGGTGAAAATCACCGCTCTAGCACCAAAGAGTGAAGTGAAAAGACTAAGTGTTAGGGTGGCGAAAATCACCGCCCGAACACTTAAAGGGTTGGCATTGTCGGTGTCGTGGCGAGGATTTTCACCGCCCTAGCACTAGGATGCTGAAGTTCGATGAGTGCCATGGCGGTGAAAATCACCGCCCAGACACTTGGGTATTCTGATGAGTGGGTGTCATGGCGGGGATTTTCACCGCCAAGACACCTCGATACTACTTGGCGTTTCACGTGACGTCAACGAATTTCTTCGCCCAAACACCCAAGGTTGGAAAGATAACACACGACAGGGTTTCACATTATGTGTGGCGAGACTGACGCAAAGGTAAGGAACTGAGAAAGGAAAAAGACCAAACGAAGGGATGATGAACCAAAAATGTCCAAAACAATCGAGGAATGAAAAGCATTTGAGAAAAACAATTAAACAGAAATGAAGAAGAGAACATACCTCGAATGGTGGATGATTGACAAAGACGACAAGAGCGAAAATCTGCGAACTAGAGGAGGCAAACAAGATTCAATCTTGTGGGAGGCAACCTAGGATAGTGCTGGAGCGACAGGAGGAGAGGAGTCATAAACGAAATGCGAAAATAACTCATAATATGAGTTAAAAACCTAAAAAATACCCTAAAACCCGCGCATTAAATGCGGAGTACAAAACTCAACATAAATAGCAATTAGGTGCTCGGGCGGTGAAAATCACCGCTCGAGCACCAAGGTTAAAAAAAGGCTAGGTGCAACGGCGGTGAAAATCACCGCCTGACCACCAAAAACAGTTAAACTTGGAGAAGGTGCAATGGCGGTGAAAATCACTGCCCGATCACCCATAAAAGAAAATGACTAACTCTTGGTTTGAAAGGAGTCACAAACTTTAAACTCGAAAGTCGAGCCTATCGTCACCTACCTGGACTAGGCAAGATCAGAGACCACGTGTTAAGGACAACTTCAAGATTGTCTCGTTTTACGTGCTTGAAACACACGGGCCTAGGAAACGAATTGGTTTCGTAGGGGGGTTATCCGTGGATCGAGCGCTACTAGATTTTGTGATAACATAATCAGATCTGCTCTGCTGCTGGTGCAATTCTGAAGCAAACACAACACCAAACTCCCTCCAAATGCCCAAATTTTCCGTTCAATGCTACTCGCCCTTCTTCCCAACTATGGTGCACCACTTCTAGGGCCAAATCCTAGTCATATCACCCTCCAAAACATGTCAGCAAGTCTGATCCAAAGTTCTGATTGGAATTTCTGCTCTTCTTCAAATGATGCCAATGAATTAGAAGTAGGCCTCCGTTTTAAAGCCTTCCCAAGATGAATTAGGTTTTCATCCAATTCACCTTATATCCTCAAGGGTTTTTGTCCTTGGAATATGATGCAAATAAATTGTAGACAAAAGGAATAAGATAATATGTTGAATGATAATAATCCTCCCAAAATGAACTTTTATTTATAGTGACCTCCTCAACTCCCCAAAATGGCCGACCCAATTTGGGCGCCACCTCTTATTTTAAAATTGCTTTTTTATTTTAATTTTTACTTTTTCAATCAGGTGCCAAAAAAACGCCAATCCAAATTTATTATAATTTTAATTTATTTTCCCCTTATATCTCCCAAAAGGGGGTCACCCAAGCCCAATAAAATATATAAAAATATCTTAGGCGTCAAAATCAAATTTAAATATTATTTCACTTCTTCCCCTTGAGTGCCAAAATCAAGAATAATAAAATATTATTGTTTTTCTTATTTCTCCTTGCTCAATTTCAAAAGGCACATTACAGCTACATTGCTCACATTGTATGAAAGGCTGTCCTTTGGGGTCATATTTTGTTTGGCCTCAACCTCCTCTTTGATTTTGATAACCAACTAGAGATGCATTATGTGGCTTTGATGGAGTGGACTACTCTCCCTACATAAAGAGTACTTGTGTACCCCTAGTCTTCAAATTGCATGGGCACTCCTTTATTGAATGACCCATAATTTGGCAAATCTCACAAAACATCTTTCTAGGTCAGTTACCTTTTGTGTGCCCCTCAATTTTGCACTTAGTACACCATAGTCCATTAGTTTCTTTGTTGGTTTCTTTCTCCACTGTCAATTCTTTAATCATTCGAAGCATGTCCCTCTGAAGCACTTGTACCATTCCTGATTCATTATCACTATTGTCATCCAAATTTCCATCTTCCTCTATTTTTTTACTACGCAATGGCAGTTTATCTTCTCTTTCTATGTCCATCACCCAATTGTATGCTTTTGAATAAGAAGAGGGTGCTACTACCTTCATCTTTTTTCTTAATGATGGAAGTAGACCTTCAATAAACAATCTTTTCTTGAGGCCATCAGCCAGTTCTTTTCTAACTTTATAAGCAGTTCTTCATGTCTACAATTATAAGCTCATACGTTTTCATGCTTAGCTTGTTTAGTATTGTAAATTTCTATTACTATTTCATTATCATCACTGTTGGCGTAACAATTAGCACCTCTGGAGTGCGAGTTGGTACGGACAGCTATGCACACTGCGTAATGAGTGCTCTTCAAATTAGGAGGGAAAGCTCTCTCTTTTGTTGATATGCGTTTCTAAAATAAAGTAATCTAAACCTATCTTTTTCAACTCAGCTAGAAGAGGCACGAGGTTAAGGAAACCAAGGACGTTGCAGCTAAGGGTTTTCTTTGGTTTTGCAAATCTCAACTATAACTAAAAAACTAAAGCTTTAAACTATCTGATCTCCTCAAGAAAACAAAGCATGAGGAAACAGAGCAAGAATGTGATTACACGATAAACTTCAAGAACAGATTCACAACATGAAGGTAAGGTGGCACAACAATTTGCTTGGCTGGGAAGAAGTTTATTAAAACAAACAAATATATGATAAGCTTTAAGTACAAACTCACAACATGAGGGCAAGGTGGCACAACAATTTGCTCATTTGAATAGGCTTATTAGAAACAAAACATAAGGTACGCAACTAGGGCAGTGTATTGCATAGACGAGACATGCATACAATAACGATCAAACTAGCAACCCCATTTAACTAAGATAAGCATTTACCATAATAACTGCATGAAACCCGAGTGGCATAACAAATCATCATCATAATAAATACTTGTGAACAGATACAAAATAGGCAATATTACAGGCAAGGCAGCACAACATATATTACTCTCTCATGCAAAAGTTAATTACAAATGAGCAAAGAGCTCTTATTTATAGACATCAAGGTGTAGGCAACCCTAAAATCACCTTGAGTCAACTCAGAGTCTCGCAGCATGCAAGATCTTTATTGTTAAACCCTAATAAAGGAAACTATACAGTTAACTAGAAAGCTACCATTGGTTAACTGGTACATCTAATCTAAATGGACAATGTGCAAGCATGCATGTCCTTATTGAAAGCAAGTTAACTAGAATACTACCATCAGTTAACATAAACCCTAAATGAAACTCCAAGTGAACACAGATAATTCCAAGAAAGGCATGCGTGAGATGCAAAACAGCGAGTTAACTCGGAAAGAAGCGTTGAGTTAACTGCTATGACTGAGGTCTATCCTGAAAGGTGAGAACTGAAGTCTATTGGCCGTGATCTCGAGCAATCAACCCATCCACGAGGTTGTTGACTGTGTCACCATCTGGGGTACTGAAGCTCTATCGAAGTATATTGTGTCTGTGTAGCATGTCTTCACCGCCTATGAATCCAAGTCCAAATCAATGTGAATTGGAATTAGAGACGACTCTGGTTTTGGTGATGGCATGCGTTGCTGAACCTCAGGCTATGGCAAACTTTGAACTATTTCTTTGACGGGTTCCATGTGTGTATTAGTAATAAGTGCCTTCCCTTTTGAGTTGTTAGGCACTAAACTCTTCTTAGGAGGGTTACTCCTTTTCTTCTGTTTGGGTTTAGATGAGGAAGGTAGTGAAACTCCCACTGGTGGCGGCTATGTTCTAGGCATGACTACCCTCCTAGTCTTCTTGCTTTCGAGGTAGAGCATGCTATTCTGAATGACTCTACTCGACCTCTCCTTCACTGATGAGTATTCTTTAGCGTACCAATCAACAGTCGGCAGTGGTTGTACATCAACCTGCTCTCTGAAAAGCTGAGGAAGTGCATCTCCCTCATCCTCTGACAAACCTCCCACATCTTTTGTCAAGAAGACAAATATTTGCGGGAGAGAGAAGTTGCTATAGCTACATCTGTGCACCTCTAAATCATCCTCGCAATTCACCCAATAATCCTCCATTGTAGGCTTATGATAAGAGCGACTACCAAGGCGTGCTGCATAATGACCCCAAGGATCATAGGTATGTGTGTCAACAAGATACTTGAGTTTGCAATTTTCTAACTTTTGTCCTACAGCTTTAGCATCAACTGTTGTCTTGCACCAATAGATTCCAAACTGCATTGGAAAGTTGGCAAACTGTTTACGCTTGTGGCGCAAACGTTTGTGAACATCATATAGTTGCCTCAGGAACTCCATGAACACCATCTTATCCAAAAGATAGCGTGGAAGCATAGTTGGATTTCTTGTGTATCTGTAGACACGGATGTAGGTGTATGTAGGGAACTGAATGAACCAGTCCGCCCAATCTACCATCGCTGCTCTAGCAACCGCTGAGATACGAACACGCGATTCGCAGTCTAAGTCCCTCACTGTATATGTCAAGAAAGCCTCATGCACACGTTTGAAATGTCATTCAACCTTTGTGAACTCAAGCTGGTCATAGTGACGGTAGACTTTTTGTGTACTGAGTATACCCATCGTGTTCAACCCTCTAAACTGACTCTGATAGGCGATCAAGTATATGAGGTAGGAACACATGTAAAATTGGTGTGCAACTAGAAAACCGGTGATTTGCTCGTGAAGAGCGTCGCTGATGAAGGATGCCCAATCATAATGCTCTTGCCCAGAGATGGTCCGACCAACTATATAATACATCCAGGGCTGGAATATGTTTGCATCTGCATGACCTAAGACACGATTGAGAAGTGTAATCAGAATTGCATACTCATCCTTGTATTCACCACGACCCACATTGTTCGGCAACTTGTTCTTTTTCTGTTTTAACCATATCTCTTTCATCTTACTCTGACACTTATCCATATCAGCATTGAATGCTCGCTCACATTGGTCCATGGAAATGACTAGACTGCTCGGATGTTGAGGAATACCAAAACTTCTCTCGATATCCAGGGGTTTGAGACTACAAATAACCCACCCATCTACTGACTATATCTCACACGCAACAGAATTGTAATGCTTAACACAAGACATTACAAATTCTTCACAATGAACTGAGATAGGTATGGAAGCGGCCTCAAGTAACCCAGACTGCTGAATGTTCTGAATTATCGAATCTCTTATCTTGATTGGATCTAAGACTGCTTCTAGAAGCACCTTTTGTAGATTCGTATCAACAATCCCGATGGAGTCATGAGTCAAGACTGACTTGGTCTTGAATTCGAGCTGAGTGTACTACATTTTGAAAAACTCGCCTGTTGACTGTGAACACGGCTATATTCTGACAACTTTTCTGGAAAGCTAAAAATAGCTTGTTGAGGCTAAAAATAGCTTGTCGGAGTTTAATTTTCACCAAAAATTTTGAGATATGGGTTTTGCTCAGAAAATGATTCGAAGACAACCCAAAACGTCAAAAATGTGAAAATTTGACTTCTACTCAACCATGCAAAGGAATTTCAGTTAAGAAAATCAGAGCCTCAAGACTTGATGCTTTGGAACAAATTTTCCTAAAAAATTCTAGCACATGGGTTTTACTGAGGAAGCTATTCTAAATCGACCCAAATGATTTGTTTTGTGAAAAACCGCCAATTCTTCAAACATGCGAAAAAATTTAAGACAAGAAAATGGAAGAATTTGAGAAGAAGAAAGATGTTTTTTAGTGTTTTTATTCTCTTCTTCTACTAAAAATGCCACTTTGTCTTGAATTTTGCTGATGAATATGGACTTGTACCTGCAAAAGAATAATTTTTTGATGTCTTTGAACTTGATTGCTAATGAAAATTCGCCCAACTCTGAAGGAGATTCGTCTCTACTAAGCTGGATGAATTAAAATGGACGCCATGCTTGCATAAATAGAGCAAAATCGTACCACAGAAGCATGACTGCAAGATCTAAAACCCAACTTTGAAAGAAAGATTTTGATTGGACCCCCTCTAGTTGAACTGATAATGACTCGGAGTCTCGCAGATTTAAATAATAATAAAATATCAACTTGCTCTAGCATACGAATTTGAAATTTAGCATTAAAAAGGCGCCAATAATAAATTATTGTGAAAAATCGCCATTTAATACTCTAGCATGCAAAACAAATATTAAATATTATTTTAATCAGTTAGTAAAAGAAGCATAACATCTGGATGCACACGTCAAACTTCACTGATTCTGAAAAGTCCTTATTTGACCCTCTAGGCGTCCATTTGCAAGAGTTATTAACTTTTTTACTAACTTCCTACTTTATAGCTAACTGCAAAGTTACAGTTGACCATGTTCAACTCTGATTTTCGGGTGACTGAGTGAACCTGTGACTGAACTGAGATATTCACTGCGAAACCTGCAGAGCAAGGATGAAATGTCTGCTAGGAGCTGCAGCTATTAAAATCAACGTTTGGCACCTCAAAAAATTAGGCGCCTTTGATTAAATTAATGCAAGGTTTCCAAACTTAGCCATTTCTCTATTTTACCATCTGACATTTCAAACTGTCGTTGATGCTGAACGATGAACCCTATCAACTGGATGACAAATTCATTGCGTGACTGGAAGTATTCTACATCCAATGACTATATATAAGGCATCTGAAAGCTGCATTAGGAACCCCAAAAGCAAGGGCGCCCCTAGCTTGTGAAGGTGCAAACACCATTTTGACAAAAGTGTAACTTTCATCTGAACACCACACTTTGAATCCTGACACCAGGAGCTGGAGTGCTCCGATTCGTGCACCGTTTGTCTCTCTGCATAGCTAGATCAACTTACAAGAGATGTTTCTGGAGGTGACGAAGCAAGAAAACTACTTCTAAGACCTCAACAAGAAGGGCGCCTTTTTCAAGGAGATGTGTATTTTCCATACTTAGCTATTTTTTGGTTGCTTCCACTTTTCAGCATTCTATATTGACCTCACATGTATGAGCGTTTGTCAAATCCCGAAGGCTGACGGTTAGACTCATTGGATAGCTATAGTAATTGCGCACAAGTCTCGTGAAGACTATGAATGCTAAAAACCCCATCTGGCAAGCCTAAAGGCTGGCCCCCCCTGGCCAATAGAGGTACAGGTGTGTATCTCTACATTTCTCCACCCTCTGATCTATGTGTTCAGTAGAACCTCTGTCACGATCACTCAAAATGTCGGATCACCTCACGAACTGATGCGTTGCGAAGCTCAACTAGATTAGAAAAGATCTCAGGAAGACAACATCTGTAAATTCACTTAAATGGGGGGCCAAATTCAACGGTGCCCCTGAGCTACAGGGGCGCAGAAACTGTAAACTTGACAGCCTCTGTAAACACTCTCCTCCTCGTATCCTCTCTAACCTCGATTGTCAGAGTTCTATACTTTGGATGTCTTCGCTCGATAGCTCGTCGAAAAGCTGGGCTAATTCTGAAGAGATTGAACCTATTTGCAGGCACATGCAACAAGATCTGAGCCTTCAAAAAAGAAGGGCGCCCTTGAGCTACAGGGGCGCAAATCTGCTTTCTGCTTTAAAATTTCATTCATTTCTGCCTTCGTACACACTATTTTGGGTACTGAATTGACCTTATAGAAGTATAATACTGGCGTAGAACGCTTCTCCATCACACCATGTTCTGCTCTGAGTCCCTGGTTCAAGTTCTGATCTCCAGGTATTGACCAATTGTTGTTGTCGACTGACATGATACTGACCAAAGTCCATACTTGACTTGCCCAAAAATTATACTTTGACATCATTTTAACAAAGTTTAGACTTTTTAAGCAAAATGCCTTAAAGAAGCCAAAAAAAATTGGTTTGGGTACAACAATCACGAAGCAATTTAAACTCTTCTTTGAAGGCCTTCTTTAATCTCTCCCATGTATTTTGGAAGGCTTGGTCAATTTATGTATACCAGTCAATTGCTACACCTCGCAAGGTGACTGGAAAATATCATAGCCAAATTGCTTTATCATCTTGCCCATTTGTTGTCCAAAATGTTTCACAAGTCTTACACTACCTAACGGGATACTCTAATCCATTGCTTGTAAACTTGGGCAACTTTTTCTTTTCTCCACTAGGGGTTACCATGATTTTATTTAGACACAAACCTACCGCTTGGAACCTGCTTGCTAGGGAGTTTTGATTCGAACACTTTGGTGCTTCTCTCACACTCTAAGCCATGTAGGAATCCTCAGCTTCAACCTTCTACACACTTGTTTTGCCTTCAAATTTATTTTTATACACCCTTGGTTTAACTTCTTCTCCTTCAATTGACAACCTTTCAATGCCTCGAAGGTTACTCTCGTACAATTCTATGAAAATATGTGACAGTCTCCCAGATTCCCTCATCTAGATAAGGTTGTCTTGACTTTTCAACTTGGCTACGTTCTCAGGAAGGGCTCTGACTTGGGAATCATATGGTTGTATTTTCCTCAAGTGTTTCTCATAATCTTCTCCTTCGTTCCCTTTGTCTGAGAACCCTTAAACATCGCATGATCTCTTGGTCTTGACCTTGTTGCCTCTTCTCACCTTTATTGGGATCTAAGGGCATGAATCTCTCAAATCTGACTCAACTTCTTTTAAAGCAACCTCGACGCCAACTGTTTACTACTTTATCTAATAAAATAAATACTTACTTCATAGAGATGACAATGCATACCAAATACAAGAGTAAAGTACATCTTTATTTGCACGTGAAATTATTACAGAAGAAGACCAAAGATGGTCAGCCAAGGATCAAAGTCAATCTGACAAGATCATTTCCCTTTCCTTGACAACACACAATCTATTTAAAAGACCCAACACAACCGTCAATCAATCGACACTTCTAACTACCCGAAGCCAACAAACAATTAATACATAGTTGGATAACCAATATTATCAAAACATAATAATAGGCATTGTACATTGACTACATCTGATATGTTTTGGGGACACAAGGATGTGTCAAAAATATCCTCAAGCCATACCCTACTCCTTCCATCCACACAGAAATGGCTATATACCATCAAGGAGCGGTTGGCCATTGTCAGTTGGAAAAAAATATGTTTAAATGAAATTTTCATTTTGATTAAAAAATTAAAAAACAGAAAGGGCAACTTGCCCACAAGGACCCCACACTCCTTTCAAAACACTAAAAACAGATCTCTTGAAAAAGAACAGCTAAATGCATTGCAGCCTTGACATTTGTGAGTAGTGACCAGTGAGATTTGATGAGTAGTGGAAGAGATGGTGAGAAGAAGACGAGCAGCAGTAATGAGGTAAGTTTTTCTTCAGAAATTTTTTTGTCTTACATAGTTTTGAAAAGTTTATTTGCATAGTTTTGAAAATTTGAAGGAAAAAAGTTAAAACTTAAAGCAGTTTTCTTCTTTTCAGTTTTGATTTCTTTTCTCAATTTGCACTTTGTTTTTTTCTCAAACAACATGAGCAGCAATGATGGTAGCAAAAATGAAAATGTTAGCATGAAACAAACAAGAGTTGAGGTTTCATTAGGGTGTGTTAGTGGTACGGGTGAAGTCAGACAGCCACATAACCTTTTAGATGCCCTTCCATCCTCTTAAGACCTTATGCAAAAAGCCTCTTCTGCAATTTGTAACAGTTTTAGACAAAACTTATAAGCAAAACTTAGTAGAAAATAAAATTTACTTGTCATTTGTGCAAGAAAGATTTGAGGGACCTACACCAAGTTATTTAGTCACCTTTTGTGCATTACAAGACATGGGATTAAGCTTTGCGAAAAAATAGCAATAAATGAGAAAGAAGAGGTAAATATATTGTTTATGGAGAGTGAAGAAGGATCTAAGGGTATACCATCCATGGTTGTCGGTGGTGGGAATTCTACAAAAGGAAAGAAGACTAGTAAGAGGTCAGGGACAATTGCAGAGATGTTCAATGTGCAATCACAGGAAGTGGCAAATTCTTCGATTGACAAATTTCTCTTTTCCCATGCCATCCCATTTCACATGACACATTCTCCCTAGTTTAAAGAAATGTTGAAAAATTCAAATGAGAGATATTGGGAAGATAATTTGGAATTTGGATGAAGAGAGATGGCGAAGATAGATTGGATGAAGAGAGTGGTGTTAAAAGAAAGAAATATATACATGTTCATTTGCAACCACCAATCCCCACCGGCTCTCTTTAAGAGTTCAAAGAGCCTCCTACATGAGGTAAAAGCAGTTCCACCTTTTGGTTTGATACTCTGACAAATTTGAAAATACTAATATACTAGAAGCTATGATAGTATTACTTAATCTTCTTGTCCATCACATGCTGAGCTGTTGTCAATATTCAAATTATGTTTTCCTCAGAGAGACTTGTTTGTCTCCACTCTTAAGATTTATGCAAACTAAATTGAAGTCGCATTTGACCATATAGCTTCATTTGTTAACAATAGAGGTGTCATATAGAAGACTGCAACCAATTCCCACATTAAAGTGACTCTCCCTTGCCAATATCTTGGATCAGTTTTCACTAATTTTTTATGAAGTTTGTGGATCGTTAAGAAAAATAACAATTACAATTTTACCAAGGATAAAAGAAATTCAAAATCATTCTGACACAAAGCAATTGACGACCATAAAAAAGATAATAATAGCAATCCAACTCACAGAAGGAAATTATTGAAACACCTCACCTGCCTTTTCCAAGGCTTCACACTCAATAACAGCCTCTTTTGCGTGCCCTGCCTGCAAGCAATTCGAACTTCCAGTTACTAAGAATTTTAAAATACAATTTGTAAACCCCATAGTCATTAGTATAAGATTTTAACAGTTCGCAACTAACTTCATGGTCTTCAGTGAAACCATGAAAATCACTGTTCTATTATGCAAGCAGCATACATAACTCTGCATTACTATACAGACCTGGCAAAGGACTCGGGATAGATTAAGGGATACATCATAATAACAACTTTGGGGTGCTCTGCCAAAGTGTTCCAGCGCATAGCGTGCACGCTTGTATGAAACAATTGCTCTTTGAAAGTTTTGTCTTGATTCCCAAACCAGACCACTTAGGTTATGTGATTCTGGAAGATGTGGTCCACGTTGAACAGCCTGCTCTATTGCTGCCATTACCTTTAAATAACAGAGTATTAGTAAGACTAAATGCTCTAATCATAGTAGTTAAGAAGAGCATTCTAAGTATATAATTCTTCTAGGCTAATACTCAATCTAAATTTTTAAAACATAGCAGAGTTTCAAAGAATGTAAAACAAATTCTTCAAAAAAGAATCAACCATCACACTTCAAAGTTTTGAATAAACTATTAAGTTTTGTTAAGAGTTGCATCATGTCAATCAATTTAACCATGCATAATCAACAGAACTTTATCAAACAAAAAGTATAAGCTTCTACACATCCAAATCCAAAAATCCCATTCTTCTTTTTGTGTATTTGAAATCTAAATAGTGAATTTATAGTTTTAACTACTGGCACACACTCCCCAATGGTAATCGACTTACTGACTTCTAGATTGAATGTTTCTGGTACCTTTGATGACTGGAGATGACCTGTTGATGCAGCAAGCTTTGTGAGACCTAATTGAAACTCTGCCACCTGCAAGCAGTTAAAACATGATTATGAATGTTACTAAACTACAGCTAGTTAATCAACTCTTATTCTTTTCTCCAAAGTTAACAAATCAGAATTGTGGGTATGGTACGGATACGTGGGTATGGTACACCAATACGGCCAACAAAAAATTGAGGGCTGGTACGTCCATACAATAAAATATATAAACATTATAAATATATACTATTTTTATCTAATTTATATACCTTTTTATTAATTTAATATTTCTCATGAAATTGTAGTAGTTATATTTATATAGACATAAATATAAGAAAAATTTAAATAAAGACTCTATAATGAATTTATGAGCTAAAGGGGTTCTATAATGAATGGTTCATAAGGCAAAACACTTGCTGAAGGTTTTGCAAATGGGGTAGCAAGCTAAGTGGGCTTAACCTTGCAGGAAACTCCATGGTTAAGCGTGCTTAAGTTGGAGTAGTACTAGGATGGGTGACCTCCCAAGAAGGTCCAATGCTTGACCTCTTTGAGCGTCACCTAGATGCAATGAGTGCTGAGTGGACCACTCATACTCATGAGAGATGGGTTCATGTGAACCACTACTCATGAACATGGGTCAATAGTTTGACTCGAAGCAATATCATAATTTAACATGATTTGGAAAATACTTCCTACTTATAAATCAATGAGCTAAAGGGGCTCTATAATGAATGGTTCATAAGGCACAACACTTACTAAAGGTTTTGCAAATGGGGTAGCGAGCTAAGTGGGCTTCACCTTGGGGGAAACTCCATGGTTAAGCACACTTGAGTTGGAGAAGTACTGGGATGGGTGACCTCCCGGGAAGGCCCAATGCTTCACCTCTGTGAGCATCACCTAGATGCAATGAGTGCTGAGTGGACCATTCATACTCATGAGAGATGGATTTATGTGAATCACTACTCATGAAACATGGATCAATGAGTTTGACTTGAAAACTACACAGTTGAATCCTAATAGCAATATCATAATTTGGCACACTAAGGAAAATACCTCCTACTTATCTCTAGCATAAGATTTAAGTTAATAAATCAAAATAAAAGTTAACAAAAAAATATCTAAAAGCATAAAACTGAACAAATTTAATTATTAATAATTTTAAATCAGATAATCAAAAAATAATATAGAAATAAAATTTGCAAACTAATTAGGACTTACAAATAAAAACTTTTAAAAATAATTAAATTTTCTAAATCTTTATAAAATGTATAAATATACAATATAAAATATAAATATAAACAAATAATGATATAAAGAAATATTTAAGTCCGCCCCTCAACCAATATGGGATGAAACACAGAAACTGGAGCTAGCCCCCTGCATAAAACTCACTGCAGCTAGTGAATTGAAATCATATTTGTGACAACCTTGAGTTTCTTTGTTTGTATCACACCAGAGATATATGTAGGGCCGAAAGAGGAGAACGGAATCCCTGTGCCACCACTCTAACTCCATTGACTAGTTTGTTGCAACTCATTCCCATTGATTCGTTCGCGTTATTGTGCAACTCATTCCTACTACTGCTAACAAAAAAGGCCAGTTTGCTGATACTAGGACACATTATCACAAACAAAATACTTGTTTGCTGTTGCTGCGAGGAGTTAAACACGTGAAATCTATTATATGACTGTTGTTTAGGATTTCAAGGCTGTCATTAGGATTTCAGACAGTTAGTCTGCCACTGGAATTAATTTGGAAACACCACATTGACCTTAGAATCACCTAGATATGCCCTTCAATGATTCCATGTGACTCTGACCACTAAAAATCGAACCCTGCTCGATTCCATTGTCAGATCACATCCATATCCAATTCAGGGATGAATCATATCCGAAAAAGCAGGGGCTTCCTCCCAATTCGATAATATAGCTTTTCTCAATTAAAAAGTAAGCCCAAATTTTTTATTTTTCTTGAAATGAGACAAAAGAAAAGGAGACAAATCGTGACCACTGTATCCAAGAAATGTTCGCCATCAATATTTGGCCCAAAAAGTTGACAACTATATTTATATTTATATTGCAAACAATTTTTTTATTTTTTATTTATTTGCATTCCACTCAACACACCAAAATTATATCATGTAACTTGTCAAACAAACAAAATATATTCCATAGTTCAAGTGAAGTACCGGCATCAACTGAACAGCATAAAGGCAGCTTGCAAATGCCTCTAGAACAACCTTAGCCCTACAAAATTCATCATAATAAATAAGAACAAGAATCATATTAATCCTTTCTACAAAAGCCTCGTAGTCTAAAATAGTATCAAAAGAATCTACAAAAATATCCCAAGAAAAAAGGTTGTTTTTACTTGAGAAAAACTATCTATTACCCTTCATTGTGTTCATGAACTGACATGCCAGCCCAAGATAATGCTAGTAATGGATCAGCACATCTAGCACCATCAAATGCCTGCCTAGCAAGTTCCTTCTGGCCTTCAACTAAGTACAACTGTCCATATATAATTTTTTCATTGTAAACTATGTTTAACATGGATAATCAACCAGCACAAGTCACAATGTGTGATGCAAACTCAAATAGCAATACCTTTCCAAGTTGGGCCCATGCAAGAGCATGGGATCCATCAACCTGAAGGGCTCTAATAAATGCATGTTGCTGTATTGCTCTCTGTTTTGAAAAACAGCCCATGGTTATCCAGGATTCAGCATTGTCACCTTCAAGCATTAGCCCCCCTAATGCCATAACCTCTTGCAAACACCTGAATCAAATCCTCAAAATATATTTAGTACAAAAATATATTTTACACATAGTATAAAAATAAAGAAATAGCCAACATTTAAATAACTTACCAAACATTTTGGTCAGGCATTTCCTTTTGATCAAAGCGATGTATTAACTCAACAGATATAGCAATATCCTTGTACAGATTTGCCTGCCAAGGATTCAAGTGCAATGCACATTCATAAGCGTGCTTAGCACTAACTGCTGCCTGAAGACGTTGCTGTTTCCAAGAACAAACAGAATCCTTAAATGCTTCACTTTCCTTTTTGAAGTCTCCACCTTCCATTTCCCATGGCAAAGATTGAGCATAAGCAACCTATCAAAACATAAACATTTGTTCTTGTAAACCGTTCCTTATTTCTGTTAAAGAAGACAATATCCTAACTGAATAAATAAAAAGTCAATCACCTACAAAGCACGGAAACACATGCATAAATCTGCATTCTACCAATTCAAAATTCAAAACTGACTCAAACATGAAACAGTGCATCCCACTGCAAACTAATTTTAAGCCCAGAAACAAACTCTCAATCAACTAATTGCACTAAGGTACATATCAAATACTTTACTGAAATGTTTCATTCTCTCCTATTCCCAAAAATGTGATATATGGACACATTCACAACACGTGTGTGCGCGTGCATGCACCTGCATGCAACACACAGTGATCTAAAGATGGTAAATAATGAACAAATCTAAACAAAGTAATCAAAAGAAACAAAAAACCCATTTATTGCAATGAATTCTCTATCGAGTCTTAAACATAAAAAGTCAGAAACAATAAAACATGGGGAACGCATGCAAAGTGCATTATAATAAAGCTTCCAATATCAGAGTTTCTACCTATTGGCATTTTAATTAGTCCTTTGCAAGACAATTCAAACCGGAACAGTTTGTGAGGAACTCCTCTCTTCAAATTTGCAGGGGAAGCTCCCTAATCTAAACTACTCCTAAAATCTTAACAAAAAACAAGATAAGTACGTATGCACACTGTACAATTTTATCATTTGGGATTTTGCATGAAAACAAAATACTAAAAAGCAAACTTGAGCTATCTTTTTATCTTGGAGGTTAGAGCACAAGACTTAAAAGTTTTTTATATCACCAAGAGGATTTTCTGTTTATTTCAGCTAAACGATAATACTATCTACTAATTAAAGCAGAGATCAGCTCATTTATATCAACATGATAAATTTAAATATAAGGAAGACTTAATTAGCATTAAGGAAAATTGTGCAAAATTAAGAAAGAAGAAATTTCTTCAAAGCATTCAAAGCCACTTCAAAGAATGAAAGACAAGTGCTATACAAAGTTAAACATGAATCCTTTATTATTTATCAAATTCTCACAACATAACACAATGATTCAGCATAAGTCTGCCATAAACTATTATTACAATTTATGTGCAGAAAGCACTTATTTGTAAGCTCTTAAGAAGAAGCTTTTATGTATTGATAATTGTTTACAAATATTCTACTCATACAAGTGTAACGACCTGACCCTTCAGTAAAAGAAAAAATTTCCAAATTTACATCGAAAGAGTAAATAAACATGCTAACAAGTCATTGCAATATAATTTTTCTTTCCTTTATTGATCATATATGAACAAGATATCATATTAAAATTACAATAAAGATTCCATTTCAATACAATAACTTCACAAGTACAAGTAACGAGAAAACATACCTCAACTAACATAGCTCCAATGAGCTTTAGAACAAATAGTAGTAAGAAGGTCCAGGAATCCGTCCTTTCAAATCTTGGTGCTCCAGTAGCCTAACGAGGAGGAGAAGCATCACTCGAGCGCTTTTCCGCCAACCACGGACTTATATTGCGGTCCCCCGCACATCTATCATTCGATAGATGACCCTCCCTTCAACGAAGAGATTGGTAGAGTACTCGATACTGTTAACCAACTGAGCATAGTGTTGTGTCCTACATAACTGGAACCTGTGCAATCCGGAAAACTCTCGAACAAGCATGTAATATGGGATCACAGTGAACTGACAGTATAATCATCGCCCAGTCTAAGAGGATGTCTTGTATATTACACTGCTTTGATCAAAGTGTTCCATACCGTATTTCTACTCAAGGTCATCTATCACATACACTATTCAGGGTCGATTTGACTTAGGGCTATCTTACACAACGCGTAGGTATTGTCCTTCAATGGGTAATCTATCACCCCAGACTAACCTACAACCCATAGTAACAGAAATCTGCAAAAAAACGTGATTAATCGCAATTTTCAAAAATCTGCAGACTGGATGATTTTTTCCCCGAATTTTTTGAAAAAATCATCGACTTTTTGGTCAACAATTTTTTCCCATTTAAAACTGCAAAATCGGCAAAAAATGCATTTAAAACTTGCAAAAAAATGCGAATAAAATTGTGTTGATTTTCACGCGAATAAAATCTATTATGATAGATTTTTTCCACGCATCCATAGATTGTTTGAAAGCACCTGTTTTAGGCTTTTAGCCATAGCAGCAAAGCAGTGAACTGTTTGATAAAATGCTTTGGTAGACATATATGAAAAATGTCGTAGCATACACAAGGCAGTGAACTATTTGAAAAAATGCCTCAAAGAAATGTGGTCTCAAAATCTGCTCTTGTCTTAGTCGAGAATCACTTCTCAAAAGCATCCAACCAATCATCTCTCCAACCCATACTCAAAATTTCTCTCCAATCCATTTGTTGATGAACAAACGGAGCCATCAAGTGGCTGGTAAAGAAGGGGACAGCGTCAAAAGGACTGAAAAATTGTTCCTTATCCCTCCAAAATTTCTTTCCACAAACAATAAGCTCCATCAACCCATGTTGAGAATCCCAAGCATGGGTACTCAACTGAAAATAATCTTCAATACTCCGGAAAGAAAACATAACACATCTCTGAATGCTGGTCAAAATCAAGAGCATACTTGTGAAACTGGCGTCCCCTCTGATGAACCTCATAAACCAATCCATGAAAGCTTCAAGAATACTGGAGCTTGAAACATAAGATGACTTCAAATTCAACTCCCAAAATTGACTAGCATCAGCCAACCCAAGGAATGGATTGACAAGAGTGCAAACACCATGTTCCGGTCCATCTTCCCAAGTGAAGACTACATCCACAATCCCTCTTAAGCATTCTTGATCAAACATTATTCTTGGAAGATTATCAATTGCAAGGAGCGAATCTCGCTCGTGTTTTGCTTGCAAATCTTCAATAAGCTGAAAATCACGTTCCATATTGTATTGGAAAACTTCATCAGGATCCCATTTCGTCCTATTGTCAATTGATGCTTCATCCTCCATCATAAGAAGAGGATTATCATAAGTTTCTTTTGCACCCACTTCAAAGAGAGGATTGTCAAAAACTTGGAAGTCATTCCTTTCATCTTGCTGCTCCAAATCTGCACATATAGTTTCTGATTTTCTTAAGATACTTTCAAGATCAAACTCCTCTTGAAGACTATCAAGCTCTCCAATCACTTGCTTGATTTCTTCAGCTCGTTGTGCACCCTCTTGCTCCTTGAAAAGTTTGAAGTCAGCAAACTGGTCTTCAACCTCCGTTAGAGCCAACTGAGTTTCTTTCAACATGTCCTTTGTTGATTCGAGCTCCAGAGTGAGCTCATCAACCTTTCTCTCACTCCCTTGGAAAGCACCAACGGTCTTCTTTGCAACTTCAATGGCATGATCTCGATCTTCAATCAAGTGCATGTACTTGGACTTCAAGGTCTCCAAAGAGTCTCTAATAAGTTGCAAGTTGGGAAGAGCAACTTCATCTTTCACTCCTCTTCGTCTCTCTTCAAGCTGAGCCTTCCAGTAGAATTCTTCAATCCAGTTGTGTGTGCGATCAACTTGTGATAGAACCCGCACTTCTCTTTCAAAGGACCCTTTGACTTAATCTTCCTTCTCAAGAATATGCAAAGATGATGGATTGTTGGTTGGCTGCTCTTCAAAATCAGAACTTTGTTTTGCATCTTTGCTGCCCTCAGAGCTGCTCCAAGACTCTTGTCTTCCACCACCAACAAGTTGAAGATACTCAATATCATAATTAGAATTAGACTCCACAAATTCTTTATGCCTTTGTTTACAATCAGCTTCATGCATTGATAAATCGGATTTGTGTTCAAGAACACCTTCAAACTCTTCAATATCAGGAGCCTTATGGACTTCTAAATCTGCTTTCACCTCACTATCACTTTGATCAAACTTGAAGGTAGCCCCAAACTCAAGCATATTGTCACCATTGTTTTCTGTTATAGAGTCCTTATCAAGTTCCATTTCATCATCCGGATCAAAGGGAAATTCATCCTACACAGGTTCCTTGTCAATGCTAGGTGCCTTCACACCTGGATCCCAAGTGGTAAGGCGTTGATTGTTTTGATCAAAAGGAAAGAGCTCTTCGTGCTTCTCTTGGAGTGCTGACTTTTTGAATAGGTCATCACCCAACTCACTTAAACTGATGTTTTCATAGACACCTCTCTCCAAGGGTTTAGTTTGATGCTCAAACCCAAAACCACCCTTGACACCTTCATTGTAATGAAGCATAGAATCATCTTAGCAAGCTGTTTTGAAAACTTTATCATCTTCATCTTCAATGGAACCATCTTCAATGAGTAAGGCGCTGATTTCTTCATGTTGAACTTCTTGGGAAGTTGGGACAGCAACAAGAGGAAAATCCTTCATCATCACATCTTCAACATGACCACTCAAGAACTCACTGGATTCGTCTCACAGACTAATATTTCCTTCATCTTGCTCTTCTTCAACGAACTCATCCCACACAACAGTTCTACCAACATCTTCCGTGTAAACCTTAGTCTCAAGACCTTTATTGGATGAATCCTCATTAGGACTCAAGACTGCTGTTATGTTCTTTTCACTGAGCTGATCTTCATCACTTCCTATCACACGCAAGACTAAGGGAATATTTTGAGGCTCTACCACACAATCTTCAATTGTCAGAGTATTGATGCAGAACAGGGGTGGATTAAGCTTGAGGAGGCCTAACTAAACAACAATCAAACACCCATTTACTCCCTAGACTCCCACATGTGTGATTTTCAATAGCTAACCTTCCAAGCCTACTAGGTCTCCCGATTGACATAATCATGCATATCTTTTTAAGGAAGTTGTCTCCCATTAAGTTCCTAACCTTTTCAAATACCCATTAAGGCATAAATCAAAATATCTCATCCAAGGCATAGTGTGTTTTGGAGTAAAGAGCTCAAAACGGGTCTGCTACGCTGAGAAATAGGCCTTTTAGGCCACTTTTACAAAGGAAGTATCTGAAATACTTCTCTCAAACCTCCAAACTCTTTACCTACACCTTGAATCTGTCTCAAATGAACACAATCCGCAGGTTTTATCAACCATTCAATCCCATAACCTGTTGTCCTACTTCTTAGTTGTCATACCTAGCCTAACACATGAAGATGTTAGGCTAGGATCATGAAAAAAACTCCAAGAACCTCCATCCCTTGTTCCCTAACCCTACAAAGCAAATAAACAGAACCAACTAACACCATTCCACCGTTCCTAGCTATCTTACATCGGTGGAATGGCTTAAGAACTCACATTTTCACTCAAAACCCTTAAAAAGGTAGGGTTTCTAAGCAGTAGACAGAAAATGATCTCAAACTAACTCAAAACCTAATGAAAAGAGCTTAGATATGATCCAAAAGTAAGTTAAGACCAAACACCAATGCTTCACATGGATTTTAGATCATGACAGTACTGTACAGGCCGTACAGAGTTGCAAAAACAGGGAATTTACTCTAAAATCTGAGAATCAGAGCTTCTTCTTTCACTTTTTGCCTTTTCAAAGTTACAATCTTTTGTCTCTCAAGGTCTTTGACATCAAAACATAACATGCAAAAACTAAAACAATAGTTAAAAAAGACAGATCCAAGAACTGACCAGCTACCAACCAAGAACATGCAAAAGTGACAAGTTTCAAAAAGCAATTTTTTGTAACTTTCACCCAATTCTTTCACTAACGCCTAAACTGACCCAATATGATTCTAACATGACAAATAGGTCTCATTCGACCTTATTCCAATTATTACATGAGCATAACTCAAAAATCTAACACAAACACCTATGATGTATTCCTAAGCCTAAAATGTCTAAGGTGCCCTGCACCAAGTATCTTCATCAAACTCACGATCATTTTGAGGTGAAATGTGCATCCTGCTTGTGCCTTCTTCAATACTAGTTTACTGATTTTTCTCTTCAACTTGCTCATTTGTGGACTATAAACCACCAATAGGCACTTTTGCTTCTTCCTTCCTTGATCCTTCGTCCAAGGCATGTTTTGCTTCTCTTTTAATCTTTTCCTTGATGTAGTTGACCACACCCAATTTTCCAAGATGCCTAATCAACACACAATTCAAGTAGTAGTAAGAAGAAACACCATCCTTAAACTCATCTGGCATGTTCTGATATTCTTCAAGGAGTATGGAAGCCTCATGTTCACACTGCCTCTTGAACTGACATTCTTCAGCAACCACAATCAAATCTGACTTCTCACGGTTCCTGGTCCTCAGAAAACACAACATCTTCGGAACTTCTGAAAGCTAAACTGAACTCAGGTGAAGAATCTCATTTCTCTGTCACTCATCTGTCAACTGTACTCTGAATTTTTTCACAGGATGGCAAGATCTCGGCTCTGATACCATTGAAATAACCCCCTTATAATTTTTTTCAATTTTTCAAACAACGGCACCCGTCAGCATTAGCCAAAATAATAAACAAAACCGGAAAGTAACCCTACGCCAAGAATGTGCACACAAGACCCGATGTGGATGAGGTGCTAGCATATGGCGTCAGGAATCATTAGTGCTCAAAATGATAAGTACAATGCTGAAAGGTAACCCTACGCCAAGAATGTGCACTCAACACCCGAGGTGGGTGAGGTGCTACCATATGGCTTTGGGGATCTAATGCAATGGTGACAGCTCAGTTGATTAGCAACATGAATAATGCAATACAATGAAGACGACGAAGCCTGTCTCTTCCACAATCGTGGGAATATAATTTTGCAAATAAGTAAATCGACGGCGAGGCCAGCCTCTTCCACTAAGAGTGGGAATTACAATGTAACTTAGCAAGATATGAATAATAGCTTGACAATACTACTATAACAGCTTTACAATGAGATGGAATCCTGCAAACAATCAATCGTTAGATGTGCCAATGAAGCTGCAATTGTTATTGTATGATCCCTGTTGTACCCAAACCAAATTTTTTGCTTCATTAAGGCATTTTGTTTAAAATGGTCTAAACCTTGTGAAAATGATGTCAAAACATAGTTTTTGGGCAATTCAAGTATGGGCTTTGAGTCAATATCATGCCACAGAGATACTGGCAAAATTTGACAAAATTGAAAATTAGGGTTTCAGAACTCTATTTTGAGGTCAAAACCCTAAAAAATTGAAACTTGTCAGAATTGACTGAAATTTATTTTGATTGGTTTATTTTGCTTCACGATCACAATGGTGAAGTCAATTTCAGTTAAGACTCAGTTTAAGCCTGGTGGGTAGTTTTTGTTTTTTCAAGTGAGAAGTTAGGTTTTCTAAACTCATCATTGGCAGATGGCCAGGTACCAGGTGTTGACAGCTAAGCTCAAAATGCTTCGGTGATGTTTCTATGGCAAGTTTTGTCCAAAAAGTTACTTCGTCTCGAAGGGGTTTTTCAACGAGGTGAAGATACTGTAAAATTGACTAAGTCTGGAATGAAAAAGCGCCACTCTGAGCTAGGGGCGCCCATCATTCTGGAAGCTTTATTCAACTTTTTGTGACTTGTCTCTACCAAGATGACTTCTCCAAATTCCCGATAGCTTCGCAATGAGCCAGCCAGCCAGTCCAACGGAGGAGTAGATCACCTAAAATCGGAGATTCAATACAAAACAAGGAAAATGCAAAAGTAACTAACACTGAGGTCAAAAGTGCCCCTGGAGGCCAGGGGTGTTCATCTTTTTGAGGCTTCAGATGGAGTCTTTTGATCAAGTGACACCCAGGAAGTTTGTTTCCATTTTTGGTCCAGCTCCGTGACGCATTTGTCAACAGGTGAATCTGAGTTGCCGTGTTGCCATCATCAGTGGTCAAATTTGAGGTTTCAGACTTGACCAGAAGCTGTTCAGAAAGGACAAAAGCACCCCTGGCCCAAGGTTTTTAAGCCTTTAATGGAATCTGTTTGATGATTTCAGATACTCATCTCGTTCGTGTCAGCTCCAGCTTTCCGTTGCCTGTCTCAGCTGGGTCAGAAGATGTCTTGGCAGTCTGCAGCCGGAAGTTTAGTAGTTTTTGGCCAGTTACAGAAATGGCTAACACTGATTGGGCCTCCAGGGGCGCCCATGATTTAGGAAGGTTAGATGATGTTTTTATACGAGGTGCTCTCTAGGAGCCCTTGCTCAGAATTCAACCTGCTCCGCAGTGAGCCAATCAACACGTTCTAAAGTTTTGCCAAGTGTTGGGAAACGTTAAGTGAAATAAGGTCAAGTTATCATGTGAAAATAATGAAAATGCCTGAAAATATTCTAACACTGAGGTCAAAAACGCCCCTGGAGGCCAGGGGCGCCCATCTTTTTGAGGCCTCAGATTTATGAATTTTGGATTATCACCTCAAGGAATCTTCTTGTCAGATTTGGTCCTGCTCTTCGATGGAACTATCAGCCAGTTGATCCGACGCGGTAGTCAAACAGAATCAATGATCGAACGTGAGCTTCATTTGAGGTTTCTAGATTCAAATTTTTAGAAAAATGTCTAAGTATGGAAGGACGCCTAAAGTCGAAGGTTGACTTTTTAAATTCAAAAATAGAAGTGCGCATGAGGAGAGTTTTCAGTTTACTAAATTTAGATCTTCAATTGAACTCTTTTCAAGTCGACTTCTGGTAAACCTATTTTTCGTCATAACTGGCTGAAATTAGTTTGTATGTATCAGTTAAATGAATTTTTCAAAGGAGCACCCTAATTAGGGTTTATGGTACATCCAGTTAATTGAGTTGAAGCCAAATATAGCCCATGCGTGAGTTTTGAAGGTCTAGTTGTACTTCAAGCGCCATTTCCAATACTTAGCATGCATTTCACACGCCTTAGAAGATATTTTTCTATATATTTTGCTAATGGTGTCCATTATTCTTCATCAGAGTTGACAAGAAACATCTTTTCTTGAGCATAAAATTGATCTGAAGGTGCTACAGGTGTTGAATTTTAGTGTTCTTCATAGCTACGGATTCAGATTGTTCGAGAGAAGATTATTTCAGACTTGGTTTCTATTTTGCATGCAAGTTTTATCAATTCTACTTCAAGCATAGGCGAATTTTTACAGAAGAAGAGAGAAAACAAACAAATAAAACTTCTATTCTTCTGTCTTATTTTCCTCTATTCTCGTCTTAGATTTTCTTCGCATGTCAAAGAAAACGGTAGATTTTTCAGAAAAGCATCATCTGGGTTCGAGTATGTTAGCATCAACAATGATACCCATGTCTTAGATTATTTTGTGAAAATTGCTCCGCTACCTCTTTTCTAGAGCACTGTGCTTTTTTTCCATAATTCTCTTTGCATATGGGCCTAAATCGCGTTTTTTCGCAAATCTGTTGATCTGGGTGGTTTTAGGATTCATTTCTACATAAAACCCATGTTCCAGATTTTCGCGAAAAAAATTGCCCCCAGTGCCCCTAATTGCTAATTCAAATCTCAACCGAAAACCTTTTGCATGCAAGCCTAAATCCCATTTTTTCGCAATTCTGACATTCGAGGTTACATTAGAATTTGATTTTGCATAAAACCCATATCTTAGAATTTTCCCGAAAAAATTCACTTCCCCTTGCTATTTTTAGCCTATCCTCGAGCTTTTTCAATTTTTCCAAAGTTGTCCAAACATACCCGACTTTACAGTCAAAAGTCTAGTTTTTCAGAATGCAGTATAATCCCATAGACTATAAGGCCAAGCAGGTCTTTCTTCATAACTTTTTGAAAACTACCGATACCGACTTAAGTCATGTTTTTCCCATCATCAATCTGAGCTCATTGGAGGGTATCAGCAGTACTACAATCAGGAATCTTGAGCGTTCAGGGATACTTACAGTGGCATCCATTCCCATCTCAGTATTTGATCTCAAGTTCGTACTTGCTTGTGTCAAGCATTATGACTCGTCTACTAGACAAATCAGGTCGATAGATGGAAGGGTTGTTTGTAGCCTTAAGCCGAGGGATGTAGAAAAATGTTTTTCTATTCCTCCACGCTCAGATCATTTCGCTGTACCCATTTCAGATTGTGACAGAATATGGGAGGAGGACAAGGATAGATCACAAAAGAAAGTAGCTCAGCGATGGTTGAAAGTTCAAAAAGCCAACATGCCAAGGAAAATTGGACGTGGTGATTTCAAGGATGAGATCGCTATTTTGATAACTTTCCTCAACCGGTTAGCAGGTTCTGAAGACGCAAGCATTTTTCGAACATGGATGTTCTACCTCATCTCATGAGTTATTGATAAGAAAGAAACCTTTGACTGGGCCATGTTTATCAATGAGTGTCTTCACCAGCAGATTACAGAGTTCCTCAAGATACACGAATTCCACATGGTGACTTTTTTGGTTTACTTGGTTGCATTTCAAGGCAGCTTTAAATTATTAAAGACCAATGGAGTTCTGGGCGTTCAGCGAGTGCACGAATACTACCCTCAGTTGGAGTTTCGAAAGCTGAAGAGGACTTTATAGCGGTGAATGATCACTTTCTTATGAGGACAGTCAGAAATTTGGATAATGAGATGCATGTGAGGATTTCTACAGAGGCACAATCAGCAATGGAGTGTTGGGCAGATTGGTTCATCCAATTCCCTACTTTCACATATATTCGTGTATATGGATATACAGGGGAGCCTCTGATGCTACCAAGGTACCCATCGGACAAGGTTCTTTTCATGGAGTTCATGAGACAGGCACATGAGGTTCACACTTTTCTTCGCAATCGATATAAGCCAGCTTTCACCTTTCCTTTTGAGTTGGGTATTTACAAATGCAAAACAGCTGCCAATTGCAAGTTAATGGCTCATGAGTTAGAGAAACTCCAGCTCGGGTGTTTTCCTCAGAAGCGTACCTATGATCCGTTGGGTCATTATTCAGCGAGGTTGGAGCGAAATGTTTCACATTCGGCAGCGCTTGAGGACTTTTGGGTCAATTGTGAGGATGAATTTGAGGTGCGTCGTCGTCATTATTGTAGGCTTACTATTCCACAGATTACTGATTTATTGTCAGAGGATGTGGAAGGCTTGTTTGATGATGATGGCGAGATACTCCTTCATTCATTCATTAAAGACCAAGTTGCTCGCCAGCCACTTCGCCAACCTGATTGGTATGTCCCAGTGAACACTTCAGTGAAAGACTTGTCCAGGTCTATTATCAAAACAACCATGTACTTCCTTGAGAGCAAGCGGAAGCAAAGGGCGATCCCAATTACAGAGCCGCCAGTAGTGGTGGTTTCTTCTTTGCCTTCTACTTCTAAGGCTAGACCTCGAGTTAAAGTTACCATGAAGCCGCCTGAAGGGGTTAAGATGGGGGTTAATTCAAAAGGAAAAAGTATCACCAAAAGGAAACAGGTTGAGAAAGAGCCAGCACTTCCAATTGCAGAGACAGTACTTCCAAAGCCAGTTATTTCATTGGAACCAGTAATTCAGGCTGAGGCCGGTTTGTCATCTCCAAGTTCACCTTTTTCACCGCAGTTGTCTCCTATAGATATTGATTTGGAGCTTGAGTCTCCGATACATGAGACCTTCATACCAGTGGATCTGCTAGCAGCTGATACAATAGAAACAACTCCACCTCGAGAGGATAATATTCCTTATTCATCTTGGCTCGAGAGGTCATTGGGAAGAGAGAGGCGTATGCCTTCGTATGATTTTGATTTATCTGAGTTCGGTGAACCCTATCAAAACAGGTTGAATAAGAGGCCCAGAAAGCAGATTAACATTGAGAAAAATCCTGAGGCAGAGATCATCATAGAGGTTGCTACTCCTCCAAAAGGCAAGTACTTGGATGAAGTTGATGTTGGTGATTTTACCTTCGTCAAGACTAATCTGGGTAAGAGTAATCAACACACCGACGTGAATCTGTTCAAGGTCATCGCGAGTAATCTAGAGGAACGCGTCATGAAGGATGGTGAGGATAAGGCAGTTCTCAAGGTTGAGATCAGGCAACTCCGCATATACATCTCGAGTTTGCTTCATGGCAGCGAGGGGCAAGCACCTTTACTCCCACAGCTTCGAGAGACCGTCGCAGATCAGCAGAGGATTCACCACTTGGTTAATCGAGGAAAGCTGCTGGATGCCTGGATTGAGGATTTTATCATTGTTGGTCGACACCTCCTCACAGAGCTATATCAGTTGAGGGTTGACGCACATAGTCTTCGCCAGAGAATTCATGAGCTCGAGGTTTTCATAGCCGAGCGTAAGCCGAAGGACCTGATTCTGATATCACAGCTTGTGGGAATCTATGACGCCATTGAAGCAGATGGAGATTAGAAGAAGGTCTTCACTTGGAGAGAGTTGTATCTTTGCAGGGTGGAGACATATGACAGGATTTCTGCTAAGATGAGCATGTTTCAGGAAAAGGTTGTTACAGCTTTTTGTTTCATCAGCAAGTACATCACTCAGATCCCATGTCATTATCAGCATGAGGATGGTATATACGCCGAGTTAGAGGCAGTTCAGGCTGAGTTCGAAGAGTTAGTTCGTGATAACCTAGGTGGAGGGCCAGAGGCGTCCAAAATGGAGGAGTTTACAATGCTGACTATCAGTTTCAAAAAGGTGACCACAGAGGTTAGAGATAGTCAAAGGGAAATCCAGGATGGAGACAAAGAGTTAGATAGACAGTTAATCATCGTGGACAGCGTCAGAGTGCCAGATGATGATATATCAATAAATTCCTGGAGGAGATGATAAACTTGGAGTAGACTTTCAATTAGACTATGCAGTCGTTTACAAGGATGAGTTATAAGAAGCAGTTAGCTCGAGGCTTCTTTCCGAGTTAACTGGTTGTTACACATTGCATGCCATGTCTTTCTTGGAAACATCTACAAACACTTGGAGCTTAGATTAGATCTTTCAATTGACTGATGATAGCATTCCACTTGACTTGCTTTCAATAAGGACGTGCATGTTGCAGCTTGTCCATTTAGATTAGATGTTTCAGTTAACTGATGATAGTTTCCCAGTTAACTGTATAGTTTCATTCAATTAGGGTTTAGGAATAAGATCTTGCATGTCTTGCAAGACTGTAGTTGACTCAAGGTGATTTTAGGGTTGCCTACACCTTGAAGTCTATAAATAAGAGCGTTTAGCTCATTTGTAATTTAACTTTTGCTTGATAGCATACATGTTGCGCCTACCTTGCCTATAGTATTGCTATTACTGTATCTGTTCAAGAGTGATTGTTGTTATAATAAATTGCTACGCCTACCTTGCCTTCATGTTATTGTCATGGTGTTTTTTCAATCTTAGTTAAATGGGGTTGCTGGTTTGATCATTATTGCATGCATGTTTCGTCTATATACAATATACTATCCCAGTTGCTTACCTTGTGTTTTGTTTATCATAAGCCTATTCAAAAGAGCAAATAGTTGTGCCCACCTTGCCTTCATGTTGTGAATCTATACTCAAAGCTTATTGTTTGATGTGTGTGATAGTAAACTCATTCAGCCAAGCAGATAGTTGCGCCTACCTTGCCTTCATGTTGTGAAGTTGTACTAGGTTTACCATTTATTCGTTCGTTTTTAAGCAAATAGTTGCGCCTACTTTGCCTTCATGTTGTGAACCCGCACCTGAATTTTATCGTATAATACATTCCCGCTCCATTTCCTCATGCTTTGTTTCTTGAGGAAACTGGATAGATTTAAAGAAGTTAGCTTAGTTGTAGTTAGATGATCTACGAAACCAGAAAATACTTAGCTGCAACGTTCTAGGTTTTCTTAACCTTGTGCCTCTACCAGCTGAGAACAAAAAGATAGGATTTAGTTTACTTTTCTATTCCATGCATTCCGGCACAACGAGGGAGCTTCCCCTCCTAATTTGAAGAGCACTCATTATGTAGTGTGCATAGCTATACGTACAAACTCACACTCTAGAGCTGTTAGTTCTTACGCCAACAATCCCCAAACATAAAGGACTCACCAACTATGAAAAACCACTCCAAAATCTCCAACTTCGACAAACTGAAATGACAAATCAACAAGCTGCAAATGCAAACCAGCAAGACTGAAACCCTCTAAAATGCTCATAACTCACTCATAACTACACCAAATGACATGAAACAAGAAGCAATGGACTCCTACAGAGGTGGCGACCATGTCAAGACCAAGAAACTACATCAAACACTTCCCTATGATTTAACACGAATTTCCAAAACCTTGCCAAGCACGGTACGACTTTGAAGAGGGGCGACCTTGCAAGATAAAATCTGATTCTTCATCAAAAATCACCAAACTTTGCACAATGGGGCGCCCAAGGACTAGAAAAAGATATAGCCAGTACCCAGAATGAAAAGAAAATCAGGCAATGATCTGCAAATGAAAGTCAGCTTCAACCATAGACAAAAACCAGCAACTTGAAATTCAACAAAATCATCAAAACTGAAATAATATTGCTCAATATGCACTACTGAATGTAGCACACTCCCATTATACCATCTAGGGAGCCATAGTTTCAAGCCCGAAGAGTGGTGTAAATGCTAAGCTCCTCCTTAGCCAAGTTTTGAAACCAATCCAACAGCATTTCGATAAGGTAGGCAATAGATAAGAAACAAAGAGCCCAGCACTCTTATTTATAACCTTCTGTCTCCAAAATCAAATTTCCATTTCCCTCTCATTTGGGCGCCCAACATAAAATCCACATTTACCTTCAATAAACTGTAATTTGTATTTCATTAACCTCCTCCATTTAGGTGTCTCAAAAGCACATAAGGAAAATACTTTATATTTATCCAAATATCTTCTCCAAAGCGTCCCTTTTTCATGAAGGCAATATACTTTATTAAAATGCAAATAAAACATAAAATTGGCGTCGCATATGTTAAGTGTAAATAAACATTATAAATCACTTAAATAATTTCCTTTATGAAGTCATCCATTATTGCAAAGGAAATATTTTCACTTGAAACATTATCTCACCCAAAAATAGGCATCCTCCAGCCTTAGCCAAATATTCCACTTAAAAATGTTATTTTCACCAAATATCAAACTTGCCAAAATAATCACCTCAAATGTTGGAGACCAATTGAATATACTGCCCTGCCAGAAATAGCCATAATACCAAGTTGTTGGAACACTGCAAAAACTAGCACCAAGGGTGTTGGAGACTAAACTACTCAAATTGACCTGCCAGATATAGCCACTGAACTGAACTGCAAAAACCTTGCTAAAAACAGAACTTACGAAAAAAGCATACTACTAAAACTAGTCGCTGATGTGATCTGGAAATCGAAGCATACATAAGCGATATGTGATGGAAAGGGAACGAGATCAAGGATGGGCTTTCAATTCAATGGCTGAGATCTCATCGCATAGATACTCACATCGTTGATAGAGCTTGTAGAAGGTGAGATGTATCAGCGATGCGCGATGACAGATGAAGATCTCCAAGAAGAACAGTGATCCAACAGTTATGATTCCATCACGTTGGTACTCTTATCATTGATTGAACTCTGGAGGGTTGGGGCAGATCTGCGACGGGCGATGGGATGCTTGAAGGATTATTCTCTCATTTGTTGGCTCTTTGTACTTCGTTGATATTAATGAAAGAGCACGGACCAAGGTGGCGATGCATGGTAATTATTAGATTAGAGGTGACTAATGAAGTTAAGGGTAAACGTGGCAACTTTCTGAGGTGGTATCGCCATTTTTGAGGCACAGGTTGTAAAAGCCAGAGACGACGCTTGAAGATCACCATTGATGATGTTTTAAATCCAAAAAGATCTACGGACCAGATTCAAAGTTGTTCGGCTAAGTTGTTAGCTCGCTCACATGAGGCTCTACTTGGTCATTAATGGCTACACGCTCCTGATTTTTGTACTTAATGCGGATTGCCTGCCGTTTCATCTCATCATTTGCAGCCTTTGAGAATTGTGAAGTGTGATCTAGAGAGAGGTAGCGTGCGAGTCTTTGGTTTTCAATTGCAGATGTATTGAAGTGTTTATCCCTGGTAAGTTAGTTTTCATATGAGCTCTATTTTGAATCATGAATTAGTTGGTTTGAGAGTACCATTTTCTGGGATAGTGAGTTTTAATTATCTGTAATTGTCATTGGGTCTCGTCGAGATTGTCTAGGTTTGAGAGTTTTTTGTTCTGTAAGGGTTTTAGCCGATGCGTCTTTTCATAATTGGTGGTTTGCTAGTTTTTTCCTTGTGTCCTAAAAGGATGGTAAGTCGGGTGTGTCTGTTCAACCCATTAGGAGGTCAAGGAGGCTCAGTGTGTTTGAATTTCAAGAGGACATTTATGTTACTGAGCATGAGGCACCTAGAACTTCAACACCACCAAAGGGCAAGGGCAAGGCCCGTGGAAAAAACAAGAAAGATGGTGCCAAGAGCACCTACAATCTAAGGAGCCGGATTGTTTCAAAAGAACTGGTCAAGTTTAAAGGGAAGGAGTTAGTTAAGCCTAAGAAGAAGACAAAGAAAAGAAACAAGTATCACAAGGCTTATCTGGGGAGGCACGATTCTCCCATTGAAGTTTCAAACAGCCCTTCGGGCGATGGGGGAGATACTAACCTAGAGTATAGCCATTATCTGCTTTCTCTAGTACCATATGAAGATTTTGATGAGGGAGGAGTAGTTGCTCCTCCAGTTTCAGCGCGAGCACGAAGAGGGCGAGCATACTTTGATGCTGACACAAATCAAAGTAGCGTCTCGGCCCAATTTTTGTTTTCGATGAGACCATTGCCACTGCATCAAGATCGTCCTCTTCAGCATGTTTGTCATTTTTTGTCTTTGGTTCTGACATGGAAATATTTTTGGCTGGTGTAATGGAGAAGTGTTGGACTCCGTATCCTTGACGGCAAATATGTTTTTTCCAAGAAGTGTAGGTTTTTGGCTCTGGTACTTGTGGAGAATCTTCTTTGGTCTCTATGTACACGTACACGGGATTTTGGTGATGCTGCATCAACAAACGATGCCTTTTGGAAGGCTAGCTCGTCTTCTCCAACCAACTGCACGGAGTTTGTTATCTTTTGCTTCCCCTTGTTCTGAAATAATTAAGTGTAACCGTCTGGAGAATATCTTTGAAATTAGTGTGAAATTTGCCCTCAAATGCAAATGGAATTGTAATTCGGCCTGTTGCTTGTTGCTTCCATGTCTTTGTAAATGGGATTCCAGTGCCTGAAAATAGAGAGGTTGGGTGGTGAGTTATTCCGAGTTTTGGTCACTCAGGGATTAAAAGGGTTGCTAGATAGTCTAGTAATATGTCTTAAGTTTAGGTCTGTCAATACGCATATGTAATCTTTATGGTAATACTGGCAATATAGAATAGTATTAGTGCAAGTTCAACACCATTTTGCTCTCCTATGTACTGGTTTTACAAATTATGAATAATATAATCAAGGTTATATTATTTGTCTCTATCAATTTCAAATGGATGTATGGCGCTATGCTTGTTTATTAATTCAAAGAATTAATTTGGATGCTTGAATATGGCTATAAATTTGTATCAGACTGAATGCTAGGATGCTAGTAAGAAGTAAGGGTTAGAGCACAATGCTAAAACACTGTAATGTAGCATTTCAGAGCTTCATATATTGTCAGGTGTGAAAATAACTGTCATGTTATATAGGTATTGATGTTGACTCTATTCCGAGGATGAGGCACTGGGCTAGGTTAAGTAATTATGTTTTATTGTGTTGATTAACTCTGCCATCACCCATTCATAAAATCAAATTCTATTAAAAGGATTACAAAGTTATGAGGTTTTGTCATTCTCATGCTCTACATGTGAATTATGTGTGAGAAGCAGCCAACTTCTTTGATATAGTTGCTAACTGAGCATCTATATCAGAATCGTCTGTGTATATCACAATGTTATTGATATAAATGGCATAGGAGTATTATTCTGAAAACATTGCTAGGGATTACCCTCCCGGGTTTCACAGAGCCCGAAGTGAAGTGAGGACCTCTAAACCCTCACTTATATGTTGGTGAATACTTACCCTTGCTAACCAATGAATTTTGGCATATTCATAGGTGAGTGGTAAGATTAAGCTTGGTTCCCAAAAAAGTAACCAACACAACCCTCTGAAATCACGGACACAGCTCCAACTGTGGTGCATTTACTAACCTTCAAAAAGGCCAAAAGAAACTATTAGGTCAGAAAGTGGAAATCGATGATCCAGCAGTTCTTTGGGTTTTATCATTTTATGCAAACTTGCCTGAGCAGCCAGGTGGTCTAAAAGCTTGCCTCAAATGTTCATCTTGATCAATGACTCTTTGTATGTGTTAAAGTGGTAATGAACAGGTTTGCAATCTTCTAAGTGTCATCCTCACAGGTGAACATTTTCCGATTTCTATATTCTCAAGTGAAGATCGAATGAGGTTTAAATAAGTCAAAGGGAGACATGTCCCATGAGCGGACATGTCTCCACAAAGTGGAGACACATCCGTTCATGGGACGTGTCCCTTCTATTCATATGATTTTATCAATATAACCAATCGGTGAGTTTAGTCTTTTAATTGATTCAATTATCTTATATATATCTGACCGAAGCTACTTATTTTCAACACTCCCTCTTAGCTAGGGAAGAGAACTCCAATCAAGCACATATTGATATCACCTAACTCGTGATATCATAAGATATGAAATGCTTATGTCATTCTTCATAACACATCTTCACTATTCAACACTCCCTCCTTAACTAGGGAGGATGACTTCCATCAAGTAAAAGTGATATCACCTAACTCGTGATATCAGAAGATATGGTATGCTTCTAAAAGTGTCAAGTCACATGACATTCTTCATAACACATCTTCATTATGGTATGTGCACTGACATCAAGTCACATGATGTCTACCATAATAATTCATGGCATATCCACGGATATATAATTATCCACCATGGTTTATCTCTTGAGGATCACAATGATCTTCAAATGACATCAAGTCCCATGATGTCCATCAAGGTGTCCAAGAGATACTATCATGACATGTCCATAGATATCAAGTCACATGATATCTATCATGATAGTTCAACTCATCATTGTTGAGTTGTCACTTTACAATGTCACATACAAGTGTTCATTATTACAAAGATCGTCACCTTTCAATAATGTACATAGGGGAGTAGGCCCATAAGGTCATGGAGTCACACACATGACAAAAGAGTTTACACATTAAACATCTTTATATATTAGTACAGCATATAAACAATTTGAATTTCAAACATAATATCAAATTACATACCAAGTTTCTTCCCGAAGAGTTCAACCTTAACTCTAGAGAGAGGTTTGGTGAGTATGTATGTTGTTTGATCATTTGAACTAATATACTCCAACTAGATTACATTCCTTTCTACCATGTCTCTTGCATAATGGTAGGGGATCTCAATATGCTAAGATCTATCGTAGAATGCTGGATTTACAGAGAGCTTAATACAACTCTGATTATCACAATGAATGATAGTAGGTTTCAAGGATTCACCAAAGAGTCCCACAAGCAATTTTCCGAAGCCAAACTGCTCTTCTTGCCTCCATAGAGGCTGTAATGAATTCAGCTTCTATCGAGTTTGTGCCACTTAAGACTGTTTTCTGCAGATCCAAGGGATCATAGCCGATCCTAAACTGAAGCAACATCCTGATGTGCTTTTCCGATTGGTTACATTCCCAGCCCAATCATATCCAATAGTGCTTTGAAGATATCTCAATACAATATATGTTTTACAACCATAAGGTGAAATTCCTTTGGCTCACACATGAACTGGCTTAGAGCATTCACTAGGACCTTCCATTTGCAGCAGGAGTGCTCTATCAACTGAGCTACTGGCCCTTTGTGGCCAGCCCATTGTCAGTTCGGGTGTGGCTTATTTCCAACACCCCCCTTTAAGCCACACTACGGGTGCTAGGGGCTCTTCTGAGGTTAGATCCTTCTTTCCTTGAGCAATGAGATGATCTTTTCCTGTTATCAATAGATCATCAACATATAAAGTAATTATTAACATCTCACATTTCATTACATTAAAGTAAAGATTTCGGTCTGCATCATTCATGGAGAATCCTAGTCCCAAGAGGTAGCTGTCAATTCTTTTATACCAGACTTTGGGAGCCTATTTAAGTCCATAGAGGGCTTTCTTCAGTCTGCATATTTGTCACGGAGTCTCTCAACGTGATGCCGTCATGGAGTCTCTCAACATGACGACTCATCTTAGTTTCAGAGATGAACAAGGGCTTTCACCTCATATCTCTCCATCTCAAAGAATTATGCATTACAACAAGTGATGATGTGACTCCCTCTAAAGCTCAAGTACTTGCATCAGCCTCCTGACCTCCTCGTCCAAAATTGTTAGCAATGCTTGCTTTAGAGAAATGGTTTCCAACTCACACCTTTGTAGAGATACAGGGTTGTTTCTTTTCAACCTCATCTCAGATCACTCTTTTACGAATAGGTTTGCGGAGCTACCAATGTTAAAACCAGGTTGACCTGACTTGAGCAATTCAGAACCTAACTGCTGAAGAGGTACTTCAACAATTTAGCATCCGGCCTTGCAACACTGCAACCCTTACTTATTCTCAGTGAGTCATAGAACTCCCTCTTAAGGTTAATTCTTATTCTTCTAATAAGGACGTCTCCAACTAATCACTTAGTCTCATAGCTACAAGTAGAGTCTCCATCCTTCAACCTATAGGATGCATCAAGCTCTTCTTGAAAGAAATCTCTTGCACTTCTTGATTTATCCTGAAAGCATTTAAGAAGAGATTACTAATAGATCATGGGACTCAACTATCTCAAATAGACGTACCATAACTAGGAGCATACATGATTGACCATCTCAATGTTATAGCATGAATTAGTAACTACAATATAATTTATGAGTATTATTCAACCATGAAATACTTATCTCATAGAATTCAAAAGACAATCTGCACAAATTAGCATGATACACCTTGTAATGAATAAATCCAAAGAATCTTATCATAGTGATCACTATTTACTGGTCACACATAATCCTAAGTAAATCATGTCAGATTTGCACCACTCAGCAAACTGAATTTTAACCCAAAATGGTAATTACAATCTAAACAAAGAATACTTATCTTTTTTAATATTTTGAAGGTGCACCATAGAGTTGGATCTGTGGTTGTGTCTCATCTTTGCCACCTTTAGTGTTGCCATCCTTGATTTGCACACCTAGAATTGATTTCTCATAGCCATGATCTGCAGCTTCAGAATCGTGTTGGCAACTCCAATAAGCAACTCCAATTTCGCCATGAAAAATAGGATATGAATACTCCTATTTCGCCATGAAAATTAACGAGTTAACTTCAGTGCCTTCAACACTTGAAGATTAACGAGAGCGATTAACATAGCGATTAGGTCGAGCCAAGGCTCTGGCCGATGCTCATATTCTAGTATATTCGTCGCCTTAATAAACACTCGTCCAGAAATGAACATTAAGGCAGCCAAAGATTAGCCGCAAGAATTGAATTCGATGCAGCCCCCTCACATCATCCAGGAAAGACCACGATATTTCCTCTCGAACTGTTTTATCCAAAAGAGTTGTATTTACTAAGTCTGAAACCGACTTTCTCATAAAATTTGACCACTTCAACGCATCTACAAAGAGAACCCGATAAAAGAAAGTCGCCAAGGAGAGATTCGATGCCAGATATAGACCAAGAGGCCCGATTAATATTCAAATCCTTCCAGCATTGAGCCCGCAACTGTCGAAATATGGGCAATGGCGCATATCGGTTCTCCACAAGGATCAAACTATCTAATGAATCATCAATAGTCCCTGATACTGTAAACTAATTCCTCACGGTATTCTGAACACCCCAAGAATTAGCACAACCCCTTTAATTGATATGATGCAGCTCCTGAAGGAAAAGACGGAAACACCTTTATTATTGTATGATAAAGAGAAACTTGCCAGCCTTGAATTAAATTGTAGACCAAAGGTCCTATCGGTGAGATTAATAATTCCGATTGCCTTAAGTGGTCGTGGGAAGCTGTGTAGGAGCCAAGGTAGCAGCTTAGTCATCAATTACTCTAGTTGCTAATACAATATGAATCGCTTAACATAAGCTGCCCAAATACCATTTGAATTTGTCCTTTTAACATGAATCGATGCCAAAAATCAGAAGTCTTCCAAAAAAGTATCAAATGTCTTTGGATGCTCTCATTTAATTCATTTAATTGAAAAAAGGCAAATAGAGAATGATGCGTCTCCTTTAATCGATGCCTTCAAACTTTAATTCAAATAACAAATGCCTCCGAAAAGTCCACTAGATCACGATTTCCATCGGCCGTCACCAATTTTTTTTTAATATCGGCCTCCACCAATTTACATATTTTATATAGTAACCACACTACTCCCGTTAGCTCAATGCAACCATATAATAGTGATGATTATTTCCAGAGTCCGATAATTAAAAAAATTCAGAAATACTCCCGTCACAATGTATTAGCTACAGGAATAAGTAACGGCTCCTCTGTTCTTCCTCGCGCCCAGCATGAACATCTTGAATTCGTGAGCCTCCAGTCTCCACGACTCTTTGAAGCAGATTTATTATTAGCCTCTGTAGTCTCGCAATATATCTTGGCAAAGGTGGTAGACAAACTGGCCCGATGATATAATGTTCACGTTACCAATATGCAGAAATTCGTCTCAAGGTCTGCTAGAATTGCTTAAACTTGATCAGATCTAAACTTGGCTCTAATACCATGTTAAAGTGGTAATGAACAGGTTTGCAATCTTCTAAGTGTCGATCCTCACACGTGAACATTTTCCGATTTCTCTATTCTCAAGTGAAGATCAAATGAAGTTTAAATAAGTCAAAGGGAGACATGTCCCATGAGCGGACATGTCTCCACAAAGTGGAGACACGTCCGTTCATGGGACATGTCCCTTCTATTCATATGATTTTATCAATATAACCAATCGGTGAGTTTAGTCTTTTAATTGATTCAATTATCTTATATATATCTGACCGAAGCTACTTATTTTCAACAGTATGTTATAACATTCCAAACTCAAAGGAAAATGGCAAGGTAAAAAACACTTAGATTCATTATATGTAAATCCAATTTGTTGAAGCACTTACAAAGGAACACCTTACTGCCATGAGTACATATTTAATAGAAACAAACAAAGGAGAAAATCTGTTAAACACTTCAATGAAGTGCTAGTTCATTGAGGGAGATGCTACATCACAACATTAGAAGAAAAATATTTTAAAACCAGAAAAATACATGCAAAAAACTTGAATATTTCATGGCACCATTGGCAAAGGATTAATAGTTTTAGCTTAATCCTACTACCAATGTCATTCACAAGGTATCTTATAGAGTTCGCTATTGCATCTCAAAAGACATCCACTTTATTTTTCAAGCTCAAACCCCAAACTTTTAAAGGTATAGCTACCAGGAAGACAATTTTAATAGAAACCATCAAAAGAAAAACACACCTCTATGTCTCCAAGCAACTTCCAAACAGCAGAAATATTTCCAAATAACAGAGAAGTAGCAAATGCAATCTCAGATGCTTCCTGCATTTTATATAAAATGATAAAAGTTAAAAGCAGTATGAATTTCCTAGTCAAAATTGAAGCTCCAATTTTGTTCCAAAAATCTTAGAAACAAATAAACTGATTTTTTACCTTTGCGAGATCTGCAGCCCATCCAAAAGCACCAAGAGCTGTGCACTCCTTTGACATCCCAAGCAATCCAGAGGCAAGGCCATACTGCGCAGCAAGATTTTGGGGTGCACTTTCAACTGCAAGCCTAAAATGCTCAACAGCCTGATACAGATTACGACCATTAGCAATGCAGCATACACATTACCCTTTGGGACAAATAATATGCAGAGCACTGAGGTACAGAATGTACTTATAGTTGCAATATAAGATTTTATATAGTATCTCAAAGATGAATAACCATAAATAAAATCAACTCGAATGTGTGAGAATGTGTGCACATATGTGTGTGCACGTGCAGAAATGTGGTCTTGGGTCGGTGCATGGGTGGATGTGTTCATGAGTTGTTGCATGCCTGCATATTTATACATGCATGTGTTTATATGTGTGCATTTGTGACACACCTACATAAAAAATAACAATCTATTATCAAAAATATACAACATATGCCGGACAATAAGGTTCACAACAATATAATATCAGTGCTATGTATAGTTGGTTATCTCTAAAGAACACTGCCATATAATTTTCTTAGTTATGGGTGCCCAGTCTCACATTCTGATGAAAAATCCAAGCAGAGCACGGTAGAATTCATCAAATACAATTCCAACAAAATAACATATAGGAAGGAAAAGACACACTTTCTTATAAGATCCAAGTGATGAGAAGATATTGCCGCTCTCAATCAAAGAGAAAACGCGTGAATTTCCCTCAAGTGCAATAGCCCGCGCATATGCCTGTCGAATGAAGCATTATTAATTTATCTTTTCGTTAAGTATTTGTAGGCATACAACAAAATGCGAGAAAACAACTAACCTTAACAGCTGCAGTAAGCATTCCATGTCGTTGATATGCAAGGCCTAGAGCCTGAAATACAGAAGAAATTGAGAATCATATCACATGGATTTACAATATATTTAAATGTGCAATACTTAAGGTGAGCGATTAGCATAAAAAATATTTTATAGATGCTTAACTCACTTCCCACAAGTCTGAACAAATTGGATAACCACGAATTGCGTGCTGAAGGCTACCAACTGCATCTGACCATTTCCGTTGATTCACCTGAAAAAACAAAAACATTTAATTAAAATGAAGCCGACAAAAACATTTTTTAAAATGCAGTCACCAAAAACATAGATATCTCGAATTTCAATGCTTATAATGGCCTCTTCTTATTAAAAAATGAGAAGCAAAGTGTATAACAAATCATAATGTCAAAAAAAGATGAACTCCCAAAGCTTGCAGAGGTGACAATTGCCTTCTCTAATTTTCAGTGTGGCACCTGAGGGATTTTGGTTTGGAGGTACCCTTGAAGGTGGTTGTTTTTTTTAACTTCAACATAAGATGGTGATTGTGGACCTACAAATAGTGTGAGCAGTTTCCATTTCTGCTGGTGTGCTCAGCTGAGTATGTCAAGGTAAGTGCATGAAGCTTGGTATTGCATTTTCTCTATTATTTCTCTACAATGTTTTTCAAGGGCTATAGGAAGACCACGGTTAAACCTCCCCCAAAAACCACCTTTCCCTCTTCATAAACTAGCAAAACCCTACAAGTCAAGATAAATGCAATAACATCATTATGGAAGTGTTGTACCCAAAATGAAATTTTTGGCATTCTGCTTAAATTGAGCTAAACAATGTAAAAATGCCATCGAAAG
The DNA here is from genome assembly GCA_007115665.2 of Sequoiadendron giganteum. Lineage (NCBI taxonomy): Eukaryota > Viridiplantae > Streptophyta > Pinopsida > Cupressales > Cupressaceae > Sequoiadendron > Sequoiadendron giganteum. The sequence goes on along the minus strand of CM021107.1, from coordinate 473,975,410 downwards.
TATGTTTTAGGTCAAAACAAACATGAAATCTTTGTGGGTTTCTGTCAAGGAACCTATGGTTAAAATTTTGAAAAAATGAAAATTAGGGTTTTACGCCCCTATTTTTAAGGAAACCCTAAAAAATAGGACCTTCCCGGAAATGTTTGAAAATAATTCTGATAGGATTAATTGCCTTCACGATCACACTGATCAAGTCAGAATTATCAAAAAATATGTTTTACTCTGGTGGGTCTATTTCTATTTTTCAGGAAAAAAGTTAGGAGCTCCGCAGCCATTAATGGCAGATTGGCCAGTACCAGGTGCTGAAAGCTAAACCTCAAAAGCTTCAACGGAGAAGCCATGGCGGAAAAGGATGAAAATGATGACGTTCAACGAAGGAGATTCTCAAAACGGAAAAGGCCAAAATTTGGCTAAGTCTGGAAGGTGCATGTTTTGTCTACCAAGGCAAAACACAGTCTACAGTGGCTAAAAGCGCCCCTCTTGAAGAAAGGCGCCCTTGAACCTCAGAGGGCAAATCAAATCATCTGGCAGTGTCAAAACAGTCATCCTCTTCACTTTCATACTAGCTCGACAACGAAACAATCAGCAAGATCATCTGATTCAGGGATCATTGACCAACCGTCAGCGAAGTATGGAGGATCCATTGACGACAGAAGTGCCAAATCAGAGAGCTTCAAGGTAAAAGCGCCCCTGCTGGCCAGGGGCGCCCCTCAGTTGCAGACACCAGATGAATCCATAAGCAGCAACTCTATACATGATATCTTTCCAGCTTCCTCCCAGCTACGCGATCAATCTGACAGCAGGTTCACAGGACACGCAAAACGATCACACGCTGAGGTCAAGCAGAAAAAGCCAAAATTGAAGAACTGGAAAGATAAGCCAAAAATGGCTAAGGCATGGGTAAAAGCGCCCCTCTTGAAGAAAGGCGCCCTTTCTTGAAGGCATCCAGATTCACTCAGAATCTTTACTGCCTCCCAGGATGATCTTCTCAGCTATGACCAGTCTCGCCAGTGAAACCATCAGCAAGAAACTTCTGACAAATCAGTCATCTGATAGAGGAGATCAAAGTCAGGCAGTTCACAGCATAAGCAAAATCAGTCAACAAGCTAAAAGCGCCCCTGCTGGCCAAGGGCGCCCTTAAGTTTGAAGGACCAAAACTTGTTGTCATCAACTGAGAAGTCAGTCATCCTGAGCAAGATTGAGTTGGCTACCCGATGCATCGTCAAGCAGAGTCATCCGACTCGTCCATCAACGGGAACGTCAGATCAAAGCAAAGAGGGTCTGAAAAGGTCAAAACGAAGAACAATCAATGAAAATTGACTAAGGCACAGCCAAAAGCGCCCCTCTTGAAGAAAGGCGCCCCTCATTCTGGAGGTCCAAACTCAGTTTTCTGAGTTAATCTCTCCCAGGCATATCTCATCAAGCTGATCCCATCTCAACAACGGATCCGTCAGCAATTGCCGAAGATCAACTGAGTAGCCAGGATCGAAGATCAAATAGAGGCACTTCAGCCTGCAAAAATGATCAAAAATCCAAAAAAGAAGCCTAAGAAAGTCAAAAGCAAATGTTGACTTGAGTTAACAAATTTTGGAGGCAAAAAGAGGCCAAAAACTCCACAATCAGTGGAAATCACCTTTTTGAACTCCAAATCAAGCTCAATCATGAGTTGGATGCCCAATTGATGCTTGCAACTCCAAATTGACATATCAAAGCATCTAGGCATCCATTATTCATTATTTCTTTGCAGGTTGAGGAGCTCAAGAACGGATATTTTTCTTCTCCAACATTTTTGAAGATCTGACAGAGGGGTTTTCACCGTTCTTCATATTTTTGAAGATCTGTTGCACAGAGGGACTATTTATCAGAGTTTGCATCAAAAGGCATAATTCTTGCAAAGTGGCAGTTTATAACTTCCAATCCATCTTCTGTCTACTTCCTCTATTTCTGTCTATATTTCTTTGCATGTCACAGGAAACGACAAATAATCACAGATCTGGCCAACTGGGTATGATCAGCACAGCTTTTTCAACAAAACCCACATGTTGGATTTTTCCAGAAAAAGTAGCCCTGCTGCCCCTATTTTTTAGGGTTTCCGGAAAAAGTCATAATATTGAAAAACGGACAAACTGGGTTTGTTCAGCTCTGAAGCACGAACAAAACCCATGTGTTGGATTTTTCCGAGAAAAATCACTTTCTGGTGCCTCGCTGCCTCTGCCACCAAAGGGCTCTTGCATGTCAAAGAAAAACTCGTTTTTCCGAATTTCTGACGATCTGGGTTTGTTTAGAGAATTATTCTCAACAAAACCCATGTCTCAGAATATTTCGTAAAAATTACCCCCGGCAAGGCTATTTTTAGCAGTTCCAGAAAAAGTTGTCCGAGCAGCATCGTGTGCACAGTCAATCTTCAAGGTTTTCAGAACGCAGTTCTCCCAAGACGAATACAAGACCAAAATGGTCTTACTCCATGATTTTCTGAAAACGGCTGGCACCGATCTACGTCGGGCACACCCAGAGGTCAATCTAGCCAGATTGACAAGCATAGAAACAAGTCCACAGGTTCCATAATGGTTTCACCTCGTATATCTGATTGCCTTCCAAGGCCAGTTTAGAGGATTGTAACCGTTGGAATTTTACACATGCAGCAAGTTCATGTGCATTTCTCACGGTTGGAATGATCGTGGTCAAACTTCGCGGTTTCATCATCAAGCTTCGCGGTTTCATCATACAACACTCTTCCATTGAGAAAGATCAAGGAAAACATCAAGGCTGCGAAAGAACGCGGAAGGTAGTCATTCCCAACACAGAGCCGCCATCGGTTAATACTACACTACCTTCCACGTCAAAGTGGAAACATAGACAAAAAGAAAAGGAGTAACCCTCCTAAGGGAAGCAGAATGAAGGAGATACATACATCAAGTTGCTGACAAGCGGTAAGCTGACGATTGACAGACATGTAACGGTCTCCGTATGAAGAAGTCAACGAATGAACAAAAGCACCGTTGACCAATGGTGATGAGGTGTCAAACACCTCAAGAAGGACGTCCTACCCTCCAAAGTAGCAATAAATATGACTGAAGTCAACTTGATGCCCCTTTCCAAGTTGACTCCAGATCTCCACAGATCATGCATGTCAGATCCCACTAATCTAGGATGTCTATTTGACTCCCACGATTTGTGGATCTCAGATCTCCTCAAAAGGTGGATGTCTATTTGGAGACACATTTGTAACATAAGTTCACTTTTAGTTAGGTGTCAGTCAACTGAGGTAGACTTCCAGTTTGACTTTTGTTTAGTTTCAGTTAACTGAAGTAGATTTCCAGTTAACTGTTTGCTCACCTACTTTTAGACATAGAATAATATCTTGCTGATTGGCAAGAACTGTTTGTTAACTCAAGGAGATTTTAGGGTTGCCTACTCCTTTGAGTTTCTATAAATAAGAGCCTTAGGTTCTTTATTTGTTTAACCTTTATTTGCTAGCAAAATTGCTGCGCCACTGTTGCCAGAGTTCGCTTGTTTATATCTGTTCACTCTTGGATGAGAGTTCGTTGGTTGATCGCAATTGTGCATGATTTCGTGCCTTTGCTGTCCCGACCTTTGTAATTCTTTGAAGAATCTTAAAGAAATAAATCAGATGGTGCAAGCTTGATTGATCTAATTATTTGAGTTATTCAAAGTCTTGTGTTTAAATAGTGCATTGTTTCAATCTCCTCCTTGGACAGGTGTCGTCGCCTCCTTGGATATTTTGTCATCAATCATTATCGTTTGATGTTGTTTAATGATCTTTCTTGCAGCCTAGACTTTGGACAGGTGTCGTCACCTCCTCGGGAATCCTGTTAGAAAGGCCATCGTTCCTTGTTGTTTCCAGTGAGCTGCTTCCAAGCCTATACCTCGGATAGGGGTTCCTCCTCCTTGGCAAGTCTCAGATCCAGTTTACCGTAACGAGTGTTTGCTTGTATCGAGCCCTATCTTGGTATATATCCGAAGGTTCAGAGCCTCGGCCATATTCCATTGAGACGGAGGATTCAAGTGATCCAACCATACCATTTCGCTCCTATGCCCTCATGCTCTGTTTTTCTTGAGGAGGTAGGATAGTTTAGAAGCTTAGTTAGTCGTAGTTAAGATCTGCGGAAACCAGAGAAAAAGCTTAGCTACGGCGCATTGGTTTATGCACCCTTGTGTCCTGCCGCTGAGTAAAAAAGATAGGAAATCTTAGTACACCCTTTTTTTACAGTATAAAATCAGCAAAGAGAGATCTTCCTCTCTATAATCCGAAGAGCATGTACTAACACACTTGCAATAGCTGTCCGTTTCCAATAAGCACTCCAGAGGTGCTAATTGAAACGCCAACAAGAAGGAAGTGCCTGTAACAGGAAATGCAGAAACTTGATATTGGAGATTGGAACTTCAGCCCACCTATCTGCCTCGTGTAGACAGAAGACCCAAGATTTGACTCAGGTAGATGGATAACTAAAGAAGGTGATCTAAATTGAGAGGAAAATGGTGCTTGCACCACCTGTCATGAACGGGATTTCAAATGTCACCTTCTATTTCAACATGATTTATAGTTTCATGGAGCAGGAAGGTGGTACACCAACGTTTTGCAACAGGCTGCTGGTAAGGCGGGACTGTTTACCTTGCGGAGTGTTTATATCAACGTACTACGTACACAGGAAGTAAACTGAACTATATGCAATACATGGAATAGAACAATATAATATGCTTGAATCATGAGATGCTTGTATTCATTTCCAGTAAATATCACCATGTACAATCACAAAGTATTCCCGTACTATCAATCATGACTTACAGGGACCTGCAAAGAGGTGCAGGAACCTAAGATGGTCAACAAGGTTCTCAATGAAACAGCTCCAAAAGAGATAAACCCTGAAGGGTAAAGCTAAGAACCAGACCAATTGATGATCAGATTTGGGAAAGACAGTTATTTTAATGTGGATTTCTTAACTGAAGTGCCCAACTGATTTTCCAAGTTAATTAGGAAGCTCAAGGAGAAGGCTCTCAATGGTGTCAATCGTTGGTTGGAAGATGGAAGAACAGGACTTGGTGGTAATCACGCTAAAAAGCTTAAAACATGCATTTGAACATTTTATTGAGACACTCAATATCACCTCTACAGGTGTTGACCTAAAGTTTGAAGAGTTGTGCAACAAGCTTTTACAACAGATTGCTTTTTGCTTTTTGTTTTTTTGCTTTAATAGTTTAGTCATTCTTATCCACATTGGATAAGTCTTTTGTAATCTTATATAAGGATAAGTCTTTTGTAATCTTATATAAGGATGCTTATGCTTCTTATTTCATTAAGTTGAATGAATATCTTGATGATATTTTAGGCTCTAATTTTTGTAATAAATATGTTGATCTCTGAATCAACACTTTCAGCATAGAAAGGATTTATCCATTATGGTCTCTTGGCTCCTTAAAAATAAAAACATATTACACTTCCTTTTTAGTTTGAAATGAACATATTGGCATCAATTTGTAGTAGGAATGTAGAGTAAAGACGAGATCAGAAAAGTGAAAACCTATGTTACCAATTCGCTAGATTTGGCCCATTAGTTCAGATCCAATCCAGCCCAAATATGGGTCTGGATCAGATCCACCCTAGGGGTCATCCAAGGTCCGCATCCAAACCTGTGGGTCTGTCTGAGACAAACCCAAGTAAACCCACATCGTATTTGGTGGGTTTTCAAGCCCAACCAACAAATTTGCAAAAAAAATAAATTTGTTTATTATATTTCGACTTCCAATTTTGACCAAAACCATAAAAATGGCCCCCAAACCCTAAAATGTGGATTCAAATGCATTTTAAAGACAAAAACATAGTCATTTCTCTTATTGTGAGTGAAAGCAAAACAAAAACATTTATTTTAATGTAAATGCAAAATTATGTGCGCCATTAAGGTTTGTGTGTTTTTGAAGAGCTTAATTTGGGCTCGGTGGCAAGGGCTCCGCTCCTCGAACATGCTCAGTATCACGATACGGAAAGCGCTAGGGGTGTTGCCCCCTAACCCCACAAGGGATGTTGTCCCTCGACCCCACTAGGGGCACTACCCCCAAACCCACGCAAAGGGTGTTGCCCACAAACCCTACAATGGGCGCAACCCCCAAACCCCTGTGAGGGGCACTACCCCCAAGTTCAACCCTGTTGAAGGCGCCACCTCCAAATCCCCATGAGGGGCGCTACCCCTCGACCCCCCTAGAAGCGCTACCCCTTGACCCCCACCAAGGGCATTGCCTCTCAACCCCATTGGGGGCATTGCCCCTCAACACCGTTGGGGGCATTGCCTCGAGATCCCCACCAAACTTATTGGATTTTCCAAGTATTGTCCAAGTCTGAGTTTGCAAACTATGCTTCCAAATTTACCTTCAAGTACTTGTCTACAATATGATCATCAAATTGGACAATCTTCCCTAATGTTATTTGATGCTTACTTGTTTTCCTTGTTGTCTACAAGATGACTTTTTCATTTGGGGGGGATGGTGTAGTTAGTGTACAACGCCTATTACTATGTTTTGATAATATGGTTTATCCAACAATGTATTTGCTAGTGTTAGTGCCAGTGCCAGTGCTGGTATTTGTGGCTCTTCTAATTTACTAGTACCTACATCATCTTATATGGATGGTGATGATATTTTTGATGACCAATATGATGATGCTTGATCAGTGATGGTTGATTATTGATGCTTGAAATTATTATTTTTCAATTTTAATATATAATGTAAATCACAATATTCAAGTTTGACTAATTGACATTGTAATATTTTTTATGGTGATTTTGTCTATTACAATATATGATGTCATCTATAGTATTTTAAACTTAATTACTGCTGCAAATATGTATATATTTCTTATTTTTATATGGTTTTTTTACCAAACCTGCGAACCCAAATTTGAACCAGTACCATGACCAATAACTTAGGTGAAAACAATTATAGAGTAACAGCAAACTTTTTTGAGCTTTAGTCATAGAAAAAATTTATGATTTATTTTTTTGATATTGAAACTTGAAGTTCATATATATTCAAAGGTTGAACTCATTTCTTAGTCTATGATATGTATTAAACTCTGATTTTGAATTATATATGATGGAAATCAATAATATTTTCTACAAATCCAATAATGTGTCTTTATGAAGGATATTTTAAAAAACGAATGTATTCTCAAATGTTCGATAAATTTTCCGAGTTATTGCCAAGTTTTTAAAAATTTGGGTCTACCAAGTAATTGTTAAGTCCAAATTTTTCAACTACGGTTTTCCTATTCTTTTTCCACCTCTTCTAATTTAATTACAATTTTGCATGATCCATGAATAGAATATCTTTGCACACTTTTGTAATTATTAATTCTAAAAAAGAATTAAATAAATATAATTGTGTGCTAAGGTTGACAATAGCTGAAGTTTGCAAAGTTATATTATTTATTTTTTCTAAAAATAATTAAATAAATATAATTAGTGCAAAAACTAATAACAGCTCGAGCTTCAACACTTATAATTTATTAGTTCTAAAAACAAATAAATAATTTAATTATGTGGAAAGGCTAACAATGGTGAAAAGAGACCTTATGTTTAGACTTTCCTATACAACTTTCACCAACTTGAAGTGATTTGAACCCCTAGGTCACTTGACAATCTGTAAAGACCCTCTGATAAAGCTTCAAGGACTAAGGCAGTTCAGTTAGTTTCGTTTTATATGAATTTGCAGGTTCAGAGTTGGTTTGTTTCGCTACTTTACTGTAGGATTTGTTGTTGTTTCATGATATTGTAATGACTGTCATAACAGTCTTATTTGATGCAAAAAATAGATTCATATCATCATATTAAGTTGCAAGCATTTCAAGATCATTTGGTGCAGTTTCGGTGTTGACTAGTTGCTAGTTGTGTTGTAATTTTGCTAAGTCGTATGGAATTTTGTTTGATGCAAATTTTATGTTAAAATAGTTGCCCAAACATTGGTGAAATTGATGAAATTTGTGGATATTTCAGTTTATGTTGGAAGTACTTACATGTATGTTGAATGTCATAATTTGCATCAGATCTCACTGTGATTTATTAATTAATTTACTATTCCATTGTTTTTATTACAATAACAATGGTACTGCAACCTTTCCCTTTTGACAATTTTACATTGACCATTCAAGGGTGTGCATAAATATGCTCTGTCTGCAACTTTACCAATTCATTTTCATCTCTTCATAACACACCTCTGTGAATGTGAAAACATAATTTTGTCCCCAACTTCTGTTTTACACTCCCCATAGGCATGATCAATGAATGTTATAGTTTGCATACTCAGACTTGACTTGAACTTCGCAGACCCAAAATTTCCAAGTTGGCAACTTCAAAAATACTTATATCACTTAAATTTTTTTGCTGATGACTTTCCAGTCAACACTCAATTGTTTTTTAGGCTTCCAATTTGACCTTCCTCGCTATTTGAAACTCTTCAAATTTTCCTGTTTCTGTTGGTGAGAGAGTCTCTAACCGCATAAACCTGTGCTCTTTACCATTTAAAACAGTCACAAGCATGTAGTTTGATGATATTGACTGACAGTGTTGATCAATGGGCACAATTTTTAGTTGTTTTGCTGCCATTTTAGTCTTCCATCACTTGAGCAGGGTTTCTTTTAAGCACAATATGAGTTCCGCCCTCAGATTATCTGAGTATTTCTATGAGTTCCAGTGCAAAACTCACCAAAACTCTTCTAGAAAACTCAACAAGCAAGCACAGGAAAAACACACCAAGTGCTCTACAAGTAGTTAAACTATGGTTTAACTAATTTTCACTACATGATTGAACTCCATCATTTGCCACAGTGAATGTGTCCGAAGTTTCTACTCATCTATTTGCAAAAACATGACCAAGAGACGGACAACAAAAATCATATATGACCAAGTTCTGAAGCATGACTTACGATTAGACAAAAAAACACAGATTTAGCTGCAAACTTGACAAAACGTGAAAATTTGTGTACATGTACACAACACACATTCTATGGCAACTCAAAAGTTTTGTAAACTTCCTAGTCCAAAATCAGATAGCATCAAAAGATGATAATCAATCAATCAATGGGTCTCAAATGAAGTCCAAGGGTACTTCAAAAACTAACAAATGGGGAAGAAAATACAACAAATGCATGTTTGTGTGGAGAAATGAAAACCTTTTTAGTTTATAGAAGAGAGTTTGTTCTCCAAGCATAATGACTTACCCCAGCTATAAACAATGAGAACCACTACACAAAATGGGAAATCAACAAACACCCAATTAGTTTAGAATCTTAGATGATGAGGAGCTTGAACCTGAATGCCATAATGCACTACAAGAGCATGAGGTTAATATTCATCCCCCCACCCTTTCTCTCTGGAGGTTCTCAAGTATGCGACACTACTCTTACTTCGAATAATTTCAGAAATTTTGTCACCCCACCAAGAAAGGCCAGTTGAACCAATCTTTATCCTACCCAGCCAGCCCAGGTCTATTTTATTGCTGATTTTCGATTCTCCCGTGCCCACATGCAAATCCCCAACTATGGTTTTCGTTCTAACTCACACCACACCACTTCTAGAATTGAAGGCAGTGACTTCAATGAAAATATATGCAAACTTCCTCATCTAACTTTCAAGGAATAGACACGAAACGGTTGAGCGATATGGGTAGTTCTTTGAGAAGTATTTGTTAGTTTTCAGACCAAAAATGAAATAAGAATTTAATTCAAAATACAACACATAGACACAGCATATACCCTGCAAAAACCCTCCACTTGAAGGAGAAAAACCCAGCAAAGATATCTCTCTTATATTATAATAGAAGGAGCAGAAATCTGCTTACAAACTTGGCCACAAAAGGCCAAATTAATGCAGCAATGAATCGCCCTCACTTAGGTGTGATGTTATGTTCTCCTTAACTTTTTCTTGATTTTTCAATTCACATACAATCCAATCATGCACCCGTTAAGATTAGCTCCAAATCAAAACGATGTTGAAATAAACTCTAACCAAGAATGCGCCCTAAAACCACTTAAGGAGGAGGGGCGGGGATATGGTCAGAGGATCCCTAGGATCTACTAACTCAATAATTGACTTGATTACAATTGAACATGAGAGCTAAACTCAACACCAAGAATGTGCACACAAGATCCTTTAGTAGGCGAGGTGCTAACATATGGTGGAGTGCTAATTATCAAACTGAAAGAACACTTCTTCTGCTTTGCAAGCATCCACGAGCGGTGGGAACACTCCACTTATTCAGTGGGTGTGATTATTACAATTATTTTAAGGCGGCAAGCCAGCCATGTAACCACACTTCCACTTGTACAGTGGCTCACAACCACTCATTTCATGGGGGGGATACAACATTAATTAAAGAAGCTTTATTAAACTCAACCACCCAATTGTGGGAGTATAAAATAAACTAGAATTTCCAACAATGAAACAATGGTTGTTAGTACTACTAATCAGCTCACAAACAAATAACATACAGCTGCAAATGAGAATGATATGCTTCCAAAAACACTCAATGGTTAGAGTAACACTTCCTCTAACATTTACAATGCCAAAATGATATAGAAAGAAACTCAGAACAGCATTATAGCAATTTCTAACTAATCTGATCAGAAACATGAAATACAGAAAATCAGATCAGCAAGGTGAGAATTCATCATAATGGACGTGTCTTCTTCAATTCAACTCGGAAAGCTCTCAAACCACAGCCAATCAACAACTAAGAGCTAGGTGTCCAACCTCCATTGAGAAAACGAGCCCACAACAGAAAGAAACAGCTGGCACGATTCCCAAGACAGTCAAGAAGAAACGTACGACCTCCAAGAAAAGTCGACCTTCTCCCAAAAATCAGAAACTTCACTAAAAAATCTGAAAACTTCCAGAAAGGGTCGCCCTTCACAGTGAAACAACATGAACGAATACCAAGAACGAAACAAAAATCAGTGACGAAGCCATGATTAGAAATTCGCTTCAGCCATCAACAAACCAACAACTCAATAACAGGTTATACAGCAGCAACCTGTTAAATACTTTCAAAAATAAGCTCCATCTGCACTCCAATGTGAAGTACAGTCTCAAAGACCCACCTAGGAAGCCATAGTTTCAGGACCGAAGGATGGATTGCAAAATGCTAAGCTTCCCCTTAGCCAGGTTCTGGATTTCAAACCAGCAGCATAACTTTACTTACAAATTTTCCAAGATACGAATGAATGAGCAAAGCATCAATAAATAAGTTTCAATAGAGGAGATGAATCAACTGTAACCTCCAAACAAGAAACTCTCCAACTTCTCCAAGAGGCATCCATTTTCAAAAAGCATTTCTTTTTGAAATATTTAAAACTCCTCATATTTCTCCCAAGTCATCCCATTTAGAGGAATAATAAAAACTTTAATAAAAATTTAAGTGCATTAATGAGGCGTCCCCCCTCATGACCCCATTTTAAAAACAACTTAAAGTTCATTGACTAGGCAAGGGGTACAAATGCAAATCATAAAATTGACTAAGTATGAAACTTAGTCCAAGGAGGTAGCCAAGTGCAATGCCCAAATAGCAACTGATGAATTGCTAAAAATAGCAAACTGATAACTAGCAAGCTGATTATGATGCCACTGCTACAAAAGGACTTACTAAAAATAGAAAATGCTCAAAATAGTAAGTATACTTCAAAACCATCAGAAAGCCAAACTGAACAGCCTCACTACCCAAAATAGAAATGTGGATTGTAGATGATTGAACTGCTGCTAGAATGATACTGCTATAAATAAACTTACCAAAAATAGCAAATTGCTATAAATAGTAAGTTTGCAAAGCTTCATCTGAACATCAACTAAGCAGTAATCATGAATTCCAAAAGCCTTCTGAACACAAACCGAGAAGCCAACATGACTTACTATAAATAGTAAGTGTCTGGAAAGGTTGTCAGATGGAGATGCATGTTACACCATTTTGAAGCTCTCTGAAAACCCAAGAAAACCAAAAACCACTCCTGCATGCAAAGTACCTGCCAGAATTGCATGTCACATTCTTAACATGCATGTTACCTCATCCTGAAGCTCTCCAAAAACCCAAAAAGCTCCACCGGACATGCATCAAAAACTCTCGCATGCAAGCCCTCAAAATTGCATCTGAAACCTCCTAAAAAATAGGAAACCCTAATTTTCAATTTTGCTTAGCCTACGAGTTTCCAAAAATAGGCTAAATCTAACTGAAGAGCGTAGAGCTAAATCGGGGACATTACAGTCTACCCTTCCCAAAATTGCTTGTCCTCAAGCAATGCCACCACACTCCAAGGAAAAAGTTTGATCCTTACTATGCCAAGTAGGATCCCAGGGTCCCAAATCCATCTTTGCAAAGACCCACCATGTTGATGTTGCGCCACACTAATCACACAATCAAAGCCATCATACCCAAACAACAATGTCTTCCTCTATAACCCTGAAAGATTACGGAACATATGACTTGAATTGGAAGACCAAGAGGAACAAATTTCAAAACATTGCAACATCTCACACCCCCAAGTCTCTGAGGAGTCAATATCATCAATGCCAAAGACTGTCAGCATTCTAGGCACAAAGAATAATGATCTAAGTAAATCCACAATAATCTTATCAACAAAACTCCTCAAAGCATCGAACTGAGTCACAACTGTGAAAGTGACTCCCACGAGGCTATTTGCAAAGAAGGAAACAACTCTTTGCATATACCTAATAGCCTCATCCTCAAAACTCTTCAAGGATATACAATGCCTTCTTAGAAGATTACAGACATATTCAAGAAGACACTTGAAATCCATCACAACTCTCTCTCCAAAAATCTCAAAAAGACGAACCAAAACAGCACAAGGTTCACTATCCCGAACATGAGTACAAAAGAAAGTGCGCAAGTGACTACTGGAAAAAACTCCAACTCTATCCAAAGACTGATTTGGATCAGTCTGAATCACCATTCTTCCCATTTGAGGCCAAAAATCATCTCTGGAAAGAGATTGTGAAGTGAAAATATGAGCTTACCAATTGCCCATCAAGTCAAAATTGAATGACTCAACATCTGATTTTAAAGAAATCAACATGCTAAGGAAAGAACAGCTGCTGCCATACTGAAAATTCTCATTCAATCTGACCAATCTACTAAGATTCAGAACTGGAAACACCCATTCAAAGAGATCCAACACAGCAAAGAACCATTCTTTGCTCCAATTTCTTCTCTGAAACACCAATTGATGATCAAAAATATTCATCAATTGGCTGATAAAGAAGGTAGCAGCACATATAGAATATAAATTTTGACACTTATCACTCCAACATACCTTCTTTTCACACATAATAATCTTCATCAAAACATGTTGAAAATCCCATATTTGGATGATCAACCATATAAATTTTCCAACACATCAGAACAAATTATCTTTATGATTCCAAATGTTAGATAGAGCCAAAAAAAATCGACAGAAGTCGGTGTCCTTTTTACTATTCCATGGTTGCCACATCATGAAAGCTTCAGCAACAAATGTACATGGAACAAATAATGTCTTCAAATCCCATCCTGAGAAGAGATTGGAGTGAACTGAGTTAACACTCAACTCAAAAGATGGATTATTAAACATATAAACTCTTTGAATTGCAACCATTGCCTTATTTACAAATTCAATAGCATGATCTCTTTCATTAATCCAACATTGATAATCTGATTTCTTAATCTCTAAGGAGTCTTTGATGAAATGTAAATTAAAGAGAGTGGCTCCATCTCTAGCTCCTTCCTGTCTCTCTTTAATCAAACTATATGAGCGGTCAACTTTGAATAGGACTTGCACCTCATCTTCAATGGATATCAAAAATTGACCTTCCCACTCATAAGTACGCAAGGATAACGAACTGCTGGTAGGTTGCATATGAAAATCAGAATTTCGTTTCTTGTCTTTGCTGCCCTCATAGCTGCTCAAAAACTCCTGTCTTTCACCACCCATCAATTGAAAATGAAAAGGATTAGATTTTTCCAATTCTTCGAACCTTGGTTTACAATCAACCTCATGAATTAGAAAATCAAATTTTGAGATCCTCTTTAATTTTTCCATCAGCAAGGTCCCTCTGATCTTCTAAATCTGCTTCCGCCTCACTGATACTTTGATCATATGTTTTAGCAGCCCCCAACTTGGTCAATGAGTCAAATATGAGGCTTTTCCATGGAAGCTTCTTTGTCACAGACATCTTCTCCTCCCATGACCATCTCATAGCTTGCATTGAAATCATAATTTTGTACTTTATTGGGATCAAAGGGAAATTTATCCCACACAAATTCCTTAACAACATTAGGTGCCTTCACACTCAGATCCCAAATGCTGAAAGGCTGATTATTTTGGTCAAAAGGAAAATGCCCTTCGTACTTCTCTTGGAGTGGTGACTCTTTGGATGAAACACCTCCCAATTCACCAAAACTGATATCTTCACAAATATCTTTCACCAAGAGCTTAGTTTGATGATCAAACTCAAAACCACATAAATCCCCATTATTATAATGAAGTAAGGAATCATCACTGTTGGCTGGTTTGTAGATTATATCCTTTTTATCTTCAATAAGCTCTTCATGTGTAGGTATATTACTGATCTCTTCATTAGTAATCACTAGCATACCAGGGAGTTCTTCTTAAGAAACCGCCATATAATCATTGAGAAACAACATTTTATCTTCTGCATTAATGACCACCTCATTTATTTGCTTTGTCTTCTTCAAGTATGGCTTCAATTTCTCCTCACACTGAATGAACAAATCTCTGATCAACATACCAGCAGTAGAGGAATTCTTTCCTTCTTGTCCATGAATGTTAAGCAAAAAAGAAAGGACGGATTTTGGGATTTCATCCATCTTATTGATAATCAAAACTAAAAGATTTCTTATTGCTGCAATTGCATCCTCCTCTTGTTCACTCCAAGTTGAAATGAAGAGGTACTGGATCAAATAATATATTCGATCTTGCATACCCAATTCAACCAGCAACTTAATTGTTTTGAGTTCTGAAAAGATCTTCAATATAGCAGCTCTTCTAGAAAATTGATTGCTATCAGTTTGATCGAGATCTTGAAAGCTTTCTATGAACATATGAAGAACTCTTTCCATAGTTTTATCAACATAAGGCACCAAGGGTGCCTAGATTCTCATCACTTCACTGAGGCATGAAGTAACCAGCAGATTGATCCCTTCATCCAGATGCCTCAACCAATAACGATGTTTCAGGAAAGTTATTGCAGGCAACAATGTTGTTTTAATTACCCCTAAAGGTGACTGCTTCACCTGGCTCAAACATTGTTCCAACATAAGAAGTATTTAAAACTCCTCATATTTCTCCCAAGTCATCCCATTTAGAGGAATAATAAAAACTTTAATAAAATATTAAAGTGCATTAATGAGGCGTCCCCCCTCATGACCCCATTTTAAAAACAACTTAAAGTTCATTGACTAGGCAAGGGGTACAACTACAAATCATAAAATTGACTAAGTATGAAACTTAGTCCAAGGAGGTAGCCAAGTGCAATGCCCAAACTGCAACTGATGAACTGCTAAAAATAGAAAACTAATAACTGGCAAGCTGATTATGATGCCACTGCTACAAAAGGACTTACTAAAAATAGCAAATGCTCAAAATAGTAAGTATACTTCAAAACCATCAGAAAGCCAAACTGAACAACCTCACTACCCAAAATAGAAATGTAGACTATAGATGATTGAACTGCTGCTAGAATGATACTGCTATAAATAGACTTACCAAAAATAGAAAATTGCTATAAATAGTAAGTTTGCAAAGCTTCCTCTGAACATCAACTAAGCAGTAATCATGACTTATTATAAATAGTAAGTGTTTCCAAAAACCTTCTGAACACAAACCGGGAAGCCAACATGACTTACAATAAATAGGAAGTGCCTGGAAAGGTTGTCAGATGGAGATGCATGTTACACCATTCTGAAGCTTTTTGAAAACCCAAAAACCACTCCTGCATGCAAAGTATCTGCCAACATTGCATGTCACATTCTTAACATGCATGTTACCTCATCCTGAAGCTCTCCAAAACTCCAGAAAGCTCCACCAGACATGCATCAAAAACTCTCACATGCAAGCCCTCAAAACTGCATCTAAAACCTCCTAAAAAATAGGAAATCCTAATTTTCAATTTTGCTTAGCCTATGAGTTTCCAGAAGTAGGCTAATCCAACTGAAAAGCATAGAGCTAAATCGGGGACATTACATGCGAATACACAAATAGATAGCCTCTCCTTAATGTCGATCTACCTCTTGCAATCAATTGATGTGCTAGAAATGGCAAACTCCTTGACAAGTGCGAACTTCTCCTCAATAGGTGTGAATTCTTCTTATGTGTAATGGATGTGTAATGAATGGGAAATGACCTTGTATATATACACAAGGTAGAATACATCAAGGGAGGTCGACCTCCAATAGAAAAAAACGTTTTCATAATAAATACAAGAAGTCAACCCAAGGAGAATTATAATTCCCAAGTGAAGCGCCCCTTCACTTTTAATTATAACAATAAAATAAATAGCCAAAGGCTATATGCAATTTTATATCATCGGTTAGGCTAGAAGGATGAACCCGAAGCTGCAATATAGCTTCAACACTCCCTCTCAGCTAGGGAGGAATACTTCCAGTTGTTCAAGACACATCACCTCATTGTGATGTCAACCACTATGGCACTCCCATATGTGAAAAAGAATCATATCACCTCATCGTTATATTAACCATCATGGCTCTCCCATGTATGGCAAAGGAACATATCACCTCATCGTGATATTAACCATCATGGCTCTCCCATGTATGGAAAATGTACATAAGTGCCCATCACTTAAACGTGATATCGTCATCTCACCATGACATTCACCATGGCTCTCCCAGAGGGAGAAAAGCACTAGTACAAGAAAATTATCACGAACTCTCTCATGTGATGTTGTCATGGCGTCACACACATGACATCCACCATGGCTCTCCCAGAGGGTGGAAACAAGGGCTTTCACCTTGAAATTCTCTCATAGAGAGAAATGCATTAACAAGGGCTTGCACCTCAAATCTCTCTAACAAAGAGAAATGCATTAAAACAAATCTAAAGATCACTGATAGTAAGACTCCTTCTCAGCTAGGGCTTCATTCTCCACAATACCAAGCTTGTCACGGAAGTACACAAACTTTACTCTGGCAAGAGGCTTGGTGAGAATGTTTGTCGTCTGCTCATCAGTGCTGATATACTTCAACTAGATTGCTTTCCTCAATACCATATCTCCGATATAGTGGTATTTGATCTCAACATGTTTAGTTTTGTCATGAAACACTGGGTTGAGAGAAAGCTTCACACAGCTTTGATTATCACAATGAATGACAGTCGGCTCCAATGATTGTCCAAAGTCCAAACAATCCTGCAACGAGCCTCCGAAGCCACACTGCTTCTCTAGCTGCCACACAAGTTGCAATATACTCGGCCTCTGCGATGCTCAGTGCCACTGAAGACCGCTTCCTGCTACACCAAGAAATCATCGCAGATCCCGAACTGAAACAACATCCAGAGGTGCTCTTTCGATCAGTGACACACCCTGCCCAATCAGAATCAGTATATCCATGCAACTTCAAATCTACACCAGAAGAATATCTCAAGCCATATCCAACTGTGCCACGCAAGTATCTCAAAACATGCTTTGGTGCAACTAGATATATTTGCATTGGTTCACACATGAACTGACTAAGTGCACTCACTGCATAGCAAATATTTGGTCTAGTATTGACTAGATATAGCAAAGATCCAATCAACTGCCTGTACATAGTAGGATCCTCCAGATCTGAACTAGGTGCAACCTCCTTAAGTTTCTGAAAATTGGTTTCCATAGGTGTAGACATGGATTTGCAATCCATCATACCAAATCTCTTCAGGATGTCAATAGTATACTTCCCTTGACTTAGAATGATCTCATCCAGCTTCTGCCAAGCTTCTAAACCAAGAAAGTAGTGCATGAGACCAAAATCCTTCATTTCAAATTCGAAAGCTAGCTCCTTCTTACATTTGACAATAAGGTGATCTTCTCCAGTAAGATTAATGCTTCGCCATCAATTACCTTGAAGTACAGTTTCGAATCAGCATCATTCTTAGAGAAGCCTAAGCTCATTAGGTATCAATCAATTCTTTCATACCAAGCATGTGGAGCTTGCTTAAGGCCATACAAAGCCTTCTTTAATCTACAAACATGAGACTCTCTCCCATGAACCTCAAAGCCCTCAGGTTGCTCAATGTATACCTCCTCCTCAATCACACCATTTAGAAATGCTTTCTTTACATCCATCTGGTGTATCTTCCATCCTCTAGATGCTGCAATAGCAATGATGGTCCTCGCGGATGTATAACGAGCAACTGGAGCAAAGGTTTCCTCATAGTCAACTCCCTCTTTCTGAGAGAATCCTCTAGCCACAAATCTTGCCTTGTACTTCTCGATGCTCCCATCAGCCGCATGCTTGATCTTGAAGAGCCACTTAGAAGATACAACATATTTACCTTCAAGTCTAGGTACAGTGTCCCAAACATCATTCTTGAGGATGGATTGATACTCCTCAACCATAGCATCTTTCCATTCTTGCTGACTAGAAGCTTACTCAACACTGGTAGGCTCGGACTCAATGATTTGACTCATCAAGGCAACATAGCTTAAAAACTTGTGACGTATCTTGCTTTCTCTGAAAGTTCCTCTCGGGGCTGCAAATCTTTCTGCCTCCTACATTGTTTGCCTAGCCCAAAGAGGTCTCTTACAACTAATCACAATGTTGATAGGCCCATTAGTAGGTTCCAAAGGCTCAACTGGGTCATCTTCTTTAGGATCAATAGTCTCCATCTAAATCTCAAGAATATGGTCAACTTCCATATCTTGAGGAGACTCTTGGTCATCATTGTCTATCTCCATGTGGATGCCCTTAGACCTCTTGAATGCAACATCTTCTTCAAATGTAACATCCCTGTTGTTCTCAATCAATTTCTGACCTGGAATGTAAACTTTGTAGGCTTTTGAAAACTCATTGTAGCCCACAAATATTCCCTTCTTGCCAGACGGTTCCAGCTTTGTCCTCTTGTCTTTAGATATATGAACATATACTGGACAACCAAAGATCCTTAAATGACTTACTTCCGGCTTCACCCCTGTGAATGCTTCTTCGGGAGTTATGTTCTTCAAGATTCGGTGAGGGCTTCTATTCTGAACATACACAGTTGTCCAAGATGCTTCAACCCAAAGGAAGGTTTGTAGATCCTAATCATGAATCATAGCTCTAGCTGCTTCAACAATCGATTTGTTCTTCCTTTCTGCAACACTATTATGTTGTGGATTGTACGCAACACAGAACTCCCTCTTAATTCCTGTCTCAACACAGAAGTTGCGAAAACTGTCGGAGATGTATTCTCCTCCATTGTCGGATCTTAGAACTTTGATCCTCTTCCCAGATAAGTTCTCTACCTGAGCTTTAAATTCCTTCAATCTTTCAAGTACCTCCTCAAATTCTTTAGTCTTTAAGAAATAAATCCAAGTCTTTCTAGAGTAGTCATCAATAAAAATAGCATAATACAAGAAACCACTCAAAGAAGCAACAGACATTGGACCACATAAATCAGAATGAATAAGATCAAGAATACATTTAGATCTACTTTCACTACTATGAAATGTACCTTTAGTATTCTTACCCAATGCACAACCCTTGAAAGTGCCTTCATGCTCCTGGTTGAACTTGGGAAGTCCCGTGACCATCTTCTCCATGATTGGAAGTGCTCGAAAGTGAATGTGAGCAAGTCTTCTATGCCAAAGTTCACAAGAGCTTGAAGAATCATGCAACAAGGCCCGAAGTGGACGAGTGCAAATTCTGTAGAGATACTCATGTCGAACTCCAATCACTTGAGCAATCTTGATACTTGAGTTCTTTGGCCATGCAAGAACTTTGCCTCCGGAGAATGCAACTTGATAACCCTTGTCCTCCAAGGCTGAAATAGAAACCAGGTTCCACTTGATACCCAGAACAAATAGAACATCACTCAACTGTAAGGTAATGCCTGAATCCAAGTGAAGAGAGGATGTCCTAACACCATTCACGGAATAACTTGCATCATCACCAATGATGACTTGAACACTAGAATCTCTCTCCACCAAGTTAGTGAGGTGTTCTCTAAATCCAATAATGTGACTAGAAGCACCACTATCAATCAACGAAGTGTGGCAATCTATGGGAACATTGCTTGATAACGTAGAAATGAATAGAAATTCATTTAAATCCTTCTACAGAGGAATCTCACCCACATCTGCAAATGAAGCCTGTTGCTTAGGTCGGGAAGGACACTCCTTAGCATAATGACCAAACTTGTCACATCTAAAACATTGAATGCGAGATAGGTCCTTCTTCTTAAATGCACGGGAACCATCTGATCCATTATCTCTCTTCCTCTTGAAGTATCCTTTCTTTCCTTTCTTCTTTCAGGAATGAGTGGCAAGAACATGAATGTCTTCATTCGTAGAGCTTTGACCAATGTCTCTCGCAGCCAACCTCGATTCTTCTTGAATACAATCTGCCCTCAATCGATCAAACTTAGGAAATTTTGATCTCGCACTGATTCCTTGAATGTATGACCCCCAAGATGGAGGAAGACCATTAAGGGCCAACATAGTCAAATCCTTGTTGTCAACAACATGCCCAATAGTAGAGAGCTGATCTCTCAACTCAGTGATCTTCATGAAGTAAGAGATGATGGAATCTCCTTTCGCCATCTTGATGTGATGAAGTTGTTGCTTTAATGCAAGAGCTCGACTCGTGTTGTTGATTTGATACATCTCCTCCAAAGTCTTGAACATATCTCTTGTTGTCTTCAACTTGGAGATGATCGATACAATGTGATCTTTCACGGAATCAACCAACATCTCTTTCCCTTAGTGCAATTCTTCTTCCACTAAGGCTTCTCATCTTCATTAGTAGGTTTAGGAACATCATCCTCCACGAACTTTGCTAACTCGTTTTCTTCCAAAGCGAGCATAACTCTAAACTTCCAAGATGCGAAGTTAGAAGCGCCCTCAAATCTGTCTTCGACCTTAAGCCCGTTTACCATCTTGACAATAAGATAGACGCCTTTGAATGAGATGAAGATATCGCTGCTTAAACAAATCTGATCACGATCTTGCTTAAAGCCGCTCTGATACCATGTTAGTTTTCAAACCAGAAATGAAGTAAGCAGAATTTAATTCAAAATATAACACATAGACACAGCATATACCCTGGGAAAACCCTCCACTTGAGGGAGAAAAACCTAGAAAAGATATCTCTCTTATATTATAATATAACGAGCAGAAATCTGCTTACAAACTTGGCCACAAAAGGCCGAATTAATGCAGCAATGCATCGCCCTCACTTAGGTGCGAATACACAAATAGATAGCCCCTCCTTAATGTCGATCTGCCTCTTGCAATCAAATGATCTGCTGGAAATGGTGAACTCCTTGACAAGTGCAAACTTCTCCTCAATAGGTGCGAATTCTTCTTGTGTGTAATGGATGTGTAATGAATGGGAAATGACCTTGTATCTATACACAAGGTAGAATACATCGAGGTCGGCCTCCAATAGAAGAAAACATTTTCATAATAAATACAAGAAGTCGGCCCAAGAAGAATTATAACTCCCAAGTGAAGCGCCCCTTCACTTTTAATTATAAGAATAAAATAAATAGCCAAAGACTATATGCAATTTTATATCATTGATTAGGCTGGAAGGATGAACCCGAAGCTGCAATATAACTTCAACAATATTGATTTAAATATTCCTAGTTCAGACCCTTCACATGCTGGAGTCCCAAATGATCAGCCCCATTAGAATTTCACCTCAAGATGCTCAAGGCCCCACTGCCAATGTCCCTTTCCTTATCAAGGTGGCTAGATTCTATGTTCTGGTAAAGGCATAAAAATACTTCAAGGAAAACTTGATTTGTTGGCAAATAAATTTGGGGAACATGGAACTTTGATCCCCATTTTGGAGAATGTGTCATGAATCTCCCCAACTTGGCAAACATAAAAAAAGATAGCATCGCCCAGCTGAAACAGAGCAAAAATTGCATACTTCTGAAAAACTTTTAGTATATGACCTCATCAAGAAATTTGTTTGTGGAGGCCATACAGATAAATGACAATCAGCGGAGCAGAAAAAAAAAATGCCTTACCAAGCTGCTGATTGCAGCAGAATGCATGTCCAAGCCAGCTACTGGCATGTGCTAATATCTGCCAGAAGGAGATCCAGGAGATCCCAAGCAATTGGGTATGCAGGATGGTGGGCAGTAACAGATTCTACAAGAGATCCCAATGCCAGAAGCAGATCTTGATGGATACTAATTTCTACATGCAAGATATTGTGCTCTGGATTAGAGTCCACCATACTCAGCTAAATATTAGAAGTGCATGTTTTAGTCTTGTTAGCTATATGTACTGGCTGTTTTAGTGTGCTTTATTTATTTTCTTTATAGATTTATCCCATTTGCTTCTGTATATGGTGGCTTTTCTACAGCACTTCTATAGCTTGGAATGGGGTTTTTGAGTTTTGAACTAAGTATAATCTTGTAAAAGATAATTTCAGTCCCCTTATTTTGTCTCTCCTAAGGGCCAAGGATGATGTGGTCCTGCTCTCTTTTTAATGTAATGCTGTTTAAATTTTATTATAAACAAGATTCATAGATACTTAGGCTAATCCAATGCATCAGCCCAAGATGAATTAAGGTGCTGGAGCAGTAAATATTTTTATATGGATACATGGAAAAGGAAATGTAATGCACAAATACTGCTAATATTCTATAAAAATGCATCAAGTTGGAAAAAAACTTCAGAGTAGTGGTTGGAAGTTTAAACAATTTAAGTGTTTTTTAGATTCCATCACCACTAGAATACAAAATCTAAATGATACATGGCAATGATCATAAGTAATAATAGTATTACAACCAAAATGATAGATGTTGTTTCGCATGTGTATAAACAAAACTCCAACTAAGTGTCAAAATGACCTTCGTGTAGCCCATTCGACGCCAGGCCCAAAATGCTCGGGGAGAGGTTTGGGAAGCTTCATGACATATAGATGCTTCCAAGGTTTCCCGCTTCGCAGAATCCAAAATATCACATAAAGCTTCCTGATAAGTATTCCCAATCATAATTTCCAAATTAAAACATGGCTGCAGATTAATTAATAAAGATTATTCAGGATAACAGGATAGAAAAGTGCATATGCACATGCATCCATACCCCTGCTTCTGAATCTTCAGGGTTAAGTGTGACACATTTCTGATAACACTTTATAGCCCTGTTCATATCTTTTGTAACTTGACTATAATAATGCCCCAGAAAACGGAAAGCAGCCCCATCAGATGGATTTAACTTGACTGCTAAGATGAATTGTTCTACAGCTTTCTCCTTGTAGATGTCTAAATCATCACTTGCTTTCCAGTATAAGAAGCCCTGCATCAAGGTATGCATTTAATAATCTTCTATGCATATTAATTTAATAATCTTCTATGCATATTAAAAAGAATAAATTTAGCATCATGTTGATCAAAGAAGAGCAGAGAATTATACAATATGTCATTTTTCTTGAAAATGAAATGAATGCAATAACCAACCACAGCTCTGAAAACACAAAAAGTTGACCAACACAATATGTTATGCCACATGTAAAATTGATTAAAATACAAGAAGGTATTGAGCGGAACAATTATGAACACCAAAGATGAAATTACAAACATAAAATGTATAATGGGTTCTAAGCAACCAATCTCCATCTTTTTGATATGAAAATGATTTAAAATGTATTGATATGAAAATAATATTCTCATAAGCAATGATCTACACTCTTACCAGCCTGTGATGATAGATTGCAATACCCGGATTCATATTCACTGCTTCGGCCAAAAGGTGAAGAGCATCATCAAGATTTCCTCTCTGAAATACCAACCAACCTAACTCCGCACGTGCCCAATGGTTATTAGCATCCATGGCAAGCAAGTTTTCAAGTTTAGACCATGCTTCCTCAAAACATCCTTTAGCAAGAGAAATCTTGATTTGTCCCTATTAATAAAACAATAAAAGAATTAAAAGGATGAAAATGTGCATATTCCTGAGAAAGTCTCTAAAGAAGACACAGAAAAAGAATTTCTTACTACAAGAATTGAAGTCAATAAAAGTGATAAACTATCATGTGCAAATTCCTGCAACAGCCTCAAAAGAAGAGACATAAAAATAGAACCAGATAAAAATTAGAATTGAAGAAATCAAGTACAGATAAAAATTTGAATATAGTTCATGAAAAGGTGATAAATGATGTCCACAGCAATTTCATTGGATTGCGTGCCAAATTGTCATACAGTGGTCTCCTCTTATCTGGAAAGAGAAAATTTAATATTATACTAAAGCACTGAAAATGATAGATGGAGTGGAAGTTAGAACATTGCATGAATGGTCAATGGTATCTATTAAAAGAATAACATGGTAAAAGTAACGTCACAATGTATTTCAAATTCAATAATGAGTTTGATGGGTTTAGTTTTTTGGTAACACACGTAACACGAGGAAACAAAACGCTGTATTCAACAACAAAGACTCCAAATGGGATATAAATCTTTTATGAATTTAACATAAATTGCATAATAATTGTTTTGGTGGCTCAAATATCAAACAAACCAATTAAAACACCTAAAAATGTAGGGACCTATATCTCAAATAGACAAATGAAAAATCCCAAAACCCAAGTATTGTAGTTCTAGACTCTAGTAACCATGTAAACATCACAAGGTAATATTTTTGCTTGCTTTGGAAGAAGATGCTTTAAGACAGTTTGAACTAACCTATAAGGCCAACATTGTACAAAGAGAACTAAATGTTGTTTGAGGCAACATACTTGGAAATCAAGAAAAATGTTAGGACCTATTAGGTCTGCAAGTTCAGGTTTGGGTTTGGTGGCTTGCCAAATTTTTTTGCTATAGCGAACAAATTGATAATTGAATGTCAAATGTTAAAGATAGATCAAAATGGTTTATGTTTATGCAATGCACATTGAAAATCAATAGAAATCATCATATTGCTTTTCATAGAGAGCATCTAGTTTGTCACAAGATAGATAGAGAGAGAGAGAGAGAGAGAGAGAGAGAGAGAGAGTTTTTAGATATAAAATAATAGCCATAAATTGCACACAATATACAAAATTAAATACTTAACACAACTAATAATTGAAAATTAAATGTCAAATGTTAAGAATAATTCAAAACAGTTTATATTAGTGCAATTGCAAATGGAAAATCATTATAAATCATCACATTGCTCTTCATTGAGAGAATCAATGGTTTGTCACAAGCAGCATTAATGCCACTCCCACTAGCTGCACTTTAATATTCTAACCGGAAAATTTTTACCAAATCTTGCAATTTCCACAATTTTATTATGCAGGCATTTCATGAAACAGTTTGCATTCAGCTAGTTTGTTGTTGTCATTCGATATTGTTTTGGCAGAATAACATAAATGACCATCATAGAATTAATTATTCCAAATACCACATACCGATAACAATTTTATTTTACTAAAATATTGAGTATTGCATGCACTAGATGTCATATAATAAATATGTAGATTGCTGATATAAACTGGTACATCAGGAATACCATACAAAATTTAATTACACAAATAAAAAATTAATATTTCTTCACTAAATTGCTGAACTCATTTGCAGATTGACCACAAACCAATCAGCATCCTTTAGGATAACTTGTACGGCCTCTATAAGATGGTACAGCCTCCATAAAGTGTGGTATGGCAGCCCACAAAAGGCTGTGACTCCCTTTTTGGTAGCTGTGGCGAGTTTAAAACCTCTTTTAGGCTGCATTGGAAATGCATTAAGGCTTAAAAGCCTTTCCAAAAGCTTTGACCCCTTCTTTATATTAGACAATAATGTGGTACAGCCCTTCTTGGAGCCACACTATGGTACGGCTGGTGTTAATGTTTGTAGCGGCAGGAGATATTTTCTCCATAATTAATCTTAAATTTAAATAAATAACACTCAAGGCAGGTCGGCCTTGCTTGTCAAATAACATGTTTTTAATTCTTTCTAGGGGCTGACCTAGAGAAGAGGTCGCCTAGATTGGTATATATGTAAGGTGAAGATCATTAATTTGATCATCAATTCAATCACTTCATTCTCACCTCCAGCAAAAGTTCGCCATTCCATTTGCAGCAGATCAGACTTCAAGGGGAAGCATAATTATTTGTACTTAGCATCAAGGAGAAGTGTCTCCATTCATTGTATATACCCAGCCTTGTGTAAGGCCTGATTTTGTTAGCAGATTTCTGCTACTTTTATTCTGATATATAAGAAGACATTAATTGCTGGATTTTTCTCCCTCGTGAAGGAGGGTTTTTCCAGGGTAAACTTTGTGTTCATTATCTCTGAGTTGTGTTTTCTCCTTATTGCATTTCTGATCATAAAACTAACATGGTATCAGAGTGGGTTTAGAAAAGACCTGATCAGATTAGGCAGAGCAGATTGAGAAGGATGTGAGTCCAGACTCGGGTCAACATTTGTTATCGGATAATGGAATTCCTATCATAAAGACAAATTAGTGCCTGAAGACAAGCAGATATGAATTTGAGTTATATTGTGAGGTAGTCAATATCTCTAGAAGAGTCGTACTTTTCAAAGAAGGGTGAATTCCATTATCGGGCTTCAAAATAAAGACAAATCATCATAAAAGACAAGGAAGCAGTCTATAAATTAATTTATATTTGGAGGAATTGTGTTTTCTCAGGACTCCTAGTGCAGCAAATAAAGAAGTCGATATCGTATACACAAAAAGACAAAGTTCGATTCTATTTTGTTGGGATCACTGCTGCTAAAGACAATTATTCGATGAAGACAAATTTGAAGAGCCGAATTGGTCTGTGGTTTTAGTTGACTAGAGAAGATCGATTTTAAGGAAAATAATTTATTGATATGTTTGCAGATGAGACAGAGTCTTGCCAGTTCATCAATCGATACACACAAGGAAAGACGTCTTGGAAGACAGCTGCTAAGAGTTGAAGTCAAGCCAAAGGCACAGAAAGAGACAAAACGTGATTTGGAGAATTACGGTAGCATTTCCTATTCAAGCGGATATCAAATGTGAATCACAAATTCATGAAAGGAAAAGAAAACGAATATATTAGGACGGGGGAGCTGCTAGGATAAGACGAAACAGAGGTAAAGACAATTGTATTTCCAGCCAGCATCGATCTAGTCATCATATTGTTTGAATCGATGTATGAGAAGACGCAAGCTTGAAGCATTGGCGTCGCTGCCTGGAAAGATGTCACCACACAGACTTAAGAAGTCATCGAACCAGTCCGTAAATATTGGAGACGGCGTGTTGAAGGATTCGATGGTCTTTTTTGAATCGTATTTCCAAAGGTGTCGCGTATGGCACTGAATGTGGTATTTGCCATTGAGTCTTCGGCTGGTCTT
This sequence comes from Sequoiadendron giganteum, assembly GCA_007115665.2. Taxonomy (NCBI): domain Eukaryota; kingdom Viridiplantae; phylum Streptophyta; class Pinopsida; order Cupressales; family Cupressaceae; genus Sequoiadendron; species Sequoiadendron giganteum. The sequence continues at coordinate 473,947,869 of CM021107.1, read as the reverse complement.
TGAAACATAGAACTTTCAATGCATTTTCTCCCTTGTTAGTCTAAGTGCAAATTGTGGTGATCCCCGATAATCTTTTTCTATCATCTATTATATGCATAGGTAGGAAATGGATATCATCTGTGTCATGTGAATCATCGTTGGCTTTATCAACTTTGACTTTAAGGTGGAGTTGTATTGAATTAGAAGCTTGTCTAATTCTGTTCTGAATGGGGCAGTCTGTTAAAAACAGTGTGTGCATGAGTTTAAGAGAATATATGTAAGGTCGGGCATTTTGAGTAATCTGAGAAGTCTGAATTCAAGTTCAAACTTCTCTCAGTCTTTATTTGATTTTGCAAGGAGTCATTTGTTCGTTGGAGTGACATATGATTAAGAGAAGTCTAACTCTTTATCCATCTGGATATTAATAAGTTTTGAAGAATGTTGAGAAAATGAGGAAGGCTACAAGTTCTATTGACCAGGCTTCTTCTGGAGTCACCTACTCATTATTTCCAAGCTATCTCATGACTACCAAGCTAATACCTGGGAGGGCGTATTATTTCTTAAGTTAGCTACAGAAATATTATAATTTCTAGATGTTGCGAAAGAAGAATATGACTGCAAATCAAGAAGCTTGGAGAGTGTATTTGTTTTTGGCATTTGTGAGATTGATCAGATAGAGTTCCCAATTGGTTGAATGTCTGATAATAACTTATATGCACTTTTAAATGCGATGCATTTGTGTCTGAAGTAAATTCTTCCCTTTAAGGCAAAAAGAGATAAGTATTTTTTGTTTGTACCTTTGAAATCGCTTTCTTTTGGGCTGAAATTCAGTTTGCTAAGTTGTGCAGATCTAACATCGATTATTTGGATCGTGTGATTAGCAAAGGTCGTGGTTTCCTTTGAGTGGTGATCGTTGGTATAAGATCCTTTGGAGATACCATTCATTCATTTCGAGTTGTTTCATGCTAGTTGTGAAGATTTTTGAGTGTAACTTTGAAATGAAAAGAGAACTGCAATTTCGGTTGTGATTGGTTGGTCAAATCGATACCATTCTCTATGTGCATAGACTATGATGGTGCCTTGATTCATTGAGAGGCCTGGTTCTATATTGAATATGTTGGCTGCATAATGTGTCTGAAAAATCTGAGTTGAGCAGATTGTCTTTTGTTGTTCTGTGATTAGCATTTCCAAGAGCAAAAATTCAATAAAGACCAAAGAAAGATATATCAGAATCAACAAAGATAAGTTCTATTATTTCTTTAATTAATCTATCTCATGATATTTGCTACATACTTCATTTGTAGTTTGATTTTTGAACTATTATTAATCTTTTTAAAACGCAGGATGGTTCGAGGAGCAAAAGGATGATGGATTAATTATTAGAGATTGCATAAGGAATTCAAAAGAGGAAGAGCTGAAGGCATCCAGTGAGGAAGCCATGCCGGCAGGAGAAATGAACAAACATGAAGACACAGCTTGCTGCCATGAGACTAAGTTGGTGGCATTTAACTTCACTAGAGACATCTATCGATGGAACAAGGTTGGGCCAAGCCTTGGATAGAGAGTTTGCATCAACAAAGAAGATTGAGAAAGATGAAGACACTAAACAATGAAGAACCTCTACAAATTGTCATTGTGATCAGTTACTTCGAAGAGAAGGAAATGACATTCAAAGGGAGTTAAATTCCGAGCATTCAAGGCTCGAGTTGAGAGCATGTCCGGGAAAAGGATTAAGGTTCTGAGATCAATCAATGGAGGGGAGTTCACTTCCAAAGGATTTCTTTGCAATCTTTGAGGCAGGGATCAAGAGGGAGTTTTGTGACTCACTGAGAAGAAGTGAAGGTTGCAGTGTTGCAAGGCCAGGTGCTAAAGTCGTTGGAAGACCTCTTCAGCTGTAGAGAACATAATTGCGCAAGACAGTCAATCTAGAATTGACATTGGTAGCTCTGCAAACCTATTTAGAATAGAGTGATCTGGGATGAGGTGGAGAAGCACAGTCCTGAACTCTTGGAAGTCAATAGTGTCAGAGGTGTGTGTTGGAAACCATTCCTCTAAAGCATTGCAGGCAATCTTGGACAAGGAGGTCAGGAGGTTGATGCAAGTACTTGGAGCTTCAGAGGGAGTCACATCATCATGAAGATTTGTTGTAATGTATATTTCTTTGAGACGGAGAAATATGAGGTGAAAGCCCTTGTAGTGTATATTTCTCTAAGACGGAAAAATATGACGTGAAAACCCTTGTAGTGTATATTTCTCTAAGACGGAGAAATATGAGGTCTGAGCCCTTGTTCATCTCTGAGACTGAGATGAGACGTCATGTTGAGAGACTCCATGACAACATCACATTGAGAGACTTCGTGGTGAACCCTTTGTACTTGTGTTTTTCCACACATGGGAGTAGCCATGGTAGACGTCATGTTGAGACACTCCATGACCACATCACATTGAGACTCTGTGATGGGCACTTGTACTTGTGTTTCTTTCCACACATGGGAGTAGCCATGGTGGATGTCATGTTGAGAGACTCCATGACAACATCACGTTGAGAGACTCTGTGATGAACTCTTGTACATCTCTGAGACTGAGATGTGGTTTTCCACAATTGGGTGTACCCATTGTGGACGTCATGTCGAGAGACTCCATGATGAGGATATTTGGAAAAATACCTCCCTAGCTAAGAGGGAGTGTTAATGTTTGTAGCGGTAGGAGATATTTTCTCCATAATTAATCTTAAATTTAAATAAATAATACTCGAGGCAAGTCGGCCTTGCTTGAAAAATAACATGTTTCTAATTCTTTCTAGGGGCCAACCTAGAGAAGAGGTCGCCTAGATTGGTATATATGTAAGATGAAGATCATTAATTTGATCATCAATTCAATCACTTCATTCTCACCTCCAACAGAAGTTCACCATTCCATTTGCAGCAGATCAGACTTCAAGGGGAAGCATAATTATTTGTACTTAGCATCAAGGAAAAGTGTCTCCATTCATTGTATATACCCAGCCTTGTGTAAGGCTTGATTCTGTAAGCAGATTTTTGCTACTTTTATTCTGATATATAAGAAGAGATTAATTGTTGGGTTTTTCTCCCTCGTGAAGGAGTGTTTTCCCCGGGTAAACTTTGTGTTCATTATCTTTTAGTAGTGTTTTCTGCTTATTGCATTTTTTATCATAAAACTAACAGCTGGGAGTATCTCAGCATAAATAAAATATATGATTTTTAGCTTGTTTCTTCACTGCACACACAACACTGAATTTTGCTTTGTTTTCCCACTCACACATAACACTAACAAATTTATTATTTGCTAGCCATTCCTAATAAATTTGTACCTAAAATTCTCGGAGCTTGTAACTGGCAATAATATCTTTTTTCCTCCATTTAAATGTGATTGCCAAATTACCCTTAGGGTTTTCAATTGAACACGCAATCGAAACTTCACAATGAGAAATTAGAAAATGAACAAGATGTCTAATTTCCTTTTTGCATTTCTTTTTATACTCCACCTGCAAACTTTTGAGAACTCCTATCTTTAAATTGTATAAAGTGACCCCTTTTAAATTTAATTCACTTTGGCCCTTGAAAAGTCACTTTAACACATAGGCTCTGTTAGTTTTAGGATCAGAAGTATAATAAGCAGAAAACTCAACACATAGAACAAAGAACACAGTATTTTACCTTGGGAAAACCCTCCTATTCAAGGGAGAAAAACCCAGCAAGATATTCTTTTTATAAATCAGAATAATATGTGCAGAATTAGCACACAAGATCAGGCCCTAGAAGAGGTCGAGTCTCATACAAAGAATAATACCACTTCTCTGAGAAGCGAATCTTGAATACACAAAAGTAATGACACTTCTCCTTGATGCTAATCTGTTGCTTAGAAAAATAGGCCTACTGCTGAAAGAATTCGAACTTGAATGAATTGATTGGATGATCAAATGAGGAGACACCTTCTCCTATATATACAAGCTAGGTGACCTTTCATCTAGGGCCGACCAGGAATGAATAATATTTGTTTATAAAAACATGATTAGGCCAACCTGCCTTAGTTTGATTTAGCTTAGGGAAATACCTCCCGCAGCTATAAAACACTAACACTCCCTCTTAGCTAGGGAGGTATTCTCAAATATCCATGTGATAGAGTCTCTCAACATGACGTCCACAATGGCTACATCCATTTCTGAAAAGAACACATCTCTGTCTCAGAGATGTACAAAAAATATCCTCGTCATGGAGTCTCTCAACATGACGTCTGATCTCAGTCTCAGAGATGTACAAGATATCCACGTCATGGAGTCTCTCAACATGACATCTCATCTCAATCTTAGAGATATACAAGATATCCTCGTAATGGAGTCTCTCAACATGACGTCTCATCTCAGTCTTAGAGATGTACAAGATATCCTCGTCATGAAGTCTCCCAACATGACGTCTCGTCTCAGTCTCAGAGATGTACAAGGGCTTGCACGTCACATCTCTCCATCCCAGAGAAATATACACTACAAAGGCTTTCACCTCATATTTCTCCATCTCAGAGAAATATACAATACAAGGGCTTTCACCTCATATTTCTCTGTCTCAGAGATATATACATTACAACAAATCTTCATGATGATGTGATACCCTCTGAAGCTCCAAGTACTTGCATCAACCTCCTGACCTCCTCTGTTGATGAATGGTAGCTTAGGTCAGATATAAACGATGATTGCTATAAACATCATCATCGTTTATATAAGATCAGTTGCTATTCATATTTAATATTTCTAGAAATAAGTAAAATCGAATTTTATAATGCATGTATAAAATCGAATTTAAATAAATGATGTGCGAAATTCACATTGAATAAAATACGGAATTCATATAATATATATTCGCCATGTGTGAGGGGGTATATGTGTTTAGATTGTTTAACCGAATGATAATCGGTTGTAAAGGAAGCCCGCGCGCCCAAAGGGACACGTCCTCTCAAGAGACGCATCCCTTGGAGGCGGGTCTCCTTACATACAAAAAGGAGTTCCACTCTTGATATGCAAACATCGAAATCTATTAATGTTTTGCAATCAGTACATTTAACATTAAGAGAAGAAATCTGGAAAATCGTCTTTGACTTAGAATTTCTCACACAGAATTTCAGACTTTAGTTTATTCTTAGATTATTAGGATCCTATTTGATAAGGATTTGATTACATTTACATGGTATCAGAGCCACGTTGTGTGAATCCAAATCAAATCTAAATTTCAGATTGCTCAAGAAAATTCGTATTTTCTAGAATTGAATTCACATCACATTCTTCATAATGTCAAGTGTGATCAGATTTGAAGATCGTCTTGCAAGAGCAAACAACTTTACATCATGGAAATTTAGAATCATGATGATCCTTAAAGAGAATAAACTAGACTCACTTGTGAGAGAAAATAAAAGGGAACCAGAGGCTGAACCTGAGAAAACTCAATAGATTGAAAACAATGAAAGAGCCATGAAAATCCTAGTAGATGCAGTTACGGATCATATAGTGCCTATATTAGCAAAACATGAAACTGCATATCATATGTTCAAATCTCTTGAGAGTACCTATGAGATCAACAATACCAGTAGGACTCTTGCATTAAAGAGGCAAATCAACAATGCCCAAATAAACAAAGGAGAGTCAATTAATGCATACTTCATGAGGATCACTGAACTAAGGGATCAGTTATCCACAATTGGATATCAAATTGATAGCAAAGAGTTAACCCTAATTGCACTAGGAGGCCTACCCAACTCATGGGAGTCATTTGTTCAAGGAATAAGTGCCAGATCTAAACTCCCCAAGTTTGATAGGCTGAGAACTGACTACCTTCAAGAGGAAACAAGACTCTCCACTAAGGAAAATAAACAGAAGAACATGGATGAAGACATTCATGTAGTCAGCACAACAACTAATAAAAGGAACAAGAAAAACTCCTACAAGAGAGGATCTTTTAAAAGAAAGAGAAATCCCAATGGAAAGGGATCTTCTAAGAAGAAAGATATCTCTCAAGTGCAATGCTTTAGATGCAACCAATATGGTCACTATGCAATGAAGTGCCCTGACAGATCAAAGCAACAAGCATCATTTGCCAAAGTAGGAAAGACAAATTCAGATCATGAATCTGAGAACTTTGTGTTCTATTTAGCCTTATCTAGCCAAACATCTAACAACACCCACAACTGGGTAATTGATAGTGCTTCTTCTAGACACATCACAGGATTCAGAGAACACCTGGACACTATGACTGAAAGTTCTGATGAAGTAGTAACCATTGGGGATGATTATGCACACCCTGTAAAAGGGGTTGGAACTTGCTCCATCAAACTAAAATCTGGTCTCTCTTCAACTTACTCGAGTCTCATTTGTACCTGGAATTAAGAGGAATCTAATATCCATCTCTGCTCTTGAAGAAAATGGATATAGAGTTACCTTTATGGATGGGAAAGTTTTAGCATGGCCTAAGAACTCAACCATCAAGAGAGCTCAAACCATAGGTGTAAGACAAGGGTACCTCTACAAACTATGCACTGAAGTTAAACAAGCCCTTACCCATGACACCTTTGATTCAAATGAGATTTGGCATAGAAGATTAGGACACCTTCATTTTCGTGCCCTACCTTCTGTAGAAAAACTTGTTACAGGCTTACCTAAGTTAAAACCATCTCATGAAGGAACTCGCAAAGGTTGTGCCTTAGGTAAGAATACAAAGGGGTCCTTTCCCAATAGTTTGAGTAAAACCCTAAATGTGTTAGAACTGGTTCACTCAGACTTATGTAGACCCATGTTTGTACCCTCTAAAGCAAGATTTCTATACTATGTCATATTTGTAGATGACTTCTCTAGGAAAACATGGATCTATTTCCATAAGTGTAAAGAGTCAATAGAAATCCTCAAAAGGTTCAAACAGTTTAAAGCCCTAACTGAAAACTTCTCCGGAAACAAAATAAAAACCTTAAGGATAGACAATGGGAAAGAATACACCTCTGAAATTTTTAAAGAATTTTGCATGAGTGCTGGAATTAAGAGGGAGTTCACAGTTGCCTACAACCCTCAACAGAATGGGGTTGCTGAAAGAAAAAATAGAACCATTGTAGAAGCTGCTAAGGCAATGTTGCTAGACGAAAATATTGAAACCTCTTTCTAGGCAGAAGCCTCTAGGACTGCTGTCTATATTCAGAACAGATGTCCTCATTCTCATCTCGATAACAAAACTCCTGAACAAGCCTTTACCTGTTTAAAACCTGACATTAGTCATTTTAGGATTTTTTGCCGTCTTGTCTATATTCATGTGCCCAAAGAGAAGAGATTCAAACTAGAACCTTCTGGAAAGAAGGGAGTATTTGTGGGTTATAGTGAAACCTCCAAAGCATACAAAATATTTATACCCGGGCAGAAACAAATTGAATTGAGCAGAGATGTCATCTTTGAAGAAGACATTGCATTCAAGAGGGCAAGAAGTTCTAGTGAGACAGAAACCTATTCCCCGAGAGTACCTGAAATAGAACCTGCTCTTGAGATTCAAAGGGAGCACTTTGAGGAAATGCCACATGAACTTCCTTCTACTTCAAATGAGAATACAACTGACAATGGCAAGAAGACACCACTTTGGGCAAGAAAGATGATCAAAGAAGTTGAGGATCATGTAGCACCCAAAGGAACGTTCAGGGAGAGCAAAAGACCCAAACGTTTCTCTAGCTATGTAGCTCTAATGAACAACATCATAGACTCAGAACCTGTCAGTGTTACAGAAGCTTTCCAACACCAAGCATGGAAGGATGCAATGACAGAGGAATATCAGTCTATCCTAAAGAATGATGTATGGGATATAGTACCTAGACCGAAAGAGAAATTTGTTGTCTCTTCCAAATGGCTCTTCAAAATCAAGCATGTTGCTGATGGCAGTATAGAAAAACATAAAGCACGTTTTGTGGCTAGAGGCTTTTCTCAAAAGGAAGGCATTGATTATGAAGAAACATTTGCACCTGTTGCCCATTAAACATCAGTGAGAGCAGTGTTAGCCATTGCAGCAGCTAAAGGCTGGAAGATCCATCAAATGCATGCGAAAACTGCCTTCCTGAATGGAACCATTGAAGAGGAAGTATATCTGGAACAACCTGAAGGCTTTGTGATACATAAACCTAACTCACATGTATGCAGACTGAAGAAAGCCCTCTATGGACTTAAAACAGGCTCCCAGGGTCTGGTATGAAAGAATTGACAACTATCTCTTGGGATTAGGATTTTCAAAGAATGATGCTGACTCCAATCTCTACTTCAAGGTAATCAAAGGTGATATGCTAATAATTATTTTATATGTTGATGACCTTCTGATAACAGGAGAAGATCACCTCATTACTCAAGGGAAGCAGGATCTAATTTCTGAATTTGACATGAAAGACTTGGGCATTCTACACTACTTCCTAGGTTTAGAAGTATGGCAGAAATCAGAGGGCATTATACTAAACCAAGGGAAGTATACTATTGATATTCTGAAAAGATTTGGAATGTTGGACTGTAGACCGATGTCTACACCTATGGAAACCAACCTTCACAAATTGAAAGAAGCAGCAGCAGAATCCAAATGTGTAGATCCAACCCTTTATAGACAGATGATTGGATCCTTGATGTATCTGGTTAACACCAGACCTGATATTTGCTATGCAGTGAATGTTCTCAGCCAGTTCATGTGTGAGCCAAAGGAAATTCACTTAATGGTTGTGAAACATATTTTGAGATATCTTCAAGGCACTATTGGATATGGTCTCGTTTACAAGAATGATCAACTAGATCTACATGGATACTCTGATTCAGATTGGGCTGGAAGTGTAACCGATCGGAAAAGCACATTAGGATGTTGCTTCAGTTTAGGATCGGCTATGATCTCTTGGATTTGCAGAAAACAATCTTCAGTTGCACAGAGCTCAACAGAAGCTGAATACATTGCAGCCTCAATGGGAGCAAGAGAAGCAATTTGGCTTCGTAAATTGCTTGTGGGACTCTTTGGTGAGCCCTTGAATCCTACAATTATTCACTGTGATAATCAGAGTTGCATCAAACTCTCTGTAAATCATGTCTTTCATGATAGATCTAAGCACATTGAGATCCCCTATCATTATGTAAGAGATATGGTGGAAAGGAAAGTGATCCAGTTGGAGTATATTAGTACAAATGATCAAACTGCAGACATTCTCACCAAGCCTCTCTCCCGAATCAAGGTAGAGCACTTCAGGAAAAAACTTGGTATGGTTGAAATGTAATTTGTTATTTATGTTTGAAATACAAATTATTTATAAATCGTACTAATATATAAAGATGTTTAATGTGTAAACTCTTTTGTCATGTGTGTGACTCCATGACCTTATGGGCCTACTCCCCCTATGTACATTACTGAAAGGTGACGATCTTTCTAATAATGAACACTTGTATTTGACATTGTAAAGTGACGACTCTACAATGATAAACTATCATGATAGATATCATGTGACTTGATATCTGTGGACATGTCATGATAGTATCTCTTGGACACTTTGATGGATATCATGTGACTTGATATCATCTGAAGATTATTGTGATCCTTAAGAGATAATCATGGTGGATATTTATATCCGTGGATATGCCATGAATTATGGTAGACATCATGTGACTTGATGTCAGTGCACATACCATAATGAAGATGTGTTATGAAGAATGTCATGTGACTTGACAACATTGAGAAAACATATCATATCTTCGATATCACGTGTGAAGGTGATATCTCCACTTATTTGATTTGAAATATCTTCCCTAGCTAAGAGGGAGTGTTGATGAATGGTAGCTTAGGTCAGATATAAACGATGATTGCTATAAGCATCATTATCGTTTATATAAGATCAATTGCTCTTCATATTTAATATTTCTAGAAATAAGTAAAATTGAATTTTATAATGCATGTATAAAATTGAATTTAAATAAATGATGTTCGAAATTCACATTGAATAAAATACGGAATTCATATAATATATATCCGCCATGTGTGAGGGGTTATATGTGTTTAGTTTGTTTAACCGAATGATAATCGGTTGTAAAGGAAGCTCGCGCGCCCAAAGGGACACGTCCCTTGAGCGGACGTGTCTCCACGTGTGGACACACGTCCTCTCAAGAGACGCATCCCTTGGAGGCGGGTCTCCTTACATACAAAAGGGAGTTCCACTCTTGATATGCAAACATCAAAATCTGTTAAAATGTTCTACAATCAGTACATTCGGCAATAAGAGAAGAAATCTGGAAAATCGTCTTTGACTTAGAATTTCTCACACAGAATTTCAGACCTTAGTTTATTCTTAGATTATTAGGATCCGATTTGATAAGGATTTGATTACATTTACATCCTCGTCCAAGATTGCTTGCAATTCTTGCCTTAGAGGAACGGTTTCCAACACACACCTTCGGCACTACTGACTTGCGAGAGTCCAAGACTGTCCTCCTCGACCTCATCCCAGATCACCCTATTTTGAATAGGTTTGTGGAGCTACCAATGACAAATCCAAATTGACTGTCTTGTGCAATTTTGTTCTTTGTAGCTGAAGAGGTCTTCCAAGGACTTAGCATCTGGCCTTGCAACACTACAACCCACTTAGCTAACACCTTCACTTCTTTTCAATGAATCACTCTAGTTCCTCGAGACATAGGACTCCATTTTGCAGAACATAGTACTCCCTCTTGATCCCTGCCTCAATATAGAGATTACAAAAATCCTTTGGAAGTGAACTCCCCTCCATTTACAGATCTCAAAACCTTAGTCCTCTTCCCGAACATGTCATTGTTTTACCCAACTCGCTTTTACAACTCTCAATCCAATAGCCAATAGCATGTCTTCTCCAATGATCTTTGATAGGAACCTCACTATTTTCCACAATTCTTTCTAGGGCTGCCAATAGTTGACCATGCAAGAACCATAGACTGTTATTCCATATCAGGACAGGATTTTTATTGTACTGTTGTTTAGTGTCTTCATCATTCTCAATCTTCCTTGCTGATGCAAACTCTCCATCCAAGGCTGACCCAACCTTGTGCCCTAGAGATGCCTCCGGTGAAGTTATGTGCCACCAACTCAGTCTCATAGTTGCAAGCTATGTCTTTATGTTTGTTCATTTCTCCAGTCGGTATGACTTCCTCACCGGATGCCTCAAGCTCTTCCTCCCTTTGAATTCCTTATGCAGTCTCTAATAATTAATCCATCAACCTTTTGCTCCTCGATCCATCCTACAGTTTAAAGAGGTTAATGAAATCAAATTACCCCTGATACAAATGAAGCATGTAGCAAATATCATTAGATATAACAATTGAAGGAATAATAGAACTTATCTTTGTCGATTAAGTTGCAGCCATTTTTCTTCTCACGACAGCCATATCTTGCTATAATTCCCTGCTTGACTCGGTTGAATGTCTCTATCAATCAGTATAATATCCGCTTGCTTGTCTTATGCAGATTTTTTTATTCTTTACCTGACAATTTGTCTTATCTGGAAATCTTGGTCTATTAAGAAAATATTCAACTCCTTTATGAGATGGCCCAACATATAATCTTTCAACATATATCGAATTATATCAAAAATGATCTTGCTGCGTCCAAAGTGCGTCCAAATTAACCATTACAGCATAAGGCATTTAAACAAACACTTTGAATGCTTCCACCGATCTGCCTTATATTGTAAATGAAGATTTTGAATCCACATCTGATGTTGAAGGCGCCACCAACAATCTGACTCCAACTCCTAGCAACTACCTTAAAAGATGTCTTCTGACTATTAAAAAGCAGAAATTGTATGTATTCACGGGTCCTCCAAATCCACAGTGAACCTTCAAGTTTAACTTCCAGCAGCCACAACTTCACTGTAATGTGATTGGCGTCCCTTTTGATGGCCACGAATCTCCTTCTGGTCAGCTCGTATTGTCTCCAAAATGTTTGTACCAGTGTTACAAGTCTCGGACTCGCCTCGGACTTGGCAAGCCAATTTTTGACTCAAACTCGGACTCAGAGCCCAAACTCGGCGCAGACTTGGCAAAGACTCGGCAAATAGAAAAACACAAGAAATTCAGAGATTTTTAAGGATTTAAAACTTGTTTCACGCACCCTTTAATAAATAAACCTTAAAGACACAATAACATTATCAAATAGAAATTACTATGATTCCATACACAAACATACATCGATCACATAAGTATAAACGCAAGTTTTAGCTAAAGGAAATAACACATTCAGATATATAAATATTGTCAAATGTATACAAAACTCGTGGAATATGAAATCCATGGCATCAAAACAAATATCAAAACTAAAAATATAAGTCTATGGCTTAGAAGAGCTTGGATTACTCATCCCAACATCACGACAAGTCATGTGCTAGTGTCTAAGATAGGTCCTAGATGATGATGTAGCCATGATATTTGCTTGCATCTCAATGATTGGTATGTATATTCAAGTGAGGAATTTATTATTAAAATTTTAATGTAGCCTTCAAGACTGCATGTTTTGTTGTCTAATGTATGGAACAAGATAATCCTTGATTATGGCTTTGACTGTGAAAGATGCAAAGATTTGCAATAGGGGATATGTATTTTGTAGGTTTTATGATCATGATTCATCATTGGCCTATAACATGCTTAGACCTATAGTTTGATGAGAGTTTGGGGGAAACACCCCAGTGAGGCAGTGCCCCTTGCGAGGGTCTGGGGGCAGCGCCCCCAGCGGGGTCAAGGGGCAACGCCCCTTGCGGGGGTCTGGGGGCAACTCCCCCAACGGGGTCAAGGGGCAGTGCCCCCAGTGGGATCAAGGGGCAACGCCCCTTGCGGGGGCATGGGGGCAGCACCCCCAGCGGGGTCGAGGGGCAGCGCCCCTTGCAGGGTCCCGAGGCAGCCTGCGAGTCTTGTAACACTGGTTTGTACAAAGCCTCTAGATGCGATGATGTCTCTGACGGTGGAATAATTCCCAAGTTGTGCCAAGAATCACAACAATTGATGTCCATGAATTGCCTTATCTTTTTATCGGTCCCTTGGGCTCAAATTCCCTGCGACCATATACTCCTGTGACTTCAATGTGATTTGGCAGCTAATATCATGTCTTCATGCGGCGGCTAGCATAGACAATTCTCACGATAGGTGAAGTTGGCGGAATTAAATCATCAATAATGTATTGGATCGACTGACAACTCCAAACAAGCTCCTCCCGTCACCAGATATATAATAAATTTTGTCTTTCATTGTTTTGCCTTTACTATGGGATTACCCAAAGAAATCGACAGCCTCTTCAATAAAATATGATGCCTTCTTCCATTATTCGATCTCCTTGTCTTTACCATCAGATATTTGCCTTCTTCAATTTGGTTGTGCTTGCCACATCGACCTAACACCCTTTGGCAGTATCTAAATTAATTCTGACCGGCGCTTTTACCTCATATAAAATCGAATCAAAATATATTGTGCCTACTTTTCTATGAAGTGCGACTCTTTCCAAATGAGTATGTCTTATTCTTCCTCGTCAAATTAATTTGTCCAGATAGGCATGAGTGGTGGCGAATATCTCCAAGGATGCTGACTTCTACTGCTTAGCCAAATCTGATCAGATCTTTTCTAAACCCGCTCTGATACCATGTTAGTTTTAGGATCAGAAATGTAATAAGCAGAAAACTCAACACATAGAACAAAGAACACGGTATTTTACCCTGGGAAAACCCTCCTACTCAAGGGAGAAAAACCCAGCAAGATATTCTCTTTATAAATCAGAATAATATGTGCAGAATTAGCTTACAAGATCAAGCCCTAGAAGAGACCAAGTCTCATACAAAGAATAATACCACTTCGCCTAGAAGCGAATCTTGAATACACAAAAGTAATGACACTTCTCCTTGATGCTAATCTGCTGCTTAGAAAAATAGGCCTGCTGCTGAAAGAATTTGAACTTGAATGAATTGATTGGATGATCAAATGAGGAGACACCTTCTCCTATATATAGAAGCTAGGTGACCTTTCTTCTAGGGCCGACCTGGGATGAATAATATCTGTTTATAAAAACATGATTAGGCCAACTTGCCTCAGTTTGATTTAGCTGAGGGAAATACCTCCCGCAGCTATAAAACACTAGTAGGGTCATCTTTTTAAAAAAAATAATAGTTAAATTGAAGTTGTAGCAAAAATAGTAACATAAGACAACTTACATTTAATTAATTAAAATATTCCCTCTCCAAGCCCTGTAATTAGCCTACGAGAAAGAAATAGGCTAAGGTGTCCTTCCCGAAAACCTATGTCGAAAAAGGGGGCATTACATGCACTATGCATGTCTTGTGTAGCAACCACATACCCCTCCTCATCAATCAAGGCTAAAACAAGTTGTGCAAGAGAAGCATCTAAGTCAAAATGCTTTGGTGCTATATATCAATGCATTAGCATCCTCTCCTTGTACTCAACTTGCTTGTGTGAAAGGAACCACAAGTTGCAATGCACATACATCAACTATACCTATTTCACTATCAAATGGTTCCACTTAACATAGTGGATAAAGAAATGTGTACAATAGCTCCACTCAAAATAAGAGGAACTCGCAACCTAATGAGAATAGAGACAAATTCAATGCAAAGTTTCAAATTATAGTTGCCAAAAAAAGTGTTAAATTATTTAAAAATACATATCTATCATAGAACTTTCATGGCAAGAGGTCGTTGGTAAATAGACCCTTGGCCATGGAAGTACCACCACATATAAGTTTCTTTGTACTTGTCTCAAAAAATACTAAGGCTATGATATGTCGAAATTACATTATCAAACTAACCCACAACTATTTGCTTTGTATTTGGGTCAACGAAAATTCTAGTGAATGTTGCCTTGTACCCATCAATAACTTCAATGTCTTTCTATGTGGTCACCTTCATAGACAAAGAAAGCTATCTCCATGCTATAATACATGGGGTTAAAGAAAATAGGAGTTATAACACAATTGTCATCTTGTTCCAACATTCAATTATAATTCTTCACACCTACTTGAAAAACGTTTTAGAGTGGTCGTGCTCCTTAGCTACTATTATGCCTCTTGTTTTTTATACCATTGAGTCAATTTCATGATATACTTCACCCAAACATTGCCAATCCATATCAATTAATTGCATCATACTCGTGATGGACTTGATAAAAGTCAACACATATTCCACACAATCCCACCAGCCATCATCCAACACCAATGCTTTGACCTCTAGCATCTCATCTATATTAGGCTGTTTCCATAAACTACATTACTCCCCAACGCAACTCAATGTTCATACTTACATTTCCATTTGCCATCAAGAACATAGTCATAATGTTTGAACCAGATTCAACTCGTGTTTTCCCAATCAGCTTGCAAGGTTGTTCATGTCATAGTTTTAATCTTCAAATTAACAACTTTCACAAGTTGATGCTGCGACTTTTTGGTGTCAAACAAGGGGGAGATTTGAATGGGTTGTGAGTGGCATTGGTGAGGAAGAAGCAGAGGAAAGATGGCTGAGTCACATCAAATTCAGTCACTTCATTCAAAATTGTAAAGGATAAATCAAAGGTCTCCTTAAATGGAAAGTGACAAAGTCATTAATCATTTCAATCATCGCACACATCTAAGTAGGTGCACATTTGAGGTGGCAAAGCCACATGATATCTTCGCCTCACATAAATAGTTTGTTCCTTAAAAATAATTTCCTAGTATCATCAGTCCAAAGTTTTTCTTCTAGCATTGAGAAAGTGGCAAAGATCCCAATTGCATGTCCAAAGATGGCATAAATATATCAAATTTATGGCTTGCATTACTAAAGCAGCACGGTCAGTACAAAACTCTACCTTGCTGCACTTTCTACATGGAAAACCTACATCAAATTTCTGCATAGCACACTTTCCTAATGGTTCAACCACTTGAAAACTCTACCTAAGATCGTTAAGTTGGCTTACATGGCTAACATTTCCTGCTTGGCTCAAGTGTATAAAGAATTCGCCTACTTCAACTTGTTTAAAGTTTTTCCTTGGATTATAACTTTGGCACAATAGCTCTAAACTTTTGCCCGTCATGCTTTTAACATGGTTGAACCACGTGGGATCTCTGCCTTTATCATAAAGGTAACATATACAACTTTGATATGCACCCAGCTTGGTCCAGCTTCTTAGAAACTTTGTTGGCACACATTAGTAATGGTAGAACCATCCATAACCTCCACTTGGTATGCAAGAGTCAACTAAGTAAAATAAAAAGTTTGCCTATGTTTAGTTTTCCACCATAGTTACCCCATTGACCACACCATCTTCACAACTCTACCATATTTTTATAAAAAAGGGTGGCACCTAATTGACACAATTGCCCTTGAAAGCAAAAAATCGTTTTAAAGTTGTGTTACTAGTTTGGCCTCCTGGGCCTACCGATTTGGGTTCAATACGGCCCAAATATGAATCCGGGTTCGATTCGCTTTTGGAGTTGTCTAGGATTCTACAACCACCCTATGAGTTCATCCAAGGTGAACCTAGGCCAAATTTGATGCTCAGTCAGTCTTGCCACAGTGAACTTGGTGTTTTTTAAGATTTTTTTCTTCTAGTTTGGCATTTGAGTCTGACTACATGCCTAAAAATGCCTCAAAACCCTAAAATGTGGATTTGAAAACATTTTGAAGACAAAAACAAAGTGATTTCCCTTAATGTGAATGCAAAGCAAAAGTATCATTCATTCTTGTTGAACTTTCATTCTCGCTTTCCATTGCATGAATAGAGTTGAAGATTGATTGATGAAGGTTCCAAACTAGTTCGTATGCTATTTGTACACATTTGGAAAAGCCCATTTGTTGCCAAGGAGATCATAGGGGAAGATTTTTACAAAAGAGGTCCATTTTTTTCAAGTTTTGGGTTTTCTTTTTCATACATTTATTTGTTTACAAATGAACTCTATTGTTTTGTTTTGAAATTTTTGTTTTGTTTTCATTCTTTTATGAATCTATAACACATACTTAATTTTTTTAAATGAGTTAAGTTGTGTATATAGATTTTTGTTTTCATTAAATTGTTGCAATAGGGATTAGAATGGAAACCAATTCTAGCTCCATGGGCCAACCTCACTTCAAAACAAACCCAAGCTCTCCCCTTTGGAAATATGTTGATATGGTACAATAGCTTCTAGGTGGTTATATTTGGATTTGCAATGGGTGTGATATCAAGTATTCAAACTGAAATATTCCGAGCCAAATTTTTTTTGTTTTTCAAATTAACAGATTTCCAATTACAACAATGCACCCGTTAAGGTTAGATGTATAAACCAAAACGTGCAAGAAAGCAACTCTAACCAGAATGGCGCCGATGATGGCGAGCATTGGTCAGAGGGTCTTCTACTCTAAAAACAGAAAGGAACTCGACGTCAAGTATGTGCTACCCAATCCGATGCGGAGTGAGGGGTGACCATATGACGGAGTGATTACAGAAAGCAAAGCTTGAAATGAAATGCCGAATACTAAAACTACTCAACACCCAGAATGTGCTTGCTCACCCAGAATGGGAAGTAGCTACCATAGGGCGGAGTTATACTATTCCAAACTAATACTGAAAGCAAGAATGAGTATTACAAATAATGACATGCAATATTATGAACCCTGGTCAGTACTACTGCCAGTTTACAAATATAATTATTGCCTGCAATGTCAAGATATCAGATGCTTTTCAAATGGAACTTTCAACAATGAATCTGCTGCAAACTTAAGTAATTCACAGTGCCAAAATCAAATCAGATAATGCAGATTTCTGTAGACAGTTTGACAGATCTGCACTTTTCACTTTCTAACCAGCAGCATACAGATTCACTAATTGATTCATAAAACACTCAATCCTTACCCAATTAACCTACTCTTGGATGCAAAACAAAGCTAATGATGAGGCGCCTAGAATGGATGCCAGAGACAGACCTAAAATGCCAATATTAATTAATGCACGAAATCCAATGCTTGACTAAATGGTACGGCCCAGCAAGAAGTTCGACTTCTTCTTAAAAATTCAATACTCCTTTAAAAAATCTAAGAACTGGAAGATATGGGCGCCTATTACAAACTCAACTAATGATGCAATACCCAGAATGATATTTTTTGTCTTTTTTGAGATATGAGCAAAACATGAAATCTGCTGTCACTAAAATGCAACTTTAAAAATACCTCTAAAATGCAGAATCAGAAACTAAAGGATTACAATGACGTTTACAATGCACAATATTCAAAAACTCACAAACTAGACTAAGAATCACCACTTGGTGTTATCTTGCAAACACGAAGCGATGCCGAGCTAGGAGGCCTTCATTCCTCGAAGCGATTCCAGAGCCAATCTGGCAGCATAACAGTATAGTCGTCAAAAGATCCCCAAAATGATGCACAAGACTCCTCTTTATAATTTTCGTTTGACTTCACAAAACCCTAAAATCAGCTTTTAGGTCAAAACCTCTCATCTCCTCAAGATGGCGTACTTCTCCTTTATGGCTTTGATTTGATATTTTAAATAAATATCATGCTTGATAAGTTCGCCCTTCATAACCTTGCTTTGACTTTGCAATAATTAAAATATTCTTTTAATGAGGGCGCCACCCTCAAAGACCCCCTTTTTAAAACATCTTTAAGTCATTAATCTAGGCTCATGGTCAAGGTTAAAATATAATATTTAAACGTGACTTTTTAATTAAATGACTTAGCTTATCCCTCCGGAGGTGCCCTGAAGCCAATACTGAGCCAAACATCTGACCAAACTGAAGCAGGAAATCAACCGAGCTGAACTCAACTGGAAAGCTGCCAAAAATAGAATTTACTAAAAATAGTAAATTCCAAAAAGTGCTCTAAATGCCGAGATGAACATACTGCTGCGAAGCCCTCTGAAAACCCAGAAGGAATCCGCCATTGAAACCACCATCTCTGAGCCAAGACCCCCTCAAAAATAGGAAACTCTAATTAAACCTTCCGACTAGCCTTCGGGTTTCCAGAAAAAAGGCCAACGGTCACATGCACGATCAGGTTTGAGAAGGGGACATTACACAAACTCATTCAGTAAGGTGAAAGCCCATTTGTGCCACATCCCTAGACTAGGCATCAAATTTTTCCCATAAAAAATGGTGTATCCATTCCAAAAGTGCAAACCAAGCATATATTAATGAGCAAGAAAAATTAGATAAAGCAATAGGCCGCAAATTAAATCATCATTTGTTAAAGAAAGGATCTCGAGGAATGAAGCCCCCTCCACCACCTTCTAATCTTCAACTTGTAGAGAGCCACCCACTTTTTGCAACACCTAAACAACCCACAACCTTTACACATAAGAGATCAAAGGGGCAATTGGAAATGGCATTTCAAAACAAATCTTGAGACATTGCCAATCAACAGATAGCGAAATATCTATATGCAAATGGATTGGCTTTCAATGTTTGCTCGCCATATTGGCAACAAATGGTGAATGCAACTAGTGAAGCTCCAAAAGGGTACAAGGGCTCGAGTTTTGAGAAAGTGTGTAACACATTATTGGAAAAAGAGTTGAAGTTCGCAAAAGAGTCATTGAAGCCCATAAGGGATTCATGGGCCAAAATAGGGATGTCCATCATTTCCAATGGATGGCAAGATGCAAGAAATCAACCACTAATCAATGTTATTACAATGTCCCCTAAAGGGGCAATGTTTTTGAGAGTAGTGGATTGTAAAGGGAGGTGAAGGATGGTGCATTTATTGCTAACATTCTCATGACAGCCATTGAAGAAATGAGGTTTTGAAACATTGTTCAAGCCATAACAAACAACACCAAATATTGTAGAGCAATTGGTTTGTCGATTGAGTAGCATTATTCACACATCTTTTAAACAACACTCCCTCAACCCTATGCTACAAAAAATTGGCACCAAAATCAATTGGATCAAGTAGGTGTATGTCAAGGCCAAAGAGATCCAAATATTCATCAGCAACCACCATGTGTCACAAAGCATATTCAAAACATTCTCAAAACTAGATTTATTGAAGGTAAGAGAAACAATAAGATTTATTTTATAAATATGTTTCACTTTAGTAAAAAAAATAATTTATTTTAATTTATTTTTTATTTTTTATTTGGAATCTCAAATAGGTTGTTGAGACCCGTTTTTCCCCCAACACTATAGTCTTGAGATGACTTCTAAAGGTTCAAGAGGCGCTTTCTAACATGGTCATTAGTCAAAATTGGTCCATATTGAGGAAAACTAACACTACAAGGGCAACAAATATCAAGCGAATGATCCTAAATGACATTTGGTGGGATCATGTTGAATATCTCCTCAATTTCACCGAGCCCATGTTGACTATGATCTATTATACCCACATGGATAGGCCTTGTTTGGGACAAATATATGATGACATCAACTCAATGATTGAGAAAATGAACTCAATAAATGAGAAAGAGCAAGATCTTGAAGAAAATTTCTTCAAACAAGTACACAATTATTGAAGAGAGATGGAACACAATGGCCACCCCAAAACATCTTCTTGCCTTTGCATTGAGTCCCAAATATTATAGTGTTGAGATCCTTTATGTGCCAACAAGGATTGCCCCATATAGAGATGCTAAAGGCAGCCAAGGGTACAAGGAAACGCTTCATAGACTCTTCATTGATCCTAACATGCCAAATGTAGTTAGGATTCAGTTCATGGATTTTGTACGTTCCAAAGAATTTAATATTGATAATCTTTGTGGCAAGTGTAAGGTCTATGCTCATAGTTGTTGGTACTTCCATGGCCAATCATTCACCTTTTACAATCAAAATTTTATCGCAAGTTTTATAAAAAAATAATTTATCTTTGAAGTTTCATTTTTATAATTTAAATTTTAAAATTTTATAACTCTTACCTCTCTAATTTTGTCTTAATAGGTTGCTAGTTCACCTGCATCAAGTCCAAAAAAAGGGGATGTCCTCTCCATCTCCTAAAGTCCCTGAGACATCCAGTACATCAGGCAGGCCACTCAAACCCCCAAGAAACATCCCCAAGGAATGGTGGTTTGCTTCCACTTGCTATTCGATATACACAAGAATTTCTCTATTTGTCAAACCATGTTTATTTAGCCCAAAACAAGCTTTGATTCCGTAGCCAACAACAGCACACAAGTGGGCTTTCAATTGATTATAGGAGATCATATATTCATTTTAGCATTCATTACCACGCCAAAGACAACCCCACCTCCAAGAAATAGCTTAATCATTGTCACATGTCACCAAAGTAGTAAAAAAGGATCAATTTTGACAGCCCTAGCCAGTACATGGCCAATGCATCAAAAAATACCAACTATTAGAGACCATATCTTTACCCACACAATTTAAAATAAACAAATATCAATAAACAAACAATAACATAACTCTACACTATGATTACTTGTTGAAAAAATGAACAAGATATTAAATAACAATATGATACAAAAAGCATCCCAAGTCATTTAAGCAAGGCAACTTTGGACAAAATTATGAAATTTCTTTTATTTTGGTATTTTGTCTACTTTTTTTTATTTTGTAGTTTTGGGGCCCTCTAGAATAGAATTTGGGGATGCAATTATTAAACTTTGCTTACACTACAATCCAAACCAGATTAATTAGTTATGACTAAATCTTTCAAGCATATATACAAACTTTAATCACAAGTAACCAGCTAAGAGCACCTAAAAAACACCAACATCAAATAAGGGTACCAAAATTAAATAACTCCAACAAATATTTTCAGTTTTCTAATAAGTTTGTCCTTTTTGAACTATCTATTTCAATTTCTCAGGAAATAGGGCCTTACCATGAGTTGTGACACTTTCACTTTGGTTCTCACCACAAATCCTAATTTACTATTTTTAACAAGTTACCTATTTTTGTATCGCAATGTCACATTATAGTTAAATTTGAAGCATGTAAGGAAAGTAGAAGGCAAATATCTCTACCACTTTGTTTGAGCATTTTGTTCAGTCATTTAGTAATTGTCAAACTTGTTTTGTTTGAATTTGTTAAATTGATACTTATAATACATTAAGTTCCACAACTGATGTATTACCCCCTAAATCACCAACTTAATTTAGATCACAATAATAAACCATTTTAAAAAAACAACAAAAGTTCTTGCGGAGCTTGAAAAGATATTTTTTAAAATTTAAAACAAATAAAACATGTGTTGAATGGATATTCTCTTTGTTGCAAGCTCCTTGATTTTCCTAGCACCTAACACTCCTTGAAGCATATAGCAACAGCAATAGCACATTTAAAAAACTTGCAATAATGAGCAAAGAGTAGAAATATAGTGTTGGTAAGTGAGGTATGTGAGATAGGAATGTAGTTTTGCTTTTGTTTTCATGTGTTTTGTGAGTTATTACTGACTTAGAAGTCATTTCTTTGGGTTAGTTTATGTTAAATTAAGGTTTTTATTCTTTATTAATTAAAAAAGATATGTTCCATGGTGTTTCAGGGAAAGGATGGCAAGGGTTGGTAGGACGTGTTTTGAGGACAGCAGTTGGGGGGACCATTTTTGGAGGATGGCAAGGGAAGGTAGTATATAAATGTAGATAGAAAAATATTAAAATTCATATATGTATATGGTAACTCAAGTTTTTACAAATTTAGCTATACATGAGATCAAAATTTGATTTTAGACATTCATATAATGTATCAACTTCAATATTAAAATTAAAACAAAATGTGATTGACAGTTCATAGCAGTATAGCAGCAACAAATATAGAAGCTTTTGATTTCATTGTTCAAAGTTTTTAATAGTCATAGAAGTATGAAAAAATTGTTTATGTTTATGTTTTTGTAATGTTCTTTTTTTATGGCCTTTCCAATATCAGTGGGAATTCCAACATTCCTGGAGAATGCTAACTTTTGTACACTTTGGGATGTGTGGAAAAGTAATTAAATAAATAACTTAAGTAACTTTATATTATTTTTCTAAAGGCAACTTATGTTTATTTATTTATTTTAAAGATGGGTGGCCAACATCATAAGTGTTTTTAAAAGAGGGCTAAAGTGATAATAATAGGCATCGGGTACAAAGTGATGATTTAAAAGGTTGTTTTAAATGAAATATTAAAAGTGGCTTCGGAAATAAGGACTACAAGTATTGTCAAATTAAAAGAGTTTGAAAAGTCACTTTATTTTTATTATTGAGGGGAAAAGTGAAATAAAAGATAAATTATTTTAGTTGCCCTAAAAGTGCCTATAAAAGGAGTTTTTGAGAAGAGAGGTCATTCTTGATTCTTGGCATTTGAAAATTTATTGAAACCCCAGCTGTGGAGTTGAGCAGATTTCTACTGCCCTAGGATGAAAACCCTCAAGCGAATATTGGTTTCGGAAGTGAAAGATCTTCCCAATCCAATACAGGTGGATTCACAAAGGATTCACATTGGAGTTGAATGTTCGAGTTTGAAGATTTGTGCTAAAGCAGAGTAATATCTTCCTGAGTTTGCATTTGTGTCAAAATAGAGTTAATTTTCCAGATTTGTATAAGCTTAACAGGAGTTCGGCAAAGTAGAAATTTGTTGGTATCTGCAAGGCAAATAATAAGTTTGCGGAGTTTGTGTTGTAGGCCATCCAAGGGAAGAGGGAAATGGGTATTCTCTGTGAATATTGTGGTCACAAATTGCTAGCCACCCCATGTACATGCTAATACCTTTGTTTGTAAGGTGGATGATGTCAATTTTTGAAGAAATAATGTAGTAATCTGCTGAATAAACCTATATTCATAATTTAAAGTGGTACATTGGTTTAAGAAGAGTGAGGTGCTGCCTTAGTGAGGAAATTTTGGACCCCCATTCACAGTTAACAGCAACAGTAATAAATTTTCGTTAACTTGATGAGACACCAGGGCTGCATAGAAGGGTTTCTCAAGAGAAAATACACCTGCAACCGTATTATCAGCACTCAGGAATAATCAGTTTGCAATTCAAAGTTAGTTTGGGACTATTTGGCATCAAATAATAGGGATGTTGCTTTGGAGCATTGTCTACAGTGCTGAACAGTAGTGGTAAAGTAAGTTGAACAAATATTAAATCCATTCTTTCAACCCAGATTGCTGTTAAAGAATTATTCAGTTTGTATTTCCCTGCCAAAACTTGAGGTTAGCAATACAATGCATTTCTATTATGTATTAATTCATTGAAGCAAATTAAGTCTTTGTTACATGCTGAAATCTGCGTTTATTATAGTCTGGAATAATCTTAAATGAGAAGCAATATCAGCTACTATTTCAATATTCTGTTGTATGAATTATTTCTGTGCATTTCTGCCAAACATTGTTGAAATACACTCCAAGTACAGTTTCCTGTCAACTGTTTAACAAAATGTTTGTGAGTAAAAATTCAGAAAATTGCAAGTGTGTTTAAAATTTCTTGGTAGGGATTTTACAATTGTATCAGAACATACATGATTACATATTAAAATTGCAAAAAATAAGAACATATTTCATTTGGGCTATTACTTTATTAAGGTGTTTAGGTATGCATAAGGGGCATAAGGGGTGTGGGGGGCATGTGGCATGTGGGGCCCCCACACCCCTTTTAAATTTGGATTTTCATAAATTGAAATTCTTTTTACTTGAAGCATTGGCACAAAAATTTGCCATCGGTCGAGACAATCAAGGGACATCTCAAACATACTTGGTTGTCCTAGGGGGCAGCCAAACCATAGTAGGAGAACTCACCAAGTACTCAGCTGTCTCGCCAAAACTCACCAGTTTTCCAACTTGCCACACAAAGTCAACTCTGACTCATGAGCCAAGTCAAGGGTGAGTCAAGCCAAGTACTCAACGACTTTTTTATTGGGACTCATTCAATTTTTCTTCTCAGTCTCATGAATTTCTTTGTGGACTCACTTGACAATGGGTTATAACAAAACCAACACAATTTTCAACATTTCAATTCATTTTTTGACATTTTCGGTCTTATTTACCCAGCTTCAACATCTACATGACAAAAACATACTAGGAGAAGGAATTGGAAGCAATATTTTAAGGCATCTTCAAATATTCAAACCCATATGTATCTATTTATAATTTTTCTTTTTTCATTTGGAAATTAAAAAAGTTGAAAACCTAGAGGAAATGTTTCCATGTATCCATTTCCCCTCTCCCCATCATTTCCTAACATTTTTCTATTGTATTTGCATTCTATTTTATCTTATAAATGTTTGTCGCTTTGTCTACTATTTTTTTTTTTTTTCAAAAACCTACTAATGTATTCTTTTTCTATGTTAAAATCAGCTATATCAAGTTTAAATACAAATAAAGTAAGAAAGACTACATGGAGATATGAAATGTTGGGTGCTATCAAGGGCCAAATCCGTTATATTAAATGTCAATTTCTTATGACAAGAGGAATTAATAGATAAATACCACCTTGCTAAAATACTTGGACATGATGTGAGGGCATGCCCTAATGTTCCAGAAGAGGTTATCAAAGAAATGGATGCCATACTTGCCAATTATGAAAAGAAAAAAATCAAAAAGAAAAGGACAAAGGAGGCAATGGCAATGATGATAAATGCCAATCCGAGTTTAAAAGCAAGTTCCTTTTTTGCCCCAAACATTCTGTAATGTCCCCATTCTCAGAATAACTGCTTGGAGATGAGTTCTAGCTCATTCACCATTCCCATGAGCTAGTCAACTTGGTGAGGGAATGATATTGGCCATGAGAATCATAATTTTGGTAGGATGTTTTTAGAGAATTAAGTGAGGAATTATCCTTAACAAAATAAAGCATTATGCTGATCATATTTTATTAATATCTCATGGTCCACTTGCAAATCAAAGCAAACAAGGAGGTCCACTTGCAAGTCAAAGCAAACAAGGAGGTGAGTTTTAAAATAGATAAAATATTACTATCCTCCTTGGTTGGTTGACCCACATCAAATCAAATCTGATTTGCTCTTAGCTTCTAGAAGGTCAATTCTCTCTCCTAGGGCGGTTTAGGAGACTTAAGGGAGAAGGCAACCAATATTTTAATAATTAAAATCAGATCCTTGGATAAGGACAGCTTAGGTGCTTTGGTGAAGAAGCAAAGAATATTTTAATGAATAAAATCAAATCCTTGGATAAGGACAGCTTAGGTGCCTTGGTGAAGAAGACAAAGAATATTTTAATCAAATAAAATCAGATCCTTGGATAAGGACAACTTAGGTGCCTTCGTGAAGAAGGCAAAGAATATTTTCATAAATAAAATCAGATCCTAGGATAAGGGTGACTTAGGTACCTTGGAGAAGAAGGCAAAGAATATTTTAATAAAATAAAATCAGATCTTCCCTAAGGGCAGTTTAAGTGCCTTAGCCATGAAGTCATTGAATATTTTATTGAAAACAAAATTAGATTATTTTTCTAAAGACGGTTTGGACTAGAAGCCTTATTTAAAGGCATGGAGGGCTGTGAGATCATTATGTTGCATTGATACTTACTTTCTCTTGTCTGAAATAAGTTTTCATAATTTCTTCAAGGTGATGCTCCCTTGAGTTGGGTTTGGTGATGCTCCCTTACCCTTGTTTGAGAGGTGAAATCACTCAAATTTCATCATAGGGCAGAATTGTGCAAGCTTGGTGCATTTTTACAGCTAGGGTTTGAAGACAAGCTTATGGTCAAAAATCAAATTTGGAGGTCTACAAATTTCCCTAAGCAAATCTACCTTGGGCAATTAAGATTAGGGACATTTTTGAATGAAATAACATTTGTTTCACGAAGTTTGAAGATTTTGGGCAACTAAGGTTTCCAGTTTCGTGGCTGGAAATTGCATCTTCAGCTATACTTCACATCTTCAGCCTTGGGTGTCCATTTTGAGGAGCTGTTAGAGCCTTTTTTGCAGCTCAGTCATAGCTGGAGACTGTAGCAGCAACTGCTCCTATCATTCTTATTTTGGCATTATTGTATCAATCTATTTCATCTAATATAACGAGCTATCAACGAGTATGTTTTGTGGTTGTCATTGGTATCATTTATAATCATTTTCTGAGTATTGTGGAAGTCTGAAAATAAAAGTCAGACCTACAAATAATTGTATCAGACTTGTTATTGCAAAATAAAAGGTTGTTTTCAATTCCAAAAATCCTTGTATATCTTGCATATCTGTTATCTTAATGTTTTATGCAAATCTGGGCAACAAAACATTCATAAACCAAACCAAAAACAGTTCAGTTTGGGTCAGGATCTAGTTGGGATTCTTACACATTCATCATTCGCTTTCCTCTACAAATGAGCCTCTTGAGGGTTCTACTTCTATCTATCTTCCTCCTTCATCTACACCAAATTTATTTATTCCACACAATGTTCTAGAAGCACAACTTTCACTTCAAGGTACCACTTGGAATAAGGAAAAACACAATGAGGCTAGAATGCCATCGGAAAACTTTTGGTACTATGATAATTTACCCTTCAATGTAGCGAACAACCCATATTGAGAAGGGTTGGTGAATATACTAACAATTGTTGGTAAGGGGTTTAAAGTAATGTCCCCTTCCTGAGATTGCCCTAAATCTTGCCCTAGAATCACAAGTTTAATGTAGTTAGGGTTACAACTTACCAATTAAATGCTCTAAGCAAGATGAATCTTGGTTTAGGTCCTACAATCATGTTAGATAATATTGCAAATATAATTCATATGATCAAAACATATTTAATAAATGTCTTATCTATTTAAACCATATAAAATAGATAACTATTTCAAATCTATATAAACTACACTATATCTATAGTGCATGATGGAAGACTAGCCATAATCGGACTTGGATGAGAAACATGATAGGGCACCCGAAGCTATCCTCATGATAAGCCCAAGAGCGTATATACCATCCCTCTTGGCCCCATGCTGACTCAACTCACACACTTAGATGCTCCGATACCAAAAATATAATGGCTATCTTGTTTGATCTCAACCAATCTTTAATGTTCATAGATAAAAGGCTCTGACAGTTGCTTAAACTCCAAGAAGTTTACTCACTGAATGTTGTCTCAAAGCAATTGGACCGATGCCAATGCAAGGGCGACAAAAACCTCAACATATCAATGCAATATTTAAAAGAAACAAGAACAAAACTAAACGACTAAGATAGAAACAGAGTCTTAGCATTTAAAAGTTCTCTCCTTATTCCAAACCATAGGAATCCAAGTTTACAAGCATCATAGAACAGAAGGCATATTTATTAAGACTGTGCAACATCCATTCACAATGATGGTTGATCCCCAGCCAAACTCCATTGCTCCATTCTCCCTATTCTTTTCTCCTTCTGCGTTGTTTCAAACTGTCTTCTTCTGGCAATCAATACTCCTCTCGTTATCCCTGCACCCTGGACCCTGCCTTGGTTTCTTTTGCTTTTCCCTTTCAAAAGAAAACAAATCAGTTTCTTTCTTTGTTTCTTCTCACCTCCCTACTCATAACGGCTTTTCACAAAATTGTTCCACCCTTCCTACTGGCAGAAACTTCTCTTTGTTTCTTCTCTTTGGTCTGCGCCCTCTCCTTGGACAAAATTGATCAATTCTTTCTACAAACTGTTTTTTCCTCACAACTGATTCTTGCCTACGTGGTCGCAATAACGGCCTTTAATAACTATCTTTTTTCCTTCTAATTGCGTGGAAGCTTAACACATAAAAATCTCATTTTGTTTGCATATATCAATATATTCCTGTCTACGTGAAGCTCCTGCATCAGGCTCCCCACAAGACAAAAGAAAGCATGTGCTCCCGCACATGAGGTCACCAACTAGAAATCATTTCTCTATTAATTTCTTGCGTGTCTTCCAACATCGCTCTGAAACAACTTCCATGTGGTCAATTTTTTTCGTTTGTTTTCCTATTTCTTATTGTATCTTCTCCTTATGTCTTTTTCATCTTTAAGCCTCCAAAACTCCATCTCACATTCATATATATCATTGTCACCATTTGGTTCCACATCCTTTTTATCTTCTACTTTTAAACTCTTCCTTTCAACAATTTTCATCAAAGATTTAAAATCATCATTACTAAAATCATCGAAAACAACTTGCTTACCGTTTACCTTGCATGTTTGCTCCTTAAGTGTAATATGCCCACTTAATTTTTTCCAGATTTTATCAGCACAACACACCACTAATTAGCGTTAGCTCCAAATGATAACCAGCAAGAATAGTATCCTTTCACCTTTTGATCACCAAGATCCCAATGTGGGCGAGGTGAGAGCATACAATGTCGGGGATCGTTAGCAAACTAGAAATGAAATACATAGTTGTTAGGCAGCTAGCCGACCATAAATGAAAGTAAATACTGGAAATGCAAAGAATAGGCGGATAACCGACCATAAAGCTCTACCACTTATTCAGCGGGAGCGAAGTTATTACAATTTATAAGGCGGCAAGCCAACCATGAATCCACACTTCCACTTATTCAGTGGGGGGAAATTAAACAATTGTTGAAAGTAAAATAAGACTCAACCACTTCTTCAATGGGAGTAATTACAAAACATTTAAATACAGATTTATAACAGCAGTTGTTAGTACTACTAATCAGCTTTACAAATAGATAGATATCTACACAAGAAGTCAGTGATTGAACCCAAAATACATCATATTCTTAGAGACATCATGCCTAACTGAAATAACATAATAATAATCAGTTTTAGGCTCAACATCAACAGTATTCCAGATCTGATAAGAAACAGAATACAAAAAATCAGACCAGCAAGTGAGAGATTTACCAAAATGGACACAACTTCTTCAATTCAGCTTCGGATGACCTCAAACAGCAGGCAAATGAAGTCATGAGACTAGGCGTCCAAATTCTATTAGTCAAATTGTGCCAAAACAACTTCAGATATTTGGCACAATTCCCAATGCAACAGCCAAGAAAATGGTATGGCCCAAGAGGAGGTCGACCTCTTCTATTCTAAAACTTCACAAATCTAGGCACCCTACACAATGGAACAGCATGAGCCAATACCCAAAACCAAACAAAATTCAGTGGCTAAGCTATGAGTAGAAATTCGCTTCAGCCATACACTTCAGCAATAGTACAAACAGACTATACAACAGCTATCTACCTGTAATAATTCTAAAATTAAGCTCTATCCACACTCCTGAGTGAAGCACGGTCTTTAGTAGCCATCTAAGAAGCTATCATTTCAAGCCCGAAGAATGGCGAAGAAAGGGTGCTAGGAGGGATCTCCTCGAAGCAGTTCCGAATTCAATTCAGCAGCATAACATTAACATAATTTCCAAAAGATAGGAATGAATGAGCAAGGCTTGAATAAATAGGCTTCTCTTGGCATTCAAAACACTTCAGCAACCTCCAAGAAAGAATTTGAATCACTTCATCTTCCAAAGAGGGACGCCCAAACATCAAAATGCAATTATAATATTAAATTACCTTTTAGCAGAACTCCCCAGGTGTCCAAGATAAGAGGTAATTAATTTAACTATTCAAAATATTAAACTTCTCCACTTAAGGCGTCCAAGACAAGTCCCCTCTTTTAAAACAACTTAAAGTCATTCGCCTAGGCACATGGTCCAAAAAGCAATGTTGCGAATGACTAAATTATTAAAACTTAGCTCCAAGAGGAATGAAGAAGCCAATGCCCAACTGAGTTGCCTTAATGCCAAAAATAGAATGATGGACTGGAAATGACTGAGTTGTTGCTAATAATAGCACTGCCACAAATAGTACTTATTAAAAATAGCATACTGCTATAAATAGTAAGTGTTTCCAAACTCAATTTGAGCGCAAACAGGGCAGCCGTCGTGACTTACTAAAAATAGTAAGTGCCAAGAAAGGTTGTCAGAATCAGATGCATGTTATACCTTATTGAAGTTCTCTGAAAACCCAAAAAAACCCATAAACCTTTCCTACATGCAAAGTATCAGATAAAAATGCATCTCATTTTCATATCATGAATGTTACCTCATCCTGAAGCTCTCCAAAAACCCAGAAAGCTCCTCAAAACTCACTTTCAAATTCCTACATGCAAGCCTTCGAAAGCTCAATTGAAACCTCCTATAAAATATAGACCCTAATTTCCATTTCTAACTAGCCTACGGGCCTCCGAAAATAGGCTATCAGTCACAAAAGAGTGTATGGCTAAAATGGGGACATTACATTAAGCTTCTTCCAAGCTGCTTCTAAAGGTACATCAATCTGTGTTTCCTTTGGCATCATATCAGTCAATACTTTTGTTTCTTCATCTTCATTTACATCATCTTTGTTTGTTTGCATAGATTCTCTTGCATACTCCTGAATAGCAACTTGCTTTTCATCTTCAATTTTCTTCTTCTCTGTCTTTTCTTCAGGCTCTTCTTCCATGTCATCTTCATGGTGTGGTAATGCTTCTTCTCTTTTTCAAGGCAGCCATATTTTGCCTTCTTCTTCTCTTGACAATCATTTGCACGGGCCACTTGAACTTCATTTTCAGTGGCCAACACCAACCATATTCTTGGCTTACACTTCTCTAAATCTCTTCTCAACTCTGCCATTTCTTTATCCCACTCTGAATTTTGCTTCTTCACATTCATTCTCATTTTGCCTTCCTTTCGGAGGTTTCCTTTTATGGCGTAATGTTGGATCTTTTTATCTTTTTTCTTGGCTTCTTCTCGATACCTCACCTAGAGATTCTCTCCTTCTCCTCTACCCAGTCTTTTTGTACCCAGGTTCTTATTAACCTGTCAACCCACTTCTCCTCCCAAATCTTTTAGGCTCTAATACCAAAATGATGACTCAACTTACACACTTAGACGCTCTGATACCAAAAATATAATGGCTATCTTGTTTGATCTCAACCAATCTGCAATGTTCAGAAATAAAAGGCTTTGACAGTTGCTTAAACTCCGAGATGTTTACTCACTGAATGTTGTCTCAAAGCAATTGGACCAATGCCAATGCAAGGGCAACAGTAACCTCAACATATCAATGCAATATTTAAAAGAAACAAGAACAAAACTAAGTGACTAATATAGAAACAAAGTCTTAGCATTTAAAAGTTCTCTCCTTATTCCAAACCACAAGAATCCAAGTTTACAAGCACAATAGAACAAGAAAAGAAGAACATATGGAATATTTATTAAGACTGTGCAACATCCATTCACAACGATGGTCGATCCTCAACCAAACTCCATTGCTCCATTCTCCCTATTCTTTTCTCCTTTTGCACTGTTTCAAACTGTCTTCTTCTGGCAGCCGATACTCCTCTCACTGTCCCTACACCCTACCTTGGTTTCTTTTGTTTTTCCCTTTCAAAAGAAAACAGGTCGGTTTCTTTCTTTGTTTCTTCTCACCTCCCTGCTCAAAACGGCTTTTCACAAAATCATGCCACCCTTCCTACTGGAAAAAACCTCTCTTTGTTTCTTCTCTTTGGTCTGTGCCCTCCCCTTGGACAAAATCAATCAATTCTTTCTACAAACCATTTTTTCCTCACAATTGATTCTTGCCTACGTGATCGCAATAATGGCCTTTAATAACTGCCTTTTTTTCCTTCTAATCGCGTGGAAGCTTAACACATAAAAATCTCATTTTGTTTGCATATATCAATATATGCTTGCCTACGCGAAGCTCCTGCGTCACCCCAAGTGGCAAACTTGCGAGCATCCAACTTGGGGTGGTGTGCTTAATGGATAAACTTGTATTTGCCTTCCCTATCCATGCTACCTTATCCATCCTTCTTATGATTGAGACTTCTTGAATACATCTCAACAACCAACCCATGTGGAGATCGGAGGGAAAGCCACAATGGGGTGCCCGTAGATTCTCCTATCTAAGCCCGAAGGCGAACATTCACCCCCTTGACCCACAAGTGGCAGACACGCGGGCATCCAACATGGAGTGGCATACTTAGAAGGAAATCTAGTATCTGCTCCCCTTTCTTGCATTTACCCACTCCTCCACATGGTTGCTTATTTGGAATGAACAATTTAATGACTAATAGAAATCTATTGTGACCAACAATTAATAAACATATCCGGATTCAAAAGAGATTATACATTAATAAACATATCATCATTCACAATAATAATAATAGTACATACCAGAATACTTGCTCAAATATAAGACTGCTATATTCTAAGATCCAAATATGTTAACAAATGCTGACGTCTACCCTTAGCTGCCGAGTGCAGATAATTATGTTTCATCTGCTCTAGTTGCCTTCCTGTTTGATCTGTTTTTAATATTCAGAAGATTTTGCTTGCCTGAATGCAGATATATTTCCGAATATCATTCGATGCTGCCTCTTCTTGGAATATGTTCTCCTTTTATATCCCTGCGGTGGGAAAAGATATACCCATTCATCATGCTCTCCCCTTGGTAAGGGACACGTCCTCCTTCAACTTACCGTTGTCTTCAAATATTATTTTCTTCCTTAATATGGATCGCAGCCTCTCATATCATAATTGTTGCCTCCTTGTAATCATTTTAATTGTTGCTTCTAGCTGTTATTTAGAATTACATAATCGCTGTCCTTAATGGTGTTTAGTCGCTGCCCTTATCAAATATAAATGATGCCTTCATCTAAACTCCCAACCGCCACATTCCTATAATACTTGGTTGTTTATACTTGTTTAACTATGTCTTTATTGTGGTCAATTATAATATTAATTTAGATCAAAGGTGGTCGACCAAAATCATAATATTAATTTAGATCATAAATGTAGGCATGGTCGGCTAGCATGAAAAGAGCATCGATGTATGGTAGATTCCTCAACAGAGGGGCATGAATAATATAGGAAATCACATTTAAGACTCCAACAACTAGAGATCTGAGTGGGTCATTGCTAGAGGAAGCCATCAAAAATACATGGATTGTGGTTGATGATCAAAAGAAAGTATGGCAAAGAATGTGATACAAAATCTTATCAAATGGATGGGATGGGAAAAATAGCGCTCTTCTTAACTTTTTAGTGGCTTCTAAAGGTACTAGCATGAAGTCAAAAATGTTGAG
Source organism: Sequoiadendron giganteum (assembly GCA_007115665.2). Lineage (NCBI taxonomy): Eukaryota > Viridiplantae > Streptophyta > Pinopsida > Cupressales > Cupressaceae > Sequoiadendron > Sequoiadendron giganteum. Next base: position 473,913,967 of record CM021107.1, on the reverse strand, counting down.
ACTTTGTGCAATTTATTGGATGGGGTGTTTATGAGGTTGGGATTGTGAATGTTGTCCAAATTATCATGGACAATGGAACAACAATGTATCTATAGGGAGACTTATTATGAAGAGGCATCCTACTATTTCTTGGACTCCTTGTGCTATAAATTGTTTGGATTTGATGCTAAAGAACATTGATAAGATTAGATGGACCAAAAGTGTCATTGAAGTTGCTATACACATTACCAAATGTATCTACAACCATACTTGGATCCTTTCTTTGATGAGAAAGCACACAAATGGCAAGGAGCTTGTGCAACCGAGACTGACATGATTTGCAAGCCACTGCCTCACTTTGCAAAAAATTGTTGCTACAATTCGTTCTCTCAAACAAATATTGCCTGGATCACATCTCCATATTCTAACCAAAAAAATAGAGAGAAACCTACAAGAATAGATTTTGATGACATATTCATAAAAGATGTAGAGGAGTTAATCAAAGTAAGTAACAAATACAAACATATACTTTATACGGAATTATCATTTTGTTGCTTTTTTTTATTATTTTTGTACTAATTTCAAATTTGTTTTCAATTTTTTAGGTGATTGAACCTTTGATCAAGGTTCTTTGTTTAGTCATGGTGGATGGGGATGGCATGCCGACGGGTTACCTCAATGAGGCCAAGGATAAGAAAATATGAAATCATTTGGAACATCATTGATCATAGATGGACAAAGCAACTCCACCAATCGATACATGTTGTGTCACAAGGTTCGCCAAATTTCAAGCTTGAAATTCGAAATTCAGTGAACATTTAAAAAATTCATTAAATTTGTTAAAACTCGCAACTAAAATCGTACGCGGAAGGGCAACTATATAACATATATTTTTCACAAGCATTTTATATCAGGGATTTTGATTGGTACAGTCATGACGAGATTACTATCGCTCCTTGCTACGACTAGTGGCTAGGGCACAGCAAAACCCTGCTTCCGAAGGAAGTAATGTGATAGATTGTTGTTAGTTGCTACAAGTGCGTGCAATGAAACGACCATCAAGAGAGCACAAAGAAAAGGTCGATTGACCATTCGAGTTGTCTTCATATCTTTTGCATCCAAATTTGTTCAATGGCGACAACAGAGAAACAATGGACGAGAGGAATCACTTTGTATGAAAGGCCATGTGACCATGGTATAACATTGTATTGAGCCTGTCGTCAACCTCCAATCTTCTTGAACTCGTGATGTCCCTCCACAACATCGCAATTTCATTTGTAGTTTAGGTTATATATATATTTAAAGGTTTTTCTATATTTTATAAATTTTAAACATGCATTTTATATTGCTATCATTAATGTGAAATGTGCTAGCCAATTTTTTTCATTTTTTGACACAATAATTTCACCCATTAACATTAGTGAAATCACAATTCAACTAAAGGGAACCCTTTTCTCTGATCAACCCAGATCCCAATGCGGGCAAGGTGAGAGCATACTCGAAAGGGGGTCGTTAGCACAAGTTGAAACTGCTGAAAGAGTAATGAAAGAAGATAACAATCAACTCTACCACTTATTCAGCGGGAGGACGGAAAATGAAAGTACATTACTGAAATTAAATATGCAACTCGACCACTTATTCAGCGGGAGCATGTTGACGCCCCAGACGATCAACAATATAATGAAGTGATGCATTACAGTAAATAAATAGACGGCAAGCCAGCCTCTTCCACTTATTCAGCGGGTGATGCAAGGAAATGAAACCTGAAACTAAAGACTGAAATGAGGCCAGTCTCTTCCTAAATCGTGGGAATTACAAAGTGCTTAGCAAATTATAAGAATGTTGACAGTACTATTGTTCAGCTTACAATGATATAGATTGCTTGCCAAGAGTTCAAGATTAGAAACCTAGTAATGCTGCAATGATAGAATATGAATTCCAAATGCTCACTAGGACTATAGAACTCAATCCCACCCCGAATGATGAACTTTCCTAATTCTAATCTCGTAAACTAGCAACTAAATATCATAACCAGCAATTGCAAAACAAGCTATAATGCTCATAAAATGCTCCTAACATACCCAATTGACATGAGATTGAGTGCAAATGAACCTAGGGATGATGGCAGCCAATCCCCAATGGAGAAAACCCAACTTAAAACCCTTAATAATTTTTGCACAGATCCCAATGCCCAGCAAGATGGTACGGCTCTCAAGGAGGGGCGATTTTGCATTTAAAAATCAGAAACTGCATCATAAAATCTGCAACTTAACACAAAGGGTGGCCCCTGGCAAAGAAACAGCTAGACTCAATACCCAGAACGATGCTATTTTTATTTTGAGAGATATGAATAAAAACTACAATCAGCTAAGCAAACCAACAACTCTGAAAATCTGATAAAAATGCAATAACTCAACTACAACAAGCTCAAAACTCCTCTCAAAGACTAAGAACAATCCTATCTTAACTAGTTGCTATCTTTCAAGCAAGAAGCTAAGCCAAGCTAGGGGGTATGCTTTCCCCGAAGCACTCAATCACCATTCCAGCAGCATAACTTTGCAGTAGATTCAAGATAAACAAATGAAGACCCAAAACTCCCTATTATAAACTTAGCCAAGCATCACTAGAAGCTTCCAAAAGCTACGCCCCACACAAGGAGTCAACCTAATTCAAAATTGACTCATTCCTCTCAAGTTGGCGTCCCATTTCCTCAAAGACATATTTTCAATTTTTTAAACATTTAACATTTCCTCAAGTTGGCGTCCCATTTCCTCAAAGTCAAACTTTAACAAATGGGAAATATTTCACTTAAGCCTCTTGATGAGGCGTCCACCCATGAAGTCCCCCTTTTTAAAACAACTTAAGTCATAAAGCTAGGCCAAGGGGTCATAATTAAAATATAACATTATTTTAATTAAAATAACTTATCTCTCCAAAAAATGCATCCAGGAGCCGAATCCAAAACTGCCAACTGAATAGCTCGATGAAGAAAGCCAAATGTACGGATGCCATCAAGATCACTGCCAGAAATAAAATTTACTAAAAATAGTAAATTCAGGAAGTTGCTCGAATCAACATGCATGCTATACCGTTGCGAAACTCTCTGAAAACCCAGAAAGAATCCGCAAATCAAACTCCAAGATTCCAGAAGCAAGTCTCAGAGAAAACTGAAACATCCTCCTAGAAGACAGGAAACCCTAATTTCCACCTCCGAGTAGCCTACGGGTCACCGGAATAGGCTAATGCTAACTGCTAGATCACTGTTGAGAAGGGGACATTACAGTCCCCCCTTCCCAAAATTGCTTGCCCACAAGCAATTGCAAGCTAGGATGCTGCAAAATCTCCTCATTCTCCCAAGTGGCATCCTCCATGGGCAGATTTTTCCACTTCACCAAGTATTCCTTGATTGACCTTCTCCTCAAGGAACGTTCCCTAGAATTAATGATTTCCTCAGGAACTAGAACCAATTGTCCCTCCTCATCCAAGGGAGACAAATCAGATGAAGCAACAACATTGTGCCCAAGCACCTTCTTGAGGCGAGACACATGGAAGACATTCTAAACCTTGCTGCTAGCTGGTAACTCCAACTCGTAGGCCACTGCTCCAACCTTTCTGATTACCCTGAATGGCCCATAGAAACGGGGTTTGAGCTTCTTAGCTCCACTCTTCTTGAGAGTAGACTGTCTGTAAGGCTGAAGACGAAGATAGACCATGTCCCCAACTTCGAAAGAATGCTCAACATGCTGCTGATCAGCGTATAACTTCTGCCGATTCTGTGCTATCTGGATGTTGTTCTTCAAAGATTTCAAGATATCTTGACTTTGCTACAACATATCTTTGGCTTGGGGCGCTTTGCTATCACCAAACACCAAATTTGCAAAGCTAGTGGCCTCATAACCATAGAGAGCCATGAATGGGGACATCCTAATAGACATGTTATAGGATGAATTATAACAGTATTCCCCTAAATGGAGCCATCTTACCCAAGCCTTCTGCTGTTCTGACACATAGTTCCTGAGATAGCCCTCTAACCATTTGTTCACAATCTTTGTTTGCCCATCGGTTTGGGGGTGATAACTAGTGCTTGGGGTAAGCACTGTACCACTCAACTGAAAATTTCTCGCCAAAAGGTGCTTAGGAACTTGTTGTCCCTATCACTAACAATGTTTTTGGGTAGGCCATGCAATCTGAACACCTCATGAAAAACAACTCGGCAACTTCGGCTAGTGAGAACAAACTAGTGATGGCAAAGAAGTGAGCAAACTTCGTTAATCTATCCGCTACTACGTAGATACAGTGCTTCCCTGGAGTTTTGGGCAACCCTGTGATGAAGTGCATTGAAATGCTTTCCCATTTGTGATTGGGAATGGGTAGGGGCTGCAACAACCCAACTGGATGTGTGTGCGCATTCTTGTTCATTTGGCAAGTATGACATTCTTTGATGTAGCTCAAAACCTCATTCTTCAACCCCTTCCATGAAAATCGTTCACGGATCTGCCTATAAGTCTTAAAGTAACCCTGATGACCAGCAAGTGGGATGTCATGGAAAGTCTGCAAAATTTTCTTCTTAAGCTTAGAATCAGCCACCAAGAAGATCCTTCCCTTGTAATGTATCAATCCGTCAACCACCTTGTACCTTTCATCATGAAAAGTACCTTCAACAATGCTGGTTGCAAACTAATTTTTGGCATAATCAGCAAGCAACAACTCCTTCCAGTCAGCAGTAAGCTCACACAATTAGCTCAAATGAGGCCTTTGAGATAGGGCATCAGCCACAACGTTATTCTTCCCTTTGACATACTCAATGTCAAAATCGTAAGCCTGAAGCTTACTTACCCACTTTTGTTGTCTTTCGTTCAGATTTTTCTGATGCATGAAGTGCTTGAGACTATTGTGATCGATCTTGACAACAAACTTGCTGCCCACCAAGTATTGTTTGAACTTGGCTAATGCATGCATGATTGCAAGCATTTCTTTGCCATAGATGGAATATGACCTTTCAACACCTCTTAACTTTCTGCTCTCAAACACAATGGGGTGCTTTTCTTGCATCAAAACAGCACCAACCCCTTCTCCTGAAGCATCGCATTGCAGCTCGAATGGCTTGGAGAAATCCGATATAGCCAAAACCAAACAAGAACTCATGATCTTTTTGAACTTATCAAAGACAACTTGTGCTTTTTCTGACCAAAAGAATGCTCCCTTTTTGGTGAGGTCAGTAAGAGGAGCGGTACTCTAAGAGTAGCCCTTTACAAACCCTCTGTAAGATCCACATAAACCCAAGAAGCCTCTCAAATAGGTCAATTTTTTTGGAGTTGGCCAATCCACGATTGCCTTGATCTTTTCCGGATCAACTCTCACTCCTTTTGCACTGATGATGTAGCCAAGGTAGAGCAACTCCCCCATGCCAAATTCACACTTGGACTCCTTAGCAAAGTAGCTTTTTGTCTCAAGGATACTAAGCACTTCCTCCAAGTGTTTGAGGTGTTCTTCCCAAGTCTTGTTGTAAATGAGGATGTCATCAAAAAATATCAACACAAACTTCCTCAATTGTTTCTAGAAAGTTTTGTTCATACAAGACTGGAAAGTGGCCGGAGCATTAGTCAACCCAAATGGCATGACTAAGAACTCAAAGTGACCATAGTGGCATCGGAATGTCGTCTTCTCAACATCTGACCCCCTGATCTGAATCTGATAGTACCCTGACCTCAAATCAATTTTTGAGAAAAACTTGGCACCATGTAGCTCATCGATGAGCTCATCTATTCTAGGAATGGGGTACCAATTCTTGATGGTGCTTTGGTTCCGGGCACGATAATCTACACACATGCGGATGGTGCCATCCTTCTTCTTCACAAGGACAACAATTGAAGCGAAGGGTCTTTTGCTTGGGCGAATGAAACCCATCTCCAAAAGTTCTCTTATGTTCTCAATTTCATCTTTCTGCTTCTTAGGATATTTGTATGGTGTTGTGATGACTAGTTTGGCTCCTTCCTTCTACTCAATGACATGCTCAAACCCCCTATCTGGAGGTGGTCCAGGGGGTAGATCAACAAACAACTTACTTCTTTTTGTGAGCAAGGATTGAATATCGGGTGGGTAACCCCTCTTTGTTTCAACTGGACTAGCTGGAAGAACCATACACTCTACAGCCCACTCAACTGCATCATGCCGTATCAACCTTTCCACTCTCTTGAAGGAGACAATCCGAGGACCCCCGTTTGACATTCCTCTCAACACCACCTTCTTCCCATCGGATTGAAATTTGAGCTCCATGGTTTGCAGGTTTAGAGAAATCTCTCCAAGAGAACGCAGCCATTGAATGCCAAGAACGGCATCCATGTCTCCAATACTAACAACATAGAAGTCGTCTTTGACTTCATGGTTACCCAACTGCAAAGACAAGTTGGAAACTTTGTGAGTGCAAGAAATGTGGAACCCGTCAGCAACCATAACTTTGAAGCCTTCAAATTCTTCTGTCTTGAGTTCCCTCTTTGCAACCACTTCTTCATCAATGAAGTTGTGTGTTGCTCCAGTGTCAATCAAGGCAACTACACGATGCTTCCCAGTCAAGCCACGGACTTTGAAAGACTCGTTCTTTTGGAAACTTGAGAGTTGGGCAAAGGTGCCCTCACCCCCTTGCTCTTCTTCCACCTCTTCTGGCTCCCGTTCTTCTTCACTTTCAACAAATTCTGAAAGTTGCTCTAAGTGATCAGATTCTGATCCATAAACTGAATAGGCCTCCATATGGTTAGAACAGCCTCTCCCATAGCATTTGTGTCCCTTTGACCAAGGTTCCTTGCATATGTAACATTTCCCTTCTTTCATGAGCTTCTCCCGAGCATCATCATCCAACCTAGGAGGAAACTTCTTATGCTGATTTGAAGAATGTCTTTTATCCTGTCTATGAGGAAAAGGCTGGGAAGGGAACTTTGGCCAAGGTGCGGACAACTCCATGTTTCTAGCTTTCTTGATGGATTCCTCAAGGCTTGCTGGGTCAGAAGCCTTTACCCATCCCTTCAATGGTTCCATTAGTCCTTCAGAAAACAGCACCACTAACCTTCTTTCAGTGATGTTGGGCACCATCACGGAAAGCCTTTGGAAGTCTCTAATGTATGATTCCAATGAACCATGTTGTTTCAGCTGAGCAAGCTCCCTGAATTTCACCTCGGGATCCTTAGTGTCAAATCTTTCGATCAACTTGTTGGTGAATTCCTCATATGTTCTAATTAGGTTGTGGCCAAAGGTGACCAAACCATGGTACCACCACTCATGGGCAGCTCCTTCCAAGTGTAGGGTGGCGAATTTAATTGCATCCTCCTCTGGCATAGGTCTCAAGAAGAGGTAGTTATCCAGCTTTTGTAACCACGCCCTGGCTATACATGCATCACTTCCATCAAAGTGAGCCAAAGACACCTTCCCGAGAGCTTGTTGGTAATCCGTTCTAGGACCATAGGAGCTCGGTATTCAGTTCTTCCACCATTTCTCCGGTTTCTTTGATTCATGAACTGATCAAAGGTCCACTGCTCCCTAAGATTAGGAGGAAAGGAGGCATACTCCAAGTAAGCCTGTCCGGCATCATCTGCAAAATGTGTTGCAGCTTCAACTTGCGGTTCTTCTCTTTGTGTGAATGTGGGGAAAAGTGGCCTAGAGGCTGATCCCCTAGAAGTGGCCTCATGTTGGCCAATAGTTCAGTCTCTCCCACTACCATTGTTTCCATTAACTCTACTATTTTAACCATTAGTGTTGTTTTGGTTATGTGGTTGATTATTTGCAGCCTGTTGATCCATTCTTGCAAGTAAGCGAGACATCAAGTCAATCATCCCGTCAAACTTCTTCTCTATTCTATCATCTCTTTCATCCATGGCCTGTTTAAGACTGTTTGTCATCTTTTCAATTGCTTTACCACTGTCAACTGCTTTCCCTGTTTCTCTAAGTGCCTCTGAGAATGTAACAGCCTCTGGTGTAGACGAAAACTGAAACTACAGAGTTCCTGTCTGACTTCTGGTGTAGTATTTGTGAGCTCTCACTCATCTGTAACTAAACTCTGTTTAACACAGGTTGACAGAATCATGGCTCTGATACCACTAAAATTAGCTAGCCGGTTCCTTTCATTTTTTGACACAATAATTTCACTCATTAACGTTAGTGAAATCACAATTCAACTAAAGGGAACCCTTTCCTCTGTTCAACCCAGATCCCCATGCGGGTAAGGTGAGAGCAAACTCGAAAGGGGGTCGTTAGCACAAGCTGAAACTATTGAAAGAGTAATGAAAGGAGATAACAATCAACTCTACCACTTATTCAGCGAGAGGACTGAAAATGAAAGTACATTACTGAAATTAAATATGCAACTCGACCACTTATTCAACGGGAGCATGTTGACGCCTAAGACGATCAGCAATATAATGAAGTGATGCATTACAGTAAAATAAATAGGCGGCAAGCCAGCCTCTTCCACTTATTTAGCGGGTGATGCAAGGAAATGAAACCTGAAACTAAAGACTAAAATGAGGCTAGTCTCTTCCACAATCGTGGGAATTACAAAGTGCTTAGCAAAATATAAGAATGCTGACAGTACTACTGTTCAGCTTACAATGATATAGATTGCCTACCAAGAGCTCACGATTAGAAACCTAGTAATGCTGCAATGATAGAATATGAATTCCAAATGCTCACTAGGACTACAGAACTCAATCCCACCTCGAATGATGAACTTTCCTAATTCTGATCTGGTAAACCAACAACTAAATATCATAACCAGCAACTGCAAAACAAGCTATAATGCTCATAAAATGCTCCTAACTTATCCGATTGACATGAGACTGAGTGCAAATGAACCTAGGGATGATGGCGCCCAATCCCCAATGGAGAAAACCCAACTTAAAGCCCTTAATAATTTTTGCACGGATCCCAATGCCCAGCAAGATGGTACGGCCCTCAAGGAGGGGCGATTTTGCATTTAAAAATCAGAAACTACATCATAAAATCTGCAACTTAACACAAAGGGTCACCCCTGGCAAAGAAACAGCTAGACTCAATACCCAGAACGATGCTATTTTTATTTTGAGAGATATGAATAAAAACTACAATCAGCTGAGCAAACCAGCAACTCTGAAAATCTGATAAAAATGCAATAACTCAACTACAACAAGCTCAAAACTCCTCTCAAAGACTAAGAACAATCCTATTTTAACTAGTTGCTATCTTTCAAGCAAGAAGCTAAGCCAATCTAGGGGGTATGATTTCCCCGAAGCACTCAATCACCATTCCGACAACATAACTTTGCAGTAGATTCAAGATAAACAAATGAAGACCCAACACTCCCTTTTATAAACTTAGCCAAGCATCACTAGAAGATAACAGAAGGTACGCCCCACACAAGGAGTCAACCTAATTCAAAGTTGACTCATTCCTCTCAAGTTGGCGTCCCATTTCCTCAAAGACATATTTTCAATTTTTTAAACATTTAACATTTCCTCAAGTTGGCGGTCCCATTTTCTCAAAGTCAAACTTTAACAAATGGGAAATATTTCACTTAAGCCTCCTCATGAGGCGTCCACCCATGAAGTCTCCCTTTTTAAAACAACTTAAGTCATAAAGTTAGGCCAAGGGGTCATAATTAAAATATAACATTATTTTAATTAAAATAACTTCTCTCCAGAAAATGAATCCAGGAGCCAAATCCAACACTGCCAACTGAACAGCTCGATGAAGAAAGCCAAATGTACTGATGCCATCAGGATCACTGCCAAAAATAGAATTTACTAAAAATGGTAAATTCAGGAAGTTGCTCGGATCAACATGCATGCTATACCGTTGCGAAGCACTCTGAAAACCCAGAAAGAATCCGCAAATCAAACTCCAAGATTCCAGAAGCAAGTCTCAGAGAAAGCTGAAACATCCTCCTAGAAGATAGGAAACCCTAATTTACACCTCCGAGTAGCCTACAGGTCACCGGAATAGCCTAACAGCCAACTGCTAGATCACTGTTTAGAAGGGGACATTACATAATGTTCATAAAAAACCAAATATTATTTTATGTATATTAAATTTTTATTAAAAATTAACATTTAATATAATTTAAATTTAACATTATTTTACTTATTTATTTTTTATAATTAACATTTAATAATTAAAATTTAATATTTTAATATATTTAATTTAGATTTAAAATTATTAACATATAGAAGTTGACAAATTTAAATATTTAAGTTAAAATTTTAAACTCATCAACTTAATATAATATTATTTTTAGTATTTTTAAATTATAATTTTGTGGACATATTATTTATATTTAAAATAAAAGATTAAAATATGGCAAATTTATTTTCGAATTTTTTCCCGAATTTTTTCCCTTTCGAATTTCATCTGAATTTTATTGTTGCTGAACACGAATTCAAATTCAAATCTTGTGACTTAGGACACATGTCTTGTTCTACTACTTGAACCCAAAGTTCTACTTCTTTGATACATTTAAGGTCAATGAGGAGGTCATGGCAAGCATTCTCTCATGCATTGATAAGATGGTGCTAGAAAATGAAATGAAGAACAAAGTTCTTGATGATTTGGAGGTCTACAAGGGTGCAAAGGGGAGGCTATTTTTTTTCGACTCAAACAATTCAAAGGAGGGAAAAACAACCGCCAGTTAAAAAAGATCATTTAACTTTTAATTTAATACCAAAATTAGAACTGGAAACTTGAAAGTTTGAACAAGCTCTAAATTTTTTACTTAGTTCTATTTTTTTAAATGTTTTCTTTGTAGATTTATGGTGAGAAAATTACAATGCTAGCACACCAAATCTTCGAGGCTAGATATATGTGTTTTGTCCCAGCCCTATATCTCTTTTGAGTGTGAACACCTCAATGACATTGTCTTCATTCAATACAACCTTTTCCTTCAAACCAAAAAGGTTGAGGCCCCTTCTCATGATGCCATTGACTTGGACCACATCAATTGTTTTGATGAATGGATTGTTGAAGAACATAGTGATGTCCTACTTACTAATGAAAACCTTGTTGAATTGGAGAGAGGAGCAACAAATGCAATAGAACTAGTTGTATGCAATGGAGGAAAATTAGAACACTTTTGAAGAAACAATCATTCATCATTTTAATATCAACCTACCTTCTAGTTGAAGGCCCAAAAAATAAACACTAGGAGAGGAAAGAGGAAGATGTAGATTGTATTTGGTCGTTTTCTAACATATCATCATGCGTAAACAATTATAGCACTATTATACATTTACTAATTATAATTTTGTTGTAGTATAGTGTATTGTCCAACTTTGAAACTTTGAAATTTTAAATTTTGAGAGATGTGATACATTATGTTTGAATTATGACAAATCAATGATCAAATTAGACTTTTGCATTCTCTAAATGCACTAATTTCTTTTCTTTTTTTGTGTAATTATAATGTGTTTTTGCCACTTTTTATCGATTTTTTTGTCAAGTCCATGCCAAGTCTTGAGGCCAAGTCAAATTTTTGAGCTGCCAAGTCCGCATTTTCAAACTATGGGCCAGACATCCCACCTCTATGGAGGACTTCCCAAAAATCACTGGAGACTAAGGATCGTCAAGCCAAGAGCAATCCCCTATCATTCTAAACTTATGAAACGACTTTTGGGATAGGGTTAAAGGTTTTCGAGGGGGTCGTATCCCCATGTAAACTAGTAAAAAGTGATTTGTTTTTACTTTTTTCTTGTGGGCTTTCTCTCGAATATGGCCCATGGCCTATGGGTCTCCCTCAAGTGAGAAGTATTGAAGGCAAACCCATGGGGTTGAACCATACCTTGGGCAAACCCATGCCTCACATGTTACAAACCCAATTCAACTATGGCCTAAGTTCACCAAGAACCCAATAACAAAATATCAAACCAATATTGAAAGTTCAACCACCAATATATAACAAGTTTGCATTTTTAAGAAAATTATAACTAGCCAAGATGTTGACAATTTGTCATTTCTTGAAAAGTTATTTAACCACTTCAATGTTTTGGATAGCAATGGTACGTTGAACTATGTGAGAAGTAAATAGATATAGACAATTTATAAGAAATACCCAAGTATTAAAGTTGTTTCTCAGTGTCAACTTAGCTGAAAAATTACAAATATGTACCAATTTGTTTCTTTTTATGAGAAAAAGCATATAATGGAGGGAATGTTTGATTGTTTATGTTCATATTTAATAAAGTTAATCCATTTATGCAATCAATTAATATAGAATTCATTCTCAAACATATAATGACTCTATGAACCTTGGCAATATATGATTTCTATCACATAGTCATAACAGTTATATCATCGTTAGAGATACTCGACATTACTTTCTATTGGATTCTAGTTTATTATTTGGAGTAGTACAAGGAATCTCTAATTGATGTGTATCTCAAGTGTGAGGTTTAGAGGATTGCGAGAAAGAAAACAAGACATGTCAAAATCCACAAAGATTTCAACAAATTACAACATAACAACAAAAAATCCATGTTGATTCAAATCTTACACAATACCAAGCGGAAGAGCTTCAACAAACTTGTATTTAGCTTGTTTATGCAATGAAAGAAAACAAGTAGGTTGTTATCAAGGACTATAGGGTTGTCGTTCATGATTCTTCCCCTTCTGGGTGGTCATGTAATAGACAGTTAGCATGAGGAGGTCCTCAAGTGGGTGGCAATCGCATCTCCAATACTTGTTGAAACTATATTGGTGCTACATGGTCTTCTCCAAGGACGTTTCAAGATGTTATTGCTTCTCAAGATCTCATCTTCTATATTGAGACCCATGAGATCCCTAAAGAAGCTCCCCCTATTATTTCTAGTTATTTTTTGGTCTTGGTTTTTTGTCATAAGACTCGTAGATCTAATAGTGTTTGTGGTTCAAGAGGGGTGACCTACCCCATTCATAATAACCCTAGGTCCAAAGTTTCACTAATAGCCTCTAATGTCCACTCTAGATACGTTTGGCTCTAAGTTCCTCAAGGGTCTCTTCCTCTTCAAGATGTCTTCATTGTCGTGTGCTACTTCCCCCTAGCCTCATCTCCATTCATCATTCACATTAATGGGGACCCATACATGGACCTCTATCCTGATATTTCCAAATACTCCATAGCTAGCAACATCATTTTTGGGGGTTACTTTAATGCAATTGGTGGGACCCACCAAACACACATTCATGATCCTACTGAGGATGGTTTGTGCCTACATGAGATGGATTCAAAGGAGTTTGGTTTATAAAGAGTTTCTACAAATGAGAATATTGGTAGTATGTCCCATAGTTGGCAGACTCACGAAAAACTTGCCAAGTTTTCAAAAACTCGCGAGTTTTTTCGAGTTTAACTCGCCAAATTCAAAAACCAAGTTTTTGAATGGCGAGTACTCGCCAAAAACTCGCGACTCTGATAGAAAAACTCGGCCACACAGAACATAAACTGAAAAACTTATTTTTTATGTTTCATTTCATTTCGAAATTGCATGATACTTTGTGTGAGGAGCTAAAACCCCCCCCCCAAGCAAGGAGATATCATTTCCAAAGATTTTCCATCGAGGAGAGCAGATTCAAATGCCATTTTGTATGGATTTTGAAGAGAAATTCGATTCACGGGTAGGGTTTTTGTTTTTTGTTTTTGCTTAATCATTTTCTTTCATTCTTCTTCCAAAATACTCATTCCAAATTGAAAAAAATTCATGATAGAGCACTAAGAAACAATTTTTTTGCATTTAGAATCCAAAAAACAAGATTCACAACAACCTTTTGTTGATTTTTGCTGATTTTTTTCATTTTTTTCACTATTTTTTGAAATTTTCAGACCTAGGTTCATTTTTTGTGTAGAATGATAAGATTTGTTAATAATGTTGATTTGTAATTCATTTAAACACATTTGAATCAATTTAAATCAAATATAGCTCTATATCTTTTAAGTTTTAAATTTTTAATCATTTAGGTTGTTTTTTAAAGTTTTTTGTATTAAAAAACCAATATGTTGTACATATTTTTTGTGTGTGTAGATTGATCATTGATCATTGAATACACACTATAATGGCTTCTAGCTCTGGTTCAGCATCAGGTTCCGTCGCCGCCCCATCATGTTCCACCTCGTCTACACCATCATCATGGGTTCCAGGCACTCGTCCTACAAGGGCTAGAGACCCTACATGGAAGTATGGTGTGAGAGGGCACATACCTGGAACAATTGTTTGCAATGAGTGCAAGAAAACATATCATGGAGGCATAAATCGCCTCAAATACCATCTTGCAAGCATTCCTCAGCGTGATGCCAAGCCTTGTGACAAGCCAAAAGAAGAGATTAGAAGAGAGATGCTTGCACTACTTTCAGTTGCCGAGGAAAGAAAAATGCAAAGGGAGAGGGCAAAAAAAGCCATAGCAGCTGCCATAGCTAGTGGACATGCGCATGCCCATGGTCAGACTCAGGAGCACAGGGCCAAGCACATGGAGATAGAGTCAGATGAGGAGGGAGATATTGGCATTGTGGGCTCTCTTCGTGGTCCACGGATTCGCATCCATAGCACAACCACAACTGTACTCTCCTTTAGGCCCCCAGTTTCCTCTAGTTTGACTTCGACTAGAGTGTCAGTGCCACCACCACCTTCATCTTCACGCAACTCACAGAGTTTTTTTGTGCCTCGAAACACACCAAGAGCACAGGTATCATTGGAGGCTACAGAGTGGAACAAGGAGGTGCATCAACATGCCGAGTTGGCATGTGCTGACTTTTGGTATTTCAATAACATACCATTTAATGTGGAGAGTAGTCCCTATTGGCACAATATGGTCACTGCATTGACAGTTCCAGGAAAAGGCTTCAAGCCACCTTCTCGCAAAGATTTGAGTGGGAGGTAAGTGAAAATCAACTTAAATTTTATGCTAAGTTTATGTTCCTTAAATCAAATTAATTTATTATTTATTATTTATGTTGAATTCAAGCTATTTTTTGTTTAAAACTTACAATTTTGTACTTATTTAATTGTTTTACTTTGTACCTGCAGGTTGCACACAAATGCAACCCAAAGGGCAATGCAAATGGTTGAGGAAGAAAAAAATAAATGGAAAAAATATCGCTGCTCTATTCTTTCTGATGGGTGGACGGATGGGAGAAACCGCACCATCATTAACTTTTTGGTTGCTTGCAAAGGTGAAGTTGTGTTTTGGAAGTCGATGGATGCTTCCAACAGGATAAAAACTGCAGATACATTGTGTGCATTGTTGGAAGAAGTTGTGATGGAGGTGGGGATTGCTAATGTGGTGCAAGTTATCACAGATAATGCAGCAGCGTATGTGGCAGCAAGAAGAATGTTTGAGATTAGACATCCATCACTCTTTTGGTCACCTTGTGCGGCGCATTGCCTTGACCTTCTTTTGGAGGACATAGGCAAACTTGTTTGGGTCGCACCGATTGTAGATGATGCAAGGAGCATCACAAAATTTATCTACAATCACCCTTGGGTTCTTAGCTTGATGAGAGATCATACGCAAGGGAAGGAGTTGGTGAGACCAAGTGCCACAAGGTTTGCAACGATTTTCATAACGTTGCAAAGCATTTTGGATTCTTTGGGCTCTTTAAAACAAATGTTTGTGAGTTAAGCATGGAATGACTCCTCATATTCAAAGAAGCCCGAAGGAGAGAGAGTTGCTACAATAGTTTTCGACCCCTTGTTTGCACAAAAAGCTACAGAGATCGTGAAGGTAACTTCAAAACTTTGATTTTAATTTTAAACTCAAGTTGAATATAAATATATTTTTTTTAAATTTAACTTTAAACCTTTCATTATAAAATTCTAACTTTGATCTTTTTGTATTTTTAATCTAGGTGTCGGAGCCCTTGGTAAGAGTCCTTCGCTTGGTAGATGGGGATCAAAACCCCATGGGATATATTTATGAGGCCATGGATAGGGCCAAAGAGGCTATCAAAAGTTACTACATGGGGGACAGCCTGAAATTTGATCCCATATGGGAACTTGTTGATAGGAGGTGGAACAATCAACTCCACCAACCCATCCATGCAGCAGGGTACTTCCTCAACCCTTCTTATCTCTTCTCGGAGAGCTTCTCCGATCCCAATGGAGAGGTTATGGAGGGGCTCATGACATGCTTTCAGAGGATGGAATCCAAGGTTGCAACGAGAGACCACATCGTCAACGAGTTGGATATGTACAGGGAAGCAACTGGTAATTTCTTTTCTTCGGAGCTGGCTATTAGAGGAAGAAACACTCTGCCACCAGGTATAAAATTGGGAGTCTTTAACTTTTAAGTTTATTTCACATGCATCTTATAATTTGATAAAATGTGTTTTGCTTTTGACTTTTGAGTCTTTGACTTTGTTTTCTAACTCTTCAATATTTATTTATTTTGCAAAGGTTTGGTGGAAAAATTGGGGTGGAAAAACCCCAAATCTTCAAAAAATTGCCCTCCGTGTATTATGTCAGCCCTGTAGTGCATCTAGTTGTGAGCGCAATTGGAGCTTGTTCGAGTCCATTCACACGAAAAAGAGGAACAAGTTAGCACAAAAGCACCTCAATGATCTTGTCTTTGTGCAATACAACCTTCGGTTGCGCACAAAGAGAGTAGAAGAAAAATCACTGGATCCTATTGATTTAGATGAGATAGATCCTTATAGTGATTGGACAAGGCGAGATGAGCAGCCTCCATTGTTTAGCGCAGACGAGATCCTTGACTTTGACAGACAAGCAATGGAGGATGTGGGTGCATCAAGAGATGTAGGGTTGGAGGACATTCCTAAGGATATGGATGAGATTCAGCCAGAGCCTTAGACACAGCCTTCCATGCCAGTCGAGGAGCCAGTAGCAATAGCACCGCAAGTGCGATCACCGCCACCACCACCACGCACACGCGGGAGGACTAGAGGACCCACCCCTTCTTCCTTAGTTGTTGCTAGACTAGGGAAGAGGAAAGCCTAGCATGTTGTATTTAGTTACTGTTTAGTATTTGCTTCTAGTTGTAGTTTTATTGCTTTCATGTATCAGACTTTCAGGCTTTTAGCCATTGAGATTCTGCATAAGAATGCGATTTTGTAATCAATTTACATTGAAGTCAATCAAAATTAATAGAAAACACTTTTGTACTCATTTATGGATTCATTGGATTCATCGTCATTGAATTTTGCAAAAAAAATGTGTTTCTAATGAAATTTATGCAATTTTTTAAGTTCTCGAGTTTTTTTGTCGAGTTTTTTCCGAGTTTTAAAAACTCTCCAATTTTTGGCTTGGCGAGTTTTTTTCTTGGGGCCAGTTTTCCAACTATGGTATGTCCATTGGAGAAACCTTCTCCGATTAGGGGAACCTCAAAGCCTCCACATTGTCAACAAGATCCCTTGCTTCCTTGACTCTAATAGGTTCACTTGCTTTGCTCATGGCAGTTGTACAAGCACTGTAGACTATGTTCTTACCTATAGGTCCCTCATTCCCCACATTTGTGGTTTCCTTATTTCCCCAAGCTCCCACTTCCTAACCATGCCACCTTGACCTTCACCCTTCATGTTTACACTCAGTCCTTTCACTCCTCTCACCCACCCACCTCCCCACAATGTCCCCAAACACTAGACACACCAATATCCACTTTGTTGATGATTGTACCCTTGACTATTCAGCTCATCTCTCTCTTCTTTCACCCAAATTCTACTACCTCCCTTTTCCCATTGCCAATTCCATGTATGAGTTCCTTCATCAAGCCCTTTGGGATGCCACCCTTGAATCTTTTCCCCACACTATACATTACCCCTAGCCTCCACACCTCCATTGATCCTATCCTATGAACCAATGGTTTGATGACAACTACAAGTATCTTCATCAAAGGTTTCATTTTTCCCTATCCCAAAACCCTCCATCCATATCCACCATCTATAGAGAGTATTGTTGTCTTCTCCATTGCAAGAAATGTGAGTTTCTTGCTTCTCGCATCTTGCCCTCCTTGCGGATCTTGACCATTCCCCCGAGACCTTATGGAGCACTCTCCTTACTAGAAAAACTACAAATACAACCTTTGACATTAGCCCCAATGCATGGGTTTCCTATGCTAGCTCCCTTTACAATGTACCCAACAAACCTATTGTTATTGTCCCCAACCCATTGCCATATTCTACTATTTTCTCCACATGTACAATCAACAAGGCTATTCTATAGTTATGTACCAATAAATTAATAGACTGCAAAGGCCTCCAAGCTAAATTCATCAAATATGGTTCAAATGTCTAGGCCCCCTTGGAAAAAATCTTAAACAAGATGGTTTGTTCAAGCTTTCCACAATCTTGGTCTCAGTTGTCATGCCCCATTAAACTAGGGTTAACAGCCCTTAATTATTACAAACCACAGCCTTATAAATAAATAAACCAGGCAGACAGCCGACCTATATTAAGGAGTGAATTAGCAGTAACTTGTTTAAAAAGGCCGGCTGGATTAGAAGAAATTAAATAAGCAATTTAATTCAAAATAGGGCAGACTAAGACTCATTTAAGGCAAGGGTCGACCCAGCTTCAGTTAACGAATATAAATAGCAGTGCATTCCTTATTAATATAAGCGGCGCTAGACTTTAAATGAAAGGAAAAACATTAATTAAATTAAAAAGCAGCATAAAAAGGTAGCACTGGGTTCGAATAGCCGCCACATTCCATAAGAGTCACCTCTATTCATAAAGAGGTACGATGAGGTATATAAGAAAGAGAATAAGATTGAAGGGAAGAATATTCAGAAATATATCTGCAATTGGGAAAACAACAGAATGGAATATAAGGAGATTTAAACACAGAAACATGAACAGCAGATAAGGGCAGAATTAGGAGTATTTCCTGAGCATAGCAGCAGATACGTTAATATGATATACTCAGATTGTGAAGAAGTTATAAGTGGGAAGAAGAAATTGGTTGAAGGAGAGATAAATGAAGATAAAGGATAAATCAGTAAGGGAAGTAAGTTGAATCTAATATTGAAATCAATTAAGAATATATATATATATATATATATATATATATATACAAGTATGCAATAATGATGCTTGCACCAATTATTAAGCCTTATAAGTAATTATGATTCCTCATTATAAATATGGATAATAGATTTTCAAAAGCAATATCTTCTGAAAAGTAAAGCAAATCGAACAGCAAGGCAATTGGAGCAGATCAAACATAATTATCTACACTCAGCAGACAAGGGCAAAAGTCAGCATTTGTTAATATATTTGCATCTTAGAATATAGCAGTCTTATATTTTAGCAAGTATTGTAGTATGCACTATTATGATTATTGTGAATTGATATGTTTATTAATCTCTATGAATCTGGATATATTTAGTGTTTGTAATTCTCACCAAGCAACCATGAGGAGAAGTGGGGGAAGTACCAGTAGGGTGAGCAAGTACTAGATTTATTTCTAAGTACACCACTCCAAGTTGGATGACTGGGGTTCTGCCACTTGAGGCCAAGGGTGTGAGAGTCTGCCTTTGGCTTAGAAAGAGGAATCTACAAGCCACCTATTGCAGTTTTTTCCCCAATCTCTACAAGGGTTGGTTGTTGGTAAGGATTCAAGGAGTCTCAATCATAAGTAGGATGGATAAGACAAAATGGGTAGGGAAAGCAGGTATAAGTTTATCCACTAAGTACGCCACCCCATGTTGGATGGCCCGGGGTCTACCACTTGGGGCCAAGAGGGATGGTATATCCGCTCTTGGGCTTAGCATGGATAGCTTTGGGTGGACTTATCACTCATCCAAATCTGTCATGTCCCCGAAATAGCAATACCATAAAGACCAAGTGTTAAAATACAAATAAATTAGTAAATAAAATAAATAGCAATATTAATATTAAATATAAAATAAATGTGTACCATATCAATATAAAAATATATATAAATATGAAATAACAAATATAATAATAATATATAGGCAAATTATTGTCATTACATTCTAGTATTAAATAACTTAATATCAAAAAATAATAATAATAAATAAATATTATAATCATTACACATCAAATATTGTAATACATTAGAATACTAATGGATATAAGTAAAAGAATAATTATATATATATACACGATTATGCAATAATGATACTTATAAGTAATGATGACTCTTTAATATAAACATAAGTAGATTATGTATATTTATGAATTGTCCTCATCCTATGGTCAATTCAATATAAGGTTGGAGGAGGCGAGTAAGGAAACATGGAGAGATATAGCAACTCAGGTGATGTACTCACTTAGCAATAATATTTAGCATATTTTGAATATAAGAAACTAATATTGCTCATTTGATTATTGGTGCAATGTTTTTGATGTTATCAATATCATAATAGTTTTATGAATTGATGATGGTTCCTTTAGCATTATCATGACCATGAATGAAACAAAAGGGTATGATATAGCGACATTTAGTTTCCATCATTGTTAATATTACATTGGATAGTATCATTGATCATAGGCAAACTAAATAAGATGAGAATTGACATTGTTGTAGTCATAGTTGGAAAACTCGCCCCAAGAAAAAACTCGCCAAGCCAAAAATTGGAGAGTTTTTAAAACTCGGCAAAAAACTCGGGAACTTAAAAAATTGCATAAATTTCATTAGAAACACATTTTTTTTGCAAAATTCAATGACAAGATGAATCCAATGAATCCATAAATGAGTACAAAAGTGTTTTCTATTAATTTTGATTGACTTCAATGTAAATTGATTACAAAATCGCATTCTTATGCAGAATCCCGATGGCTAAAAGCCTGAAAGTCTAATTCATGAAAGCAATAAAACTACAACTAGAAGCAAATACTAAATAATAACTAAATACAACATGCTAGGCTTTCCTCTTCCCTAGTCTAGCAGCAACTAGGGAAGAAGGGGTGGGTCCTCTAGCCCTCCCGCGTGTGCATGGTGGTGGTGGCGGTGATCGCACTCGTGGTGCTATTGCTACTAGCTCCTCGATGGGCATGGAAGGCTGTGTTTGTGGCTCTAGCTGAATCTCATCCATATCCTTAGGAATGTCCTCCAACCCTACATCTCCTGATGCACCCACATCCTCCATTGCTTGTCTCTCAAAGTCAAGGATCTCGTCCGCGCTAAACAATGGAGGCTGCTCATCTCGCCCTGTCCAATCACTATAAGGATCTATCTCATCTAAATCAATAGAATCCAGTGATTTTTCTTCTACTCTCTTTGTGCACAATCGAAGGTTGTATTGCACAAAGACAAGATCATTGAGGTGTTTTTGTGCTAACTTGTTCCTCTTTTTCGTGTGAATGGACTCGAACAAGCTCCAATTGCGCTCACAATTCGATGCACTACAGGGCTGACATAATACGCGGAGGGCAATTTTTTGAAGATGTGGGGTTTTTCCACCCCAATTATTCCACCAAACCTCTGCAAAAAAAAATATTGAAGAGTTAGAAAACAAAGTCAAAGACTCAAAAATCAAAAGTAAAACACATTTTATCAAATTATAAGATGCATGTGAAATAAACTTAAAAGTTAAAGACTCCCAATTTTATACCTGGTGGCAGAGTGATTCTTCCTCTAAGAGCCATCTACGAAGAAAGAGATTACCAGTTGCTTCCCTGTACATATCCAACTCGATGACGATGTGGTCTCCAGCTGCAACCTCGGATTCCATCCTCTGAAAGCATGTCATGAGCCCCTCCATACCCTCTCCATTAGAATCAAAGAAGCTCTCTGAGAAGAGATAAGAAGGGTTGGGGAAGTACCTTGCTGCATGGATGGGTAGTGGAGTTGATTGTTCCACCTCCTATCAACAATTTCCCATATGGGATCAAATTTTAGGCTATCCCCCATGTAGTAACTTTTGATAGCCTCTTTCGCCTTATCCATGGCCTCATAAATATATCCCATGGGGTTTTGATCCCCATCTACCAAGCGAAGGACTCTTACCAAGGGCTCCAACACCTAGACTAAAAATACAAAAAGATCAAAGTTAGAAATTTATAATGAAAGGCTTAAAGTTAAATTAAAAAATATATATATTTATATTTAACTTGAGTTTAAAATTAAAATCAAAGTTTTGAAGTTACCTTCACGATCTCTGTAGCTTTTTGTGCAAACAAGGGGTCGAAGACTATTGTAGCAACTCTCTCTCCTTCGGGCTTCTTTGAATATGAGGAGTCATTCCATGCTTGACTCACAAACATTTGTTTTAAAAAGCTCAAAGAATCCAAAATGCTTTGCAACATTATGAAAATTGTTGCAAACCTCGTGGCACCTGGTCTCACCAACTCCTTCCCTTGCGTATGATCTCTCATCAAGCTAAGAACCCAAGGGTGATTGTAGATAAATTTTGTGATGCTCCTTGCATCATCTACAATCGGTGCCACCCAAACAAGTTTGCCTATGTCCTACAAAAGAAGGTCAAAGCAATGGGCCGCACAAGGTGACCAAAAGAGTGATGGATGTCTAATCTCAAGCATTCTTCCTGCTGCTGCATTATCTGTGATAACTTGCACCACATTAGCAATCCCCACCTCCATCACAACTTTTTCCAACAATGTACACAATGTATCTGCAGTTTTTATCCTGTTGGAAGCATCCATCAACTTCCAAAACACAACTTCACCTTTGCAAGCAACCAAAAAGTTAATGATGGTGCGATTTCTCCCATTCGTCCACCCATCAGAAAGAATGCAGCAGCCATATTTCTTCCATTTATTTTTTTGTTCTTCAACCACTTGCATTGCCCTTTGGGTTGCATTTGTGAGCAACCTGGAGGTACAAAGTAAAATAATTAAATAAGTACACAATTGTAAGTTTTAAACAAAAAATAGCTTGAATTCAACATAAATAATAAATAATAAATTAATTTGATTTAAAGAACATAGACTTGGCATAAAATTTAAGTTGACTTTCACTTACCTCCCACTCAAATCTTTGCGAGAAGGTGGCTTGAAGCCTTTTCCCACAACTGTCAATGCAGTGACCATATTGTGCCAATAGGGACTACTCGCCACATTAAATGGTATGTTATTGAAATACCAAAAGTCAACACATGCCGACTCGGCATGTTGATGCACCTCCTTGTTCCACCTTGTAGCCTCCAATGATACCTGTGCTCTTGGTGTTTTTCGAGGCACAAAAAAACTCTGTGGGTTGCGTGAAGATGAAGGTGGTGGTGGCACTGGCACTCTAGTCGAAGTCGAACTAGAGGAAACGGGGGGCCTAGAGGACAGCACAGTTGTGGTTGTGTTGTGAATGCGAATCCGTGGACCACGAAGAGATACCACAATGCCAATATCTCCCTCCTCATCTGACTCTATCTCCATCTACTCAGCCCTGTGCTCCTGAGTTTGGCCATGGGCATGCACGTCCACTAGCTATGGCAGCTGCTATGGCTTTTTTTGCCCTCTCCCTTTGCATTTTTCTTTCCTCGGCAATTGAAAGTAGTGCAAGCATCTCTCTTCTAATCTCTTCTTTGGGCTTCTCACAAGGCTTGGCATCACGCTGAGGAATGCCTACAAGATGGTATTTGAGGCGATTTATGCCTCCATGATATGTTTTCTTGCACTCACTGCAAACAACTGTTCCAGGTATGTGCCCTCTCACACCATACTTCCATGTAGGGTCTCTAGCCCCTATAGGATGAGTGCCTGAAACCCATGATGATGGTGTAGACGAGGTGGAACATGATGGGGCGGCGACGGAACCTGATGTTGAACTAGAGCTAGAAGCCATTATAGTGTGTATTCAATGATCAATGATCAATCTACACACAAAAAATATGTACAACATATTAGTTTTTTAATACAAAAAACTTTAAAAAACAACCTAAATGATTAAAAATTTAAAACTTGAAAGATATAGAGCTAAATATGATTTAAATTGATACAAATGTGTTTAAATGAATCACAAATCAACATTATTAACAAATCTTATCATTCTACACAAAAAATGAACCTAGGTCTGAAAATTTCAAAAAACAGTGAAAAAAATCAGCAAAAATCAACAAAAGATTGTGATGAATCTTGTTTTTTGGATTCTAAATGCAAAAAAATTGTTTCTTTGTGCTCTATCATGACTTTTTTTCAATTTGGAATGAGTATTTTGGAAGAAGAATGAAAGAAAATGATTAAGCAAAAACAAAAAACAAAAACCCTACCCGTGAATCGAATTTCTCTTCAAAATCCACACAAAATGGCGTTTGAATCTACTCTCCTCAATGGCAAATCGTTGGAAATGATATTTCCTTGCTTGGGGGGGTTTTCAGCTCCTCACACAAAGTATCATGCTAATTTGAAATGAAATGAAACATCAAAAAGACATTTTTTGCTTTATCTTCTACGCGGCCGAGTCTTTTTCATGGACTCGCAAGTTTTTGGCAATTACTCGCCACTAAAAACTCGCGAGTTTTGTCAAAAACTCGGTTTTTTTAGTTTGGCAAGTTAAACTCGAAAAAACTCGCTTTGGAAAAAAACTCGCGAGTTTTTCATGAGTGTGCCAACTATGGTTGTAGTAATATAGATCCATGTACTTTTTTTTTGCAGTATGTTATATTTTCATGCATTCATATAATACTCTCAAACATGATACAAGCATATAGATAATTCAATAGTAAATGCACAAGTGACTGTCCAAAGATTGTCTGCTCTGTGTTTGTACCCTATTAGGATGGGGGAAGCATCCGCCAAGTGGATTGCCTAAAAACCCCACCCTCAAGCCCGTAGGCCCAAGCAAGGGATTGGTCATGAAGGGTGGGGGTCCCACCTCAGCATTTTGTTACTTAGGGGGGTGGTAGGCCTTAGGCCCTTGGCACTTGGGGTTTCCCTTCTCTCCTAATAGGGCCATTGTCTTCCGAGGTACTGACATGTGTGGAGAATGCAAGTACTAAGCCGTTGGGAAAGGAGGATTGGACAAACAACCTCCCGTGCCCAACATAGAGGCTTCGGGGCGGATCCACCTAGGGCACTCCTCATGTCTTCATAATTGCATTTATGACTGTTTATTTTTGGATATCTAGATATTAATGCTAACAGACATACGTATATATGGAAATGTGGTTCATATGGTGAATGCAGGTTTCAATCCAAGATCACTTCATTAAAAGAAACATTTATTTGAAAAGATGAGACCCTAAACCTAATCAACGAGCGAATTCTAGGTCAAACTGGGTAAGGGACATTACAGCTATCATGACTAAACTTCCACTATGCATTAGGGATATTGTGTAGTTTATATAGTGTTGAAATAGTTATGCATTTACATGGTTTAAATAGATAAGACATTCATTATATAAGTTTTGATCATATGAATTATATTTCCAATATTGTCTAACATGATTGCAGGACCTAAGCCAAGTTTTATATTGCTTCAAGGATCTAATTGGTTAGTTATTGTTGTACCCCAAAATTAAAATTTTCACTACACTTAGGCATTTTGAAGAAATGTGTCCAAATACTGTTAAATCTATCAAAAAGGTCAAAATTGGGATTTGCATGTCTTGCATGGGGGTCAAAACCTTGAAATTTTCAAAATCTGACAATCTGGGTCGGTCCAAAACAATCAAACCAACAATACCCAGATTTCAGTTTTTCATTCCTAAATTCTAGGAAAAATTATATTTTTAGCAATTTTCTAAAAATAGAATCTTTTTTTGGGTTTTTCTAGGTTTCTTAAGAAACGGATACTTGCAAAAATTTCTAAAAATAGAAAGTTTGGCTTCTAGGGTCAAGATTGATTTTGATTGGCTTAAAATACTTCCTTATCAGGCTGGTGCAGTCAGAATCACAAAAAGATCAGTTTTGCCCTAGTGGGTCTATTCTGCTTTTTCAGAAGCTTCTTCTAGAGAATCAAGGTTATCAATGGAAGTTAGTCGGCTGCTAGGTGTCAAAATCAAATGTTCAAGCATCAAGTAGAAGTTGTCAACGATGAACGTGCAGGAAAAATGGAGAAAGGAGAGTATAATTTGAAAAAGTTGGAAAATGCAAAAATCTGGCTAACTCTGGTGAATCCAGGCGCCTCCAGTCAAGAAGGGCGCCCATCTTTTTGGAAGGTCAGATGATGAAGTTAGGATTGGCTATCCCAGGCAACATGTTCATATTCTCGTCAACTTCGCAGCGGATGTCTTCGTCAGCTTGTCAGATCACTCAGTTTCCAGCAAAGTCAGATCAAACAGGGGCCATGATGAGAGGTGTTTAGAACTCTGAAGTGAAAAAGGATGAAAATATTCTAACACTGGTAGACATGGGCGCCCCTGGAGAAGAAGGGCGCCAAAAATTTTGAGAGGTTAAATGATCAAATTTGCAGAAGACCTCTAACGTCACTTCGTCAGACTTGATCAAGCTATCCAACGCAACCATCAGCACGTCCGTCGGAGGAGGCAGTCATCAAATGTCGCAAGGCAAACAAAGGAGAAAAAGTGAGAGAAAAGACAAAGTTGGAAGCAATAGTAAAAATCCAGAACAAAAACTAACTCTGGAAGCTATGGGCGCCATACTTCAAGAAGGGTGCCTAGGGTTTTGAGCCACCAAAAGTCAATTTCCAGAGACGAGGTATCCAGAGGACCCCTTCCAGAATCATCTCAGCTATCTAGTGAATCCATCAGCCAGTCATTTTGATCAACACAACACCCGAAATCACAAATTCATCTGAAGGTCAGAAGACAAGCATAAATTTGAATATCACGAAAATGGCTAACTCTGGAGAAAATGGGCACCCTTTTCAAGGATAGGCACCTAACATTTCAGAGGGAAAAATGAAGTTTTTAGCAGATGATGTCTCCAACTTAATGTTGTCAGATTCGATCAGGCTCCGTAATGGAATGTTCAACTCATTCACCGGATCAATCTGGAAGCCGAAAATCAAGATCAAACTGGGGTTAAAAATTGAACAAAAGTTGAAAACGGTGAAAAATGGCTAAGTCTGGAAAAAAGGATGGCATACCTCAAAAAAGGCACCCAACTTCCAATGCCTTAGTCAAATTTTTGGAAATTTCAAAAATTGAAGTTGAAAACCAAAGTCTAAGTTCATTACACAATCTTGAATTAGGGTTTTGAGGAATTAGGGCAAAAGAAAGTTGTTTTCTCAAGGCAAGGCATATTTAAGGCACCTTTGTGTTTTATTTTTCATTATTTTCTTGCAAGTGGTCTTCAAGGAGAAACAAAACAGCAACTTCAAACCCTTATTTTCAAGATTCAAGAGTTTAACTTGCTAGTTTTTCATAATATTTTCAGATCAGCACTCAAGAAGGCTTGCTTTTTCACACTTTTTCATCCAGAACATCAAATCTTTAAAGAAGGAGGCCATTGTTTTCAATTTTCAAGGAGCCGGTTTATACTGGTTCTATCTTCTGGATAATTTTTGAAGAATTTTCTCAAGGTTGCAGCAGCTGCTTTTTATTTTGCATGTCAAAGAAAACTTCAAAATTTACAACTTCCAATCTTCTGGGTCTATCTCAAATATTCTTCTGGACAAAACCCATATCACAGCTTTTTCAGAGAAACTTCAAGTGGCTGCTTTTTCAGTGAAACTTCAAGGTTTTCAAAATCTAATCAACTGGGTTCATCCAGAATGTGCTCATGAACAATACCCAGATGCCAGCTTTTTCTGCTTTTTTCGGAGAAAATTAGGGTTTGCTGCTTTTTCAGTCTTCATTCAGGATTTTCAAAAACGGATGATCTGGGTTGGCTTGTAACGAAATTCTAATCAAAACCCATATCTTAGAAAAAATTCCAAAATATTCATCCGTTTGACGAAGAAAATCAGCAAGTTATTTTTAGGGTTTGTGCTGAGGTTGTCCAAGCATAGTCAAGTTTACAGTCAATCTTCAAGTTTTTCAACATGAAGTACTCTCCCATCGAATTTAGAGCCAAACAAGTGTTGTATCATAATTATCTGAACAAATAATGTTGGGAAGTACTTTTCAGAACCATCATGGACATAAAATGTCATCATCTCAATTGAAGAACTTGCAGAGGGAGTGGTATGAGCGAAAGGACAAGTGTCACAAAAAGTTGTGCAAAACTCTTCCGTGGGAGAATCAAGAGAAGTGTCAGAAGCATAAAGTTGCAGAGCCGCCAAGTTATCAATTAGTGAGTCACCTTTTGAGGCAGCGATGTTTTTCAAGAACAAAACTCATAAAGAAGTCGATGATGTCAAGGATTCTCTAAGTTTGATTGCAAAAGAGGAGAAGATTCTAGAAAAACGGAATACAGCTAAAGATAGTATCAACACTCCTGATAAAGAGGCAGTTTCCTGCTTTTTGGTGGATGTGAGCGAGATTTAAAACAGCAATCTTCTAGAAGCTTTCTCCAAGCTTTCTTTTCATTCTTATCTCACGCTTTCTTTCTATTCTTGTCTCAATTCTTATCCATACTTTGAAGAAGAAGGAAAACAAATGTAATGAGTTGGCATTTCCTAT
This sequence comes from Sequoiadendron giganteum, assembly GCA_007115665.2. Taxonomy (NCBI): domain Eukaryota; kingdom Viridiplantae; phylum Streptophyta; class Pinopsida; order Cupressales; family Cupressaceae; genus Sequoiadendron; species Sequoiadendron giganteum. The sequence continues at coordinate 473,885,611 of CM021107.1, read as the reverse complement.
TTTACATGCTTTCTAGAGTTTAGATGTTTTATCTTGTTTTAGGTTTAGAAATAAAAGTTTGCAAGTTGGCAAGTCTTAGTTGTAAAAGCAAGGAGATTTTAGGGTTCCCTACTCCTCTGCTTAGTTATAAATAAGAGCAGTATTTGCTCATTTTAGTTTAAACGTGCTTGTGATAACAAGACATAAGTGTCTTTAGTACCTTCTCTTAGTTATTCAGTGTTGTTCACTTTGTGTAAAGAGCAAGTTTGCATGCCTCCTTAGCTGCAAATACTTGTTTAGTGCATGTGTTGTGTTGATTATAATCAGGTTGATCGCATGTTGCTACAACTTGCTGTCCCAAAATTGTAATCTTTGTTCCAGAAGTTTGAGTGAATAAAATCCTGAGCGTGCTTTGTCTGCCTCGATATAAATATCTCAAATTTCCGTCTATTTGTTTTATGTTAGAGGTATGAGTAAATAAAACCTTGAAGCTTGCTTTGCTGCTCCTGAAATAAAAGTCTCATATTTCCGTAATACTTTTATGATCTCTTTTTCAGCTTGCCTTAAAATGTATGTTGAAGAATAGTTTGTTTAAGTATCTTTGTCAGAAATCAAACTCGTCCATTTCTAAACTCTCTTGCTCTGTGTTTACTTGAGAGGGTAGAAACGTTTTAAGCGTAGATTAAGTTGTAGCTGTCTAGTTTCATTAAAGGGAAAACCTCAGCCGCAACATCTAGTGTTCTCGCAGCTGAACAAAAGAGATAGGCGTAATTAAGTTTAGATTACTTTTCTTTATGCAACTCAGCAAAAGAGGGAGCTTCCCCTCCTAATTCGAAGAGCAGTTTACTGCACATAGCTGTTTGTTTCCAAAACGCATTCCAGAGGTGCGATTTGAAACGCCAACAGTTATATCCCTAACTACATTAAATTTTGATTCTAGGGCAAGATTTAGGGCAATCCCAAAAAGGGGACATTAAATCAACACATAATCCATCATATTCATAAAACCAAAGATCTCACCAATCATGGTAACAACAAAACTATCATGATTGGACATACATTTGCCAAACTTTATGCCACAATGTTGGACGTGCAAGTTTTTGAGCACCTGGATAGAGGTAATCTTCGAGCTGAGGGCAAGTTGGCTTTAGGAGAGATTATCAAACCTTTGACCACATATTTACCCTTCAAGCTATTATTGAGAAGGCATGTCACCGGTCTACCATAGTCTGTGTTGTTTCATAGTTTTCAAGAAGGCCTTTAACTATGCTCCGAGAGACTTGCTTTTCCTAAGGATGCATGATGTCGACATTCTTGATTCTCTCATTACCACAACTTGGAGGCTTTATGAGGCAATTATTGAGTAGTTTTGTATCTCTCACAATCTTCCTAACTCTGTAAGGAGTACCATATGCTCAAACAAGGGTGTCCTCTCTACCCGACCCTCCTAAGCATTTACATTGATGAGTTGGAGGATTTTTTTTGACAACACACTCATATGGGTGATGATTGCATTTTAAATGAGATGGTTATAGGTATTCTATATTTTTGCAAATGTTGTTCTCCTCTCTCATTCTACCAAAGGATTACAATGGCAATTGGATGCCCTTGCTCAATTTTGTGAACTTCGCTATCTTATGCTCAACTTTGGTAAAACTAAGGTTGCGATTTTCAACATCTCCAACATTCACTTTCCAAATTTCAATTCCTTTACGAGGCCTCTTTGGAGATTTATTTGACTTAAGCATACTTGGAGGTTCACTTTTTTGATCCCTCCTTCAACATGAAGCCTACCTCTCATTCACATCTTTGCAACATTTATACCTCTCTTTCTATTTTGGAGTGTCAATGTTTCCAACTCCACTTCCAAGATACCCCTTCTAAGATGTGTCTTTTTTTATAACATCATTAAGCATACAATTTTATATGGGTTTGAGGCTTGGGAATCTAGCTTGGGACCCATCAACTCGGCTCATATTGAATACGTCCAAACTCGTTTGCTATTTGCACTCTTTCAGGTGCAAACATGTTATTCCTCAAAGCATTGTCCAAACTAAATTTGTTGCCTAACCGCTATGTCTTGAGACTATCTTCAAGCTTACTTTCTACATAGACAAACTCAGATCCATGGGAGATTCCGCTTCTCATTGTCATGTCCCCCTCTAGGTCAGCCAACTAGGGCATTTTAAATTCATAAACAAAAGTGTTTATTAACACTATAATTAATAAAATAAAATAATATTAATATTAATAGGGTAATAAACTTATAAATATTAATTTAAATTTACTCTTTTTGGGCCGACCTGGAAATTGGCTTTTTTTTGGGCTGACCTGGGCTTCCTACTTCCTTGGCTAGTATATATTTAAGTCTTATTGTTGAGCGTTGGTATGAAGCATGTCTTGGGGCACAAATTCTAGACGAATTTCCAGCAAATTAAAAATGCAACAAGGACAGAAACACGCATTGCACAAGCGAGTCAAGATGAAACCCCTATCTCTCTTACTTTGAGTAAATCCAATTCAAGGTTTGCCACTAAGCTTATGATTTCCATCATTGGACAATCTGCAGGTATTTTGGCTTGCAAGGAAGGGTGCATGAGGCTAGAGGTAATTTGTGGCTGGCTAGGACTTGAAGCCGACTTATATTACCAAGCGAGTGAAACATTAAGATTAATCCCTACAAGCATATAAGGTGTTGTTGGCACAAGCACCAAGCACACTTCATTCTTCCAACACATCTAGGAGCATGATAGCTCTAAACAACCTTTGGATACTGATACTTCTCTTGCAAACACAAATAGACCTATGAGACAGTGTCTCTCACAACTTCTACCTAGCATGTTCCCCCTCACCATCGTTGTCTTGTTTCTTCCTGCTGGCATACTTCTACTTCTTGTCAACATAGATCTACAATTCTCCAACCACAAGGGAAAATGCATATTACAAGCTTTCTCACTAATACATGGGTTACTTCAAACTTGGATGTTAGATGTGAACCTAGGGGGGTTATCTTGCTTAAACCTCCCAACCCTCAACACTCCCCGATGAGCATTATCAAATCTTGTATTAGTCCCTTCACAATGATTGATGATGCACCAATGACTTCACCATTTCTAGTCTAGATAGTGATACTTAATGATCTCCAATTTTTCTTAGTGTCGCTCTTTGGGGTTTTTGTTCCCCCTTCTTAATTATATGCACCATTTTCTTGACCACTTATGTTGGTGGTCCTTTGTTGTTTTGCATTTTTTTGCCCGTTCTTCCCCTTTGTGGGCCCTTTCTAGGTTTCTCTTCCTATAACTTTCTATTGTGAACTGCTGTACTCTTAAGTCCCATTGACCTAATTCCAGTCATTCGTGGACATTAATATAATTTCGCTTTCTTTTTTTCTTTCATTCTTTCTTTATTTCTACCTCTCCTCCATATTCCCCCCTCCATTTCAATCCTTATTGCATTTACCTACAATAAACAAACTAGATAGACAATGTCGGTGGTCATAACAACTAGTAATAACTAACGTAGATAGTCATTGGTCTTCCAGATATTCAAAACTAAACTGTGTATAAGCCAGAAGCCATATTCATGGACATCTGCAACTTTCATGAATCTATAACGCATCCGAGTTTGACTTAGCCAAAGCAACAACTGAACATTGTTTAGGGTCAACCTAAGAGAATTGATCAACTTGAGTAGAACATGCCCAATTTTAACCTCAGAGCAGTAATACAGTAGATTACAATACTACCAATTGGCAAATATCAAATCTATTACATACCTCAATAGCTGCATACTTCACTCTCAAAGCTTCTACATCTTCAAGTTTCTCTGCAACCTGCATATATAGCCATCCGGTGCTTGGCAGATCAATATAATTAAGCAATAAACGACTCTGTTGTGAGGTGCCATAAAAGAAAAGTGGGAAGAGGAAAATAAAAGCATTATGGGAACAACAAAGAGAGAACTCCTTGAATATGACAATAGAATAAGTGATACCAACCTCCACTATGTTGTTAAAATATGCATTAGACTCTTCATAAGATCCCAAAGACAGGTGTGCATTTGCCAACACTAGTTGCAATCTAAGTTCGGCTACTTTAAGGCTAAACCCATAGGCTTCACGAAAATGAGAAATAGCTTCTCGCCCTTTAGTAACACACTGTTGAACATTACTGAATGACTTTTGAAATGACCAAATCTCAGCCAAAACATGCCACCTGCATGTCACCCATATATATGAACAGATCAAGATATGATTATGACCCTCTAGGATATAATTTCTCTATTAACTGATAGGACCATGTAAAGTTTGCATAGAATGTTTACCCAGTAATGCAACTGAGGCCAAGCTGAAGTGCTTGCTCACAAATTGACTTTATGCGCTCCAAACTGCAAAAAATGTGGAAGTGTTTTATAGCCTATGGAAAAATGCAAAATCAAGCCAATCAAGACAGATGGTGAAGGCAGAAAAATTAACACCTCATAGAACAGAATCATTTAAGTCAACAAGACAACATATTAATGTTTTCTCAACAGACTACAAAAGAAAAAAAATATTTTGATAAAAGACAGTTTTCTTCCAAACCATGCTTTAAAAAGCAACACCCAATCAGTGGAATCAGAGGGTCTCTCATAACCAAAAACAAATCACATGAAAAAAAAAAGACTGCAGCTCTGTGCACTAAAAGTTGCAAGAAATGATTGGAGGAGGCCCTGCCTAAGGGAGTTCTCATGTAGCTAAAATATGATGACTGTAGAAGTACAAATCTAACAAAACAATGTTTTCAAAATTTCTGTGTTGCATCTGGATACACTTACAGTCTACCATATCCAGTTCATATCTAGATAGATGTGCCTCTATCCATGCTTTATTCACCATATTCCAGGCATTAGAACATCTATTTGAAGTTAGCTTTTTTTATAAATATAAATATTCTTGTGAACTTATGCAAATTTCCACTGTGATGAGATGGCTGCAGTGATATTTGACCTTGCCCAGTGCCATTATTGTTGTGTTATTGAGTCTCAAAATTGATCAGACACCAAATCTGGTGACTATCTCTTGAATAAGATTTCTATTTTCTCTTCATGCTCATTTATGTTGCTTTAAAAATACTTCCAAGTAAATTTCATATGCATCTCCGTTAGTGTTTCATAGATCAGATAAATAACTGAAAGCACTCAATATATTTGCAACACATAAGACAATAAACACAGCAAGATACCCTGGGAAAACCCTCCTCCTGAGGGAGAAAAACCCAGCAAATATTTCTCTTATATATATAGGAACAAGAGCAGAAATCTGCTTTACAACACAGGCCCAGCAATGGCCGAATTTGATACAAAGAACAATCGCACCTCTCCTAGATGCAATGATACAAACGAATATGTTTCTCCTTGAATTCGGTCTGCTGCTGCAAAACAATGATCTGCTGCAACTGTACAATCTGCTGCTACACAATGATGATCTGCTGCACAATAATGATCTGCTGCTCAAGATGTTGATCTGCTGCACTTGTGCGACCTTCTCCTAGGAATGCGAATTATGAAGAATAAACTTGATGTCTCAAATGACAACTTTGACCTTGTATTTATACAAGATGAGATGTCTTCTCAAGTAGGTCGGCCCTCAAGGAGAATACAATAAATGTCAAAAGGTCGGCCCAATATTAAATGGAATATGAACAATAATCAAATGCAAGAGGTCGGCCTTCCCACAAGCAAATGATAAATTGAATAGCTATAAAGCTAGATTCAATTTATATTATTGTCTTCAAAAATCGTGCAAGAGAAAGTAGACTCCTGCAGCTGTCATAAACATCAACAATCTCTTTTGTTATGCAAGGTATACCAATTTTGCTTCCATTGTTATGCATATCTAGGTTCTAAATGAGCAAAAGCATGTTCCATTGAAACAGTAGCTTTTTTTTGGTTTTGATCAAAAAGTACTTTATATTGATAAGAAAAAAAATTCCCACAACATAAGAGAGATTATTCGTGAAGGGACTTGCTCCATGAAACATCCTGCTGAGAAGACAAACAAAAAAGACACTGAACTTCAAAGACAACGCTGCAATATAAGTAACACAAAATAGTGTCCTATGGCCCCAATATTCAGCCATGGATGAGACTTTGTAGAGCCTCCAACAACTGCATGCAGGGACGAGTTATGCCCAAATTCATTGTATGAATAGGCCTAAACACAGATCAAGAGTTTTAACTCACAGAACTAAGGAAAGGCACATGGATACTGGCCATTAACAAAAAACCCATGTCATTGAGAGGAAGTCCCTTGGAATGTTGCCATTGCTATTCCTAAAAACAGGTGCCACAGAAGATTAAAGAGTGTCCAAAATTGCTTTATGGACAGCAAATGATAATCTCTGTCCCATATTTACCATATTAGATGATGCCCCAAATGCACATTTAGGAAGCTGTGGCTACTTAAAAATCCTGTTTAAAATTAGGATATACAACTTGCCAGTGATTTGCATTCAATAATCACTATTCTTTGGTTGTGATCCATAGGGTGCCTCAACTTATATGGTTTTGTAAGTACATAGTTGGTTATCTACAATGTTCCACAAGGACATGCACTCCTCCAACTTATTTTAAGGACAGGTACAAAACATCCCCCCACTGCCTCCTATAGGAGGGGCATCTCAGGGGTGTACTCCCCAGCAGGAGACTTTGAGAGGATGCACCAACATCCCTGGGATGACCAGGGGATTTAACCATCCCAGGGAAGCTGTGGAGTCTCAAGCTGAACGAAGTTTCTCTGTCATGATAATGATTTTGATTTGTGTCAAAGCTTTGAACAGACAAACAACATGATGGCATGTACAAATAGTTGACCTTGGAAGAAAGGAATATTTAGAACATCTGTTATTGTTTTTGTTTACTCAGATGCACACTCTCTTATCTTAACTTTAAAAAGCTGGAGATCAAATATTTCTTAATTTGTACATCATCAACAACTCAGACTCCGTGGAGTAGGAAACATTGAGGGTGGGCTGGGGCTAGATTTTATCAAGTTTTCATAAATGTTGTGAGTTTCTGCTGACTTCTGTATGGAGTTTCTAAAATCAGAGAAGAAATAAATAAAAAGATTCAAGAACAATGATATTCCTGTCTTCAACCATGCAGCCCTCATTATTTAGACCGGTCAGATTCTCAGCTTCACCATTCATTCTCTGAAGAATGAAATTTATATATATATATATACACGTGTGCGTGTGTGTGTGTGTATACTGCCAACTGCCATCCCCAAATCTGGGTCCATAGCCCCCAGTCCTCAAAACCCATCTCCCGTCTCTCTCTCTTCCAGTTCCAAAATTCTGTGAAACACTGATTATTTATCTTTTTTCGCAGTTGAACAATATTCTGTCCAAGATCAGAATGGTTCCCTCTAGATGGAACATGATTGCTATTCACATTTCATTCGGTTTTGGTTCATAATGGGAAACTCTGCACCTACATGGACCTGGAAAGGGATTTGAGCCAGCAGGGAGAGAGGAGACAACAAACTTAAGGGCATATGCCAGACATGGGTAAAAGCAAGTCTGATGTGTCATGGAAGGTGATTGAACAGTCTAAACAGTATCAAGATTGTAACAGTTGGAAAGCTACCAATGTTTAGGCCAAGATCTATAGAATCATCAGCAATAATTAGAGGTGTTGAATTTCTTACCTGCACTCTGTTATCATTTGCATGGTGCGGTTGCATTGCATAGTAGCAGATGGTGGTCAGGTTATGAGTAGTAGTGCCTCATCTCTTGTAGATTTGCCATAGGAACTCAATGTGTAAATTCTGAATGGAATGGGATTTGTGACCCCCAAGAAATCCCCATGCTTTGCCCATGTGAGCATCACCTAATGCAGAGAGTGTCATGTGGTTCATTCAAGTTCATGAGAGATGATTTCTTGTGATCCAACAATCACGAAAGACGGCTCTTGGAGATTGATTCAACATTAACATGCAGAAGATTCCTGCAAATTGATGTTAGACAAGGATGCACTGCAAAAACAAAAAGAACTTAAAATGAAACAGCTAGGGATCTCCAAATTAATGGTTCGTGAGGCACAACACTTGCCTAAGGTGTTAAAATGGGGGAGCAAGCTTAGCAGGATTAATTTTGAAGAAAAACTCTATGCTTAAGCATGATTCATCAGGAGCAGTACTCTGATAGGTGACCTCCTGACAATCAGGATACTTCACTCTTGTGAGAATCACCTAATGCAATGAATGCCAAGTGTACCATTTATAGCATTGGAGATGTGATCCTATGAATTACTACCCATGAAAGATGAGTCAAGAAGATTTATTCCAATTAACACGTGTCTGATTCCTGAAAAAGAAAAGTAGATGCTGATGCACTGCAGAAATGCAACATGCGTAGATCAAACGTTATGGTTGTTTGAAAACAAATTGGTGTGGTTTATGAAACATGGCAGGGAGTGGGACCTCCTTGAAAGATTTGGTGTTTCTCATGCTTGTCGAATAAAGAGGCTACGAAATACTCGGGCATCATGAGTAGGCCTATAGAGCCTACGACACTTGGATATTTGTGATGAGCCCAACTGGATCCCTCTCAAACCCCTGCTGTTTTGCTTATCTTTTTGTGTTTTTTAGTTTTTTAGAGAAAGTTTCTAAACAGAAGTAGAAGGGCCGATTCATAAAATTGCTCATAAAACTCAAATCTGACCTGAAATTGACAAATTGAAAGTGCAGAAAGTATTAAATAACCGTAACAAAGAGATTACATATGATAGACATACCCGAAATGCTCCAGATTATTTAATTAAGAAAATATTCCAGTTTGCCAGCCAAGAATGATGAAAACTGATAAATTCCAGTGTAGAAGGCTACAAAATGAAATCTCCAGCCTGAAAACCGAGGCAAATGGACTGTAGTAGCTAGACACCAAAGGAGAAGTGAAAAACCCTCAAGAAAGAAGGCGTTTCTCCTCAAAACTTCAAACGCCCTTGATAGAAGAGCCACGCACTTCAAGGAGAAATCATGTCCTCAGCAAGGAAGGTACGGCCATGAAGCTAGAATGTCCACCAGATGAAGAATGACGCCAATCTCTCAAACCATCTTGTATTTTATTGCAAACTATTGATTACTGCATAGAAAATCCAGATTAAGCACTGTAGAAACTCCTAAATTGAAGCTCCCATTGTTGCAATCATTCAACTGATCTTTCACAGTCTCACAATCACAGATCTATGAAGAATTGCCGCTCTCCAAAGATAAATCTCCTAAAACCCTTGTCTCAGAGAAACCATGCTCAGCCAAAGCCAAAGAGAAAATATCAAATAGTCAAAAGATGAGTTCGAATTTTCTGCTTTCCTTATAAGGCCAAAAAGGCACGCATCTCAAGAAGTCACGCCACTTTTTATTAAAATACATTTAAAATGTATTTTGCACTTTTTCAATAGTCACTTATTAAAATAAATGGGCGCTCCTTTTTGTAAAGTGTTTTAAATTTCACTTAAATAAATTTAAGTGATTACTTTATTATAAAGTCAAATCAACTTTATAATATTCCATCAAATAAAGTTAAAACCAGTGTTACACAGGGACGCGTCCCCTGGGTTTTTGCCCCCCGTACCCGTCCCGAGAATGTCTCAGGGACGGGGGACGCCTAGGGGACGGCTATCCAAAAGTCCCCGAAAATCGGGGATGTCCCCGATTGGAGGAAATGTCCCGAACACAAAGGGGGACAGATAGGGGACTCCTAGCCGTCCCCTAACCGTCTCGAGGACAGCCGGCCGTCCCCCTTTGCCCAACAACAATTTAAACACAAAAAAAAGAAGGTAATTTTAAATTTTCTTTTTTTTATTCTTTCCTTTGTGGACCTTATGTCCTCCCAACCCTAATATGGCCACTTAAAACATCTTCTTACCTTCATTTGACCTCATTTTAACTTGCCAAAAAAAAATTGCAGCGAAAAGAAAAAGTGAGAAGAGAAAGAGGAGGGTTTGAAGGAGCTGTTGGAAAAGAAAAACCAGCATTTAGGAGGAAAAAAGGAGAGCATTAAGGCAGCAACCAGCAAGAGAAGTGAAAGAGGTATTGGTTGGAGTTCCATTAGATGAGCCAGCCCCTCACAGTGACAATGACTCAAACTCTGAGTCTGATTTTGATGCAATGTTGGCAGATGCCGAGTAGCGGCAGCCATCATACTTTCTATTACTATGTTTTGGACACTTGTGACTTTGTCATTTTGACATTTGTAGTACAAACTTGTAGCCTTTTGGGCATTTTATTATTTAAAATTTATTTTATATCATATGCACATTGACTATTTGACATGAATTATGGTCCATGGAAGCAATTAGGTAGTTGTAGTATTAATTTGTTCGATAATTCGATTCTATGATGCATATGTCAATATGATTGGTGATTACATTTGCAACTTTATGAATGTTCATTGTTATGATTATCATTACTCATATGAATATCTGAAATTCAAATTTCCCTATATTTTTAAAATCTCTCTCTCTCTCTCTCTCTCTCTCTCTCTCTCTCTCTCTCTCTATGTATATATACTATATAGCCGTCGCCCCGTCCCCTAAAATCCCCTCAAAAAATTGCCATCCCCGAAACTCGTCCCGCCGTCCCGGAGACTTGGTGGAACATAGGTTAAAACACTTTAATTACATTGAAATATTAATATCTTGCTCATAACCCATCGTATTGACGTGCCGTCAGAAGCTGTCAATCATTGTTCTGCCAAGGCCTGTTGTGAGCCAATCACTGAACTCAAAGGTCGAAAAAGACAAAACCCACCAAATAAGGTCACTAACCCTCTAACCAAATCCTGCTAGCCTACAAGGGTCCAAGAGATAGGCTAACTCAACATGCTCCTGAACTGAACTATTATGGGGACATTACAATATTTAACACCTTATCTCAAGATTTTAGGAAGTAGACATGTACCCATAAACCAGCAGATCAAGATTTTTCCTTTGAGGAGACATAGCATGTTTTATATTCCTTCAATGGATCATTTGACTTTACATAGGGTGCTCATATGTACATAGTAGGGATTCTTATTCTTAGTTGTGAAAGAAGGCTTTGTAATAGTTCTTTATGCACGGTGTTGGTGAACTGATGCAATTCCTCCTTCAACATCTAGTTGGAATCAGGCAAGATTTTTTATTTGAAGGACGTGGACATGTGTTGCCTACCATGAGATTGGAGTAAACCATAACCTCCTGAACAGCAGTGTCAATGAGTCAGCTAACTAGTGGTTACAAGGTGGGGGCAGGGGCATGGGAAGAAAGGATGATGGTGGTGGAAAACAATTGTTGGTTTGCAAGTGAAGAGAGCTCAAGCATGGGAGAAAGTGTGCTCTTAAGCTAACTATTTATTGCATCTCTATTGACAAAGAACAAAAGCAATTGGAAGATCTATTACAGAATTTCAAGTAAGTTTTACAAGAGCCCAAGACTGCACCACCTAAGAAAGCCATCCTCTCCCCACCATCAACCTCTATCAACAATCATCGATCAAAGTGAATGAGATAAAGAAGCAACTTCAACCTTTGCTAAATCAAGGGATTATCCAATCTAACAACTGCCAATGTCATTTTCCAATTGTAAATTGTAATTGTATCTAAAAATTATAGTTCATAGAGGATATGCATTGATTATAGGGCCTTGATTAACAAGTACCCTCTTCCAAGGATTGATGATTTTTTGTATAACCTTCAATGTGCCAAATACTTTATAAAGCTAGACTTGAAATCAAGAAAGAGTCGTGGAGAATGTAAGAAAGAACAGAATTGAAGATAAAGCAAGGTTTGTATCAATAGCTTGTACTTTCTTTTGGGTGATGTAATGCTCCTCTTTTCAAGAATGTGATTTTGAAGCCACTTCTAGCTTCTTGTGTAATTGTTTACTTGGATGATATATTGGATTTTAGAAAAACTTCTAGTAAGAATCTAATGCATATGAGAGAAGTTTTGCAAGTTTTGCAAGTTTTTAAGGAGAATAAGCTATGGTTTAATAAAAAGAAATATAGTAAGCACAACAATCACTATTCTATATAGGACGACTTGTTGGAAATGGAGCATTGAGAGTTGATTTTGAAAAAATGGAAGGCATTTTGAAGTGGCCCATGACTCCAGTGGAACCAAAAACAGGAGCTTCATGGTGGCTGTTAAATAATTGAGAAAGATCATTCTCTGGAATGGCAACAACTTTCCATTCCATTAGAGAAAGTAATAAGTTTTTTATTAAAATAAAAAAGAGCAAAATGCATTTGTGTAATGTCCCCAATTTTATTAAGTCAGCATCATAATTAAATAATTTATTTTAAGTTGTCGAAAAAAATTAAATTAATTATTTTAATGATGCAAAAGTAACTTTTAAGTTTCAGAAAAGTTAAAATAAATTAAATAAGTTACTTTTGGGTGAACTGAAAAAAAGAGTTAAATTGGGAAGAAGGCAAAGGTGAGAATTCAAGAAGATGGGTGGAGTTATGAAGAGGGAGGAGAATAAAAGCTTTCAGGACTGTTTTGATGCTGGATTTTTTCCAAAACTTTGTGAGAACAAAACCCTTCACAAAAAATATCATCTTCAGAGTTGAGAGACACTCCCTGGATGGTGGCTGACAGTTTCACTCAGAAGCTGTGTCAGTGCTTATTGTGGTGAATTAATGAAGTTTTATGAAGGCGTGATATCATGTATATGAAGAGGATTTAATAAAGATAATTTCATTACCTAATGTTTGAGTTTTTTGGGGTGTGATTGAAGAGTTCCCAATCTTTTCTTTGCTGACCGTATATGTTCAGGAAATGCAGAAAACTTACATTTTATTATACTAAAATCACAGAGTGCAAGTTTGATTATGAGTATTGTCAATGGTAATCATCATGGTTGGGCAACCACATCTTAGTATTTTAATAAGTTTTTCAAAGAAACTTTAAATTTCTGGTAAAGGTCGTACAGTTGCCAGGTCGTACCACCATAAACTGTTGATTAAAGTTGGAGGAAGCAATATTTGGTTGTGGGTATTGCTGCATCTTAATTTAATAACTAACCAATCATTTTGATCAATTGAAGCCAGATTTGTGAAGTGCATTAATATGGTTGTCGGTATTGATTTATTCTCTAAACTATACGGCTTCACCTAGGAAATAAAATATGCATTAAATATGTGACTTGCTCCATGAAACAATCCAGCAGAGTCTCCTTAAGTTGCCAAAACTCACACATGCAAATGAGAGCTCAAAAAGTGATTAAATAGCAGAAGAGGGAAGAATTAGGGCAACCTCAATTTGAAAAACTTTTCCCTCCAAAACCCCACGCCCAGCCTTGCTCTCCAACATTTCACTTTAACATTTTAAAATAACATGAAATATTTCCCAAAAGGTCATCCACTTTTGGGGGCAAATAATAAGCCTTAAAATTATGAAATTAACCTTCTTTCTAGGCGTCCATCATGAGATACATTGTCCCCCTTCTAAAAACAACTTTGCTTTACTAGGCCAAGGGGGTCTTACAACGTTATAAGTCATAAAATCGCCTTTTGAAGACTTAAGAGAATAATATGCCAAAACATTAGAACTCACCCAACTGCAACTGCCAAGCACAGCCCAAACTGGAAACCATGCACTGCACTACTGCGCAAACCAGTTACTAACTATAGCACTTACTAAAAATAGTGAGCCAAATCACCAAACTGGCCCAAATAAGGAAACCTGAACAAGGGGACATTACAAAGACAGCCATAAAGGAAGCAAGAAAGAGTGATATATCCAAAATCTCCCAAGCTGAAAAATTTATTGAGAGGGTAAAATATATACACATCCATGTGCAAGAGAGGTTGTAGGAATCTCAAGCTAAGTAAATAGAAAGACATGACTAGCATAGTGTTGAGCACAAATTCCAGGTTGGGATCAAAGTGTATCTTAACTTAAGCAAACAAGAACTTTAAGGTAAAGCTAAAACCACTAAGTTATGGACCACTTGTAATTCTTGAAAAATTGGCAATAATGCTTTCACATTAGACCTCACTTCTAGTGAAGTTAGGCTCAGTTGTAATTGTTGATAACTTGTGTCTTTGAGTCTTCTATGCTAGTTTTAGAGCTTTTGTTTCCTTCCATTGAAGGCTTAGCACCTATCACTCAAGAGAGTTGGACAAGGATGTTATTTTGTAGAAGAAGATAATATCATTGATGAGATGAGAGCAAGGAAGTTGGCAAGTGAGATCAAAACTATAATTGCTATCAAAACCAAGTACGAACCCAAGGGGAATATGGAGCAATTGCTTCCTTCTCTAAGTCTTTTAAGATATTGGACACAAAATGTCTCCAGGTTTTAGAGTTGTGATCCAAATTGAATCATGAAAGTGAGGTGATTTCAGTTCAACTAAGTCACTAATCTCATTTACTAGTCAATACACCGCAAGAGTCAAATATATGTATGCTCAATAGTCAAAATTACATATATTATATATAGTCTTTTCCTCAAGGGTATACATTAGACCTATGTCTTCGCTTACAATACAATTCAAGCACTTCACATGAGTGTGGCCACAAATATGGGCATCCTTGGGTTGATCTTATCTCTGTTTCTTTGCTCTCAACTACTTGGACACTGCTTTGTCTTTGGATTTTTCCTTGCCTTCTATTGCCCTTTCACAAATGAATTAGACCTTCTTTCAGAGTGTAGCTCAAATGCAAAAGCTTCTTAGTCAGCCCAAAATAAGAATTATGGATCCAAACTTCATGAACTTCCAAGGATGAACCTTCTTGAGACCGATAAGCTTATAAGTGTCTCCTAATGTTAGAGCAAAGCTTGAATTTTTACTACATGGCTTCAACTAGGTCTTCTTTGATAAGAAATCCGAAAAGTCATATTATTGATCAATAGCCAAATGCTTGGTGTTGGTAGCACCTTGGAATATAATCTAATAAAGCTCTAATATCAATTTAGAAGCTTTCGGATCAAAACATTGTGCCACACAACTGCTTTTGTCTTCTAACCTAAGTGCTCTAGTATTGACTATGTTTAGAAAGTACAACTATAGCAAACCCAAAATGACTAGAAAATAACTACTAAACTAAAACACAAAACAAACTAAAAGGAAATCATTTTGGTTGCTGCAAGATTACTCTTACACCTTGGATGGCCTTGCATCAAACACCCTAGGTGGGTGATTTATGAGCATAGTGCTCACAAATATGGACTAAGTGATAGAACCACACTTTAGGCTAGTAAACCGTCCCTAATGTAACGACAACACATGAATAGGCTTCCAAAACCATCTCTATACTGCTCCTTTCACCTATACTAGTTCAAAGAACTAGGATACCATTGCTCAAACACCTTTTTGTTGCCTATATCTGCAACTCAATTATCTCTGCCATCAAGGAATTTGGATTCTAGTTAGACTCCTCTTTCTTTCTCATCCTTATTATCTCAATCTAGTGTTAAATTGCTCCATCATATCTTCTTCCCAAATGCTCTACCATTAATCTTCCATTTCACTTTTCTAGAGGTTAACATCTTCCACCAATCAAATATCCTTCTTCCGGTTTTCAATTCTTACTTCTATCAACTTATATTGTTCTATTCCACTATACAGTTCCTCCTCTATGCTACTTCTTTGTTCTTCATTTTCTACCATTTTCTCCTTTTGCAACATCTGCCTTTCTTCACTTTTTTGAGCCTCCTTTGTGCATCTCATTAAGCCATTAGCCACTCTTGTCGCTTCTATTTCAAATCATCTTACCACATTCCACCAACTTTCTGCATTCTCCAATTCAACATTGGTTACTATTCTTTCAACTGCAACTTCCACATTCACCCCTTTCCTTTTGTGACAATCTTCTTAATATCTCACAAACATCCTACATTCAACTATTTTGCACCCCCACAAAGACTCATGTCTTCTCCATTTTGTTCATTTCTATGGTATGAATGAATACCAATTTCTAACTTCCTTTCCTAACTTCTTTCACTTATCATTTCAAATCTATCTTCCTTAATTCTTTCTTTCTTCTCACACAACTTCCATCCACATTTTGTTCCACTACAACAATCTATGAATAGTTCTTTACAATCATTATCAAATCTCCATCTTATCTTCTCATTACTTCTCCATCTTGTGCATTCACCTCTTCTCAACAATGTCCCAGCTTTCCAACCTATCTTCTAGACTCTATAATCTATATTCAAACTTTATGCCTTCATCATCTATCATATTCAAACTTTGTCCTTCTATTTCATCATTCATCCACCTATCGATGTTATCTCTCACACTCTACTTCTACGAATTATTACCCACCTCTTCATCTCTAGCTTGTCCACTATCACCTCTCACCTCAAGAGAGAATCTCTTGCTTCTCAACTATTATCTCACATCTTCAGCTTTCCAACCATCCAACTTTGGCTGGAACATGTATATCAGCTTACATTCCCACTATATCTATTTCTCCTAATTTGCTTTTCTACATCTTGTAGTTATCTGCCATCACCAAATGCCATCTATAATCATTCACTACTTCCTTTATTATTTCAACTATCTTGTATTGACCATATACTATCCTATTCAATTCAAATCTTTTCTTTCTAACTCTATTACATGTTGCATTTCTATAAAATGTCCTTTCTTCACTTCCTAACTCCTTATCTCTCAAGTGCACTACCACAAGCTTTATTATTACTATTTGTCCAAGATTTTGCAACTTGTGTTGTAATATGAAGTCAATTTTAATGTTATTCCAGTAGTGACAAATAGTGGACATTCATATCTAGCTAGTGCTTCAGGTATGCGCCCAGCATGGCCGAAGACATACTATTCAACCGAAGGTTGAAATATCCCATCAAAGGTTGAAATATTCTACCAAAGGCTAAAGTGACAGGGTGTCCTAGGGAGGCTGTTGTACCCCCTTGGATGCTAAATGGCATTGATGCCAAAGGCATTTCCGAAGCAGCCGGAATTTTTTTTTGGGACTCTATTTTTGGTTGTTTTGACAAATGTTCGACATTTAGTTTGCATGAGTTGCACTTTCTATTTTTGAAATTTTTTGTTCAACAAGGACTCTACAACTTGGATTTCTTATACTCTATTGAAGTCATGTTTTCTGTAACTTTTGAAGGTTGTTGTAATCATAGTTTGCAAACTCGGACTCGCCGCGGACTCAGCAGCCCAAAAATATGACTCAGACTCAGGACTCGGGACAGACTCAGGAAAAGACTCGGCAAGGACTCAGCAAAAAAAAAACCCATAGTTTTACAAAAAAACAAGAACAAATTAATGCACTTAGAGAACATAAGAGCTTAATTTGATTATCAAACACTCATAATTCAAAGATTACACATGTCATATGATCATCCACTCAATAATTGAAATTTAATCATTCATAGTGATCAAATACTCATAGTTTCAATGTATAACAGCATCATAAGTTTATAAATGTTTACATATAATCATGTCAAAAAGAGGAAAACATTAACAACCACATGTAATCTACATCTTCCTCTTTCCCCTCCCAATGGTACTCAATTTTGGAGGCCTAGAACTAGAAGGTGCCCATGTTGTAGTATCCAAATGAGGATTAGGAGATCGAGCAGGGGAAAAATGATATTCAAATGTGTCTTCGTTGTCCTCCATGGCATCCAGTCTTGCTGCTTCTTCTTCTTCTACTGCTGCTCTCTCTAATTCAGCAAGCTCCTCATCAGTAAGGAAGACATCAGCCTCATCATTTTGTTCATCAATAGTCCATTCACCATATGGATCAAAGTCATCCAAGTCAATGGACTCGTGTGAAACACCCTCCACCTTTCTAGTTTGAAGGCGAAGGTTGTACCGAACAAAAACTAAATTATTTAGGCGCTGCAGAGTCAACCTGTTTCTTTTTTTTGTGTGAATGTTTTCAAATAAACTCCAATTGTGTTCACACCCAGAAGCACTACATGGCTACGACAAGACACGTATGGCTAGCTTTTGAAGATTTGGTGTGCTAGCACCATAGTTCTCCCACCATAGATCTACAAAAACATGTTTAAAAAATGTAAGTATTAAGAAATAAGAATAAAGTAAAAAATCTATATGTAAGAATCAAGTTTCTAATTTCATTTTTTACCTGGTTATTGGTTTCCTCTTCTTTCAATTGCTTGTTGGGAGGAAAAGAGTCTCCCCTCTGCACCCTTGTAGACCTTGAATAGATAAAAGAAAAAGCAAATCAAATATAGAAAATCCGTAGATAGTCAAGGCTCAACATTACAAATTCATAAATAAGATGTAACAAATCTCACCTCCAACTCATCAAGCACCTTATCTCTCAGCTCACTATCAAGCACCATCCTATCAATGCAAGTGACAAGACCTTCCATGACCTCCTCATCCGCCTTACATGTGTCCGAGAAGTAGAACTTCGGATTCAAGAAGTAGGCAAAGGCATGAATCGGCTGGTGGAGTTGGTTTGTCCATCTCCGATCAATGATACGCCATATGATTTCATATTTCTTTTTGTCGCCGCCATAGTAATGTGATATGGCCTCTTTGGCCCTATCCATGGCCTCATAGATGAAACCCATTGGCATGCCATCTCCATCCACCATACGAAGAACCCTCACCAAAGGTTCTATCACCTAAAAAAAGGAAAACAAATGTTAAATTATAACAAAATTAACCACTCAAAAAATAAAAAACAGCAAATAGATTATCATGTATATTTTTTTGTGTGATTGCTAATTACCCCCATCAACTCCTCTCCATTTTTGATGAATGTCTCATCAAAAACTATGGCAACAATCCTCTCCCCTTCAGCTCTATTGGAAAATGAGGACTCCTTCCAAGCATCGGACACAAACAATTGCTTGATATGACCAATGGCACCAAGAATGCTCTACAATGTGAGGAAGTGGCTAGCAAATCGTGTCACTCCAGGTCGCACAAGGTCCTTTCCATTTGTGAATTTCTCATCAAAGAAAGCACCCAAGTATGGTTGTAGATAAATTTTGTAACACTTTTTGCATCTTCAACCACTCTTTTGAACCATGAAATCTTCTCAATGTCCTCTAGCAATAGGTCCAAGCAATGTGCAGCACACGGAGACCATGCAATTGTGGGATACCTCTCCATAAGTAGCCTACCTGCAGCTACGTATGCAGTTGCGTTGTCCGTGATAATTTGGACAACATTATCAACTCCAACCTCCTAGACCACCCCATCTAATAGATTGCATAAAGTCTCAGCATTTTGAACTTCATGGGAGGCATCTATTGATTTTAGGAACACCAATCCACCATTTGAGGCCACTAAAAATTTTAAGAGAGTTCTATTTCGTCCATCTGTCCACCCATCAGATAAAATGCTGCAACCTTTTCTTCGCCAAAATTTATTTTGCTCATCAACCACAAGCCGTGTATTCTTTACGGCTTCCTCTAGCAATGGCCCACTCAAATCTCTAGCTAATGGGGTCTTAAACCCCTTTCCTGCAACTGTAAGGGCATTCACTAAACCTTCCCAATATGGGTTGTTTGCAACATTAAAAGGTAGATTATTGTAGTACCAAAAGTTTGCAGCAGCCATCCTAGCTTCATGATGCTTTTCCTTATTCCAACCGATACCTTCAAGTGAAGGTTGTGCTCCTGGAACATTACATAGAATAAAATAATTTGGTCTGGATGAAAGACCCTGGCCAGCACTAGCAGTAGAATAGGAACCCTCAGGACTCTCACCAAAAGATGAATGTGGAGCATGGACGCTTGTACTTGCAACACCATGGGGCATAGTTTGTGTAGAATGGGATCCACTCATCACTGTTGCTAGGGCATCCTTTGTTTTTTGTCTTTCATCCTTTTTTAGCTCATACTCAGCAAGAAGGGCCTTTATCTCTCTAATAATCTCCGGAGTTGTTTTAGTGCATCCCTCCACATTTTCCTAGGTATTTTTGCAAGGTGGTATTTTAATCTATTTATTCCTCCTGTCATCCATTTTTGGCATTCAGAACATGTCACTTCACCTTTTTTGTTTCCTAGTATTCCATACTTCCATGCAGGGTCTTTTTTCGTTCCCTTTGGATTTGAAGACAACATTGTTGTTTCAAGTTCAACATGGAAAAAAACAAATCAGTAAGGGGTTGCTAAAAAATCAGCAAATAAATGTGATTCAAAGTTTCATTTATATGCAAAAAAAAAGAATGCAAAAACCAAGCTAGAAATAGTAGGAATTAGGCTATTAAGGAAAACAGAAAAAAAATTGGCAACATTTCCCCTTATTTTTCTTGATTTTTTTGATTTTGAATGCAAGAAAACAAAAAAAGAATTGTTACATCACTTACCTGGCTCTATTTTGATCTTTTTAGCTCGTTCTCCTGGTTTCTTTCAACCTGAAATCAAATTGCAGACCTGAAAATCACAAACACTCAAGTTAAAATGAAGTAAAAAGTGAAAAAAAAACATGGGTTTTAACCCATTTTGACGCCCAGCCGCGCAGGAGAGTCCCGACCCAGGACTCTCCTGGACTCGATTCCCGAGTCCGCGGCGAGTCGACTCGGCTCAGCCACGGACTCCCAAGTCCACCGAGTCCACAGCAAGTCTTGGAGAGTCTGCAAACTATGGTTGTAATTGTGAATTTCCTGAGAAATAAAATATGAAAGATCTTTGCCCGTGGTTTTCTCCTAGTATAATTTTACGAGGGTTTCCATGTAAATACTATGTTAAATTTGTGCTTATTGTTTTTCTCTATGTATTCTGCACTGTAATATTCTTACAGTTGGTACCAGAGCAAGGTTGTTTGTGGAGAAGTTTTGTTTTTTGAGAAGTAAACAATGACAGGAAGCACGTTTACCAGATTTGAGGTGCAAAAGTTCGATGGTTCTAATTTTGTTTTATGGAAGCTAAAGATTCAAGCTTTATTGGTGAAGGATGAATGTGCCCTAGCTCTCAAAGGGGTGGCGTCAAAACCTGCAGCCATGACCGAGGTGGATTGGAATGAAAAGGATAGCATGGCCAAAGCAACAATCCAATTACCTCTAGCAGATTCAGTACTATTCAATGTTGTTGAGGAGAAAACTGCATGTGCCTTGCAGACTAAGCTCGAAAAACTATATGAGACGAAGTCATTGGCAAATAAAATTATGTTACAAAGGCAACTGTATAATTTGAGAATGTGTTACAATTCATCTATCATAGATCATCTAAACAATTTCAACACATTGACAAGCAAGTTGGCTTCAGTGGGGGTGAAAATTGAAGAAGAGGATAAGACACCAATTTTATTGTGCTCATTGCTTGAAACTTGGGATCAACTATTATGGCTCTTAGTAACTCAACACCGAGTGGGAAATTGTTCTTTCAAGATGTGGTGGTCACTGTAAATTTTGAAGATTCAAGGCGGGAGACATCTCAAGGATCTTCTTCTAATGAAGCCCTAATTGCAAGAGGCGGAACTCGAGAAAGAGGAAATATTGAGCATGGACAAACCAGATCCAGATCCAAGGGGCGGAAAAGAGTAAGATGTTGGAATTATGGCAAAAATGGACATGTCAAAAGGGATTGCAAGCTGCCAAAAGCAAGCAAAGAAAATTCTAGTTCACAAGCATCTAAGGCAAACATAGAAGAAGTTCAAACACCATTCGAAGACAGAGAGGTATTAACTACTAATCTCAGAGGCTCTTTACTTCATGTTCGGATTCTTGATTTTGGTGCCTCCTTTCACATGACTCCACACAAAGACTGGTTTTCTACTTATTGGTCATGTGATGGAGGTATGGTTTAAATCAGAAATGACAACCCTTGTGAAGCTATTGGTAAAGTTGACATAAGAATCAAGATGTTTGATGGAATGGTAAGGACTATTCAGCATGTCAAACATGTACCAAGATTAAAGAAAAATCTATTGTTACTTGGAGTTTTTGATGAACAAGGTTACGGATTCAGCACTGAAAATAGCTATCTCAAGGTAACAAAGGGTGTGTTGGTTGTGCTAAAGGGAGAAAAAGTTGGCAATCTCTACAGGTTGGTTGGGGAAACTGGTAGTGGAGAGCCTGCAGTGGCATTTGATGTAGAAACGAACTCAGTATCAACTTGGCATCAACGGCTAGGCCATATGAGTGAACATAGAAATCTTCTCCCAGGTGCCAAATGTATAGATTTAAATTTTTGTGAACATTGTTTGTTTGGAAAACAGAATAGACCGAGATTTTCTAGAAATACTACCAAAAGTAAAGATGTTTTAGAATTAATTCATTCAGATACTTGGGAAGCTCCTATAACATCTATTGGGGGTTCATCATATTTTGTTTCATTTATAGATGATTATTCTCATAAGGTGTGGATTTATCTTTTGAAGGAGTCTAAAGTGTGTTGGCATTACAATTCACACCTCTAGAGTGTGTATTGGCTACGGACAGCTATGCACAGTGCGTAATGACTACTCTTCAAATTAGGAGGGGAAGCTCCCTCTTTTGTCGATATGCGTCAAAAAGTAAATGATCTAAATCCTATAATTATGACTCAGTTGGAAGAGGCACAAGGTTAAGAAAACCAATACATTGCAGCTAAGGTTTTTCTTTGGTTTTACAAATCTTAACTACAACTAACTTAATACTTTAATCTATCCTATTTCCTCAAGAGAAACAAAGCATGAGGACTTAGGAGCAGGGAATATTTGACGATAATCTTTAAGTCAGGATTTCCAAGGAGGCAAGACACCTATCTGAGGCATACGCTGAAAGAAAGGTTATTGGAGACAACAATAAACGACAACCTCTACTTCTAAACTCCTAAGGAGGAGGGACTCCTATCCGAGGTGTAGATATGAAACAAAGAGTATTAAGCACAACATCACACGATAAACTTTATCTCTAAATTCCCAAGGAGGAGGGACTCCTATCCGAGGTGTAGATATGAAACAAGCTTATTAGAAACAAATATAACCCAGGACAGCAAATTGTATGAAGGACCTATCATACAAATAAACGATCAACCAGCTTTATATTAACAAAAGTGAACAAGTACATAATAACAATATTGCACGGCAAGGCGGCTCAGCAATTTATTATCACAATAAAATTTATTGAACAAATACTGAATAGCAATACTTCAAGCAAATTGGGCTCAGCATGTATGCTATCACACACAAAAGTTAATTACAAATGAGCAAGGGTGCTCTTATTTTGTAAGAGACCTGCCGTCTCTAACCTCTCATAACTGATGCTAGGGTTTGTAATTTTTTGTGTTTTCGATATGATAATGCATAGAATGTTGGAAATAAAGACTAATTTGGAGAATGTAAAAACAATTACAAATGCTGCAAGCATAAATCTTTATTCATTTATTCTTCAAAGATTTTACAGCCAAATGCATACCCGGAAACAATCTTCTGATCTTGCAAGATGATGAAACCCTTATTCTGAATCTCTCCTCTAAATCCGCTGAAGCACAAAGTTGACTTTTGGATGAAGCCAATCCACGGGCAACCCTTCAAAAGATCTTTCACAACCTCGGTTATGCCAATCAATGAGAGTTTTCGTTCCCACTGATCAAAGATTCTGAAAACCCTAGGTTTCCATCCTCAAGAGCCAAGCTCTCCAAAAGCACGAATCCAATATGTAAAATGATCCAATGATACCTTCATTTCTTTTCGATGGCATTTATATACTTCTCCAAATAGGTCGATCCCTTCTAGAAGTCTCTTTTAAATCATTTAAAATGATATTTAATATTTTCCTTTCACTTTAATAAATGCTTCAATAAATGGGCGCTCATTAAATAATATTATTTAATGTACTTTAAGTGACCTTTTGAGGGTCATGGCCCCATCGGACATAAAGTGAATTTAAAACTTTATTAATAATTAAATAAAATAACTCCACAAATAATCATTATTTCTCAATTTCGTTTGAACCTAGGAGTTAACCATTGTATCCACTATGCATCCAACTACCTTACTAAAAATAGTAAGGGTCCCTCTCTAACATCCACTAACTTACTATAAATAGTAAGTCCCTCAAAACTACACCAAAGACCTCTAAATATCAATGCCTTAGAACATAAGAAGGATTTGGAGAGATGAACACTGACAACTGCCAGCTGAAGAGCTCCATAACTCCCAAACTAAACCCTCTAATCCACCACACTAGCCTACGAGGGTCAACTGATAGGCTAATCCTTTCGAACTCTAATGCTCACGAAAATGGGGACATTACATATTTATAGAACTTCACAGGGTAGGGAACCCTAAAATCTCCTTGAGTTTACACTCAGTCTTGCAAGCATGCAAGAGTTTATTCTCTAAGACTAATTGTATGCAACCTAGCAATTAACTGGAAAAACAACATCAGTTAACTGAACTACAAAATAAATGGACACGCAAGTCCTTATTGAAATTAAAGTCAACTGATAACTAACATTAGTTAACTGAAACTGAAAACTAAATGAAAGCTCCAACTATACATAGAAGACTCCAAAATAAACATGCCATGATATGTGGGACAGCGAGTTAACTTGGAAAGAGGCGTCAAGTTTAACTCCTGTGTCTAATGTCTATCCTGAAAGGGTGGGATGTCCTGATCTATAGTTCACTGGATGTGGTCTTGAGCAATTAACCCTTCCACGAGGTTGTTGATAGCATCACCATCTGGAGCACCGATACTCCTCTGAAGAACTTTGTGTCTCCGCAACATCTCCTCACCATCAGTGATCTGACTCTGAAGTTCTCCTCTACTCTTGGTCGCCTCATCAAATAATGCTGACATGACTATAAGTCGATCCAACTTACAGCCAACTGTATCACCACCGAAGATACCATGAATGAGTGTTTGAATCTCTGATTGTACATCAACGAGCTCAAGAAATCCACCACCCTCACTCTGATACTGGCAAGGAACTCGTGACATGAAATTTCTCATGAACTTGATAGCATCTATCACCTTCTCTCTGCTTTCAACCAACTCTAAAGAAATTGTCTCATGTACCTTTACCTTGAAGATTAATTGCTCTCTCCAAGAAAAAAATGCTTCCTTATCCTCCTCTTCAGTGACTGAATCATATGTTGTCCTCAAGTGAGAGATCATGATCTCATTCCGTGGTTTGTCTACCGCCAAGTCTCACTCTGACTCTTGAATCTTCAGATAAAGTTCGTGAGCGTTGTACCTCAATTGGTACAATTCTGAAAGTATGAAACGACCCCTTGTGATGAACTCCTCTTCCCAATCCTTCAAACGCTTCCCGTAAACAATCATCTGACTTAGCTGATTGTGTTCTGCTAGCACCTCTGACAACTACAGGAGCAAAGCGGTGACATTCCCAGTGTTATGAATAAGATTGGAGATGTACTGGCGAAGCTACTGGTTCTCAGCCTTGAGGGCTGCTTTATCTTCTTCATCCTTTATTACTCTCTCCCTTAGGCTATCTGTTGCAACTCCAAGGAGATCCACCTCTGCTTGGCGTGTGCTTTTGCCAAGGTTGACCTTTATTAAGGTAAAGTCATCAACTTCTACCTCGTTCAAGCTTTTCCTCTGGTGGCGCAACGGTCTCAATAATGATCTCTTTATCAGCGTTACTCTAAACATGAATTTGCTTCTTAATTTTCTTATCTGGTGTGACCTAATAAAAATGATCAAAATCAGAGAAGTCAAGTTGATAGGATGGTTGCCTTCTCTTCCTACCTAGTTGATTCTCAAGCCAAGACGAGTCCTAACTAATCTCACTGGAAGGAGCGGTGCTAGGAACTTCTGATGAGTGGGTATGTGTAGAGCACTGCTATGTGGTGGTCAGTCCAAATCAATATGAGCCGAAGACCGTAGTGGAGTTGGTGATGGCATGAGAGGTTCTACCTCTGCTTCTAGCATGGTCTCTACTGCATTTGAGGCTATCTCCATATAGTGTTCTTGCTGGTCCAAATCAGCAACCAGTGCTTTTCCCTTTCCATTTCCTGACGACCTGCTTTCTTTAGGAGGATTACTCCTTGCTTTCTATCTAGGCTTTGACTTCGATGTGCAAGGCAGCGAAGTGACTAGTGATGGCGGCTTTGTGTTAGGCATGGCTACCTTTCTCATCCTTTTGTTATCTTAGTAAAGCATGTTATTTCTAACAAATTTACTTGTTCTTTCCTTTACAAATGTGCACTCTTTGGCGTACCAATCAACTGCTAGAAGAGGTTGCGTGTCAACTTGATCCTGGAAGAACTGGGGAAGTGTAACATTCCCATCATCATCAAACAACCCTCCTACATCTTCTAACAAGAAATCAAAAATTTGTGAGAGAGTGAATCTGCCATAGCTGTGTCTCCGCACCTACAAATCATCTTCCCAGTTGTACCAATAGTCTTCTATAGACGGCTTGTGAGAAGAATGACCGCGAAGGCGTGTTGAATAGTAACCCCAAGGGTCATATGAGCGTCTCTCAACGAGATACTTAATATTAAGTCTCTCCATCTCATTACCTATGGCCTTGGCGTCAGTTGTTGTCTTGCACCTGTAAATTCCCATTTGTAATGGAAAATTGGCAGTCGATTTGCCTTTGTTGCGCAAATGCAAATGGACCGTGTACAGCTATCATAGAAATTCCATGAAAACCACCTTATCTGAAGGATAACGGGGTAACATAGCAAGGTGATCTGAGTAGCCATACACGCGGATATAGGTGAACATAGGGAGCTGGGTGAACCAATCTGCCAATTCAATCATTGTTGACCTAGCTTCTGCGGAAATGCACACGTATAGCTCTCAATCAAGATTTCTCAAGGTGTACATTAAGAAAGACTCTTACACTCGCTTGAAGTGTCACTCAGACTATGTGAACTCAAGCTGTGAGTAGTACTGATGAACCTTTTGTACACTTAGAATCCCCTCAGTATTCAATCCTTTAAATGAGCCTTGGAAAGCAACCAAATATACAAGGTATGAGCACATGTGAAACTTGTGAGCAGCCAAGAAGTTGGTCAATTATTTGTCAAGAACATTGTTAATCAAAGATGCCCAGTCGTAGTGCTCCCTTTTGTTGATGATCTGAGCCATGAAATAATACATCCAAGGCTGAAATTTGTGAGCATCTGCCTGACCGATGACACGGTTAAGAAGAGTGATCATAACCGCATATTGATCTTTGAACTCTCCTCGATCCACATTCATTGGCAAACTAATCCTTTTCTGTTTGAGCCATCTATCTGCCATTCTTCCCTGACACTTTTCCTTATCAGCATCAAATGCCCTTTTGCACCTGTCCATAGAAATGACCAAATTATTTGGATTTGGAGGAATACGAAAACACCTCTCGACATCCTTGGGCTTGAGACTGCAAATCATCCGCCCATCCACTGATTAAATTCTCGTGTAGCAAAGTTATAATGCTTTACATAGGCCATGACGAACTCTACACACTGTGTTGTGATGGGAAGAGAAGCCGCTTCTAGCAACCCAGATTCCTCGAGGTTCTGAAGTGGGATCTAATCAATCTCTGAAGCATTTAAGTCAAATTTTGGATACACCTGATGCAAATCTGTGTCGATCGTTCTGATGAAATCATGAATTAAGACCGATTTGGCCTTGAATTCAGTCTGAGTGAATTGCATTCTGAAAAACTCGCTGTTGACTGTGAACACGACTATATTCTGACAAGTTTTTCGAAAAGCTAAAATATCCCTTGATGGGGCCAAAAAAAACTGTCGGGGGGCAATTTTCACGAAAAATTTTGAGAAGTGGGTTTTGTAAGAGAATGAAATTCTAAGCCAACCCACAATGTCAGAAATTTGAAAAAATGATATTTTGCTTGACATGCAAAAATGGCTTTCAAAAACTTTTTCTAACGAAAAATTCTGACATATGGGTTTTGTTGCCACTGCTGAATTGATCACACCCAAATTCTTCATTTTTCAAAATTATGACTTTTTCTCAACCATGCAAAGGAATGTCTGGAAAAAAGCAAAGCTTAAAAAATTGAATCTACGAGGCAATTTTTCCTGAAAAATTCTAGTACATGGATTTTGTAGAGAAAAAGTTTCTAAGCAAACCCAGATGATCTGATACTGGAAAAAATGCCTTTTACTTTGACATGCAAAAGAAAACCTAAGACAAGGATAGAAGAATTATGAAGTGAGAAAATAGAAGTTATAATCTGCCTCAAGAAATTCTCCTTCTTGCCTTATTCTGATGAAAGCTGCCAAAAAAATGAAGCATGCAAAACTATCCTGCTGATCAATCTGGACCTGTAGATGTGAACTCTGAAAAATTCTTACTGTAGCGCCTTCAAATCTTGCTTGCACGAAGAAAACTACATTTGCTTCCACCTATTGTGAAAATAATGGATGCCCAAATACATATTTAAAGAATTTTCTGTTAATTTTGTATGCAAATGGGACGCCATAATTTTATTGGACCTCCTTTTAGTTAACTGAATGAAAAATAAGCCCTAAAATGGGCACCACCTCCATGCACTTCAATTATCTATGCATGCAAAAATAAATTCACCAATTGCAAGCAAAAATTAAGTCCAATTGAAGATGACTTGAGAAGTTTAACTGAAGATTTGATATTATTTAATTTCAATTAACTAACTCCTCCATTTTGGGGCGGCCCAGTTCAAAAGTCAAACTTTGACTTTAGTCGTCTCCTTTCCCGACATAGCTTGTTTCTTGAAAATTTCACCTTGCAAACGTCGTTGGAGCCTATATTCGACCCTAAATTTCAGATGCCTGGTTGATCCTAAAATTGTGTTGATGGATTCATCACGTAACCAGAAACATATTTGACAAACATGTTGTTGGGAGCTGCAAGTGCTAAAAAATGAGTTTGATGCCTCAAAAACTAGGGCGCCTTTACCCAAAAGGGTGCATATGACACCAGACTTGGCCATTTTCCTGATTCTGACTCTCCATGCTTCAATCGTGTAGCTAGAAGAATTATGCAAACAATGATTGTATGTGCAACGGCTGAAAGCTGGATTAAGACCCTCAAATGCAAGGGTGCGCCTGGCTTGCAGGGCATTTTAGCTTCTAAGAATGATTTTGCAATTTGTAACTTTCAACAGAATGCTCCACTTTGACCCTCGCTGTCGGGAGCTGGATTGCTCTGATGCGCGTGTTGTCGATTTCATCATGGAGATAGAACAACTTAGAAGAGATGTTCATGGGAGTGACAAAGTCAGAAAACTACTTCTAAGACCTCCAATAGAAGGGCGCCTTTCTCAAGAAAGGTGCAATTTTCCATACTTAGCCATTTTTCTGCTTGTTTTTATTCTTCAACATTTTCCATTGATTCTTCATCTATGGGCGTTTGATGGATCCCAAGGGCTGACGGTTGGATTCACTGCGTAGCTAGGAGGATTCTGCATAGATCTCGTGAAGACGACGGTTGTAGAAAACCTCAACTACTTAGCCAAAAGGCTAGGCACCCCTGGCCTGTAGAGGTACATTTTGATATTTTGACTTTTACTTTCCCTTTGTTTTATGTGCTCGCAAGATCATCTGCCACGGTTGCTCAGTATGTCTCACAAACTTGCGAATAGATGTATCGCGGAGCTGAGCTGACTCTGAAGAGATCTCTCGGAAACGGTTTCTGCAAATTCTATCATCTGACAAGTCTAATTCAAGGGACCCCTTGAGCTACAAGGGCACAGATTTTGAAATTTGACTGTCATCTCTGGCATGTAAAACCTCTGTAACTTTTGCTTCTACCTTCAATTGTCGGAGTTTCGCAAACCCGATGGATTCGCTTGATGGCTTGTTGGAAAGTTGACAAAATTTCAAAGAGAATGAATGTATTTGCAGCCACTGATAACTGCATTTGGGCCTTCAAATTGAAGGGTGCCCCTAGCCTGCAGGGGTGCAAATGTCACCAAACTTGGTAGTTTTCGGATGATTTTCACCATTTTCGCCTCTCGCAATCATCATGTCACTCGCTGAGTTGACTACGTTGAAGCATTATTGTTGCCGACACGAGTGCATATTGTATTTCACCATTTTTACGTGTACGGACATTGCAAAGTTAACTTGCACGTTGATTGCACAAGTATCTCCCACGTTGCAAAGTGAAGTGTTTCCAAACTTAGAATATTTTTTACAATTTTCACCATTTGAAAATCCCCTCCGTCGTGAAGCATCTTTTTCAATATCTTTCACCACAAAATCTTCTACAATGAGTTGTAGGCTTAGATTTTGACACCTAGTACTGGCCAACCACCATTGACGACCTCGGAGATCTTAACTTTTCTCCCGAAAAAAGTGAAATACACCCACCAGCCTTAAACTAACTTTTTCTTGATTCTAACTTCACCACTGTGATCATGATGTGAAAAAAGCCAATCAAAATAAATTTTTTAGGGTTTTGGGCTATTTTCAGGCTTTTTTCCCCATTTTAACTTTATGGGCATCTGTTTCACAACAAACCCAGAAAACCCTAAATTTTAGGAAAAGAAACCCTAAAATTTAGGAAACCCTAATTTTTCCTCAAATTTAGGAAAACCTAAAACTGAAAAACTGGAATCTCGGTTTTGTAGATAACTTCATTCTGAACAGACCCAAATCGTTTTTCAAAATTCTGAGTTCTTAACCCTAATGCATGACATGCAAATTTCCACTTTTCCAAATTTCCAACTTCAGACAATTTTGAGATTTTGACTATTTTAAGCAAAATGCTTTAATGAAGCAAAAAAATTATGGGTACAACAAAGTGTTTTCTTATTTTAAGAAGTTTAAAGCTCTGGTAGAGAATCAGAAGGGTAAGACGATAAAATGTCTTAGAATAGATAATGGAGGAGAATTTTGTTCAAGATAATTTAACCAGTTTTGTGGTGAGTATGGCATTGCAAGGCAATCGACAGTTGCTAGGACACCACAACAAAATGGTGTTGTTGAACACATGAACCATACAATTATGGAGCAAGCCAGATGTATGTTGAGCACTATCGGTTTAGAGCAGAAATTTTGGGGTGAGGTTGTTTCTACAGCTTGTTTCTTGATCAATAGATCACCCACTATAGCTCTTGATAATAAAATCCTTAAAGAAGTATGGACAAGTATACCTGTTGATTATTCCTTTCTTTGTGTATTTGGTTCGGATGCTTATGCTCATATTCCTAAAGAGGATAGAAATAAGTTGAACGTGAAGTCTACAAAATGTATTTTTCTTGGCTATGTAGATGGTACAAAGGGATACAGATTGTGCGATACTACTGCCAACAAGGTTATAGTTAGCTAAGATGTTTATTTTAATGAAAAATCAATGCAAAGAGGTAAAGATCAACAAAGTACAGAAGTTAATCCAGCTGAGGTGGAAAGTTATGATGATAATCTATAGGTACCAGATGAAAATCAGCAAGATGAACAGCAATTGGATGAGCCACTGGGTGATATATTACCCCTTGTAAGGAGATCTACTAGAGTATCCAAAGCACCTAAAAGGTACTCTCCTACTTGTAATTCTACTTATGCATTACTAACTGATGTTGGTGAACCTAGTTCATATCAAGAGGCTTGTGAAGTTGAATGTGCAAGCAAGTGGAGAGTTGCAATGGAAGAGGAGATGGAAGCTCTTCATAAGAACAAGACATGGGAGCTTGTGCCATTGCCTAAGGGGCGTAAAGCTATTGAGAGCAAGTGGGTCTTCAAATTGAAAAGGGACATAAATGATAGTTTGGAGAGGTATAAAGCTCAGTTGGTGGCCAAGGGGTATGCACAAAAGTTTGGTATTGATTTCGATGAAATTTTTTCAACTATTGTATGGTTAAGTACTATTAGAGTTGTCTTAGCTCTTGTTGCGAGTCTTGATTTGGAGTTAGAACAGTTAGATGTAAAAACAGCCTTCTTGCATGGTGATCTCTTAGAGGAGATTTACATGCAGCAACTAGAAGGTTTTGAGAAAAGAGACAAGGAGAATATTGTTTGTAGGTTGAGAAAATCGTTGTATGGTTTGATTCCTTCATGATGAGTTTCAATTTTAGCAAGATGTGAGGCTGATCATTGTGCTGACTTTCAAAGGTATGATGACAGTTTTATTATTTTTCTATTGTATGTTGATGATATGTTGGTAACAAGTCCAAAACGTATAAAATCATCCATTTGAAAGCTCAGCTTGCTAGGGATTTTGAGATGAATGACTTAGACAGAGCAAATCAGATTCCTCGAATGAGGATACATAGAGACAGAAATAATAGGAAACTATGGTTGCCACACAAAACTTATGTGGAGAAGGTTCTACAACGCTTCAATATGTAGAATGCACAAACAGTTACTACTCCATTTCCAATTCATATTAAATTGTCTTCAAAACAATGCCCTAGCACAGAAGCAGAGAAGACGATGCCTCGTGTACCATACTCATCAGCAGTTGGTAGTCTTATGTTTTCCATGGTGTGCACTAGACCAAACATTGCACAAGCAGTGGGAGAAGTCAATTGTTACATGGCAAATCCAGGTACTGAGCATTGGACAGCTGTGAAGTGGATTCTTACGCATTTGAGGGGCACTTCTGATGCTGCTATCTGTTACAATGGGAGTAGTCTTCATGTTAAGGGGTATGTGGATGCAGATTTTGGTGGAGATAGAGATAAGAGAAAGTCCACTACAAGTTACGTTTTCTCCTTAGTTGGAGGTGCAGTTAGCTGGGTATCAAAGTTACAAACAATGGTGGCATTGTCTACTATTCAAGCTGAATATATGGCAGCAACTTCTTCCCACATTTCATTTGTGGAAATTGTGTCCTCATCCATCCATCTAGATCTTTCATTATTACTTCACCTTTCATACCTCCTACTTTCTTCCATCAGCTTATTTCTTCTTTATCAACAACCATGCTTTACTTAAATTATATTACCCTTCTTATTGATCGTTCCAAACTTTTGCAGTTCTACTTCATTATCAATCTTCTATTTATCAACAAATCAAAGTTCACCTTCTTCATTGTATCAATATACTCGCTCTTCCAACCTTCCTTCATCTCCTCTTGTAAGCCAACATACTTTGTATTCGTTGGATCTCCTTCTTCATCTACTACTTTCAACTTCTTATCTGCAACTATCTCCCTATCAATTTTCTTCATTTCCTCATCAATATGTGTCTATGTCATACACAGTTCTTCCTTCTACATTCTTTCTCTCAAATTACTTTCCTCCTCTACTTCAAACTCATTATGTCTTATAGCAACTCTATATTACTCATCTATGGTACCACAATCACTTATGTCTTCATCAGTTTAATCTTGAAAATCTCTAATACCACTTTCTATGCTAATGCACTCTCTTTCAATCTCACTTGTCATTGCTTCTGAACTCTCCACAAGAATTCTACCCTCATCTTCTTTGTTTTCATCCTTGTCAATACTTGAGCCTTCAAATCTTAAACCCTACTAGACTATTGTCCACAAAAACATCACTGAAATACTCACAGATTATTCCTTCCAAATTTTCTTTGCTTCCTACTATTCCTTCCACAAAACACCTTGATCCTTTCAATCATCTAACATCTTGCCTTCCTCTAGCATTCCAATACTCAATTCTGTTTTTGCTTTGGCTTATTTTCTTTAGCTAATCTGGACTTAGGGTTTCTTCTTTTATCCTTCTTAATATTTACTAGTTTGTCAGAACAACTCTTCGCATACCAAATATTTACTCTTCAATCTCATTTGGATCTCCAATTTCTGCCTTTTGACAACTTATATTCCACTTTCCCTGATGCCAAATCCTCTACTACACATCCTCTCTAACTCTTTGCACTATCACACTTACCATGATTTTGATCAACAAAATTTGCTTCTCTTTCTCCATACTTTAAACTTCCTTCTTTATTCAAATTCATGCTTTTAATGCTTTCTTCATCATTTACTAATCTCTGCTGCAATTAATCCAATCTTTCTACTACATTCTTCATCATCAATATTATCCTTTTCAAATTCATTCCTAGGGCTTTTTCCACACTAATAACCCTAACCATTGTTGGAAAACTCAACTCGGAAAAAAATTCACCAAGCCCAAAATTGATGAGTCAACAAAACTCGGAGAAAACTCAGCAAAACACTTGTCAACTTTTTCGATCTTTGTTTTTTGTGTTTTTCGCATTTTTTATGTATCTAGCGAGTCTTTTATAAAGACTTTCGAGTTTTAGGCGAAAACTCGGCGAGTTATCAGAAAAGACTCCGCAGGAAGACTTGGCGTGTTAAAGTCTTAAAGACTCGCAGGGCAAAAAAATTCAATACTCGCCGAAAACTCGGCGAGTCTACCAACTATGACCCTAACTCTAGGTTTCACATTCACTACTCCAATCTTCATGATAACAAACTAGATTAAAAAAGATACTTATAGAGTCAAACTTCTACAATCAATCTACTCATTTGCACATCTTCAATTTTTCACTTAGTTCCCTTTCAATAGATTGCCTCATAGGTTAGCAATCTGTCCACCTTGTTCTTTCACAATTTCTTGATGATCTCACTTTTCATGTTTGTATGTGGACAGCACTATCGCATTTATTTTTGTAGGGTGATCTTCTTGGATTGCTGATGCAATATTGACTACCTCACATTCAAGGATTTGTCAAGAACCTCAATGACTTTGGTTATCTTCTACCCAGCACCACAAATGCTGGAAGACAACTTTACTCTCTCCACTAATGTGACGATGTTGACTGCCTAACACTCAACACTTTGTCAACAACCTTAATGATGAAATATCCCTAACTAATTTTTTTGTATTTTTGACAAATGTTTGACAAAATGCTCGTGAATTAAATAAATGCAAGAGATTAATTTACTTTGATCTAACCACAATTCACACAGCTGTAACAAAATAATATTAATGCCATTCAGCTGAAATTTATCTCAACACAGCTATACATGAAGACAGCATATATCTATAGCTGGAATTGTCGCACCAATATTATCATTTGACAAACTTGGGACTACATACATCCAATTCTGATCTGAAATAAATTACATACATTTCTAACATTTTTTTTGTTGATCCCTAACAAGTTGCACCCAACATATGAAGACCATGTTCATCAAAGAATGGTGCGACTAGGGTTTAAAACCATCAAATCTCCCCCAAAATTAGTCTCTCATTCTCAAACTCTCTAAACACCTCCTTTAAACCTGTATGGCTCAATTCTGATTGCAGCCACTAACAAGATGGTACACTACTATGGTAACCTCCAAATGGTATGGACTGCTCTTGGGTCTTCCTTATCAGCAATTAATCGATAGAAATTTGCTAGCAAATGATTCTTTTATTCAATCTCTATCTTCTGCTTCAAACTAGAACAATATTCACAAATATGCAAATGATTTTTCAATTTGTTACAGCATGAATATCCACAAAATTTCAAACATTCAACACACTTAAAATCCTAAATAAATCCACTCACAAATTGGGTAGAAGGGTTTCCATCCTCGAAATCAATCTTTGCCGACGGGTTTTCATCCTATGGTAGAATAGATGTACAGTTGCTCATTCTCAAGCTGGGTTTTTTTTTTTTTTAAATGTCATGAAATGAATCTCTTTCCCAATCTCCTTTTTATACCCCTTTTGCATAATTGAAATATTATATTTTATTTCTCCCCCAAAAGTGACTTGTAAAATCCATTTAATTTAACTTCACTTTCAGGCCCCAAATAAGTCACTTTTTAATAAACTGTCCAATAAAATAATTAATTAAATATAAGTTGCCCAATGTCTTTACACAACTTAATTTAATTAAGTAATTATTCCCTTGCCACATCCCAATTAGCCTAATTAAATAGGCTAAGGGTCTCTACCAATTGTTCATGCCTACAAAAGGGACATTACAAATGACCTATATCACAATTTAACTATTCAACAAGCCACCGAGTAATTGCAAGATTTTCACAACACCAATTTTTTTCAAGTTTAATTCACCAAGTTATCAAATCAAGTTATTGGTGAGTTTTCGCAACTCTGATGGTGAGTTAACGGCAAGTACTCACAAGTCCATGTGAAAAACTTGCAACTCACAAGAATTATGCAAGAAAAACAATGAAAAAATGTGTTTCACAATCAGAAAACATGTTTTTTTGCCTTGTCAAACATTACACAAATGGCATGCACCATGAATATCGTTTTTCCTCTTTACCCCATTGAGGGCATCGCCCCCAAACCCCTACTAAACTCATTTGATACATTTTTTAATTGTACTTTGCAAAAAGATATATTTTTTCAGAAATTTGAGTATATTTTTAAAATTTTGAGTATTCATTAATTTGTTAAGTTTTGTCAAGTTGAAAATTTGTTGGTCTATTGAGTCCAAGTATGCGAATTATGACCTCTGTTATCTTCTACCAAACATCACAATGCTAGAAGCCAACTCAGCTTTCCTCTTTGAAAAAATACCTTGATACCCTCTACCCAAAAGTCAATGCTCAATGCTAAAAGATATCTTCACATTTTCAGCTTTACCTCAACACTTTACAAGAACTCTTTCCACTCTAATACCATTTGATCCAATCATAGATGGAGGGTTCAATTAAGAACTATCCAAGAATGCAGCCTTAACACAATCAATGCACCACAAAACCTCAAATATCAACACAATCTCATGATTAACACAATGCTTAACAATCAGAATCAAATCAATAGTCTACCGCAAGGACATACATTTAGTCTGAGTGTGGTCACAACATGGGTATCATCAAATGATCTCTCCTCTCTTTCTCTACTCTAAGCTACTCAGACACTACTTGGTCCTTGGATCTTCCCTTGCTCTCCATTGTCCTCATCTTGTGTTTAGAAGCTTTTGGATTAAATGTGGTGCCACATAGTTGGTTCCATCTTCTAGTATAGGTGCTCTACTATTGACTATGTCTAGAATATACAACTACAACAAACCCAAAATGACTAGAAATGAACTACTAAACTGCAAAATAAAAGGAAATATTTCTGGTTGATGCAAGATTGCTCTTATACCATGGATGGTCCTACATAAAAGACTCATCAAGTACCCAAAAGAATCTTCAAGCCACGAGGTTAGACGAGAAAAAACGAGGCTTGTAGACTCACTAACAAAGTCGCAGAAAATTCCCAACATACTCACTGGAGTTGTTGGAATCACGAGTCCTGCCAAGCAAACTCAACCATCCAAGGCCCCTCAAGAAAGCAAAAAAGAAAAAATTATGGATTTTAATTGCATAACCAAACATTGGATAGATTCAAAAAAACTCAAGGGCATTGATTCTTTAGCAAATATATATTTCATTATCACTAAGTTAGGGCCTAATTACTATTCTATGGCCTCAAAGACCACATTTTGTGAAGGTTTTAGACTTTTAAATCTTGGTTAAAAGAGATAAAATTATGAAAAATGGCATGCCCCATGAACATCCCTATTGTTTACTCTTCTTCAATCTGATAAAACTAGTACCTAAAATAATGAACAGAAATAACAATGCATACCAAATAGAGTAATAGAAATATATCTCTTTTCACATGAAATTTTACAAAAGTCAACCAAAGATGATCAACTAAGTATTAGACTGTTTCTTTGACTATGCAAAGTCTATTTAAAGAACTCAACAATTGCCATGCAAAACACAACCGTATAACAATTGACTCCTAATAACTACTCAAAGCCAACAAGCAATTAATACACAATCTAATATCAACAAAACATATAAGGCATTGTACACTAACTACATCATCCCCCCAAAAGAAAAGTCATCTTTCAAATAACAAAGAAAAGCAAGTAATCAAGTAATATCAGATAAGGTTTTCCAAACTATGTCAGCACTATAAAGGAAGGAGGACCTTTGCGTTGATGCTTCTCACTGGCAACCAAAACAACATATTCATAATTTGATCATTCCACAACTAGTGAATGTTCCATGATAAAAGATGAATGAAGATCAACAACGATTGTTTCAGTTGGAAGGACAAAGAAAAACTAAGGAAACTATGATCATCAGTAGATGGAAGTACACATAGAGCATTAGTAGAAGTGTAGAACTAGTATAGCCAGAATGCAAGCCATTATACAAAGAATGCAATCGCCAATGGCCATACAATTTAATGAACTATGTTTGAGGATCAAACAAACAACCCAATCTAAAGGTGCTTGAAACATTTAAAATGCTTCTCCCAATGGATCACTACACTCAAATGATACTTCAAGCACCATAGAGACATTCACATCAAAAAAAAGTGTTTAGTATCCCCATATTCCATGAATGTACATTTGTCCAACTCACCAACCAATAAGAATGATTCTTTGTCTCTACCAAAGTTAAAAGCTAAGGAAGAGCCAATTGTAGAAGGTTGGATGGAGCAACAAAAGAGTCATAGTTGATTTCCATAGAATATGTGCATCAAAAATTAAGAATTTAAGTTTCTCATGAGCAAAGCATACAGTACAATTTCCTTAAGCAAGTCGTACAACACTAGGAAGATGAAAAAGAATAGACTATATGACAGAAATTAGAGGAGCATATGTATGGTGAGAAGTTTTTGTACAAGTTGTACAAAGTAAACTATTGTTGAGGGTCATATAGTCCAATAGAAATGTTCATAGTAGTCGTATGATAAGAAAAATGAAGAGAAAACAATCATATGGTAAATTTTGGAAGTATTGTTGACTATATAGTAGAAAATAATGCAAAATATGTTTGTACAGTATTAATTAAGCAAACTTTAGGATGATGTACAATAGAATTCAGATTATCGTACAATTGAATATAGTGCCCTTTTGGATGTCATATAGTGTGGTCTTCAGATTTTGAAACTTTATTAACTTGAATTTTCTCCTTTGACCATACAAGAAATGCTTAACTTAAGGAGGGTAGTATGGTAGCAAAAGAGGAAATCTTATAATTGAATATTTTTAATGTCTTTTTAATGTTTTTGCCCCATGTGTTGTACAAAAGCAAATAAAAGCATTTTGGTTTTTTTTGGGGGTAATTTGCGCTTCTTCAACCCATTGGAAAGCACTAATTCTCCTTTATTAATTTTTTTTTCTCATGGGAGACCCACCAAGTTTTTTCCTCTTTGGCTTTAATATTTTAAATTTTTCTATCCAACCCAAGTTACAATATTTTCCCTATTTTCATCACTTTTTCTGTGCAATATGCTTTGAGCTGACTTTGATGTCATAACAAAGTATGCAACATGAGTAGGGTTTTTTGTAACATTCATTAATACAAGTAATTGTATGCTCCGAATTAAATATTTTTTAAAATTACTCTTTTGAGGTGTATCTTCATTAATTTTGGGATCTTCAATGAAGTCAAATGCCTCTATTAGAACATCAAAGTCAACCATATTTAGAACTTTTGGCTTTTCCAAACCTTCTATTCAGCTGGCACACATGGACTATCCATCTTTTCAAAATCATCCTTGATTGGCTGCTTTGATCACACAATCCTTGTTCCTCTTCATTGATCTCCATAGCTTCAATAAAATTGTAGTTCAATGGAAATCCTTCATAATTCTCCATTTGCTAATGGAATAGACCATGAAGGGAATTTGTTTCATCTTCCAAACACAACTGAAATTCCAAAAAATTCCTTCAACATTAGGCCCCATTGAACATTGATCATGCTTCTCCACCCACTCTTCTTCAAATTCCAAATTTGACAAATCCGAGGAAGTTGCTTCCTCACTTACTACCCAATTCTTCAAATCAATTATGTATTTCTAACCCTTGTCTTCAATGGAGAGTGTGTTTTCTTCCTAATTGTCGTCGGCTTTCACTGCTACCAACCTAACAATGTCTCATATTATTTCTTCCATAATGAGATGACCACAAAATTTAATAAAAATGTTTGAATTTCAGTAAGTAGCTTTTAGGCCATTAAAACTCTTAGGACCTTGATTCCTTGTTGGTCTTTACCCACTAATTGAAAAGTTGGAGGCCAAATAGTCGACTTACCTAGACTTCTCCAAGTGCCTTTAAAAAGTATATTCACATCAAAACCACCATAAATAATTGTGTAAGTTCCTTCCAAGGATCTCAATGTGCACCACTGTTGGTTTCTTTGCCATTTTAACCATTAATAAAAGCATAAATAATTGTGTAAGTTCCTTCCAAGGATCTCAATGTTCACCACTGTTGGTTTCTTTGCCATGTTAACCATTAATAAAATGGGATCAACCACTGGATCTCTCGACAATAGACATTTGATTATGGGGTCTTCATTATCTCTAGATTTTAAATGACCAGTAGTGTGCATCATCTCATCCCTCTCATATGCAATATTAGTTATAGCATTTTTAAATTTGAGAATACGTTGTAATAAATCCACTACTTTAATTAGTCCACCCAAGTTTGAAGTACTTGCCTTGCAATGATTTCAATGCATTGCAATTGATTTATTAGTACATGCTTTTGCGCTTCAATGGTAGCATTCATTATCCATAACATTCTCCACCTTAGCTCTTGCTTCAAAAAGTCTTTATAATTTGTATGTGGGTTTGGGTACATAGCCTTCTTTATTTGGGCTCGAGTAACAGCAAACGCTTCTTTATTTCCTTC
Source organism: Sequoiadendron giganteum (assembly GCA_007115665.2). Lineage (NCBI taxonomy): Eukaryota > Viridiplantae > Streptophyta > Pinopsida > Cupressales > Cupressaceae > Sequoiadendron > Sequoiadendron giganteum. The sequence goes on along the minus strand of CM021107.1, from coordinate 473,845,206 downwards.
CATATCAATCATGTTGATGCTAGCCTTTTGCTTCGGGCATTCGATGTCCCCATGATCTCTATGTCCACACCATTTGCACAATAAACCTATTTTGTTCTAGTTTTTGTCACAATCTCTTAACAAATGTCCTTATTCATCACATTGCCAACATTATATGATGGGACGACCGTTGGAGTTGTATTTTATCCGACTTCAATCTCCCTCTCTTTGAATTTGATAACCACCTAAAGACGTGTTAATGTTATTTTGTGTAATGTCCCTGTTTTAGCTTGCCTCAACATCTCGTTGATTAGCCTATTAATTGACCCTCGTGGGCTAGTGTTGTGGATTAGAGGGTCCAATTTGGGCGTTAATCAGATTCTTTGGTGGCACTTTATGGTGTTTCCTTCTCCGGAGTTTGATATCATTCAGGATTTGCCTTTGGGGGTTGGTTTGAACTCAATTTGTGCTCACTTACTATTTATAGTAAGTCACCTAGTTGATGGAGGCCAGTATTACTATTTTTGGAAAGGCACCTAGATGCGTAGTTGATGCAATGGTTGACCTTTTGGTTCAGACGGAATCAAGAAATGATGATTAATGAGAAAGATATGTTATTTTTAATTATTATTAAAGTTAAGCTTTAATAATAAATAATTATTAAAAAGTACATAACATAATGACTTAATGACTTTATATTTGTTGGGTCATTTAATTATTATAAGTTAAATCATAAAGTACTTTGGTTTGGGCGCCCATGTAAGGAAATTTAATAAAGTCATTTCAAATGCAATATTATAATAATTTTTAAGTCAAAAAAGCTATCTTGGGGGTCGAGCTTTTCATGAGGCATATATCAGCTTTCAACAAAAGCAAATTTATTATTTTTTTTCATTCACAGCACTTGTTGAAGGATCAGAATTTATGATATTGCTACCAAGATTCAACCGTGTAGTTTTCGATTCAAACTCATTGACCCATGATTCATGAGTAGTGGTTCACAAGAACCAATCTCTCATGATAATGAAAGGTCCACTTAGCACTCATTGCATCTAGGTGATACTCACAGAGGTGAAGCATTGGTCCGTCCCGGGAGGTCACCCATCCCAGTACTGCTCCAGCTCAAGCGTGCTTAACCACAGAGTTTCCTCCAAGGTTAAGCCCACTTAGCTTGCTACCCCATTTGCAAAACCTTCAGCAAGTGTTGTGCCTTGTGAACCATTCATTATAGAGCCCCTTTAGCTCATCAATCGATAAGTAGGAGGTTTCTTCCACAGCGTGTCAAATTATGATATTGTTATCAGGATTCAACAATGTAGTTTTTGAGTCAAACTCATTGACCCATGATTCATGAGTAGTGGTTCACAAGAACCCATCTCTCATGATAATGAAAGGTCCACTTAGCACCCATTGCATCTAGGTGATGCTCACAGAGGTGAAGCATTGGTCCATCCCGGGAGGTCACCCATCCCAGTAATGCTCCAGCTCAAGCGTGCTTACTAGATCAGAATTTGTTGAACTTGATAGACTTAAGATTGGCATGTTACCAATTTTACCTCTATTTTTCATGTTTTTTATTCAATTCCAATATAAAAACTTGTATATTCCATAGAAGTTGCTAATATCAAAACCTTTTGAAGCTATTTCTTAATCGTAAATCTTGCATAGCTGATTGTTTATTCCTATCGGAGAAGCCAATGTGCTACATCGGATTTGGGTGCATATTGACACTGTTCAGTGGTAAATAGTTGTTTCTTTAAACTTCTTGCATCATTTTGTGTGTAGCTGTGAAGCAATCTGGTGAAGTATAGAGTGGTTTCTGCTTTGATTTAGTTTATTTCTTGGTGTATGCATGGATAATAGTTAGGAGACCTTTAAATCTTAGAATCTTTAAATCGCTTTCTATCATTTGATTTTCAGTAATGTTCTTGCAAATGATTTGAATTCATGAAACTGTGGAGAGTGATACATGTTGAATTTGTTACATCTTTATGTTAGTCTATTTGGTACAATTATCATTAAGCTTCAAAACCATAGACCCCTCGTGATTCACAGCATTTTTGCACAACGAACCCGAAGTGAACCTAGTACGTCAAGACCTGACATTCCTGAGCCTTGGGATAGCTAACATCATCTCTAACCGGAAAATCTTAGCAATTCTTTCAAGAAAGATAGGTTCATTTGTTCATCTGAGCAAAGATTTATCTGCATGTTGATGTGCGTGTGCAACATCCACGTAACACATCCCAATCACCATATGCTCTCACCTTACTACATCAAGATCTTGGTGATCAGAAAGTGTGAGAGTTTATGCATTTTCATTATAAATTTGTAAAAATTGACAAAAAATTAGGATATTATAGCAGTTACCTATAATAATTTCAGCTGCTAAACAAACTTATCTGCTAGACAATTTACTATTTTCTTAAGTAAAATACTAAGACAACAGCAAGCATAGTCAATTAGTCGTATTATCATAAAATAAAAAGTCATGTTGTTGTAATGACTATGGAATTTCTAATCTAAATACAGATCACTTCAACATCCAGTGTTGGTGAAATTCCACCACTGTTCCTGCAATACCACCATAATTATTATGCCACCAAGGATCTAGAAATGACACAACTGCACATTAAATCTTTTCTTTTCTAATGATATGGATCAGCAATAAAAGATTTCCAAAAAAATAATACATGTAGCTCACTTGAAACATTTGAAAAAAAAATTGCACACAGGTTCAGGAGAACTTTGGTAAAGGAATGTCGTTTTTGGTTGTCTTCTTTTCTAGGTTTTCGGGCAATTCTTTGCAAACTGGTGTTATTATCATGATCTTTGAAGTAATAAGATGCATTTCTTCAACAAGAGATGTGTCAAAATATAAGCATATTTCAAATATGTAAAGCAAAAGAGACAGTAGATACCTGTACCCAGATCTGCAATGCATAGCATAAGCAATGGCTACAAGAGATCTGCCCTGTTGAGGATAGATATGAGAAAAATGTTTTCCCAACCACAGAATCCGTCCTTCCCAATCATCTGATTTTTCCATTCCCATAGCTCCAAAAATCTGACCACCATTATCTTCGACACACATAGTAAATGCTAATTCCAGTGCTGTTTCTGAAAAAAAGTAGGATAGCATAGCCACAGAATGCTGCATGACTTGCAATTGTGCTTTCTTGTATCTCTGTCCTGCATGAAGTGATAACTGAGCCCTTTTCTAGACTGCATGTAAAATTACACTGAATAGATCACACTTGTCATAATGTAAAACATGACACTACTTTATACAAACAGTATACCAATATACAGAAAGTAAACCTATTCAGAACTTTTCTGACAAAAAACAGAGAACCACAGAAAGCACCTCCTAAAGATTGAGCTTCTTGCATGTGGCCAAGCAGAAGCTTTAGAAACATATCTTGATATCTATGTGATTGGGGAGATACGTTAATGATTTCCTTCAATAATGCCTCCAAAGAATCAACTGTATCTTTCACAGAGAATGAATTATCTTCCGGAGCAATAGAAGCTAACAAAGGAACAGGCCTGCTTATATCTATCTCAGCTAACGAACAAGCAGGATGCTCCCTCTGTGAGAGATTTATGTCAGGCTCTGGCCTCAGCTTTCCCATTTTTACAGCCTGAGCATCTGCAAGACCACAAAGTGCTTCAAATCTCTGAGTTTCTGATACTGACACAATACCCAAAAGAGTGCTCCATGTCTGAGATGCCTTTTCATAATCATTTGACTTGGCATATGCTCTTCCAAGCCTGCATAAATAGTCTGTCAGACGTGCTTTATCATCTGTTGTCTTGGCTATTTCAATAATTGATTCGCAGGCCTCCACCATCTTATCCAATTCTCCAGATGCTTCAGATAACTCAACAAGTCCCTGTGTAAACAAATTCATATTATAATATTGTATTCTTGTATTATGGGGTCTCAGTTTAGAATAACAATTGTACATAACAAAAAATGATTTAGAAAAAAATATCTATTTCATGTCTCTAAGCTTTCAGTTCCACAGATGCCCGTGTATTCAAGGTATAACATTTAAATTGCAGGATGCAGTTGTTCAGACTAACATAAGTATTGGGATTTTCAAATGTCGTGGTTTGGGTGGTAAATGGCAGCAGAATATGAATATAAAAAAGTGAAAAACATATCTATATAAATATCAATTTTGAATTAACACTCATGGAACAATATGTAGTAAACAGGGCAATGTCATTTGTATGAATCTTATGTAAAAAAACAAGAAATACTTTGGGATTTTCGTCCACTTCAACATTATTAAAACTTGAGCTTTTTAGCTACTGGTCAAAACACACTTGGTATTACGCAAGTAATTGGTAAATTATTTGATGTATTAACAATGAGCAAAACGCTCAATAAATAAGTTACAAAGATTTACAAAGAAAGCAAGTTTCTAAAAAGAAACTGCAGATAAGATCAGAAACGATCTTAGACTCCTGTGTTGTAACATGGAGCGGGCCATCTCAACAATTATACGATTGCGCCACTCTACAACAATGTTTTGCTAAGGAGTGTAGGGTGTGGTTAACTGGCGTTTGATTCCATGTGTATCACAGAAGTTGGAGAAAGCGGTAGAGCAAAATTCCCCCCTCATTATCTGACCTAAGAGTGATTATACAACAACCAGACTCTTTTTCTACTAAGGCCTTAAACTTCTGAAATACAATAAACACATCTGAATTTTTTCTAAAAAAGTACACCCACATTTTACGACTGAAATCATCAACAAAAAGCAAGAAATACTTGCAACCAGTAATAGAAGGTGTATTCATTGGCCCACATACATCAGCGTGAACCAACTACAGTACCTTAGAGGCTCGCCATGAGTCACCATCCACGAACGGTGTCTTGTGCTGCTTCCCAGCCTGACAAACGCCACAAACGCCATGATGTTGAGTCTGGATGTCTGGTAAACCAGCTACAAATCCCTCCCGAGCTAATTGAGAGAGATAGTGCACATTTAAGTGCCCATACCGCTGATACCAAAGACTGGTAATAGCAGAGTTTTTGGCTGCCATGGATAACTCCAGAGAATCACCTGTATCCACAAGACTATAAAGACCATGATCCTCAATACCAATAGCCACAGTGGTGTGAGTCTCCCAATCAACAATGGAACATCTGTGAGTACTGAATACCACATCCAACTGAGGAGAATGCCGCCTAATCTAACTGACTGAGAGAAGGTTAAGTTCCATGCCAAGAACATAGTAGACATTGAGGAATATGAGATTCCTCCCACCAGACTGAATCTGAACAGTGCCCTTACCGACAACTGTGTACTCTTCAGCTCCAAAAATAACTGAGTCAGTGAAAGGAGAGAAGTCTGTGAACCAATCACGCTGATGTGTGAAGTGTCGTGAAGCACCTGAATCTATGTACCAGGCAGAGGACTTTACATGATCTGCAAGCCTTTTAGCCATAAAAGCATAAAAGGCAGATTCCTTCTGCTCAGTGTGCTCGGCAACATGTGCGTTCTGCTAAGACCCTCCCTGCTTCTTCTGTTCAGAAGCCAAATGCTGACGACAATCCTTCTTCATGTGACCAAATTTGTGGCAATAATTACACTAAATGTTCTTTTTCTTAGAGTTGTCCTGAGGTTGTCCTGAGCCTTTCTGCTGCAAAGGCTAACCTTTCCCTTTTTTCTTAAACTGAGTCTTGGCTACAAAAGCTTGTTTTGTAGAGGACGATGAAGCACTACTACCAAATTGTTGTTTCCAGCGATCCTGCTACAAGAGGATAGTACAAAGCTCCGGAAACTTCAGATCAACATTAGCAGACGTAAGGTTGAGAGTCTCGATGAAATGTTCATAAGACTTAGGTAGACTTTTCAGAGTGATCACGACCATGTCTTCCTCCTCCATTTTCCAACCAATAGCCTCCAACTGATCTCGGATCTCCTGGATCTTGTTCAAGTGCGCCTGCAAAGTTGTCTTCTCATCCATCATGATCGAAAACGGCATGTTCTTCAGAAAGAATGCACGGCTCTTATCAGAAGTCTCATGAAGACCCTTAAGATGATCCCAGATCTCCTTTCCTGATTTACCAATCGGAATCTGAGGCAGTTGATCATCTATAACTAAAAGTTTAATGAGCATCACCACATCACCGCTTCACGATTTTGCTCGTCAAACTTTTCCTAGGTTTTATCTGTTGTTGTGGAACAAGTAGTGTTGCCTAGAATCATCTGATCAAGGCAGAGATATTCAAAGATGGTCATCATTCGCTACTTCCAGGTATTATAATTTTTGTCGTTAAATCGCTAACTGCCTTCCAACATAATGTTGGTCAAAGAAGCCACCTTCACGCTTTTCGAAGCACGAAAAACGAGATACTGAGAAGATGTTGAATGTACCAAACCCAAGGCATGAATTCCAATACATTGAGGCAAGTAAAAACACAAAAAAAAAAAAAAGCAAATCCGCTAGCACAAAAACCGAGGCACGAATCCCAAGGTACCAAAAAATATGAAGGCAACCCAAAAAAAGGTCTCGAAAAACCCACCAAGAATCTGCAATCAAAATAATTTTTCGGCTTGAAATGAGGGGTTAAAACCCTAGCCGAAAATCTCAAAAACCTTAGGCGGATCTAAAAGTCACAATTTTCAAAAAATCGTGTCTCAGAAATGAGCAAAACACCATGCCAAAATTCTGAAAGCAAAAAAAACGCCACCAGGTTCAGGAAAATAAACAAAGTTGCACCCAGAAGCCGTGAAAAATAGAGGCCACGCGGTTTTCTTTTTTATGCAGAAAACGCGTTTTTAAAACACCTAGACAGAGCAACCAAGAGATTAAAAACTCGTCCCGGAAATAAGACAAGGTCGCACCCAAAAGATGAGCCTAGACAAGATCGCACGAGCAGAATCAAGAAGAAAAAAACATGGAGGAATGAAGAAACACAGACGCGTTGAGAGAACATGCGATTTTTTCTTTGTTTCACTGCAAAGTCGCGCGAGAAAAACACTCTCAATCCAAACGCGAAAAAAAATGCAGAGGCGGGATTCCTCAAATTCTCAAAAAGCCACACACGCTAAAGAAACGAATTTCAGAAGCCCTTGGAAAAAAAATTCTGAAAAAAAAAAAAATCAAAAGAAATTTTTTTGGCGCCCAAGGTCTAAAGATACCTTACAGAATGTTGTTGTTGTTACAATACTAGCAAACACACAATTGCCATACCGCAACACCCAACTGAGATTACAACACTTCGCAGAGAACCCAAATTACAAATTAAACATTATATTAAACAGGACTGTGAGTTACCACAAAATATGGCTATAGTGGCCAAGGTAAACTGAAACACAAGTGTTTACATCCATGAGAATTATAAGTGTTGTGCAAACTCCATCAACGATTTTAGCCACCATTAAAGCTCGAACAGGACATCTATGTGAGATCACTCCTCTAGCCAAAAGCCAAAGGGTTTCATCCTCCAATGTGAGATCTACATGTTCTTCATCCCTCGACCTCCAGAAATCCGTGGGTTTTCATCTATGCTCCATGGGGACGCGTCCCCTATGGTTTTTACCCGTTTCCCGTACCGGGTACGAAACGGGGACGCGGGTACGGCTAGGAAACTTACCCTGGCAGTACCCTTTTGCCCTCCAAGTACCCGGTACTTCTAGGGGACGGTTTCCCAAAAAAAGGGGACTCGGGTACTTTTAGGGGGCTTTTAGGGGACTTGGGTACTGCTAGAAGTACCCGGTACTGCCTGGCCGTACCCCAACCGTACCGGGTACTTCTAGCAGTACCCTACGGCCCAGCCAAAAAAAAATCGTTTTTTTTTTTAAAAGTATTGAGTTTTTTTATAAAATAAAGCTATGGGCGGGCCCACAAGGGACGCCCCATCACACTTGACCTAATGTAAGTGACATTTAAGCTCCAAAATGAGAAAAAAGTAACTCATTTTTACTTTTCCATTGTGAAGTGAAGGAAAGCAAAAGAGGAGCAGCTGAGTGAAGGAGAAAACAGCAGGTTGGAGAGGAGCTTAGGGCATCATTTCAGCATATTAGAGGTTGGAGAAGTTGGTGGCAGTACACAGTGCTTTGCAGCTACAGGATCGCCAGTCTAGTGAGTATCGTCAGACTCCAGCCTTACGATGGGATGTTAATCCTGAAGATGCTATGCAAATTGAGGATGAGGATGCACAGGAGGGATTGGTTGAGGTTCCATTGGCTGAGGCAGATCCTTCTATTGACATGGACACTGACACTGACTTAGACTCGAGCTCCGATGGCGATGACGAGGGCGATGCTGATTTAGACCTACCTTTTGCTGATTAGGGACATTGGACAGCGATATATTTTCTTAGTTTTATGTTTATCATATCATTTCATAGTTGAGACTTGGAGCCTTTGGGCATTTTGGTTATAATTATCAGACTCTTATATGATATGTATGCATATTGATAATGAAAAGCATTTGAATTCTGTTAATTTGTTTGTCGATTCTCATGTGAAATCTCAATTCAAGTCTAATGATATATAATAAGCTTATACAATGTCTAGAATGAATGCTTTATCAATGTTATGCTATGAACATTTGAAATTTCTCTATATTTTTAAAAATTTCCCTATTTTTTTATCAGTCGTCCCCTGCCGTCCCCTAAAAAATGACCCAAAAGTACCCCCATACCAAAAACTCGTCCCGACGTACCGGGTTCTCGCCATCCCCAAAACCCCGTGGAGCATAGGTTTTCATCCATAGATTTGGACACGAACACAAGTGCTCACAACAATTTTTAGTTAGGGTTTGTGTTGTTTGTTAAACATGCCCACTTCCCTCCATCTCTGCAATCTTAAGACACCCAAAAGAGAATCAAAAATCGCATAGTGGTCTCCATCCTAGGTCTAGTACATGAGAATGGCTTCCCGTACCCATTGATCATTGTTCCCCTTCAAATCGAGCTAAAAATAGCATCCTCCTATGCAAAAATGGGCTTGGAAGGTGTAGATGAGGGTCCCCTACAACCTACAACGATCCTTAGCAAGTATGGCAAGGAGGCCCTTTGGGTTTGAAACCCTAACTACCACATTAATGGCAGTAGTTGGCCCCCTCATAGCATGCCCTGATAGATGTCCGCACAATTTTGCTTCAACTGTACCAGGATGAATGTCAATGCCAGGTGGAATCCCAAGGGGAGCCACATTGTCACTATGTGCATTAATGGTATTCCTAACATGCAAGTTGGTAGACGGGGAAGGATAATGAAAAAGGGTAGGAATGTTGAAGTTTGAAGGTCAAGATTGGTGATAAGGAATGGTTCCATGCAAAACTCCGATGTTCCAATAAGGAGAGGAGTGAAAGAGAGGAATGGTTGAGAAGCACAATAGTAGGGAGAAGTATGACATCCCGACAAGGATATAGAGAAGTGGACTTGAAAGAGAGGCATGCCGGGAAGGGTAACTCTACAACTCCGACCACTTACACAAACTCGTGAGCTTCCTTGTGCCTTCACACTCAAGACCCTTAGGGTATTTAATCAACGCCTGGAAGATGAAGGAGAAGGACCTACACGCAAAATAGGATCAGGGTAAGTGCAAGAGTCAAGAAATGGGCATTTTGGTCCAATACATGAGTTAGAGGGAAAGGGACCATGACAACAAGTAGATCATAAAAAGAAAATTAAAAAGGAGCTAAGAAAATCAGTTCATGTGACCAAAGTATTGTGGTATAATATACATTGGGGAAATGCTTATGTAAGTATCCTACAATCAAATCTTTCACCACAATCAGGTGACCCATAATTCCAGAAGACATGTAGAGATGTTGTATTGCAACAATTATGATGTAGAGTCAAGAATGGTCAATTTCTTTTTCTATACTCCCAGTACAACCACTAATACACATATTTTGGTAAATCTGACAAGTTTTTTGCACGTTATATAAGAAAAATTAGCTAATAATATTTTTAAAATTTACTAATTGGCAATGTGTTGTCTTCAATTTCTGCATAACAAAAACTTACCAAAAAACTGAAAACTGTGAACTGTGAAATATATGTATGAAAGGCAAATTTTGAAGAAAATCACAAATATTTTGATAATCTGACAAGTTTCCATATATTATTTAAGACAAATAATATTTTCGCAGTTTATGAACTGACAAACAAATTTATTTATTTTTATTGTGAAAAATAAGCAAGTTGGAAAAAAATACCCTGAGCTGTCAAACAGAATAGAAAATTAAACAAACAATATATAGTGTAAAAGAGAAGAAATCCCATGAAACGGAGTAGAAAATTTAAACAAAATATATAATAAATGAGAAGAAATCCCTTTGCACACGTCCACTTAAAGAGTCTTTTATACAACAATTTGGCAAATTTCTGAGTTCCAATCTTGCAGTCTGGTGTTTATATGCACCTTACATGCCTTACTTCTGCTGATAGAAACAAAGTCATTAATAAGTGAGTTCCTTATTGCGGGCCCCTGTTTGGTCTTTGGTTGAACTCAACATTACAAGTATCTGGTTCCGAGGTCTAATTTCTTGGTCCGGTACCTATATGCACCTTACATGCCTTAATCCCGCTGGTTCAGTTTAAAATTCTTAAAAGGTGAGTTTCTTACTAAATGCCCAGGTTGGTTCTTAGTCGTACACTAAAATTAACAAGTATTTGTGTCTGAGTTCTAATTTTGCAGTTTGCTGCTTATATACACCTTACATCCCTTACTCCCAATTGTTCGGTTTATAGTTCTTAAAAAATGAGTTCCTTACCGAAGTCCCAGATTGGTCCTTTGGTGTACACTCAAATTCACAAAGATTTGTGTCTGAGTTCTAATTTTGCAATCTGGTACTTATATACACCTTACATGCTTTGCTCCCGTTGGTACAGTACAAAATCCTTTAAAAATGAGTTCATTAAAGAAAGTCCTTACATCTTACCCTTTTAGCGTTACTTCTTCTTACACTGTCATCGAAGCTTACGACATAGCCTGATACAATATTTACAAGCCAAAAGAAAAATGCGTACCTGCCAAGCTCGCAGAGACTTCGGACTGAGCGCAGCGGCGCGGCGATAGGAAGTTTCTGCGTGCTCATATTGGCCGCTTCCAAAGAGGGCTTTGCCGAGCACAACAAGGGCATCGTAGTTATTTTGGCCGCCGGGCTGCTTGAGAAGCTGCTTGCACAATGTGACCGCCTCTTCGTGCCTGCCCTTCGACAGCTCCTCCACTGCTAACTTGAGCACGCTGCTGCTCTTCTTCGGCGCCTCCATTACTTTGCCTTTCTCCACTTGATCTGCATTTAGTCGAGCTTTCTGTGAAAAAATTCCAGTGCTTTAATGGCGACTGGCGAATGTGAGTGAAATAGCTTTTGTTTTCCGCAATGGAAGGGAGTTTGAAAAAGGAATGGAACGTGCTGTCGGAATACGGAAAGTCTTGGGCCAAATGTTTACGTGTAAAGATGCAGAGATCGCCGTGTTTGGGATTCAGATTCGATTTGCTTCGAGCAGCTTCTTTTTTTAGTTTCCCTAACTGAATGAGTTCTGTTTATAGATAAGTTATTTTACGTAATAAAACCATATAAACTGCAAAATAAAATCTATACAATTAGCTACCCTAATGGAGCAAATCTAGTTGACCCCATAAACTACGGATCCAAGTTTGTTAATGTAGTATTTATGATGTTTTGTATCCTATACTTCTATATTAATAAAATAAAATATTAAGTATAGTTATATAAAAGTAGATGGAATGGAATCATATTTTGAAATTTAAGTTGGAAACATCAAAATCTAAAAGTGGTCGAATTGTGAAATTGCAAGAACCAAAGATGAGGGAGGATGTTTCTTAGGAGGGGGGCTCTAAACATTCAAAAGGTCTTGATCTCTAAGGATAGGCTCCCAACCAATAATGTTATCATATTTGTTTTCTTCTTGAGCAAGATTAGCATGTACAAGAGGAATTGTAAGATTCAAGTTGGGGGGTTTTTCATTGTCAAGCCAACTAGTATAACCATGCTAAGTAGAGGAGTGTCCACATGGCAAGGGAGACTAGCCATGGTGTCTGCAAAGGGGAAAGCCCCACAAGCCACATCTAGAGCTATTGTTGCACCCACTTTAGCACTCACATGGTGGTGAGGCACAACCTCATGGTGGTGAAGTACCCTACTAGCAAGCGAAGGCAACACATGGGATATTGTATAAGGGGCATTAGCCCAATGCTTCGTGAGAGTTTGCAAGTGGAAAAATTCAAGCCATTTTATTAACAAGGACTTATATCCATAACATGACATTAGAGCATATGAAAGCTTTAATATATATAGAAAATTGTTTGTCCACAACTAAATGAGAAAAAATAGTAGAATTTTAATCTTTCAAAACAAAGAAGAAAATTTGTACTCTAAAAGAATGACAAATTTGAGTGTATCTCATTGGCATTTCAATCCAATCTCTTACTAGAATCATATGCCAAGAAAAAGGCTTTGCCTTGAAGGGTTTAAAGAAGTCAAGGATCCATTGGCAAGTAGCTTGGGCTCTTAAAAAAGAACCAAAATAAATGTTTGAGCATTTCCATATGTTCACAAAAATGATAAAGAGGAATAGAAAGTCCCAAGTGGATAAGATGAGATTTAATGAAGAGACCCCAATATAGGAGACGCTAAGCAAAATGATCTAGCTTAGATGTGGACCAAACTATTTAAAACTTGCAATGTTATTGAGATGACATGGATTGAAAATTCCATCTAATATTGAGCTTCAAAACCGTAGACAAGGGAGAAATCCAAGTATATCTCTTAAAGGGTTTGTAACTCCTTAAAGGAGTATTTGGATACCATTTCTAATCCTTCCACCACAATTTAGTACATTAGGTTTTAACCTTATGAACCATATCAAGAGGAATTGATTTCATGATGGTGCTGAAAATTTTCAAGTCATGATTGTTAATTTAGAAAATTTAGCTTTAGCTTCAAGCCAAGAGAGCCGAGTCTTGGTGATTCTAGGAAAAATATTTGAAATGGTACAAATTCCTCATTTGTATAATCTTAAAGCACATACCCAAGGAATTTTAGCAAGGGGCCAATCCTTGCAAGTGATCATAGGAGACCACCAAAGGGAAGGTTAGTTTATAGAGATCTTAGTTCTAAGTCCAATCTTATTTTAAATAATTCATGACTTGATAGCTTCATAAGTATGTCAAATGCTCTTAGTAGAATAAGTGCCTTGAATTTGCATAAAATCTCACATGTTGATGATGGTGTAAAATACCAAACTAGGCCAAGATATGCATCCTTAAGAGACACCAAAAGTAATATAATGACCAAGAAGAATTTTCCAAGTTATGATTCCTTCAAGGGCCTAAACTATCCACTTAACACATAGATCCAACCCACGTCTATGAGTGTCAATTAAACCAAGACCATTAGATTCATAGGGAAGATAGAAAAAATCTTGTGACTAATGGAATCCTTTTCCTTGCTCCAATGAGGCCCAAAGAAAATATTTGACTAATCGTTCCAACTTTTGGTATGAGGCTCTAGAAGTGGCCAAACAAGGAGAGTATCAAACATGGGTGGTAGTGAGCACTTTGGAACAAATCTAAAAAAATTTGATGAGGGAAAGAGGCTTGGTAACCCATACTTGTAATTAATTTTTATACTATGGGCATTACTTGCTAAAGAATCACAAAAGAGGATTGAAAGGGAAAGGGAATGTCAAGAAACCTAAACACCTCCCCATGAACAATTCATTTCTAGCCATAGGAATCAAGCTAAGCAAGTTTGGGAAAAAAATATTTATGATAACATTATGTCTTTTACATTAGATGTTAGAGCTAGACGCAAGGCAAAAAATGTTCAAATTTTGTAAAGATTGATTAATAGTATCTCGATTCCCCAACAACATGAGGAAGGAATCATCAAAACATTGGTTATTAATGAGCTAGAGAGGGGAATTAGGAAGAGAGATACCTTTTATACATCAATGGGAGACTGCATTGGTGATCAAATAACCAAATCCTTCAATGTCCATGACTTAAAGGGTTAGGGCCATAGGAGAACATCAATGAACATAGTAGAAAATTCCAAAAGATGAATATTAGCAATCATTAATGATGAGGCACACAAAAAAAATTCAAAGAACATTTGAGAAAAGAAAATAAAATCGAGGTCAAAACCAAGAGTCGTTAACATGATGAAGATAAAGGGTCATTAAAATCAGTTTTAGGCATTCATGAAATCAATTTTGATGAAAATGGTCAATTATTATGAATGTTTGGCCCACCCATGCCTTCCCAAATAATAATAATATTTTCAAGGATGTAATGAATTTTGATTAAAACCAATTTTTTGTGGTTGGATAAAAAGAAAAAGCAAATAGTGAATGTGTAATGCCTAAGCCTTGGCTGTGATTTTATAGGAAGTATTTAAAAGAGTAATTAGTTAACAATTGCATATTTCTTCAAGGTCACTAGCCTTGGTTATGAATTTGACATTTCCTTTATTTATAAGTGTAGTGTCAGAAAATGTACCCCTTTACATTTTCACACTATGTTTGGGTTCCTTAATTAATTGGACTAAATTAAGCCTCTAATTGGCCCAATTATTCATTTAAAAGGCTAATTAATTGTGTTTTTTGAAAGGGGAACTTGCATTAAACAATTGTGAACATTAATTAAATTGCCTTGAAATTGATTGGTCTATCCTAGGTTTGGGGCCTAAGACCCATTCGCCCAAGGGTGAATGGGTCCCCCTTAAGTTTAGGACCCAAATTTTTGATATGTTTTTGGTGGCATTTTTATGACTCAAATTCAGTTTGCAATTTTTGGCTTTTGAATTTTAATTATCAAGAAATTAGAAAATTACTTATAAATATAAGGTCTTTTTATCAATTCAAGTAATCTAGCAAGAGGGAAACTTTCATATGAGAAAATATTATTGTCAAGAGCATTGAAGAGTAGATTTATCAATCATCTACAACAATAATCAAGATCAAGATCATCATGTCAAAGTTATTTTCATTCATGCATGTTTTTGGATCTAACATTGTGATATAGGTTTGAAGCATTCAAGTCAAGATTCAAGCTATCAAATCAAGCATCCAATGAAGCCATTCATGCAAGATCAAGACCTTAGAGAGATGTGTTAGATTTCAGTCCTCTAAGGATCTCCATTCAAGGGTTTGGTGAGTTGCGACATAACATTGTTCATTCATCATTCCTTTCATTTATGTTCTATTTTATTTCAAGGTTTAATTACCAAAATGGGTTTTGACCAAGGTAAACCCCCATTCACCAAAAATAAACAATTTTTCCCTCTCCTTGTGTTTGCAGATTTGTAGGTGAAGAATGATTGAAGATTGATCAAAAGTGCAAAAATGTAAAAGTTGTCAAAGTTGTCAATATTGTCATCAACCCACGAAAACTCAAATCCTGAGTTTACTTCTGACTTTCTGACAGTGAAACTTGGGGCAAATAGAAGCTCAAATCCATCTCCAGAGGACCATAAAAGTTGAGTTGAAAAACCCTACAAAGACTCATTTGTCGTAGGGAAAATCTATCCCAAGAGGACACTCAGCAAAGGCTTTTGGTGATAGGTGCATAAATTCATACTCATCTCAAATCTACCAAAAATTTGTGGATTTTGTTACATTAAGGTTTTAAATTGATGATTCATGTTTTACATTGCATAAATGCATTCATTTATTATTTTTCATTTATCTCCCAAAAGTGCATTTTAGGTTGATTTACCTTGTCCTCGATCATTAGGAAGACAACAAGATCTCCATTAAGATTGATTCACCTAAGGGTTGAAAGTCAATCTTTCCCTAGGGGATCTATTTTTCCTAATGAAAGTAGGGAAATAGGTAAATTACCCCCATTCAAAACCTACCTCACCCTATTTCCTTCATTTCAATGACAGATTAACAAATCAGTAATGAAAGCTTTCTAGTAAACCCAAAGAAAGTCATTTTTGATTGTATCCCAAGGGCCTTATACAATCCACAAGGGAATCATCATATCCCATAGCTTTTTCAGCGTTCATTGAAAAAATAACTTCTCAAGGGTTTTTTAGACTAGGGCACTAGTCATAGAGAGCTCATAAAGAGATGTAGAGCCTTGTGGGGACCATACTCACACATTGTTAAAGAACTTGATCAATTTTAGGTGAAGGCAATTATGCATGGAAAATATACAAAGAATGGTATAAAAAAGCTTGAAGAATAGAAATAAGTTTTGAAAGAACCTATTGAGCCTCTATAATGTGCTTAATTTTTTTGTGAAACTTTGCAAACTTTGAGGACTTGAAAAAAACCTTGGAAATAGTAGATCCCTAATTTTGAGCCAATGAAGGGGTGTCTTAAGCTAAGCTCCCCAAGTTGAATGACTATTTACAATTTTCTTCTATTTGCAAAGATGATTCATGCACAATTATAGATAAAAAATAAAAAAAGTGTCTTTAGCTTAGTAGTGTCATGGAAAAGTTATAAGGTGGTGGTCACATATAAGCAATGACAAAAAAAACACTAAATGGTAGTCATAGATTTATAGAAAGTGGGTTCTATATTTAATAGCACCATTGCATCGTTAGAATCCAAGTCTAGGCTCGGGATTCTAAAAGCAAAGAATGTGAACCAACATGGGCTAATGAGTCGACAAAGACATAATCAAGTATAATTATGTCTTGGGTGCCTTAGATCCCACCATTTGTCATTAAGTGGGAAGTTAGATTGAAAAGTTGTCAAAAAGGACATCATCCAACAATAACTCCGCAAACAATTGGCAATAGATGGCAAAGGAAAATAAAGGTTATCCAAGGGTAAAAGTTCAAAATTATGTCAAACTTTTGCGTAGCAAAGTGATTTTAGGCGAAATTGTTTTGCCTAAAACTACTTGACACCTACAGGGCATAAAGTTTCAAGAAAAACCATTTCACCCAAAACCATTAAATTGATATAATTTAATTTTAAAACTTAAACTAGGTTGAATTTACATGTAATATTTCAAGTGAAATATTTTTAGGCAAAAGAGTTTTGTTTGAAACACCTTTGCTTAAAATTGGTGTGGCAAATTAACCCCTCTTTTGGGGAAAATTTAAGAAAAACAACTTCTAAGTCTAGATTTCTCCAACCAATTGTACTTTCATGAAAATCTAAAAACACCCTTTTTGTAGAGCTTGAAGTCTAGAATCTATTTTTTAATATTTTAAATGTATTTTTTACAAAAAATATTACAATTAAATTGTTATAATCAAACATGGGGCTAATTAGAAATATATTTAAAACATCAAAATACATTTAAAAAACATATTGTGTACTAGGAGAGAATCCTTGTTAGAGTGATCATGCATTAGCTAATAATTGATTAATCTTTAATTAATTATTAGTCTAATTTATTCTCATGCACTTAAGCTAAACTTAGGAGTTCTTTATTCAGTTAACTAAGTGTTTTTTTGTTAACTAAAGTGAGTAATTATTAAGGTTGCTCCTATATAGTACTCAACCCTCATTGTATATACATCTAGATATTTTCTCTCAAACTCTCAACCTTTGAGGACTTTTGTTTTCCTTAAAGATTCTTGAGGTTCATTCTATAGCTTTTTCTTGTTCAGGAATATTGCACATATTGATTGTAGATCTCTTGTGTGGAAGGTGTCTTTGTTCATTGATTGATCCCATGGTTTGTGTTTTTCACAATTCTCACATGGTATTAGAGCCTTGATTCAACGAACCCTTCTCAATTTACAAGGTTTTTTTCTTCAACAAGGGTTATAGACTTTAGATAGAATCCCTTTTGATTTTTTTGCAAATTTTGAAGGTGAGGATTCTCTGGTGCATTTTTGCATGAAAAGGACCTCCCTATTAGATTCAAAGCTATTGAGAAAGTCATATTTGGCTTTTGTTTGGCTTGATTTGGACTCTTGAGGTCAAATCTATGAGGGTTTGAAGCAAAACAAAAATTTGGATCTAGAGGGTAGCTGTGATTTTGGTGCATGGTGCATTTTGGCGCAAAAAGGACCTCATTGTTGGATTCAAGAGGTTGATTCCATGAATTTTGACTATAAATTTTCCCTATTTTGGCATTGAGAGCATCTCAGGCAAAAAAAAATACATAGGGGCAATACGACCCTGTGCATGAAAATCGGGAAAAAGTCTAAGGAAGCTAAGGTAGCTGAACAACTTCTTACACTAATCTTGAGAGGAGAATAATGCAAAATTTTACAAATCTTTAACAGTTACAGAAACTTAACCTGAAATAAACACAAATATTATGCATACGGCAACACAATGATTTACGTGGGGAAAACCCTTTTGGGAGAAAAAACCCACACTCCAAAAGGTGCCTTATATATTATTCAAAAATCACAAAGATTACAATATACTTCCAAAGCAAGCTTCTCATAGGAGTAACACCACTCAAAGATCTAGAGGAAACACATCAATTATCAGACTCTCAAAATACATCGCAATACAGAGTTGTAATACAATACCCTCATAAAATAGGGTTGCCTTTTAGGGAAAGTCAAGATCATAAAATATCAGTCATCGAATATGAGACATAATGATGAACTGTCTAGATTTACAATAATAAAATATAAATAAAATTTTCCTTTCGAGGGCATTGTCCTTGAGCCCTAGACCCCAATTGGGGGGATGATCCCCCCGGACCCCTCGTGGGGGGGGGGATCCCCCCACACCCTCCTCCCCATCGTCATCAGATAAACGATACCTTATGTAATTGCAAGGTTGAGACATATTTTCTCAAAAAATATCCCTCTTGTCAAACACCTTGCAAGGACAACAAAAGGGAGTCGTCATCATCTCTTAATTGCTAGGGGTTGAAAGGCCCATAGTCTCTGGACACCATCTGAACTTCTTTGTGCTCACAAGCTTAGTTAAAGAATCAACAACATTCATCAAAGTCTCTACCTTAACTAGCTTCACCTTGCCATCTTCAACCATACCTCTAACAAAATGATATTGTACATCAATGTGCTTGGTCCTGGCATGAAATGTCAGATTCCTAGCTAGACATATCACGCATTGATTGTTGCAATAAATTGTCACTGCACCTTATTTTATTCCAATATTTGAACACAGTCTCTTAAGCCAAATGTCCTCTTTACAAGCATGAGTAACTGTCATACACTCTGCTTCAGTAGTGGACAAAAAAACCACAGCCTGTCCCTTACTCATCCAACTAATTGCACCGCCAAATAAAGTAAACATATAAGAACTAGTGGATATTTTGCTATCAACATCAGTTGCCTAGTCTGAATCCACATAACCATGAATATCAAGGGAAATATTGTCTTCAATCATATTACTATGATAACATAAGGAATAATTTGAAGTACCGCGCAAATATCTGAAGACCCTTTTAACTGCATCCCAATAAACTCTACCTAGATTAGACATATATTTGGAAAGAACACCCACTACTTGGGAAATGTTTGGTCTAGTACAAACCATAGCATACATCAAACTTCCAACTGCACTTTGCTAAGGCACTCTACTCATGTCTTCCATCTTTGATAAGGATTTAGAACAATCTAATAGAGATAACTTTGTTCTAATTGAAATAGGAACATACAATGGTCTACAATCCTGCATATCAAACCTCTATAAAATTGAATTGAAAAACTTACTTTGGCTAAGCCATAGCTTTATGTTCACTCTATCTCTTTTAATTTTCATCCCAAGAATGTGTTTAGTTGCACCGAGATCTTTCATTTTAAATTTAGCATCAAGTTGAGATTTCAGTTCTAAAATGATACCTTTCCCTCTACCAATAAATAATATATCATCAACATATAATTCAATAAATAGGAAATGATCACCATCAATTTTATAATAAACACAATGATCTAATTTAGAATGCTCAAATCCCCAACTCAACACATATGTATCAAATTTCTAGTACCACATCCTAGAACTTTATTTTAAACCATACAAAGATTTCTTCAATTTGCAAACTGATTTACTTTTACCTTTCACCATGTAGTGCTTTGGTTGTGTCATATAAATATCCTCCTCCAACTCACCATCAAGGAAAGCAGTTTTCACATCCATTTGCTCAACCTCTAAATCATAAGTAGCAACAATAGAAATAAAAAATCTAATGGATGTGATTTTTACAACAAGAGAAAATATCTCACCATAATCAACACCCTCAACTTGTGAGTAACCTTTTGCAACCAACCTTGCTTTGTATTTATCAATACTTCCATCTGAACCAATCTTTTTCTTGAACACCCATTTGTAACCAATAGGATTTCGTCCTTCAGGCAATGGTACAAGATCCCATGTATCATTCTTTTCCAAACTTGTCATTTCTTCATCCATAGCAATCTTCCAGGATTATGTATCATTCATACCTAATTCCTCTTCTATTGATTTAGGTTCATCTATGTTAGTATTCAAAGCAAAAATACATCTCCAATCATCAAGTGAATACCTTTCAAGTGGTTGTTTATGCCTTGTAGACCTACGAACAAGCTGAGTTGGAGGTTCTTCTTCCTCTTCTAAAGATTCAGAGATAAACGAGCTATCCTCAACTTCTTGTCTATACATGGGCCTCGATTTGAATTTCTAACCTGTGTAAGAGGAAATTGAATCATATCTTCCTCTCTACTTTGTTTTGGCTGCAATATAATAGAAGAAGGATTAGTTTCTCTAAAAATAACACTTCTACTATGAATTACCTTTTGTATAATAGGATCCCAAAGCTTGTATCCTGTCACACCATAACTATATCCAATGAAGATATGTTTCACAACCTTGTTCTCCAACTTTGTTCACTTATTCTTTAGCACATGTGCATATGCCTCACAACCAAAAACTCTAAGATGTCTTAATGAAGTCTTGCGACCTAACCATGCCTCTATAGGTGTCTTATCAACAAGAGTTGATGTAAGAGACTTGTTAATCAGGCAACAAGCAGTGGCAACATCTTCAACCCAAAACCTTTGTTCTGGACCAACACCACTTAGCATACTCCTAGCCTTCTCCATCAATGTCATGTTCATTCTTTTTGTAACTCCATTCTATTGTGGAGAATACAGAGTTGTCTTATGTCTATGAATACCACAATCTTTATAGAATCTATCGAAATAATTAGAGAAAAATTCATCACCATTATCAGTCCTCAAACATTTCATTTTCTTTCCAGTATGCAACTCAATCATTGCTTTAAATTCTTTAAATCGACTAAAAACTTTAGATTTACTCTTTAGAAAATATAACCATGTCCTACTATAATCATCAATAAATGAAACATGATATGCGGATTTACGAATTGAAGGAGCATTTATGAGACCAAACACATCAGAAAGAATAATATCCAATACACCACAAGATTTATGAGAACTCAAGTCAAACTAAACACAGTTTTGTTTTCCATAAATGCAACGCTCACAAAAATAAAATTCAAGATTACAATTAGACAAACCTTCAACAAGGTTTTTATTTTTCAAGGTCCTTAGACCATTTTCTCCAATGTGGCCAAGTCTCTGGTGCCATAACATAGTTTTATCTACAAGTAACTTTGACTAAGAAGAAATAACACCCTTGGGTACCCAAAAGCCATGACCATCTGCTAAAGGTGAAACCCTTACTTCTTCCACAAACTTGATTTTCACAAAAATACTATTGCACTTAACAGTGCATGCATCCAACTTATACAATGTGCCATATTTGACACCTCTAGTAATCACCATAGCACCTCTAACCATCTTACATACTGCATTAGAAAATACTACTTGCACACCCACATCTATTAGTTTGCTTATAGATAACAAATTTCATGCTAATCCAAGGATATGCAACATGCCATTAATCCTTTTTATTCTACCATCAAGAAACTTGATTTTAACTTTACCACGACCAACAATGTCTAAATGAGAATGACATTTTTCCTCCTCATCCATTTTGACACCAACTGATGCCAATTGAGCCACCAACATACTGAATGACTCTAGGTGTTATGTAATTTTTTCACTCTCTTCCATTCTCAAGGAATACAATTTATTCCTCAAGAAAATAATATTTACTAAATATTTGGCTTGATACGTCTCACCAAGCTTCTTCCATAGTTTTTGCACAAAGATCTCTTCATGAACATTGATTAGAACAAAGTCTATCAAGCATAATCTGATTAGACCCTTGGATTTACGATCCGTAGCATCATATTGAGCAACCTAAGTAGGATCTACAAGCCTTGAAACATTCTCATCAGCAACATCCCACAAATCTCGATCTCTCGATAGATCCTCCATCTTCAGCTTCAACATTTCAAAATTATTTCCAAAAAATTTATCCACCTCTATTCTCCCTAATGAACTTTCCATCTGAAAATTCTTGCAACAAAATCACAAGGTGCCTTCTGGATAAGCTCCCACTCAAATCTAGATTAGTTCAAAAAACCCAACAACTCACAGTTAAAACCAAAGGTGATCAAGCTCTTATACCACTTGTAAGGAAGCTAAGATAGCAGAACAAATTCCTACACTAATCTTGAGAGGAGAATAATGCAAACTTACAAATATTTAACAGTTACAGAAACTTACATAGAAATAAACACAAATATCATGCATACCACAATTCAATGATTTACATGGGGAAAACCCTTTTGGGAGAAAAACCCCACACCTCCAAAAGCTTCCCAATATATTATTTAGAAATAAAAAAGATTACAATATACTTGCAAAGCAAGCTTCTCACAAGAGTAACACCACTCAAAGATCTAGAGGCAACACAATCGCTATCAGACTCTCAAAATACATCACAATACAATGCCCTCATAAAAGAAATAAAAATAAGAAAGGGGAAAAAAGGTTGGCGTTTGATTTTTTTTTTCTTTTTTGAATTTAAAAAAAAAACAAGAATAAAAATTATTTAAAAAGAGGAAGGTTTTAGATTTTTTGTGAGGCAAATTTAATTTTGTAGGGTACAAGGTACCCAACCATGGTGGCCTGTAGGCCTTATCCGCATGGCAAGGACCCGTACC
The DNA here is from genome assembly GCA_007115665.2 of Sequoiadendron giganteum. NCBI lineage: Eukaryota > Viridiplantae > Streptophyta > Pinopsida > Cupressales > Cupressaceae > Sequoiadendron > Sequoiadendron giganteum. The sequence goes on along the minus strand of CM021107.1, from coordinate 473,822,248 downwards.
CTCCATGGGGCTCACCCATCAACTAGGTTTTTTACTTCCTGGCGACTCTTCTGAACACTAGTGTGATCCTTCGAACGGTCGGTGTAAAAAATGACATCAAATTTTTTTGCCAACAGTTCAACACTATTTTGGCACATGCCAATTTTCCCAAGGGGTCACTTTTTTTGTGTCAACTTTTTTGGGGAAGCAGAATCTTTCAAGAATATTCTGACACTTGCAAAGGAATATTTTGTCAAATCTCATTTTTAGGGGACTGACTGTTTTTTCGACGCTCAAGGAATATTCTATGAATATTTAGCATGACGTCAATCATACGATCTACAAGACTTGGCCCCTTCTAAACGCCTTTGTGCCCTGAAGGGGTTTTTTTCTTCTTTTGGCCATAACTTGGGTGTACAATGTCAGATTTTGGCAAATAATATACCATCAAAAAGATGGTTCCACCAACTTTCCAGTAGTTGGGGTCTCATCACCTTTTTTTGCTTCTAGTGCATTTTATAGCCTATTAAAGTAAAAGGTGTTGTTTTCAGTCCTGAGCTCAGAAATTTTGACCAGTATCTCCATTTTTCATGATTCTAGCGATGTTGGAACCGTCTTTTAGAGATCTTCAGAACCATCATGCACTTTTTTCAGATTTCTCTTCGAGTATATTTTATTCAAGTTTTTATGTTTTTGCACTCTGGTGAATTACTTGGATTTCTTAGCTCTTGGAAACATTTCATTTGTGTGGGATGACTCATTTTTTGTTGTTCTTCATCTATTTCCAGTATTATATCCTATTTGGGCACTATAGACATCTTTTTCATGCACATTCTCTTTTATAGACGCATTGAGATAAAGTGCCATTCTAGTGTATAATTTTTGGGGATTTTGCACATCCTATTGTGTCTTTTGTAATTTCACTCTGATATAAAGTGTCATGGGGGGTTGATGTTTTCCTTTGGTTTTTCCTTCACACCTTTTTCAAGTGAGTTCCCTTTCATGAAAACAATGAATCCTAGTGATTCTTGCCTTATGCATGTGTGCCTTAGTTCGCACACTCGTTTACTTATAGGTTTTTTCTCCTACATGCACTTCTTGGTTTCACACAATTTCAGTGTACCTAACATTTTCTCCCTTTTCAGCATTATGGGGGGGGGGGGGTTTCTACTGTTGGTGCTAAGGCTTCCTCAGGTTTCACGTTAGAGTGATCTATGTATCTAGTTCTTGTTCCTATGTACTTTTAGATGTAGTGTACATCAACGACTGGTTATATGCATTTCAGCGAGATAAAGCATTCCATCATATGGACATTCTTCCATTCTTGTTTCTAGAGGCAACCTTCCATTTTCATTTGATCAGAGACTATTAGGCACTTGTATTTTCAACTTGCATATTGGATTTTGAGTAGTGTCATATGGGTCACTCATATAGTTTCATGTACCATTTGTATCTTCGAGTTCTAGATGTTTTCCTTTGTTTTTCATCTTATTCGAGTAGTTTCATTAGGGACACTCATGTAGATTATTGTCTCTCTCTTCATTTATGTTCTTCAGACTAGTTGGTATTGATATTGTCGACTTGCATCTTCCATGTTGAGTAGTGTCATTGGGGTCACTCATGCAGATTCATGTATCACATGTATCTTTGAATTTCATATGTTTATCTTTGTTTTCCATCTGATTCAAGTAGAGTAATTGGCGGTACTCATGTAGATTATAGTCTCCTTGGATATTGACATTCGTATCTTTGATTTCTAGATGTTTTGTCACTATTTTCCATCTATCTCGAGTAGTGTCATTGTAGGCACTCATATAGATTCTTGTTATCTTGATCACGATCATCATTTGTTTCGGAGGAGGTTCTTCATTTCAACACTATATCAGTTATCATTTGATAGTTGTCTACAAATTCTTTGTGCTTCTGTGATGTTCTACATGTTCCTATTTTTCAAGGCATTGTTTGGTTGGTTGCTTCTCAATCCTTCACACCTTGATTTGGAGGTTTTTCAATCCTTCATTCACCTTTCTCTTTTTTGGAGAGGAGTTTTCTCCCACTGTGGTTTTATCCTTTTCTCTAGTTGTGAGAGATATTTTTTTGGTACATGAGTACCTAACCAAGCCTTGTTTGCCAGGACCCATCATGCATTATTTTTAGGGTTTTTAGCTACTCCCTAATTTCATCTTAATGGGGTGTTAGAGTAATCATCCATTAGCTAATAACTAATTAATCTTTAATTGATTATTAGTCTAATTTATTCTCATGCACTTAAGCTAAAATTAGGATTGCTTTATTAAGTTAACTAAGTGCTTTAGTATGTTAATTGAAGTGATTAATTATTAGGGTTTCTCCTATATAGTACTCAACCCTTATTGTATTATCAAACTAGAGATTTACTCTCAAAATCTCAACCTTTGAGGACTTATGTTTTCCTTAAAGATTCTTGAGGTTCATTCTATAGCTTTTGCTTCTTGAGGAATATTGCATATATTATTTATAGATCTCTTGTGTGGAAGGTGTCTTTGTTCATTGTTTGATCTTGTGGCTCGTGTTTTTCACAATTCTAACACTAATAATCAGACAAAAGTTGACATCTTATGAAAACTATGATATTTTGAGTAAATAAAATTTAAAAAACTATTAAAAAATAAATATTAATCAAAACAAATCCATGCACTAGATTTTCAAGTTATCGCAGTGAGAAAATAATCTATTGATTTTTTAAAAATTTGCAATACTTTTTGAGACATCCCATTGACCTCAGTTAAAAAAAAAGCAATTAGAATAATTCTCTTAAATTTATATTTAAAAAATATCCTACTAATTTAAAAAAAAACTAAAAAATATTATAAGCATGCACTACATTAAATGTTCTACATTTCATTAGTTCATATTATTTTAAAATTTAAGACATAAATGTCAGTTTTAGGTGGTCCTAGTTGAAAATTTATATTTGTGTTGATCATTTCCTATATAAAAGTGTGACACAACCTCAAAAGTTTACCCTCAAAGAATATGGCCCTATCAAGGAGTTTAATAATTCTCTCCATACCAGCCCACAAATTGCTCCATATATACCATACACAATCAAGGCACCAACATTAAGGTCAAAAAGACATAATTTATTGCACATATAATACCAAGCTTCTCACTCGCTATTTTTCCAATGCATAGGAAATTTGTCACACTTATTGCACATATAATTGAGGGGGGATACTTCCAATATTCTTCACAAAGACACAATGCTCAACATGATGATAATAACTAGCATATACCTCATATATATAATACTTGTGCCTTGGATACCACCTAGGCCAACTTAGATACTTAAGTATAGCTCTTAGGATGACCTAAATACATGTATATTATTATAATATTGAGCGTATAACCTATTTAAGAGTTAAGGTAGCCACAAGCCGACTACTCATAACATAATACACACTAGAGGGTTAGGGTCATAAAATTATCCCCTCTTTACAAAAGCATTATCCTCAATGCATAAAATCTTCATCTTCTCCTTTCTCTTTTTCTTTTTCTTCTTATTCATCTTATTTTTCTTCTTCTTCTTCTTCTTCTTCTTCTTCTTCTTCTTCTACTATCTCTTGTACTTTTTCATATTCTTTCTCTTGTTCTTGTTCTCTCTCTCTCTCTCTCTCTCTCTCTCTCTCTCTCTCTCTCTCTCTCTCTCTCTCTCTCTCTCTCTCTCTCTCTCTCTCTCTCTTGTTTTTGTTCTTGTTCTCTCTCTCTCTCTCATTCTTTCTCTTGCTCTTCTTATTTTTCTTTCTCTTGTTCTTATTCTTTTTCTTCTTCTTTTGCTACTTCTTGTTGTGAAGAAGTTCCAGAAAAATACATTTGCAATAAATAAAACAACTAAAGTCCAAATACTCTAAAATTTTACTATAACTTACCAAGGCTTAGGTCACACATTCCAAAAAAATCTCCCAAAAATTAATTATTTTGCAACCTTGAGAGCGAATTTGTTGGAAACCCTAATTTTGCAATAAATCACTTAATTCTACTTCGATTCCTTTGAAATTTGGACTATAGGCACCTCACTTAAAAAACTCACTAAAATTTAGAAAAGCATTCACCAAAATTTGGGAGATATGCACTTCCTAAATAAATTAGGTAGAAACCCTTATTCTGTAATAAATCACTCAATTCTACTCCAATTCATTTGAAATTTGGATTGGATCTACTTGAATAGGCAGTTCAAAAACCCTTTAAAAATCAAAGATTTTTCCCAAAACATAAGATATATATGTGCTTCCAAAAATGATCCCCAAAATTGAGAAAAATGCCTTGCCTTCATGGTGCCAAGATCATGATCTGATACCACTTGATATGAAATAACTTTCACAATAGAATAATATGATATAAAATATGTTAAAAATAATTGATAATAATATGTCACTTCAAGAGGGAAATCTCCTAATCCACTTCAAGGGGGATACCTCCAATATTCTTCAGTAAGAACACAATATTGAATATGATTTTAATATTTGATGATATGATGATATGGGAGAGTTTACTAGGCAAGTTTCATGTCAACAAAATTAGAAATTATGAGCCAAAAAAAATGTGTTGTTTCTTAGGTAACTCCAATAAAGTGCTACAAATACTATTAAAGATGTTATGATAGCATTGTTGACTTTGTGGTGTGTTGAACAAAGTGAAGTGCATAGTGAAATGTACACCCCTACTTTAAAGTAATTTTTGATGCCATCCAGGAGGAATTGCCTTTAAGGTAGAAAGAGTGGTAAATGCAAAATACTCTTGAGAAATTTTTAGAAACCATATGCCAAGTGATATGTTCCCAAAAGCTACATCATGACAAAGGGTTGCCCCCTTAAGACAAACAAGTCAGAACAATGCAACATATAAAGATCAATTCCATGCAATGACACATAAGGGATCCAAAGATCTGAGGATAGTATGAATGTATGACAAATAATGTATCAAAATGATAATTTTGAATTGAAATCATTTCCCAAATACCATGGAACTATGAGTACAAGGGAAGAAGAGAACATGAAAACAAATAAAATAAATTTGGGTCAACTCGAAAGGGACCTAAATTTCTCGACGCTTTGCATCATTCCAAAAAGGTGTAAAAAGGAATTTACAACAAATAAAAGAATGAAGGTACATATAGAGGAAGATCACAACAGATACATTCCCTTTGCATCCTTATGCCAACAAGAGCATCAAGGGTCATCCAAAGAGAACTAATAAACAAAATACACACCAAGCAACACATTACAAGGGTAATAATACATGCAAACACAACACAAAGACAAAGGGTACCACATATGCAAGTCGGTCTATAATAGATCACTCACATCCCAATCTTGTTCATCATAAAGAGATGGTGGACAACATCCTAGATGAACTATGATGAGTGTAATATGAGGAGAAGTGCCTAGTTCAACACGAGGTGGATCACTTGTTAGAGAAGGATCATCACACATGCCACTAGAAGCTAAGTTCATTGATTTTGTGAATATCAAGGATAATTTTGAATGATTTCCAATGGTTCATCCATGTTATAATCTAAATCAGTATTGAATATACTAGAATGGGTGTTATGGCAGTACTAGCAGCATGGTCATGAGCACTATCAATCATAGAAGGAGATTTGAGAGGAGGGATAGAATAATCCTATGAATTGAATGATGGTGAAGGTGGTGAACTTTTCAGCTTTTAGCTTTCTTGAGAAATGTAAGGCATAGGTTCATGCTTGGGTGACAAGGGTGAAGTGGATTCAAGGGATGGTGAAGGTGGGTGAGGTAGTGGGACCTTATCAGGATCTGACTACATGGGAGAAGGATCATTAGGTAAAGATCCACTTCCTTCGGCAAGATGACAAGCAATAGCACAACGTCGTCTCTTACATTATTTTGCATTTTGATTTGATCATGTATGATTTTGAGCTTGTGTAGGGGGACCTGGGTGTTTTCCAATGGCAGTTCCTTTTCTTCCTTTGTAGGAGGAACATAAGGAACCATCGAATGTTGGGAGACAACAAGAGGAGGATTTTTTTGCACACCAAATTTCTTTCCTCTAGCATCCAAAGAGACATGAGGAACAAAAGATTCCTAAAGTGCAAGGAGTTTTATGTTGTGTCGAGTGTTTACCTCATGGTACTAGATATGATGGTAAAGGTGGAACCTCAACATAGACTCCAGATGCTCAAGGTTAGGGGAGGATACTCAGTTTAGGTCATGATTCATTTACTACTTGTGGAATATGAGGAATAAACATCATAGCCATAGGAGACTAAGGAGCCTCAAGTGTAGCAACCATAATGGTAGATGAAGTATTGTTGATATATAGTTAAGTAATGTGGTTAGATTTGAATTTTTATATGAGAGAAAAATAACATAGTCACAAGGTCGAATGGGTTGGGCTAACTATGGCCAAATAGATTGAGGGAAAAGTTCCCACAAAAATACAAGGGCCTAAACCCACTATGATCTATAGTGTGCACTTGTCCTTCAAATGGAAACATTATGCATTTTTGGATGATAGAGGGAACTAAACTCATGGAAGTAAGCCATGTATGGCCTAGCTTCACATAAAATTGATCCAGGTCAGACCAAAAATACTAGATGTCTCAAAGGAGTTTTGGATATAGAACACTAGGTCATGAAACTCATAGATCAAGTACATGTTTAAAGGCACATAAATGTTCCTAGAAAGTAGAAGATAGAAGGAAATAGAAGAAATTATTTACAAGATGGATATGTTGATGATATGTCAGAAGAATAAAATGTGTTTTAGGTTTGTGTTTTCCAATAACAACAAAGAACAAGAATTTAAATGATTTTTTTTTCTAAAATAAACATAAAATGCTTGCAAATTTAAATAAGATATTCACATAATCTACTGTATTGATCAAGTAAATCATATTACAAAATATATGCAATTAAAATCAAAATATTTCCAAATATATGCTAAGTCAAGTTCACCAAAATGTTAGATGTGAAATGTGAGATCTAGGCTAGATGCCCTCACCTAAATCAATATTTTCACACCTTCAACATTCAGGGAAAAAAATCAACCAAGAGATCTTGTTTGACTATTGTCTTCAAGGGAGAGCCAAATACATTAGGGTTTTGGCCTCTTTTTGTTGTTGGGTGCAATTATTGATGATAAGATGAATTAAACTAGGTGAATTAGGATTGAATTAACCAAATATGATAGAATTCAAAAAATATAGAACATAAATTGAAAATCAAAAAGAAAATCCGAAGAGGAGATACAAAGAGGAACCTTTCACTAAAATCTGAAGCAAAACTGGCAGGATAGGGGCATTGGGCGCCTTAGTCTAAAAGTGCAAAAATCTAGGGTTTCAAAGCATATATAAGTTTAACTATGTTTGAAGGTCTCTAAGAATAGAAATCAGGATCCAAAGTTTGATAGATATTGGGTAATCCACATGCCTTAATTTGTTGATGATAAGCCTATGAAAGCATGAATTAGGGTTTTGGAGCCTTCAAAAGAGTTGATAGGTCAAATCCACTTCACATAGCAACAACCTATAAACCTGCAATATGGATAGAGGGAAAAGGGTTGTGTCGTATAGGGGCCTTCCTTGGTCAAACATTGTGTTGCTATTTCCACCTCCACAATGGCTATGATGATGGATGATAAAGAGTGCAAGATCTCAGTGGATTAGAGGAAAAGTAATATAGAAAATGATAATAAAACACAAAGGGAGCTTACCACTAAGATCCAAAACCCTTGTTGGACTAATGTAGCTATACAAATCTCACACAAGGAGGATAAAGAAGTATCCTTGAGATCTTGCAAGTGCTAGTGCATTTAAAAATAATAACAACAAATAAGAAACATCATATAATATTGGAACATGAATTTGTTGATGAGTTTCATATTGTAATTAGCTTGAATTATGTTGTTGATCTTCTACTTATTCTTATTTTGATTTTGTATTAAATTCCTTAGGTTGCTAGAGAGATATTAGAATTGATTAGAGAGTTAAAAAGGAGGGAAGAAGTTATATATATAAATCAAAACATATTTTGATTAACCTTTAAGATAGGTCAACAAATAAATTTGAATTCTTAAACACATTAAGGTCGACAATCAAATTTCAAAGATCAAGCATAAATAGTTAGGATAAGGGCATCAGGTGCTTGGGTGCAAGAAAAAATTTCTCTGTAAAAGCTTTATAAATAAGGATTTAATTAAGTTTCCCAAAAATCTATAAAATTAGGTTTATCATAAATGTAATTAAGCATATACACTAAAGAGGGAGCCAAACATAATGTGAAATTGTCAATGACAATAATTTACAACACTATAGGAAGTTTTTGATGCTTCCTTTGCTTCTCACCTTTGGTTCACTTCATTGGGATTTCATGGGAACTATGAAGCCACTACTTCTTGGTTCCTATGGAACCTATGATCATTTGATCCTTTATTTCTCAAAATTTGTAGAGGGGTCCTATGAAATCTTCAATTTTCCTTCACCTTTTATTAAGGATTCCATGTGAACTGGGAACCAATAGTTCCTTGTTCCTACGGAATCTATGACACTTCTATTTTGGTACCTTTCTTTTGTCAAAGGCTCCCTCAAGAATTGGGAACCTTTTTGGAGGTTGCATCAATTTTGGGAACCACTGGAACCACCAACGGATCTTCTTCAAAATGGGTAAGGAATGAAACTAACAAGGTAGGGAAAGAGAAAGAACCAAGAATCATTGGAGTTTTATATGGTTTGGGGAACTTGGTTGGGTTCTGATCCTAAAGGAGTTTAATCTATGTCTAGTGGTGTGGATTTTCTGGTCCCTTTGAGTGTGTTCTTTGTAGGATTAATGAAGAAGATGTATCTCATATTTTCTTTCAATGACACTTTTCTAAGGGTCTTTGGAGGCATTGAGAGAACTATTAGAATAAACACTTTATCCATGCTACCTCCTTGTTTAATTTATAGGATAATTTAGGCCATCCTCTTACTCTTGCTTCTTTTTAATTAGTTTCCTAGGATATTGATCTTCTACTTCTCCCTCGAAAATTTTGGTTGGAGTAATCGTAAGATATTTTAGGGATATTAAAGTCTCATTGAGAATATATTTTTTGATTCGTAAGAATTCCCTAAAAGATAGGGGTTCCACAAAGAAATATAATGCTCCAATCTCAAGTTACTTGCAAACAAAAACAATTTTTGCAAGAGTATTAGCCCAAATTTTGGGATGCCTCAAATCCACCCTAAACATCCAAGTTTTTCCTTTTTGTTTATGATCTTAAAGTCATTAGGTGTTTGGATGAGGTGGAATATTTCCTCCTCTTAACCTTTGTCCAACCATGGATAGTTGTAGATTCAACATTGCTTTTAGCCTACAAAGATGTATGAAACACCTAGGGATATTTATGAATTGATGGTGTTGAGGAAACCACTTGTTTACCCTCCTCAAGTTTGTTAGGAGTAGATTTCCCACAAATAGGGACCAATGAAGCCTCATTTGAAGGGGTTGAAGGTGATACAAATTTATTTGGGGGAGATTGAGGCAAAACTTTATCAATCTGGGAGATGGGCGGGATCACACAATTTGGGGCTTGACCCTAATCCACTAGGTGAGCTTGCCACCTGAATCATATTGCTACACTCGTGTGTTGTGAACTTTTGGCATTAAGGGGTGAAGTGATCTGTAGAGAAGCATTTTATGCAATGAAAAGCCACTTTTCATAATTATTTGGCTGCAACCATCAGTGACCTCCTACAATCAATGAAATCTCAGCTGGGAGCCCATTGGAAAGGTCCATTTCCACATAGGTTCGAGCACAAGTGGAACTTTTGTAGTTAATGGTTTCCTCTAAATAACAATGATATTTCTCAAGGCCATTGCCAATTGCCTTTAAGCAGTCTAATTCCCAAAATTGGAAGGGAAGATAGGGTAAGTGCACCAAAAAAAGCAGAGGTGAAGATATCTGCTCACAGATGAAAAAAAGGATACTAGGTCTTTGTACACATGAAATATCCTTGGAAAACCTAAGGACCATTTTCCAGCACCCACACCTTATTTGCAAAGGACTCAAATTTGAGAATAAAAAATCCCTTTGCGCAAGGGAAAATAAAAATTTCTTCTTCTAAAAAATCTTTGCAGTTTGTTGAGATCCAAGTGTGAAAATCACTAAGCTTTGGCCACAATTTGGTGAATTTGCAAATTAAGGCATGTCATTGTAGAAAATCCTCTATCACCCACCAAAGTATCAAGATGAACTTTTGGAACAGAGCCCAAGCGACAAATCAGGATGGCAAAACATTGTTGATTAAGGGCATAACAGTCTTTGAATGATTTCCCCAGAGGAGTTAAAGGAGGCGTCACACCCGAAGAACCCAACACAATCCTCCCCATACCACTATCCACATCTTGCATGTAGTGTGAGCATTCATTAAGGTTTTAGCATTGCAACTGCAAGTTTGGAGGGTCAAAATCATCTCTTCCTCCACATAAAGCCTCCTTGAAAGATGGATGATGAGAATTAATCCCATTGCCATCATGAAGCTCGACTAATACAAAATCCACAACGAATACAACTTGCACAAGGAAGGGAGATGCGAGAGTGCTGTTCAACATGGCAGGAGAAAGATAACTCCTAGACACAATTCACCTATGTATATAATATAGGATATGCCCCCATACCGCATGGAGAAAAGAGCCTCGACGGAAGAGGTGGGACCCGCGACAGAAAAGGTTGCCGGACGGAAGGAGAAACTTGATGGCCGGACATCTCATCCCCTATGCTGTTTGTTGTCTCGTCGTTGGGAAATCGTGTCAGCACCGACGGGTTTTCAAAATAATTGTTCGGCATGGATGGACAATAAGCCAAAAATGTGGCATTCGAAACCATTATTAGCAAATATCAAAAAGCCCCGACGAGGTCCCATTTTCTCCATTTTTGGGAAGCGACGTTTTGGTGGATAGTGAGGGCAAGAGTTGCAGGAATGCAAAGCTCCTTCAGGTATGTATATCCGCTCTATGTATGTGCCATTTTTCCATTCTGCCATGAACACCAAAGAAACAAACAACCATTCATTGCGGGGTTTTCGTTTTGTGATTTTTAGTTGAGGGTTTTAGTTTTTCGCCTCCTCTCGTCTGCTGGTTTTAAAATTTTGGGATTGTCGAATGAAATAGATGACAACCCATCATGGAAGTATGTGTGAAATAACCAAATAAGGTTTACAAAGACCACAAACTATTGTGAAAATCACATAAATCCCAACACGTCGCCATTGTTCAAATTCTTATTTTGAATTTTGTAGGGTTTTCGTTGGGAAACTATTTAGTTGAAATGCAGGTTTGATAATATTTTTTTGTGTCGAGGGTTTTGCAATTTTTGTTTCGTTTCCTCCCCGTATGTTGGTTTTTGAATTTTGCCATTTCCGAATGAAATAAGTGACAACCCATTGTAGAAATATGAGTGAAATTACTGAATAATGTTTATAGAAAGCATAATTTGTGGGTTCTGCAATGAAATGCTATATTTTGAAAATCATGTAAAACCCGAAATGTCACCATTGTTCGCATTGTTTTTTGGAATGGATAGAAAAGCGCAAAACGTGGCATTCAAAATCATAATTGGGAAATAGCAAAAAGCCCACATCACATCCCATTTTATACAATTGTTGTTTTGGAAAACACACTGTCTCCTAAAACTCTAACTATTGTAAAACCCACTGTTATAGGCGTCTGGCGGTCTCCGCACTATGATGTCTCGTCATGTTATGTATGTATCCACGTATGTTCTTGTGTATGTTTTTCATGCTTTTTTCAATGTGCATAGGTGAATTTTATCTAGGAGTTAGTTGAAATGCAGGTTTGATAATGATTTTTTGTGTGGAGGGTTTTGAATTTTTTGTTTTGTTTCCTCCCCGTATGCTGGTTTTCAAATTTTGCCAATTCCTAATGATATAAGTGATAACCCATTGTAGAAATATGAGTGAAATTATTGAATAATATTTATAGAAAGCATAATCTGTGGGTTCTGCAATGAAATGCTATATTTCGAAAATCATGTAAAACCTAGAATATCGCCATTGTTTGCATTATTTTTTGGAATGGATAGGAAAGGGAAAAACATGGCATTCGAAATCATAATTTGGAAATAGAAAAAAGCCCACATCACATCCCATTTTCGCCACCATTTTATACACTGTTGTTTTGGAAAACACACTGTCTCCTAAAACTCAGACTATTGTAAAACCCACTATTTCAAGCGTTTGGCGGTCCCCACACTATGATGTCTCGTCATGTTATGTATGTATCCACGTATGTTCTTATGTATGTTTTTCATGCTTTTTCAATGCGTATAGGTGAATTTTGTCTAGGAGTTAGTTGAAATGCAGGTCTAATAATGATTTTTTGTGTGGAGGGTTTTGAAATTTTTGTTTTGTTTCCTCCCCGTATGCTGGTTTTCGAATTTTTCCATTTCCTAATTAAATAAGCGACAACCCATTGTAGAAATATGAGTGAAATTACTGAATAATGTTTATAGAAAGTAGAATCTGTGGGTTCTGCAATGAAATGCTATATTTTGAAAAATCATGTAAAACCTAGAATGTCGCCATTGTTTGCATTGTTTTTTGGAATGGATAGAAAAGCGCAAAACGTGGCATTCAAAATGATAATTGGAAAATAGAAAAAATCCCACATCACATCCCATTTTTGCCGCCATTTTATACACTGTTGTTTTGGAAAACACACTATCTCCTAAAACTCAGACTATTATAAAACCCATTATTTCAGGCGTCTGGCGGGCCCCACACTATGACGTCTCGTCATGTTATGTATGTATCCATGTATGTTCTTATGTATGTTTTTCATGCGTTTTCAATGTGCATAGGTGAATTTTTTCTAGGATTTAGTTGAAATGCAGGTCTGATAATGATTTTTTGTGTGGAGGGTTTTAAAATTTTTGTTTTGTTTCCTCCCCGTATGCTGGTTTTTGAATTTTGCCAATTCCTAATGAAATAAGTGAAACCCATTGTAGAAATATGAGTGAAATTACTGAATAATGTTTGTAGAAAGCATAATCTGTGGGTTTTGCAATGAAATGCTATATTTCAAAAAATCATGTAAAACCCGGAATGTCGCCATTGTTCACATTATTTTTCGGAATGGATAGAAAAGGGCAAAACGTGGCATTCGAAATCATAATTTGGAAATAGCAAAAAGCCTGGACATCACATCCCATTTTTGCCGCCATTTTGTACATTGTTGTTTTGGAAAACACACTATCTCCTAAAACTCAGACTATTGTAAAACCCACTGTTTCAGGCATCTGGCGGTCCCCGCACTTCGATTCTCGTCATGTTATGTATGTATCCACGTATGTTCTTATGTATGTTTTTCATGCATTTTTCAATGTGTATAGGTGAATTTTGTCTAAGATTTAGTTGAAATGCAGGTCTAATAATGATTTTTCTGTGGAGGGTTTTGAAAATTTTGTTTCGTTTCCTCCCCATATGTTGGTTTTCGAATTTTTCCATTTCCTAATGAAATAAGTGACAACCCATTGTAGAAATATGAGTGAAATTACTGAATAATGTTTGTAGAAAGCAAAATCTGTGGGTTTTGCAATGAAATGCTATATTTCAAAAATCATGTAAGACCCATAATGTCGCCATTATTCGCATTGTTTTTCAGAATGGATAGAAAAGGGGAAAACGTGGCATTCAAAATCATAATTGGGAAATATAAAAAAGCCCACATCACATCCCATTTTTGTCACCATTTTATACATTGTTGTTTTGGAAAACACACCGTCTCCTAAAACTCAGACTATTGTAAAACCCACTGTTTCAGGCGTTTGGTGGTCCCCGCACTATGATGTCTCGTCATGTTATGAATGTATCCATGTATGTTTTTCATGCTTTTTTCAATGTGCATAGGTGAATTTTTTCTAGGAGTTAGTTGAAATGCAGGTCTGATAATGGTTTTTTGTGTCAAGGGTTTTGAAATTTTTATTTCGTTTCCTCCTCGTATGCTGGTTTTCAAATTTTGCCATTTCCTAATGAAATAAGTGACAACCCATTGTAGAAATATGAGTGAAATTACTAAATAATGTTTGTAGAAAGCATAATCTGTGGGTTTCGCAATGAAATGCTATATTTCGAAAATCATGTAAAACTCAAAATGTCGCCATTGTTCGCATTGTTTCTCAGAATGGATAGAAAAGGGAAAAATGTGGCATTCAAAATCATAATTGGGAAATAGAAAAAAGCCCACATCACATCCCATTTTTGCCGCCATTTTATACACTGTTGTTTTGGAAAATACATTGTCTCCTAAAACTCGGACTATTGTAAAACCCACTATTTCAGGTGTCTGGCGGTCCCCGCACTACGATGTCTCGTCATGTTATGTATGTATCCATGTATGTTCTTATGTATGTTTTTCATGCGTTTTTCAATGTGCATAGGTGAATTTTGTCTAGGATTTAGTTGAAATGTAGGTCTACTAATGATTTTTTGTGTGGAGGGTTTTGAAATTTTTGTTTTGTTTCCTCCTCATATGCTGGTTTTCGAATTTTGCCATTTCCTAATGAAATAAGTGACAACCCATTGTAGAAATATGAGTGAAATTATTGAATAATGTTTGTAGAAAGCATAATCTGTGGGTTCTGCAATGAAATGCTATATTTCAAAAATCATGTAAAACCCGAAATGTCGCCATTGTTCGCATTGTTTTTTGGAATGGATAGAAAAGGGAAAAACGTGGCATTAAAAATCATAATTGGGAAATAGCAAAAATCCCACATCACATCCCATTTTTTCCGCCATTTTATACCTTGTTGTTTTCGAAAACACACTGTCTCCTAAAACTCAGACTATTGTAAAACCCACTATTTCAAGCGTTTGGCAATCCCCGCACTACGATGTCTCGTCATTTTATGTATGTATCCACGTATGTTCTTATGTATGTTTTTCATGCTTTTTTCAATGTGCATAGGTGAATTTTGTCTAGGAGTTAGTTGAAATGCAGGTTTGATAATGGTTTTTTGTGTCAAGGGTTTTGAAATTTTTGTTTCGTTTCCTCCTCATATGCTGGTTTTCGAATTTTGCCATTTCCTAATGAAATAAGTGTCAACCCATTGTAGAAATATGAGTGATTGTGTGGAGAACCTTTTGGGATTTTGATAGTAGGAATGTAATGATACTCTTTGCATTTCATTTGAGCCTGCGGAGAAAGCAAACTCCTAGAAAAAATTCACCAATGTATATAACATAATATATATAACATTGCATTTCATTTGAGCCTGCGGAGAAAGCAAACTCCTGGACAAAATTCACCAATGTATATAACATATTATATATAGCAAAATATATATAACATTTCATTTCATTTGAGCCTGTGGAGAAAGCAAACTCCTGGACAAAATTCACCAATGTATATAACATATTATAATATGTTATATCACCCCCCATACCGAATGGACAAAAGAGCCATGACGGAAAAGGTGGCTGGATGGAAGGAACCCATGATGGAAAAGGTGACAGGACAAAAGGAAAGACTTTATGGCCAAACTTCTCATACCGTCTGCCGTTTCCTACCTCGTCGTTGGGATAACGTTTCAGCACCAATGGGTTTTCAAAATAATTTTTCGGCGTGGATGGACAAAAATCCCAAAACATGTCATTGAAAACTGTAAGTGTGGAATAAGGTAAATCACATAATACACTTCTTAATAAGACATTATATCAAAGATAGCTCAAATTGAACTAAATCAAAGCAGTAATCAAATGAAAGCGTCATATTGTTCTCTATCCTCAAAGATTTATTAAACCACTATTGCTCTCAGATTGTTAAGCACTATGATTGTTAAAATGACTATCTGAAGAACGAGATGATACTAATGCAATGATAAATGAATTAAACTAGCATGATATGGACATGAAACAAATAATTGTAGCTACAAGAGGCAGCCATTGATGTGAAGCTTGATGCTTGATGTCTGGATTCCTACAGAGTAAGAGTGCAAAAGCTTGATTATCTGGATCCCCTTCTTGGTTCAATGAGGCTTGTATTTATAGATTTCCTGGCTATAGAAATGCACAGGGAAAGCTTTGAGAGGCTTGGATTCAATTTGGAGGATTGAATGGTGAGAGATGGAGGAGATTGAGAGAAAGATGGATATTGTCTCCACCCATGAAAACACCAGGCAAGAGAAGAGGAAGAATTGATGGAAGAGGATTGAGAGATCAAATTCCAAATTTATCTCCAATTTGTCTCCAAAACTTCCCGTGAAGTTTTAAAGCATTAATTGTGACAAATTTAGACATAGATTAGATATAGGAAATCTAATTCATTTTTGAGGAAATGTAGATTGGAATATTCCTTATGCTCTAATTCAAATATTTTGATTTATTTAAATTAGAAAAGGGAGATAAATAATTTAATAAAACAAACTATAGGATAGTCGTTTATTAAATTAAACAAAGGAATATGGTAATTAATAAATAAAGTATTTGATCTTTATTTAATTAATTTGAGAATGATGTGATAGAATAAAGTAGGGATTTGATAATTAAATTGAACAAAGTATTTAATTTTGTTTATTTAATTAAGATGAATTTGAATGTGAACTATATTAAATAAATATTTCTATTTATTCGATAGTAGAGGAATTTAGAATAATTAATCAAATAATGTGTATTTAATTAATCAGATGCTCCAGACCAATTTTAGGTGTATACATTTTTCCCCTCTTCGAAGTGATGTGTTTACGCATTGGTTCGAAGAATATTTTGTTGCTACTGCCAGGATCAATGATGAAAAAAATAATTCCGTATGCCCCAGACATTGATTTTCAGATAATTGATGATAAGTATGCCCCCTCGGGAGATAAATTAATGATTTGATGATTTTTTAGAATTTTTCAAAAATTTGATGATTTTCTGATGATTGGATGATGATACAATAATAAATTAATTTATCTCCCGACAATGATGAAGAAATATGGCCTGCAGATGATAAAATGTTGCCCTACCTTACCTCCTTGTGTTTGATGATTTTCGATCGTGTCAGCCTTTGATTTGATATTGATTGTTGATCCTGATAGATTAGAAGATTATTGATCTCATGATAGGTGAGATTCAATGATTGATTGATTGATTGACCTCATGATAGGTGAGGATCAATGATAGATTGATGATTGACCTCATGATAGGCAAGGATCAATGATAGATTGATGATTGACCTCATGATAGGTGAGGATCAATGATAGATTGATTGATTGACCTCATGATAGGAGAGGTTTAATGATAGTCGCTCATGAGATTTGATCGAAGTCTCACCAGAGCCGATTAGATTGATAGGCTACTTGATTTTTGATTGATTATAGGAGGATTTTTAGAATTTTTCCCAAAGATGTGGGACATAATTCCACATCTAGCACAGGCTGATATAGATATCTTTAATCAATGTGAAAAATCTATAATGCAGATGCAAAACTAATATGAATGCAGTTTAATTTTATCATGCAACTATATGCAAACTATTGTCATTTTAACAGTACTTTTGTGCTTTTTTTGTCATCATAGAGCTTTATTGGATGTTGAAAGTGAGTACAAGTGTTAATGGTATGTGTTAGTCCAATAACGACCCGAGTACTACTTTCATGATTTTTGATATTGCAAGCGAACACAAGCATCGAGGTATAATTGAACCGAGATGACCTGAGCATTCATTGTGTAAACAAGCACTGATTAATCATTTCAATGTGTGAATTATGAATGTCATCGGTGATACATTTGCAGAGCACATCCCCCGATAATTCATACATTCATATGATTAACTTACAAACAACAGACAATAAAAATATCATTCTCCTTCCTTGCTTCTCTAGTCCAATACATCATCAAGTTGCTCCAAAGAAATGATAACAATGATCAAAATGCAACATGTTCAACCTTTTCTTAAAGTATTTCAATTATTATTCAGATTAGATCATCCATCCTGATTTTGTGATGTTTTTGAGATTTTTGACTGAATTTTTGACATGTTTTTGGATTTTTGATTGAATTTTGACATTCTTTTGGATTTTTTGACTGATTTTTGACATGTTTTTGGATTTTTGATTGATTTTTGACATGTTTTTTGGATTTTGGATATGATACGAATGTTCGAAGTGTTCTGATGGTGATTGATATTTGCACTTCGATCATTGTTTTTGTTGTGTTTTTCCTAAGCTCATTGTTTTATTGCCCCCAGTGATGTTAGGATTTTGCCCCTAAGCTAGGGTGAGACATGACCACATTGTAATGATATGTTCTTGAGATTTTATTGCACCTATTTTTCAAATTTTATGATTTTTTTTGTATTTTTGAGGATATTTTAAGATGAAATGAGATGATATGGTTGATTGAAGGAACAAGATGCCCCACAATAGGGTTAATGCAACCATGGATAATTGATAGATCAAAATGAAAGTTTCACTACAAAACATGTCACACAAGCAACATATCTCTTGTCGAAAGATGATAATGGTCTGATTGATTAAGATGCCAAGAATGATCGATTCCATAAGACATGATGATGATAAGATTGATGATTGTTGATGATTGATTGACAAAAGATATGAGGATTGGATAATGTTTTGTAGTCAGGCTTAAATATGATTTGTATGATAAGATTCGAGGTTGAAAAGGGACATGATGACATGGATTTTGATAAGCTAGAAGATTTGGAATGGAAGAAAGCAGGGATAAAAATGATGAATGGGATGATCAAGATCAACTAGATAAGATACAGACACAAGGCCCAAGTATTTTTCCCCTATTCCTCATCAAGACCAAGGAAAGGAAGAAAGGGTGTATTTAGTAAGAATGATGGAATATGGATAAGATGAAAGATATGGTATGGAAGATATGGATAAAGCGTATAGGATAAGATATATGATGGTCAAGAAGATCCTTAACCTTGTCAAGATCAAAGGTGGATATGTAAGGAATGAGCATAGAAAGGACAATGACCATGAATGATAAGATGAACAAAACTTTTTCCTAAGTGTAGAGTGCAAGAGGAATATGGAAGATAGGATATGGATGATAGACTTAAGCATCAAGTTTCACAACAAAATATCCCTCTAATAAACCATGGTAATGGGAATTAGACTCCTAAATGTTGGCAAATTAATGATATGATGGAAGAATCTAAGGACTTATGCAAAGGTTTGGATTAAAGGAGAATGATGGGGGATGAATGTTGGATAATGGATAGGAGGTTGGAAGGCTTGTTGATGGATAGATGGAAAGGATGGAAAGATCAACATTGGAACACACCTTGAAGGGTGGTGGAGTGATGGAGGAAAAATGGATTTGGAAGGTGATAGGTTATTAGATGGAAAATTGGAGGAAGCTTTTGGATTAGCAAATTTGGATGCCAATTTAGATTTTATTGCTTCTATGAGACTTTTAGGAATGCACACGACTTTTGACTTTGATTTTTTCTTTGTGGGCCTTTGCGGCCTTTCACATTTTTCTTTTTGATTTATGGATCTTTGTGGTCTTTGAAAATTTCCTTTTTGCTTTGATGGGCCTTTGTGGCCTTTTGAAATTTTCTTTTGATTTTGGATCAATTTTTCTTTTATTTTTGCATGTATCTTCGAGGAGACATGTTGATCCTTTGATACATGTGGATTTTGATATAGAAGCTTTTGATATTTGGAACCCAAATTTCTTCCAAGAGTAATGGGAGGGGTGGATTGAGATGAATGATATGGAGGTATTATGGATGAGTTAATGTGGGTAGAATTTTGAAAGGGCATCAAGGATGTGTGCCTTTGTTGTTCTTGAGAAATAGGATATGGACCTAGGATAGAGGGAAGGTTTGATGGACTAGGATGAGGACCTAGGATAGATAGTATGTTTGGAGGATTAGGATGAGGACCTAAGATAGATGGTAGGTCTGATGAACTAAGACACTTAGGTGTATAACCAAGGCCGTGGTGATATGAGTTTCTTTGAACAAAAAGGGGCTCTAGGATACCTTGTTCATGAAGGTGTAATCCTTTTCCTTTGTAATTCATACTTTGACACATTTGTTTACCAATGGGATATGTATTGTTTGTGAAACAAGATGCGAGTCCATTTTGGGGAGGATATGATATGGATGAGAGGATAGGTGTTGGAAGTAAACCAGAATGGATAAAAGTGGAGGATCCCAATTTATAGGTGTGAGGTTCATGGATAGCTTGAATATGTGTGATAGGATCTTGACATGGGGATGATGGGGTGTTTTGATCTTGACTTGGAAAAGTATCATGAGGTGGTATCAAAGGCATATCTTGATCATGAGAAGAATAAACATCTTCATGGGATGAAAGGGTATCCTTGAATGGAAGCATATCTTGACCTTGATGATGAAGGGAATCATGAGATTGTGTAGAAAGCATGTCTTGATCATCAGTTGGTAAGACATCATTAGATAGGATGGAAGAACTACCATGCTCTTGTGATGAAATAGAATCATGAGATGATATGGATTGATGAGATGATGTGGAATAAGAACCTGGAAGGATACTTGTCTCTTGAGATGGAAGGGAATTATTTTGGATGAAAAGTGAAAGGAGGGGATCGTCATAAGATTCTTGAGAAATGGGATCTTGATCAAAGATTGGAAGAGTTTGTGGAATGTTGATATCATTGGATGGAGTGGAAAGAATATTTTGATCTTGATGTGTAGGGGAGTCTATGCTAGCATGCTTTGGATTGAGAGATTGACATGAATCATTGGATGTTGAAGATATGATAGAAGAGGATGATTGGATGGATTTTTTAGCTTGAGTGAAAGAATCTTGAGGTTTATTTTGGCTTATTGTGGATGGAGATAAATGCATCACATGATAGGATTTCTCAATATCATTTGTGTTTGAGGATTTAGATTTGGGCTTATGGATCTTTTGTAAAAATCCAAAGACATCAAACTTGGATGATGTAGTTGTTGGTGGAGAGGGTGTCATGTCAAGATTTTTGTCAGAGGAATAAGCACAAATTTATGGCAGCAAATATATCTTTGTGGTTCTTTCCATTTGCACATCACAGATTTGTTGTTGAAGGTTTTTCATTTGATGAGCTAAAGCATTCAATTGATCCTCATCTATTTTGGCCATGGTGGTTTGAGTTTCAATTTGTTTTTTTTTTTGGATTTTTAGTCTTTGTGACCTTGTTAAAATGGACATACGAACATTATTGTTTCCAATAAACTTTTGATCTTATTTTGGTAAAATGTCAAGGATATTAACTTAAGTCAAATAGAATGATAGATTCTATTGATTAGAGAAAGTTGATAAGTTTGATTATAGGGTTTCGTTTCTTTGATTTAGGATGACTGATCCTGAAACTTAACTTACTAATCAAATGTGTTTGATTGAGACACTTTTGGATGGTAGATCTTGGTTTGATTTGAAAACAATTCAATTGTAAAGTCCAGTTTATGCAAGTTTAAGACTATGATTTGATTTAGAAAAGTTTATGTTCTGATAAAAAATCCAAATTTTGATGTTAACTGTTTGACATTGGTTTCCAATAGATTTCCGTTTTCTTTGTGTTTTTCAGGATGATCTTAACTAAATTAATGTTTTGAAAACACAAGCAACATTTGTGAATAAATGTTTTTAACTAAATAGATCGTGTATGTTCAAGGATCACGAATGATTCTTATTGATTTTGACGGGTTGTTTTGACAATTGTACATAAATCAAACAGACTCACACTTAATGACAAGTAGGTCATCATTATACTCACAACCCACATCTTGAATTACATTGACTCACACAGCAGTGTCACCCCCTAAAGGGCGCCTGTGTTTTTGTCGTTTCCAGGTGCGTACTCAAAGTGACAGATGTAGATACCGAATCCCTTGAGCAAACAATCCTTGGTAATTATATGGTGAGTGTCTTGGGGGGCAGATTCTTCCCTCCCCTTGCACTGTGAGTATGACAATGTATGGATACTGACTCGACAAGAAACTACTCTATGGTTCATAGATAGGGTTCCGTTCGGTGTGGCGAATAGATAAACTCCCTTAAGAGACCTCCCAATCTTTAGAACAAAGATTTTGGGGATGGTTATCTTGCCTACTACCGTCAAGTTGGACTTTCATCAATAACTTGCATTTTTATTATAGTGGGTTGGAAAACCTGGCTTTGGTTGTTCCCACTTAGGTCGTTCCCGTAGGGTGAGTACTTTTTCCCACTATGGCAGGCCTGCTAAAGGATTTAATAAAACGTAAATGACATGAAATAAAAGTGAATCTGGCACTTTGGTCATTGAGTTAAGGGGAGAGCATAAGCCTAATCACCACAAGCACAACATATAAGTTTGTTCTATTTTAAAAGCCCAAAAAGAAATTTTCTAATCTATGTGAAGGTGTTGCTTCACAAAAATCATGATGTTCTTTTTAACTTCTACTGTAAGAATGTGATGACTACCCTAGGATTGATAAATTTGCTTTAAGAAAACAAAAAGTGGCTACCCTAGGATTGATCAATTTTAATCCAAGTGACTACCCTAGGATTGGTTCTTTTTAACCAAATTTGACAAAGCTTGTGTAGATGGTTAATTTTAAGCCCAAAGTAATGCTAGTTGGTCCTAAAACATGTATGAAAAATAACATATGATGGGTTATTTTCCCATGAGTGTTTGAAAGCACTATTACAATGGATATCAAATGACTCTTTTTTCACTTTTTTTGAATTTAATGCTCCATATTCCTCTTAAAACCTGCAATAAATGCTCAAAATGTTAGATGAGATCAAGAAATAAGAAGATATAAAGGTTAGATGAATGATTAAACATAAAAACCCTAAAACTTATACCAAGTTGCAATGTGATTTGACCTTAAATGTAAAATTGAAAATTTTAACTCTACAAAAAGTTAGCAATACCTACACCATTGCATAGCTTATGAAATTCTACCCCATTTCAAAAAAAAAAGTTTTGAAAAAGACCTCCGTATGACCAAGATAAGACCATTTTAAGATAAATTGTCAAAGCGCTAAAACGGTGCTCGAAAGCGCTATTTCCCAGAAGCGCTAAAAGAAGTCATGGAAGTGCTAAAACACTGAAAGCGCTAAAACTTTGACCGGAAGCGCTAAAATTTTGACCGGAAGCACTAAAACACAGAAGCGCTAAAACAGTTCACGGAAGCGCTAAATTTTTTTACGAAAGCGCTAAAACGGAGAACGAAAGCGCTAAAGTTTGCCACGGAAGCGCTAAAACTTTGAACTGAAGCGCTAAAAGAAACACGCCGAGAACCTGCGTGACACTTTCTAGAAAAATTGATAATTTTGATAAAATTGGGGTTAATGCCTCACGGTGGGCGCCAAATTGTAAGTGTGGAATAAGGTAAATAAAATAATACACTTCTTAATAAGACATTATATCAAAGATAACTCAAATTGAACTAAATCAAAGCAGTAATCAAATGAAAGCGTCATATTGTTCTCTATCCTCAAATATTTATTAAACCACTATTGCTCTCAGATTGTTAAGCACTGTGATTGTTAAAATGACTATTTGAAGAACGAGATGATACTAATGCAATGATAAATGAATTAAACTAGCATGATATGGACATGAAACAAATAATTGTAGCTACAAGAGGCAGCCATTGATGTGAAGCTTGATGCTTGATGTCTGGATTCCTACAGAGTAAGAGTGCAAAAGCTTGATTATCTGGATCCCCTTCTTGGTTCAATGAGGCTTGTATTTATAGATTTCCTGGCTATAGAAATGCACAGGGAAAGCTTTGAGAGGCTTGGATTCAATCTGGAGGATTGAATGGTGAGAGATGGAGGAGATTGAGAGAAAGATGGAGATTGTCTCTACCCATGAAAACACCAGGCAAGAGAAGAGGAAGAATTGATGGAAGAGGATTGAGAGATCAAATTCCAAATTTGTCTCCAATTTGTCTCCAAAACTTCTTGTGAAGTTTCAAAGCATTAATTGTGAAAAATTTAGACATAGGAAATCTAATTCATTTTTGAGGAAATGTAGATTGGAATATTCCTTATGCTCTAATTCAAATATTTTGATTTATTTAAATTAGAAAAGGGAGATAAATAATTTAATAAAAAAAACTATAAGATAGTCGTTTATTAAATTAAACAAAGGAATATGGTAATTAATAAATAAAGTATTTGATCTTTATTTAATTAATTCGAGAATGATGTGATAGAATAAAGTAGGGATTTGATAATTAAATTGAACAAAGTATTTAATTTTGTTTATTTAATTAAGATGAATTTGAATGTGAACTATATTAAATAAATATTTCTATTTATTCGATAGTAGAGGAATTTAGAATAATTAATCAAATAATGTGTATTTAATTAATCGGATGCTCCAGACCAATTTTAGGTGTATACAAAAACCATTATTTTCAAATAGAAAAATGAGGTTCCAAGAATATAATTAAATTGGAAAACAATAGGCATTATGATACTTGCAAGGCACAGTGTTGCTATAGATGGTTTGTAGTGTTGGAAAACACATTGTCCCATTTTGAACAGTTAGTTCGTTATGAAGAGTTTTATTTCGTTACTCCAAGAATGTAATGCAGTCCACTTTCAAATTATGGAACAACTCTTTGATACAATCCAAATGTCATTTCGGTTTCTCTATCTAATTGGAACAAATAAAATGCTTGCATTATTTGCAGTGTTGGAAAACACACCGTCTCTTCTCACTTGCAGAGGGTTTTAGAATAATATATGCTTTGCTTGTTTCTTAACACCTAGGGTTTTCTAACATGCATTGTTACTAAAGAGAAACAATGTCTTAAAAAGATTTTGTAATATAGATAGTCTCAATGTATTCAAAAGCCCTTTCAAAATTTCTAAGGACTTTTAATTTGGGAAAAAATTGCATTTAAATTTTGTATGACTGAAAAAAAAATTGCACAAAATAATTGCAATTCGGAAAACCCAATGTTGGGTTTTAGTTATTTGGATGTCCTTGTTGAAATGTAAAGGGTTGTCTCATGGTGGGTTGCTTGATTCTTAACATCCACAGTTTTGCAACATGCAATGTTACAGGATAGTACGAATGTCTTCCAAATCACACATTTGATTGTTGTGTTTAAATTTTGAACCACTGAAAAAAAAAATGCACAAAATAATTCTAAATGGGAAACACATTGTAGGGTTTCAACTATTTCAATCTCCCTATTTAAATGTAAAGGGTCGTCTCATGCTGGGTTGCTTGCTTCTTAACACCCACGGTTTTGCAACATGGAATGTTACAAAACAATATGAATGTCTTCCAAATCACACATTCCATTGTTGTGTTTAAATTTCAGTTGATTGAAAAAAACTACGCAATATAATTCTGAATGGGAAACACAGTGGTGGGTTTCAGTTATTTCAATCTCCTTGTTTAAATGTAAATGGAAAGCTGAAGGTCTGAGTGCACATGGAGGAGTTGGAGTAGAATACCGAAAAAATTGAGGTGAGGGGTAATTTGAAATTTGGGAAACAGAATGTGGAGTATTTTAGTTTCTTGATTGTCTTCCAAATCACACATTCCATTGTTGTGTTTAAATTTCAGTTGATTGAAAAAAAACTGCACAAAATAATTATGAATGGGAAACACAGTGCTTGGTTTCAGTTATTTGAATCTCCTTCTTTAAATGTAAAGGGTTGTCTCATGGTGGGTTTCTTTCTTCTTAACACCCACAGTTTTGCAACATGGAATGTTACAAAACAATATGAATGTTTTCAAAATCACACATTCCATTGTTGTGTTTAAATTTCACAACATTGAAAAAAAAAGCGCAGAAAAGAATTCTAAATGGGAAACACAGTGTTGGGTTTCAGTTATTTGAATCTCCCTGTTTAGATGTAAAGGGTCATCTGATGTTGGGTTGCTTGGTTCTTAACACCCACGGTTTTATAAGATGAAATGTTACAAAACAGTATGAAAGTCTTCCAGATCACACCTTCCATTGTTGTGTTTAAGTTTCAAGTATATAACAAATTGCATGCTTCATAACACATTGAATTTTTCAACCTCCAGATCATAACATACCCAATCCCTTTCTGATTTTTAAACCAGTATATCTAGGTGTGCACATTGGGTAGTACATGTTCGAAAACACAATGTGTTTTGAAGCCTGACTTCACTTCATTCTATTTTGCAACAATTCATGTTGGAAAACCCTTGGTGTTAAGAAAGAAGCAACCCAAATAGTGTTGTAAAACCCTCTGCAGCACTATTGGATAGTACCTGTCACCTTAATTTGGTTTGATTTCTCCTCCAACTTGTCCACGTGCACTGAAACGTTCAACTTTCCCTTTCAATGTGCAGACCGAAAACAAATAGTATTTTCATCTTTCTTTCTCGAAATAGAAAAGGCCCAATAGTTGCAATCGTTGCCGGGAAAACATGTCAGTGCTGGTGGGTTTTCAAAATAATTTATCGGCATGGACAAAAAGCCTAAAACGTGGCATTCAAAACCGTTATTTGCAAATATCAAAAATCCCAGACAAGCTCCCATTTTCTCCATTTTTGGACAGTGACGTTTTGGTGGATAGCAATGTGAAGAGTTGCAGGTGTTTGGAGCTCCCTAAGGTATGTATATTTGCTCTATGTATGTGCCATTTTTCCATTCTACCATGAACACTGAAGAAAGGAACGACTATTTGTTGCTAGAAAACAATATTTTCACCTTTCTTTCTTGAAACAAAAATGGCCCAATAGCAGGAAACAAATAGTATTTTCACCTTTCTTTCTTGAAACAAAAAAGGCCCAATAGCAGGAAACAAATAGTATTTTCATCTTTATTTCTTGAAACAGAAAAGGCCCACGTCATTCCCTTCCACTTTTGTTGTATCATACAAAAGAAACTTGTCCACAAAGCTAACCCACCCACTTTTTTGCCTGGCAACAAGCGGGAAAACCCACCTGATGGTGCCGTTAGCTCCCACCTGACCATCGCCTAGATGTTTCATTCCGTTTGCCAATTTTGTGTTGATCGTCGGTCTGATGAGCCCTGCACTGCGACATCTCGTCATGTTATGTATGTTTCCATGTATGTTGTCATGTATGTTTTTCATGTGTTTTTGAACAACTGTTTGCTACAGTCGAAATGCATTTTCACTTTCTTTATCTGATTGGAACAAATAAATTGCTTGCATTATTTGTGGAGTTGGAAAACACACTGTCTCCTCTCAATTGCAGAGGGTTTTACAACACTATATGGGTTTCTTGTTTCTTAACACCTTATATCGAGACAATGTGTATTCCAAATGTCCAGATAATGTGAGCATTTATTTGGTCGAATCAGATGAGGAAAATGAAATTCCATTTTGATTTCATGTTACATGAATAGGTGCTTTTTGTTTATGAGTTAGATTTCTCCTGATTGAAACAAATGAATTGCTCTCATTATTTGCACAGTTGGAAAACACATTGTCTCCTCTCTGTTGCAGAGGGTTTTACAACACTATTTGGGTTGCTTGTTTCTTAAGGAGCCAACTAACTCCTAGACAAAATTCACCTATGTACATCAAAAAATGCATGAAAAACATACATGGATACATACATAACATGACGAGACGTCATAATTGGAAAACACATTGTCTCCTCTCTGTTGCAGAAGGTTTTACAACACTATTTGGGTTGCTTGTTTCTTAACACCTTATATGGAGACATTGTATTTTCCAACATTGCAAATAGTGCGAGCATTTATTTGGTCGAATCAAATGAGGAAAATGAAATGCCATTTTTATCTCATGTTACATACATAGGTGCTTTTTGTTTACGAGTTAGCTTTCTCCTGATTCTTGATTGGAACAAATGAATTTATCCAACAAAATGAACATTCATTGCTTCACAGTTCTAGCAGAATCAAAAAATGGCACATATGAAATCTTGCTGATATATATACTAGTGTTAGCGATAGGTTAAATTGGAAATTAAATTCCCAATGTACAGTTTAATATGTTTGTTTATTGTTTGTGCAAGCTGGCATTTTGCACTCAGCAGAACATACAAATTGTATATTGGGGAAATTTGGAAGAAATAAAATTATTTCTAGCATCAATTGTATTTAATTTGCCAATTTAATCTATCACTAACACTTGTATTTCTTCCAGGTGGTTGATATGGGCCAGGAAAGAAAATTGAATAAAAGAAGGGTAGGTGGATTGAGAAGGATGCTTCAGGAGATGTGAACCTTGTGCAGTAAATACAGGTGATTCTGGCTGTGATAGTTTGAATTGCAAGTATAGTGGACGAATAGTAATGTTAATATATGTAAGAACATAAATTGACATTTTATTGTAAATTGTATCCTAACAGGGTTAGTATAAAGCAGAATTCCATAGCATATAAACAGAAGTTCAACAAGGTTTTGTTGTAAAATGATTTCTAGTGAAAAAATATTCCTCACTAGGTAAAGAAAAATAGCACACCTACCAGTTGAACAAGGCTTTAGAATAATAAGTTTCTATAGAATACCTACCAGAGTTGAACAAGGCTTTCTTTATTGTAGAGTTTATTTTAGTAAAACATATTTTATAACAACATAAAGAAAAAGAAAAGTTTCCATAGCATTATCTACCATTTGAACGAAGGTTTCCATAGTTGAGTAACTTTCTTTGCCATAAAGTTGATCTTGCTCTAAAAACTTACAAGTTACTAAAGAGTATTCAGTCCACTACTAAAGGGCTGCTAAATTAAATAAAGTTTAGAACATATGAATATTAAACTCATACAAGCAAAGTGGAGCCAAATTTAATAGCTTTGGCTAGTTATCTGCGGAAGTTCCTTGCTAGAATAGACACATTTGTCTCTTCATTAAGATGACAGTTTTTTATGAAGTTTCCTAATTGTATAAGTCATTGTCATCTTTATTATTTGTTGTAGCAAATACATCTGAAGCCCCAACAACAGTACCAATAGGTCTGTCTCGAGATCGAAACTCAGAACCAAAGCCTCGAGATTGTTGTAGTGTTTGTGCAAAGGCTTGATACTTCCAAATATCAACATCACTGGCAGTTCTTCGGGCATATTTCATAGACTCCTCAAAATGAGCAACTTTTATTTTAGCTACCTTATCACTATCATCCTCATCCATTGCCTCAAGGATTCTCAGCTCTTTTTCATTCACGTTGAATTTCCTGAAAGCATGGGGGGAGAGGTTATGGTAAAATTGAAACGCATGCTAGTATGATGAATTGAAATAACAAGCTACAAGTTGAGGTAAGTTCAATAGGTAGACTATTGCTCTATCTTAAAAATTAGTAACATAATAGTCAAAATAAAAACCATTAGAAATTCATAAAAAGATCTAGTTCGCAAAAGATGACACAATTGGAACTCACCTTCTCAATATTTTCTCTAATAGCATACTTGCAAGCCCTCTAACAAATATTAGTGATATTGGCTCCACTGAATCCTTGGGTATAACAGGCTAGTGCCATTAGGTCTACATCCTTTGATATAGGTGACTTTCTCAAGCAAGATTTAAAGATTTGATAATGTGAGGTGTCATCAGGTAAGGGAATATAAATCAGTTGGTCAAGTCGGTCAGGCCTTAACAATGTAGGATCGATGATATCAGGCTTGTTTGTAGCACCAATAATGATAATTGTTTTCTTGGCTGTCATACAAGCCATCTCCATCAACAACTGATTAAGGACTCTGTTTGTAGCACCACCAACATCCCCAACACTACTTCCATGCTAAAAACATGCAAACCAATTATGCATCACAAGTTAGAGCCTACTTCAAAAAGGTCAAACAAAATTCCCAGTCATTTATAGTCAACCTTAAACTTTTACTTATAAAAAAGAAACACACCTACGTAGTAATAGAATCAAGCTCATCAAAAATAGGACACAAGGAGTTGACCCTCTAGCCTTATAAATTTTTTATCACATTAGCCTCACTCTCTTGAAACCACATTGTTAACAATTCAGGGCCCTTCACACTGATGAAATTGGCCTGACATTCATTGGCAATGGCTTTTGCAAGCAATGTCTTTCCACAACTCGGTGGGCCATAACATAGCACTTATTTTGAAGGAGACATTCCAATTTTTTCAAATTTCTCAAGATGCTCCACTGGATATTGAACAGTCTACACGGAACTCATAATGAATTTTGTTAGTTGATATCTCCTTGAAAAGAAGGTTTTCTGCATTGAAAGAAAAGCAAGGCACAAATATAGTGAACCACGTATCTCAACATACCTCTTGAAGCTCCCTCTTGACATTTTCCAACCCTCCAATATCTTCCCAAGTGACATTTGGAACTTCAACAACCTGTTAATGTTTTCCCAATATTCATAAGGAAATTTACCATTATTAAAATCATCAGAAACAAACAAGCTTAGAAAATTAAAATTTAGGGGCCCAATAGATCAATAGTTTAAAAATACAATCCCTACTTAATCGATATGGGAAAAATTGAACGTCTAGACATGGTTTGGAAAAACAAAGTTTCACGGACAACAGATGGATTGCTAGAGCACAATGCATTCTGGAAGTGCTAATTAGTCACGATCATTGAATTTAGAATCTCAACATCTATTGTCTCATCTTCTAAGTCAATGACATCCATTTTTTCCCTAATACACTGAAGTGCAGCCTCAGTGCACAAAGCTGCAAGATCTGCTCCAACATATCCATGACTATCTTTAGCAATCCTTTCGAGATCAACCTGTACCAAGAATCCGAAAGATTAATATATACTCTCACCAAGAAAAACAAAGATTATTAAATGCTCTCAAAATCCAAGCACTGCTTGACATTAGATCTAGAAGTACAATTTTTTGTTTTAGGTTCTACAATACGTACATCATCAGAGAGCTTCATATTCTTTGTATGGATACAGAGCACTTCCAACTTGCCTACTTCATCCGAAAACCCAATGTCAATTTCCCTATCAAACCTTCCAAACCTTTTGAGTGTCGGGTCAATACTATTTGGTTGGTTAGTTGTTGCAATCACAATAACATGAGCATGAGACTTAAGTCTGTCCATAACTATAAGAAGTTGAGAAACAATTCTCCTCTCAACTTCACCGTGGGTTTTTTCCCTCTTGAGAGCTATGGAATCAATTTCATCAATAAATATAATGGAAGGTGCATTCTTCTCAGCCTCCTCAAAAGCCTTCTAGAGATTGTTTTCGCTTTGTCTGGCCAGCTTTGACATAATTTTAGGTCGATTGATACAGAAAAAGAAGGCATCGGTTTCATTTGCAACTGCCCTAGCAATTAAGATTTTCCCAGAACCAGGTGGCCCATAAAGCATAATACCCTTTGGGGGTTTCACACCAATTGATTTGAAGAGTTGTGGGTGCCTGAGAGGAAGTTCTACCAATTCACGTATCTGAGCCATTTGTTTTCATACACCACCAACATCATCATAACCTATTTCATCTAATCTATCTTCATCCTCCCGCTTTACAGGCTCCCCTTCACATAAAATTTCAGTATCTCTAGGAACAACACAGTATTCCCCAGGGTTTGTCTCAATCACCTTAAACTCGACACTACGCATACCACCTCTTACAAGGAAAATATCACCTTTTGTCACTGGGAGATAAGCTTCCAAGAAATAGGTTGCAAGTTATATATTAGTAGTCTTTTAGCACATAGACTTCACAAAGGCAAAAAGGCTACCACATATTTGAATCTTGTTAACCCTACATGCAATATATTTGACTGTATATTTTATGCTTACAATGAAATGGAATGCAAATAAAAAAACATTTTGAGCAATTGTCTTCACCCAAGGCACTAACCCTTGCATTGTTAATGTTATTGTACAGATTCATGATGAATACTTGAAAGCGAATTAAGAAATAAATTTAAATATAGCTTCTAGCTATTTAAATTTATTTATAGCTTATACAATGAAGAGGCACGTTCATTAAAGAATAGAAAATAAAATATTAAAGTCAAAATAAATAATAGTTAATTATTTATAATGGCCGACCTCTCATTGAAAATCATGCTCTTCTAGAAAGGACGTCTTTCTTGAGGCCGACCTCCCCTTTGTGAAAGGGTGCGATTGTATATATATATATGTGTGGATCTCTTCTTTATGATAATCATCAAGTTCATTCATAGTTCGTATTATTGAGGAGAAGAAGATCATGCCCAACAAGAGGAGAAGTTCACTCAGCTAGCAGATCTTTATCTAAAGCAGTAGATCGATCATAAGGAGAAGCATATTCATTTGTATCTTGCATCTTATAGAGGTGCTACTATTCATTGTATCAAATTGGCATTGCATTGTGCCTAAGTTGTAAGCAGATTTCTGCTCCTGTTTGATCAATATATAAGAGATATATTGGCCGGGTTTTTGTCCCTTAGGTGGGAGGGTTTTCCCAGGGTATCGGTTGTGTTCTTGTGTCAATTTTTAATAATTTTTGTGCACTCATATGATCTTATAAAAATAACATGCATCAATATATAAAAACAATAGTCTAGTAAGACTGAAAAAAAGAACCCAGAAAATAGGAGACCTAAAGGGGAGGGTTCAGATTCGAAGAAAAAAGTATAGGTTTACAAATTCCCCCAACGTGTGCACTTTACATATGAAAAACAAAAAATTAAATATAAAAAAAAGCGGTACAAAATGCGTTGCGAAAATATGGAAAAGAAAGAACAAAAAGACTCATGCTTTAAATAGGCATCAAAAAAATTCCCAGTGACACCCTCGATGGTATCATCAATGGGAAGAATATGGATGTGCTTGTTGTACTTAACATCGGGACATTGGTGAACAGAAACCACATCTCCCAAATGAACCCTCAGATTCGACTGCATGACCTTGTTCATTCTAGTCTTGGGCTCCTCGCAGGTCTCCTCTACCTGAGTAATATAGATCGTATCCTTCCTCTTCTTTCCCTACAACACAGTCCAAAGGAGAGATTGAGGGCAAAGTATAAAACCTAAGCATCTAAAGTGCAAAACAAAATATTGTAGTGTCTCAAGGGAAAAGGGCAAAGGAAAATACCTTAATAAGGATTGTCTCCACGGAACAATTGCAATTTTCCATGGTTTCTGGGTGTAGGCAAACAACAAAGTTATCATCATTAATGGATTCATCCACAACCAACTGATTTGCCGCCTTCTTTTGCTCTAAAATTGTTGTGCTGAAATCTCTTTTCGTTCCTTTCCTGTTACCAAAAAAACCACTCATTTATTTAGCAATCCATGAAAATACCTAAGCAGGCGGAGGCAAAGAATGAGAAAGATTCAATATTGATCTTACGCTTTTGATGATTCTCCCTTATGAGCCATCGCTGCAGAGGAAATATTGATTGTTTGGAGTAGTGCAAACAATGAACGGATTGAGAAGAATGAAGCGAATTGGGGTTTCAATTACCTTAAACTCCACACTGCAAATAATGTGAGCATTTATTTGGTCGAATCAGATGAGGAAAATGAAATGCCATTTTGATCTCTTGTTATATACTTATTTGCTTTTTGTTTATGAGTTAGCTTTCTCCTAATTGCAATAAATGAATTGCTCTCATTATTTGCACAGTTGGAAAACACACTGTCTCCTCTCTGTTGTAGAGGGTTTTAAAACACTATTTGGGTTGCTTCTTTCTTAACACCTTATATCGAGACAATGTGTTTTCCAACTGTGTAGATAATGGGAGAATTTAGTTGGTCAAATCAGATGAGGAAAATGAAATGTCATTTTGATCTCATGTTACATAAATAGGTGCTTTTTGTTTATGAGTTAGCTTGCTTGTTTCTTAACACCTTATATCGAGACAGTGTGTTTTTCAACTGTGCAGATAATGTGAGCATTTATTTGGTCGAATTAGATGAGGAAAATGAAATGCCATTTTGATCTCTTGTTATATACTTATGTGCTTTTTGTTTACGAGTTAGCTTTCTCTTGATTGCAATAAATGAATTGCTCTCATTATTTGCACAGTTGGAAAACACAGTCTCCTCTCTGTTGTAGAGGGTTTTACAACACTATTTGGGTTGCTTCTTTCTTAACACCTTATATCGAGACAATCTATTTTCCAACTGTGCAGATAATGGGAGCATTTAGTTGGTCAAATCAGATGAGGAAAATGAAATGTCATTTTGATCTCATGTTACATAAATAGGTTCTTTTTGTTTATGAGTTAGCTTGCTTGTTTCTTAACACCTTATATCGAGACAGTGTGTTTTCCAACTGTGTAGATAATGTGAGCATTTATTTGGTCAAATCAGATGAGGAAAATGAAATGCCATTTTCATCTCATGTTACATAAGTAGGTGATTTTTGTTTATGAGTTAGATTTCTCCTAATTGGAACAATTGAATTGCTCTCATTATTTGCATAGTTGGAAAACACATTGTCTCCTTTCTGTTGTAGTGGGTTTTACAACATTATTTGGGTTGCTTCTTTCTTAACACCTTATATCCAGACAATGTGTTTTCCAACTGTGCAGATAATGGGAGCATTTAGCTGGTCGAATCAGATGAGGAAAATGAAATGTCATTTTGATCTCATGTTACATAAATAGGTGCTTTTTGTTTATGAGTTAGCTTGCTTGTTTCTTAACACCTTATATCGAGACAATATGTTTTCCAACTGTGCAGATAATGTGAGCATTTATTTGGTCGAATCAGATGAGGAAAATGAAATTCCATTTTCATCTCATGTTACATAAGTTGGTGCTTTTTGTTTATGAGTTAGATTTCTCTTGATTGGAACAATTGAATTGCTCTAATTATTTGCATCGTTGGAAAACACACTGTCTCCTCTCTGTTGCAGTGGGTTTTACAACACTATTTGGGTTGCTTCTTTCTTAACACCTTATATCCAGATAGTGTGTTTTCCAACTATGTAGATAATGGGAGCATTTAGTTGGTCGAATCAGATGAGGAAAATGAAATGTCATTTTTATCTCGTGTTACATAAATAGGTGCTTTTTGTTTATGAGTTAGCTTGCTTGTTTCTTAACACCTTATATCGAGACAGTGTGTTTTCCAACCGTGCAGATAATGTGAGAATTTATCTGGTCGAATCAGATGAGGAAAATGAAATGCATTTTTGATCTCATGTTACATAAATAGGTGCTTTTTGTTTATGAGTTAGCTTTCTCCTGATTGGAACAATTCGATTGCTCTCATTATTTGCACAGTTGGAAAACACACTGTCTCCTCTCTGTTGCAGAGGGTTTTACAATACTATTTGGGTTATGTTTCTTAAGGATCCGACTAACTCCTAGACATACAATTACACCTATGTACATCGAAAAATGCATGAAAAACATACATGGATGGGTATGTGCAGGATCATGATGGGCCAAAAAGTGGCAATGAGAAAAAAACATGTTTTGGATCGACTCAAAAATGCGGAAAATATCGAGTTGAATTTTCTAGGTTTGGGTGTCAGTACATTTACTTGAACCAAAAACCAAACCTAGTTTCCACAAATCGGATATCCGATTTCGGGAAACAGTATATAAAAAACAACCGACTGTTTTAACTTCATTTTTCACTGTTTAACGCAGGCGCAAAAGGAAAAACCCAAATCCAATATCCGGTTTGATCAGATATCCGATTTCAAAGGTATGTATTTCATTTTTTCAATCTTGTAATCCATTTTTCAAATAGATTTTCTTAAGTTTAAGTAGGTTTTATTAATTTTTTTTTTAAAAATGGGTTTTTTATCGATTTAAAAAAAAAACTAGAGTTTACATTGATTTTTTATTAAAAATTAATGTTTTGAAATGGATCTTGATTAAAAATTAGTGTCGTTGATGTATTTTTATCAAAAATAAGAGTTTGTTATTGATTTTTGTGAAAAACTATGTTTTTTTTGGGATTTTTCTTAGAAACTAGGGTTTTTTTACAATAATTTCATTTATATTGTGTAATTTTAATTAGTTTAATTAGTTTTTAACTTTAATCAGGTATTATGGGTGCGAATGCAAATCCACAAATTCCAAATGCTCCACCACCTCTGCAGCCACCAATTGAAGACTTAATTGGTGAAAAATTGGGGCAATTGAGGGGCATTTGTGAAATTTATTAGACAATGCCTCGTTTGAGAGATATGACAAACACATTGAAGGAAATAATAAAAAATATAGAAACCCTCTCCACCCAACATAATTCCTTTTATTCGTGGTGAGAAGACATGAGGGAATATTATCGATGTGGATTTTCTTATGATGATGTGAAAGATCTCCAAATAACCAAAGCCCAAATAGCCTCATTATTCATTGACCCCTGCACCGGTTTGCAAGTGAATGTTAATAAAACAAAACTTTCCATAAAATGGTGCATGCATAGGGACATTGTAGCTAACTTTTGGGATCGTTGGTGTATGGTTTTTGATAAACCACAGAACAATAATTCCGACATACCATTTTATTTTATTAAAAAATTATATGCTGAGTTTGTGTTAGGGCATCATGTCAATTAATTTGACATTAAACCCTTCCAGGGCATCGATGGAGGTATGCCCCAGGATAGACTAGGGGCAGTTAGAGTAGTCCCGCACCCAAATGTTCCCCTTCCTCCCCTTCCTCCACCACCTCCAATATATCATCCAGAGATTATCCAAGATGCATCCACACAGACTATTTAGGCTATTCACTCTTTGAGTGGTCATTTGGTTGCACATGCTTCTACAGTAGCTCAGCCACATTTTGGTGATGTTGGTGAAGGCTCGAGTGCTGCTGCATCATCCTCCTCAGGTCCACATATTTGTGTGCCACATACTTGCACTATGTGCCACCAGATATGCTTGGGTCCTCTTGTACAACCCACTAAGCATCCCTTGGACACTTTTGATTATGACCTCCATGATGTGGACATTATAGATCAGTCACAGGGGAGTGGAGCGTACCTTACAGAGTCCTCTCCTGCTAGAGAGGGAGATGCTGGAATAGTGACACAGGTAAGATTTAAATTGTAATTTCATAACTTGCATTTGTTTTTAAATGAATATTAATAAGAGAGTATCAAATACTAATATTTATTTACATGGTCTATTTAATAGTTGATGTCTGAGGAGGAGCTCACACGGGTGACTGATAGCACCCTTAGGGCCATTTCATTTGGCTTGGACACACACACAGTATATATTTTCGCACTCACTCGTTTACATTTTATATTATATACTTGATTGTCATTTGAATTGTCATTAATGAAATTATATAGTAATTTATATGTTTATCTTATTTTCCTCCAGTAGGAATTACCTAGTGTGAGTGAGGTGCAACATCGTCCAGACTATGGAGGCACAAATCTAGATAAGGGGAAGGTAATTGAACTCAAATTGGATTGAATTAAGATTTTTAAGATCTTATATTGATTATACAGACATCGACATAGATTGGTAGTTTCATATGTACTTGTCAATTTTATGTACAGGCAATTATGAACTATACATATATGATGACAACGGACACATTGCCTAAAGGAGTAGTTATTGGAACACCTCAAAGAGTAGGTGTTGAAACACCTCAAGGAGGAGGTGTCGAAACAGCGAAGGAGATAAAGAAAAAGATCAACCTAAAGAGGTATGTGCTTATTTTATTTTGTGTTTGGTAAATAAGTTCCTATTACCAATAATCGTATGCTAACTTGGATCAATTTTATGTTTTTGTTCACATATATAGATTGGCATTTCAAAAGTTGATTTGGTATATTCTAGGACTCCTGACCCTTTGAAGAGTTCTATTAAAATTCAATGTATATTGATTTTGATGTTAATTATTTGATTTTAAATTATATAGTATAACTAATCTCAATTATGGTTTGAATTTTTCTTTTGCAACTACCTTCAGAGCCAACGAGTGCTTCAAAGAGGCTCCATTTTGATGATCCACCAGTAGTTTAGGATTAGATAGACATTTTGGCATGTAAATTTTGAATACATATTGAGATGGCATATGCCACATTTTGTAAAACTTTGTTTGAGTTGGCGTCGATGCCATTTTTGTATATGGACATACACTCGATTATTGGATAATTTGATATATAGAAGTTGACAATCGAAATTTAATTTGTTCCCTATGTGCATGATTAAACTCTTTGAAAATTTTATCTTGAGCAATAGTTAAATATCAATGTACAATAGCTTAAAACTGAATGGTTATATTATGTAGTTTATATTTATATCGTTGATTACATTGCATTACACATCTTTCAAACTCAAATCATTAATTCACATTGCATAACTAACAACTAGATGTTCATAGATGAAAAATTTTCAATTTACAATATAGTTCTTACAAATTCAACCTAAGCAGTTATGCAATTACTTCACATTGCATAACTAAAAACTATGAGCAGTTGTTAATTGCATTTGTTTTTCATTGAATTAAATGAGACCACATTTCTTTGAAGCTTTTTTTCAAATAGTCCACTGCCTTGTCTATGCTACCACATTTTTCATACATGATAGCAATCACATTAAGTTGTAATAAATTAAATGATAGCCTATGGCTATTTAATTTATACTCATTTTATTTAAATGGATGAGGCTGACCTCCTTGAAGAGTCACCTTATTTTGTATAAATACGAGGTGATGTTTGTTAATGTCCTCAATCAAGTTCATTCAGCATAATTTGCAATCCAAGCAAAAGTTTTCACTTGAGCAGTAGCACTTCATCTTGCAGCAACAAGCCGATTTCAAGGAGAAGCATACTTGATTGTATCTTTGCATCTACGAGAGGTGCTATTATTCATTGTATCAAATTCAACCATGAGCTGGGCCTGAGTTGTAAGCAAATTTCTTGTTGTGTTTATTGTTTTATGTGTTTCATTTTTTGAGTGCTTTTAGTTGTATTATCTGATCTCTAAGTTGAAGACAACGAGAGAAATGGTCATATTGTTGATGACAAAGATTTGACCATGTTGGCTCTTAATGGTCTTCCTTCATCTTGGGAGTCTTACATTCAAGGAATCAGCGTGAGATCAAAAATTTCCAAGTTTGATCGATTAAGGGCTGACTGTATTCAAGAGGAGTCAAGGTTGGTTGCGAGAGGTATTGGACAAAGCCCTACAAATGAATACATTCATGTTCTTTCCGCTCAATCCTTGAAGAAGGAAGGAAAAGGAGGAAAGAAAAGATGCTTCAAGAGGAATGGAGATAAAGGGTCAGATGGTGCTCCTGCATTCAAGAAGAAGTGGGACCTCTATCGTGTTTATTGGGATACAATTTGCTCAAAGTCAGTCAACTTGGATTTAACATTGGTAACTCCACAAACCTATTCAGAATAGAGTGATCTAAAGAGGACATCCCTAAATCTCTATAGAGGTGTAAAGTTGCAAAGTGGTGCAACTTTCATTCTCGAACTCGTACGACCCAACAGATTATTCTAACACATTTGGATGGGTACGTTTACGCTAAGTATGGTTCTCTTTTGCACCCAAATACGTCGAATCGCTCTGAGCTGCATTGGAGCGATGTTTTCCCTTAAGAGTCCAAAGTGCTAAAAGACAACAATCTTTGACGGACTATTTCTCAGAAACCGTGATGCTTACATACTCTTTTTCTGAGGATATGGGATCGTGTTGAGACCATCTACAATAACCTCTCTTGGTTTTTTCTATTTCGAAGGCATTTTCCCGTGGTGATGAGTTTTCAGTTGAGGGAAAAGTTGCCAGATGCAAGCAGTGTAAAGTTGCAAAGTGGTGCAACTTTCATTCTCGAACTTGTACGACCCAATAGACTGTTCCAACACGTCCGAATGGGTACATTTACGCTAGGTATGGTTCTCTCTTGCAATCAAATACGCCGAATCGCTTCGAGCTGCATTGGAGCGGCGTTTTCCCTTAAGAGTCCAAAGTGCTAAAAGGCAGCAATCTTTGACGGACTATTTCTTGGAAATCGTGATGCTTACAAACTCTTCATCTAAGGATATGGGATCGTGTTGAGACCATCTAAAATAACCTCTCTTGGTTTTTTCTATCTCGGAGGCATTTTCCCGTGGTGATGAGTTTTCAGTTGAGGGAAAAGTTACCAAATGCAAGCAGTGTAAAGTTGCAAAGTGGTGCAACTTTCATTCTCAAACTCGTACGACCCAATGAACTATTCCAACACATCTGGATGGGTACGTTTACGTTAGGTATGGTTCTCTCTTGCACCCAAATACGCCGAATCGCTTCGAGCTGCATTGGAGCAGCGTTTTCCCTTAAGAGTCCAAAGTGCTAAAAGGCATCAAACTTTGACGGACTATTTCTCAAAAATCGTGATGCTTACAGACTCTTCGTCTGAGGATATGGGATCGTGTTGAGACCATCTACAATAACCTCTCTTGGTTTTTTTATCTCGAAGGCTTTTTCCCATGGTGATGAGTTTTCAGTTGAGGGAAAAGTTGCCAAATGCAAGCAATGTAAAGTTGCAAAGTGGT
The DNA here is from genome assembly GCA_007115665.2 of Sequoiadendron giganteum. Lineage (NCBI taxonomy): Eukaryota > Viridiplantae > Streptophyta > Pinopsida > Cupressales > Cupressaceae > Sequoiadendron > Sequoiadendron giganteum. The sequence continues at coordinate 473,781,900 of CM021107.1, read as the reverse complement.
GCAACTTTCATTCTCAAACTCGTACGACCCAATAGACTATTCCAACACATCTGAATGGGTATGTTTACACTAGGTATGGTTCTCTCTTGCACCCAAATACGCCGAATCGCTCTGAGTTGCATTGGAGTGGCGTTTTCCCATAAGAGTCAAAAGTGCTAAAAGGCAGAAAACTTTGACGGACTATTTCTCGGAAACCATGATGCTTACTGAATCTTCGTCTGAGGATATGGGATCGTGTTGAGACCATCTACAATAACCTCTCTTGGTTTTTTCTATCTCGACGCCGTTTTCCCGTGGTGATGAGTTTTTAGTTGAGGGAAAAGTTGCCAAATGCAAGCAGTGTAAAGTTGCAAAGTGGTGCAACTTTCATTCTCGAACTCGTACAACCCGCCAGACTGTTCCAACATGTCTGGATGGGTACGTTTACGCTAGGTATGGTTCTCTCTTGCACCCAAATATGCCGAATCGCTCTGAGCTGCATTGGAGTGGCATTTTCCCTTAAGAGTCCAAAGTGCTAAAAGGCAGCAAACTTTGATGAACTATTTCTCAGAAACCATGATGCATACAGACTCTTTATCTAAGGATATGGGATCGTATTGAGACCATCTAAAATAACCTCTCTTGGTTTTTTCTATCTCGAAGGCGTTTTCCCGTGGTGATGAGTTTTCAGTTGAGGGAAAAGTTGCCAGATTCAAGCAGTGTAAAGTTGCAAGGTGGTGCAACTTTCATTCTCGAACTCGTACGACCCAATAGACTGTTCCAACACGTCCAGATGGGTACGTTTACGCTAGGTATGGTTCTCTCTTGCACCCAAATACGCCGAATCGCTCTGAGTTGCATTGGAGCGGCATTTTCCCTTAAGAGTCCAAAGTGCTAATGTCAATGAAATGTGGGGGCAAAAATATTTAAGGTTGGTTCAAGATTCTACAAGTTCTAGCTCTTGCATCAAAAAACTCTTACCCAATTAACTTGAATCAATTACATGGAAAATGAAATTCACAATGAACTTTTTATTTTTTGGTTTTTCAAAAAAGTGGCAAGCCATTGTAATTTTTTATATTACAAAACCTGGTTCAAACGAGCATACCAACAGGAAAGAACTAGGAAGAAAACCTTCGGTTGTAGCTTGATTAAGTACAAAAATATTTTTACATTTTAAACATACCCTTTATACAATGGCAGACATTTGAATCATATTTCAAAAAACATCACTGGATATAGATTATGCCTAGACATAGTTATGACCTTTTTCCATTATTTCACATTTCAAAATTCAATTTTTACAAAATTTGCCTATTTGAGGCATTCAGGGCACAGTCTTCCACAAGAGTAGTATGTTGGCGTTTTGGAGTGACAAGCACCTGTACAAACCGTCAAGGTAGCAGTTAAACTACATACAATAGAAAATATGCTTAGAATAACCAATCAATATTATTGTAATTTGTCACATACCTCTCTGAAAGGATCAAATTTGCCTATTGTTGTAGCAGGTCCATGATCAATCGTGCCAGGAATATCGCAAAATTTGTCAAATGATAAATCTATATTGTAACAACAAAAAAGAGGCTTAAGCATTGTACTTTCCATTCTTGAATATGCTATTCAAGTGTGCCTGAATGATGATGAATTGGTAATGCAAACTATATTAATCTAAACAACCTGAATGATGATGAATTGGTAATGCAAACTATAAAAGATGCTTTGAATAACCAATATATATTATTGTAATATGTCGCATACCTCTTTGAAAGGATCAGAGTTGGCTATTGTTGCAGTAGGTCCATGATCAATCATGCCAAGAATATCGCAAAATTTGTCAAATGATATATCTATATTGTCACAACAAAAAAGAGGCTTAAGCATTATACTTTCCATTCTTGAATATGCTATTCAAGTGTGCCTGAAGGGTCATCTCTTTGCTTAAGAGTATCCAATATTGCTTCATGATCAACATTAATAAGTGTCCATAGTTGTTTTATCTTTGGTTTGCCATGATGCTTCAACAACTTAACATTTGTTGCTATAACAAGGTGTGAATACATGAGAATGGTTTTGTGTTTCTCGTAGTCTTCAAATGCAGGTATGCCATTCTTTCTAATCATGTATGTTCGCAACCAAATTCCTGCAACCACAAATGAACCTGTAGGATACACAAACCCATCATCATCTTCCATCGATTGTGTTAGCTTGTGCTTTACCCGCACACATCAAGCCAACCAATATTCTGATCTCTCTTCATTCCCTTGCGGTGCAACAACTGCAAAAATATGTCCTGGATGTAGTAGATCTGAAAGCCGATCGTAATCAAGTGAACTTTCCATTGTGTAATTTATCATTGATATAGTTTGAGATATAGGAGTTAGATACTGTGGAACCCATGTATCCACCCACTCACTTGACCCGCATTGAATACAACTCTGACAAAAACAAGCCAACTGTCGTGTCCAAATGGTCCATGTGCTTGCATCTAAGCTTTGAAACAAATGCATCTTTGAAGAATCTTTGATTGTATGACAATCCAATCTGTCTCCCATTGTACCCTCCTCAACCAACCAAAAGAATATGTGCACTGTTGAATCAAGTGTCCCTCCCTGTGACAATGTTGAACTACACCAATCAACAATAGAATGTGCATCACTGAATTTTGCTCCTGAAATCTTCAATTGCTCCTTAACTAGAGCTCTCTTTACACATGGACAGTGAGAGAGTGAGAGGGAGAGTGGGAGATGGATAGGGAGAGGGAGAGAGGGAGAGGGAGAGGGAGAGGGAGAGTGGGAGAGTGAGATGGAGAGGGAGAAAGGGTGAGTGGGAGAGAGGGAGAGGGAGAGAGCGAGAGGGAGAGGAGAGTGGAGAGGAGAGGGAGAGGGGGAGAGGGAGAGGAAGGAGAGGGAGTGAGAGAGTGGAGAGTGAGAGGAGAGGGGAGAGAGATGGAGAGGGAGAAAGGGTGAGTGGGAGAGTGGGAGAGTGGAGAGGGAGAGAGGGAGGGAGGGAGAGTGGGAGGGAGAGAGGGAGGGATAGAGGAGAGAGAGGAAAGGGAGAGAGAGGGAGAGGGAGAGAGGAGAGGGAGATAAAGAGAGGGAGAGTGGGAGAGTGAGAGATTGAGAGGAGAGTGGGAGAGGGAGAGGGAGAGTGGGAGAGGGATAGAGGTAGAGAGAGGGAAAGAGAGGGAGAGGGAGATAAAGAGAGGGAGAGTGGGAGAGTGAGAGGTTGAGAGGGAGAGTGGGAGAGGGAGAGGGAGAGTGGGAGAGAGAGAGAGAGGGAGAGAGAGGGAAAGAGAGAGAGAGGAGTGATTGAGTGAGAGACTTGAGAGAGATAGAGGTGGAGAGAGCGAGAGGGAAAGAGATAATATTTAAATATTTTATAAATTGGTAATATATATATATATATATATCTATATTTAAATATTTATGGATTAACTAAAATATTGAAATAATATTAAAATATTTATAGATTAACTAAAATATTGAAATAATATTTAAATATTATACATTTAATAATATATTATATATTAAATACATAATTCGGTAAGAGATTATCATAAATTTTATATTAAATATATTACATTATAAGCTTTATTGGATATTATATATATTAAATTATAAACGTAATTGCATTTTAAAATCATATATTAAAGATTGTATAAATTGTTTTAAAACCGATCTAAAAGATATCATATATTGAATTTAAATCCGATATCGGATTTGAATCGAATATTCGATTTGAATCTGATATCCGATATTCTGACACCAAATTTAATGCCTCGGTATTAGGCTCGAGATTTGGTTCGAACCTGCCAATCCTAAAAAAGTCAACACATAAAACGTGTTTAACAACTTACCTTGCTTTTCCAGACTTCGCCCATGTGGCTGACGACTTTTATTTTACCTAAAATTGATGAAACGAAAAGGGTTTGTAAAGGAGCTTCTCAGCTTTCTACTAATATAAATTATATTTTACTTAGAATCTAATAAATAATAATTATTTATTTTTTATTATAATTACGACTAAAGTCCTGATTGATAGTCTGATAGAAAAACATCTATAGCTTTCAAACGGTATCACATTTTTTGAATCCAAAACATGCGTCACATTCTATGCTTCGCATACTATAGGATTAAAAAAAAAAAAGAATTCCATTAAGTTTTGACCAAGTTAAGGTGGTTAGACATACAAGTTTTTATATTTTTAAAAAGTTGTAATAAAAAATTCATAATTAATTATTTATTTGAAAAAAAAATTACAAAAAAATATGCGTCACATCCGGACATGAGTCCTCTACTTATATCTAAAATCTTATAAAAAAATATTATGATTATATTATGGTTAGGGTGGTCAGACAGACACCTACTTCTTATTTTTTCCTTGAAATTTTAGTACTACTGCATTGAAATTTCAAATTTTCACCAAATATATATTTTTTTTACAAAGATTAACCTAGTAGTTTAGAAACTACATTCAATTTTCCACAGGTTCTATTCTTACATATTTTTGAAATAATATAGATAACTTACTCAAATTTTTATGTCAAGTTGCCCAACTCTGATTTTCTGAATTTTCATTGCCACTTAAGGACCTGTTTTTTCCATGATGATCTTGCACATACCCGGATACATACATAACATGACGAGACGTCGTAGTTGGAAAACACACTATCTCCTCTCTGTTGCAGAGGGTTTTACAACACTATTTGGGTTGCTTGTTTCTTAACACCTTATATGGAGACATTGTATTTTCCAACACTACAAATAGTGCGAGCATTTATTTGGTTGAATCAGATGAGGAAAATGAAATGCCATTTTTATCTTATGTTACATACATAGGTGCTTTTTGTTTACGAGTTAGCTTTCTCCTGATTCTTGATTGGAACAAATGAATTTATCCAACATAATGAACGTTCATTGCTTCACAGTTCCAAAAAAATGGAAAAATGGCACATATGATTGCTGATATATATACTAGTGTTAGTGATAGGTTAAATTGGAAATTAAATTCCCAATGTACAGTTTAATATGTTTGTTTATTGTTCGTGCAAGCTGGCATTTTGCACTCAACATAACATATACATTGTATATTAGGGAAATATGGAAGAAATAAAATTATTTCTAGCACCAATTATCTTTAATTTGCCAATTTAATCTATCGCTAACACTTGTCTTTCTTCCAGGTGGTTTATATAGGTCAAGAAAGAAAATTGAACAAAACAAGGGCAGGTGAATTGAGAAGGATGCTTTAGGAGATGTGAACCTTTTGCAGTAAATACAGGTGATTCTGGCTGCCATAGCTTGAATCGCAAGTGTAGTGGACAATTAAATTTCCAAAATTTAATATGCATTTAGAAGTGTCGATTTGTTTGAAATTGTGAAATGTTGAGGTTTTCAATTAGCTGTCATTTTCATGTGATTCTTAAGTGTTTTGCGCTAATTTGAAATCTTTCACCAAAAGAGTTTATATGTGGTTCATAAGTTTTTTTGTAATAGTTCTTTTTACAATTTCGTTATTTGTCTAGAATATTTAGTAAGTTATAAATGGTTCGTTTTTAACAACATCTGATGGCAATTTTGTAGAATGCTATTTCTATATCCTATTTTTGCTCTTTTTCAGTATGTTTTGATCTGACCACCACACTACAAAAAGATGTGCGCATATAACAAGCGACTACTTGAAATAGTTCTATGCACTGTATTAAATATAACTCCTAAAGCCAATGGGTAGGAATAACATAATTGATAATTTGGCCTACATTACTTGGCCCTAAATATTATAGACAAATTGTAAAAGAGCTATTAGAATAACAACATACATGGAAACAAAAAGTGACGAAACATGCAGAGGAGACCAAACGTCCGAGTGATGGTTACATAGGAGTTAATGGCATCGTTGGGTGGGTTTTCCCGCCTGTTGCCGAGCGAAAAAGTGGGTGGGTTAGCTTTGTCAACAAGTTTCTTTTGTCTGGCGCAGGAAAAGTGGAAGGGAATGACGTGGGCCTTTTCTATTTCAAGAAAAAAAGGTGAAAATACTATTTGTTTTGTTTCCAGTCTGCACGTTGAAAGGGAAAGCAGAAGGTCTCAGTGGACGTGGATGACTTGGAGGAGAATACCGACCAAATTGAGGTGACGGGTACTATCCAATAGTGTTGCAGAGGGTTTTACAACACTATTTGGGTTGCTTCTTTCTTAATACCTAGGGTTTTCCAACATGAATTGTTGCGAAACAGAATGAAGTGTGTACTATGAATTAAACTATGTGTTGAGGGTTACTATTGTCCCCATTAAATGAGAGATGTTCTATTTGATAAAATAAAACACCATCTATACATTTGTATATTTGCATTACAAGACAAAGGTTGGGTATACCGTATAAGTAAAGGCAGGCTTCAAAACACATTATGTTTTCCAACATGCACTACACAATATGCACACCTAGATATACTGGTTTAAAAACCAAAAAGGGCTAGGGTATGTTGTGATGTGGAGGTTGAAAAATGCAGTGTTATGAAGCATGCAATTTGTTATATACTTGAAACTTAAACACAACAATGGAAGGTGTGATTTGGAAGACTTTCATACTATTTTGTAACATTCCATCTTACAAAACCGTGGGTGTTAAGAACCAAGCAACCCAGCATGAGACAACCCTTTACATCTAAACAAGGAGATTCAAATAACTGAAACCCAACACTGTGTTTCCCATTTAGAATTCTTTTCTGCACTTTTTTTTTTCAATGTTGCGAAATTTAAACACAACAATGGAATGTGTGATTTTGAAAATATTCATACTATTTTGTAACATTCCATGTTGCAAAACTGTGGGTGTTAAGAAGCAAGCAACCCACCATGAGACAACCCTTTACATTTAAACAAGGAGATTCAAATAACTGAAATGGGACAGTGTGTTTTCCAACACTGTAGACCATCTATAACAACAATGTGCCTTGCAAGTATCATAACATAATACTTGCAAGGCATGGTGTTGTTATAGATGGTTTGCATTGTTGTTATAGATGGTTTTTAGTGTTGGAAAACACATTGTCCCATTTCAGTTTTCCAATTTAATTACATTCTTAGCACCTCGTTTTGCTATTTGGAAATAATGGTTTTCAATGACATGTATTGGGCTTTTTGTCCATCCATGTCGAAAAATTATTTTGAAAACAAGATGACTGTTATGAAGAATGTGACACACGTTTTTGTAGGAAGAATAGCCTACTCCCAATTGCAGAAGGTGATCTCCTTGCGACTTGGCTTATACATGATAATGCATTGCCCTTCTTTAGGGATAAGACATATCTGCTTATCATTGCTAGTTGATTTGTGGATTCGATTGTCTAAGAATTTTTGCATCAACGTTGTAGATGAGACTCCGTGATCCAACATCATGATGAGTGATGTTGTCTTATTCATCCTTATGTTGGATCATGGAGTGTGATCCCAAACGTTGATGCAAGAATTCTTACACAATCGAATCCACAAATCAACTAGCAATAATCAATACGGATTGTGGAAAATTGATCATTTATGTTTGATTATGTTATCATTTCAAACACATGTTTTTCAGGGATAATAACTTGATTTTACTATATTTCATAGGGAGATTAGCTTCTGCGTTGCAATTGGAAATCACTATTATCCCTAGAAGAATGAATGTCAGAGGCATCATAACATGCAAAAATGCTATGATGGGATAACGTAATGTGGAAAATAATTAGTGGCTGGAAAACACCGTGTGTTGTGAGTTCTTTCATTTTGCACGTTGAAATATGAAGGTTTGAGAGCACGAGGTGGACTTGTATGTGCGAGATATATAAAATCATCCAAATTCAACTGAGGGGTGATTAACGAATTGGGTTGTTACTTGTGAAGGGTTTGTAAATGGTATTTGGTTTGCAGGTATAATAACACCCAATGTTTTCCAACCTGCAATTGCACATTGTTGGCCTTGGAATTCTATGTAAACGTCGACCTCTGCATGCCCCATACAAGCGTTAGATAAAAGACATGTCAACATTTCATGACAACTGGGCATCTTTCGAGCTACTTTGCAATATTTGTGAAACAAGCTCTTCTCTCCAGCACACATCACCACCTCTTCCACAATCTCATCCACTCAATTCCGTGTTTTTGGAAGGTGTCATCCATGTATGATGGAGAGAAGTGCATGCTTTGGAAATTAGAAAGGTATGCTTGAATTTTTCCCATTTTTCATGAAAAGTTGTCGCGGTTGGGGGGGGGGAGGGGGACAACCCTATGTGTTTTCCATCCTGCAACTTCTTTTTGTGCATCTTGTGTTTGAGATGTATAACGGTATTGAAATGGAATGTTTGGTGCAAGTAAGGGTTGTTATAAAATATGAAGGTGAACTTTAATTCACTGTGTTCTTACAGTGTGCATAATAGAAAGTGTTGTCTTTTAAGAAGAATTGAGAAGCGAGGGACAACCCTCTGGGTTTTCCATCCTGCAACTTCTTTTTTTTGCATGCAAATTTTGCTGCAAGCAAGGGCAGTTATAAAATATGAAGGTGACCTTCAATACATTCTCTTCTTATGGTTTGTATAACACTAACTATTGTCATTGAACAAGATTTGAAAAGTGCGGGACAAACCAGTGTGTTTTCCATCCTGCAATTGTTTTGTCGATCTTCTCTTCCAAACGTATTACGATATTCAAACGAAAACCTTTTCTGTCGCGGGTTCCTTTTGTAAACCTTATTCAATTATTTTGATTTTCACAATGCTTTGTGGTCTCTGTAAACTTTATTCAGTTATTTCACTCATATTTCCACGATGGGTTTTCATCTATTTCATTTGGCAACCGCAAATTTTTAAAACCAGCAGATGGGAGGAAACAAAATTAAAAAATTCTGAACAAAAATTCACAAAATGAAAACCCTGCAATGAATGTCCATTCGTTTCTTCAGTGTTCATGGCAGAATGGAAAAATGGCAAATACACAGAGCGGATATACATACCTGAAGGAGCTCTGCATGCCTGCAACTCTTTCCCTTGCTATCCACCAAAACGTTGCTGTCCAAAAATGGAGAAAATGGGACCTTGTCTGGGCTTTTTGATATTTGCTAATAATGGTTTCAAATGCCACGTTTTTGGATTTTTGTCCATCCACGCTAAACAATTATTTTGAAAACCCGCCGGTGCTGACACGATTTCTCGGTGATGGGACAACAAATGACACACGAGATGAGACGCCCGACCCTCAAGTCTTTCCTTCCCGTCTGACAACCTTTTCCCTCGTCGGTCCCACCTCTTCTGTCACGACTCTTTTCTCCATGCGATATGGGGGGCATATCCTATGTTATATACATATGTGAATTTTGTCCAGGAGTTAAGGAGGGAGCAAGCTAACTCCTGTACAAAATTCACATATGTATATAACATAGGATATGCTGGTTTCAAACTCCTAGACAAAATTCACCTATGCACATTGAAAAACACATGAAAAACATACATAAGAACATACATGGATACATACATAACATGATGAGACATCGTAGTGCAAGGCTCGCCAGATGCCTGAAATAGTGGGTTTTACAATAGTCCGAGTTTTAGGAGACAATGTGTTTTCCAAAATAACAGTGTATAAAATGGTGGCAAAAATAGGATGTGATGTGGGCTTTTTGCTATTTCCCAATTATGATTTCGAATGCCACGTTTTTCCTTTTTCTATCCATTCCAAAAAATAATACGAATAATGGCGACATTTCGGGTTTTACAAGATTTTCAAAATATAGCATTTCATTGCAAAACCCACATATTCTACTTTTTACAAACATTATTTAGTAATTTCACTCATATTTCTACAATGGGTTGTCACTTATTTCATTCGGAAACGGCAAAATTCAAAAAGCGACATATGGGAAGGAAACAAAATAATTTTTTTAAAACCCTCCACACAAAAAATCATTATCGGACCTGCATTTCAACTAACTCGTAGACAAAATTCACCTATGCACATTGAAAAATGCATGAAAAACATACATAAGAACATACATGGATATATACATAACATGACGAGAGGTCATAGTTTGGGGCCTACCAGATGCTTGAAACTGACATATCCTATGTTATATACATATGTGAATTTTGTCTAGGAGTTAGCTTGCTCCCATTATATATAACCTAAATGATCCTAAAGCTTTTAAATAACCATAATTATTTAAGATTTTGAGAAGCGACAGACAACCCTCTGGGTTTTCCATACTGCAACTTTTTATTTTTTGTGTGCAACTTTTGTTGCAAGCAAGGGCAATTATAAAATATGAAAGTGACCTTGAATACATTCTTTTCTTACGGTGTGCATAACACTAAGTGTTGTCATTGAACAAGATTTGAAAAGTGTGGGACAACCCAATGTGTTTTCCATCGTGCAATTTTTTTTGTGCATCTTCTCTTTGAAACATATAACAGTTTGAGTGTCTTGAAAATCTTTTCTTATTTACACTGTATGAATGTAAAAATGGCACCTCCAAAATTTACAACTGTTAGTTATGGTATAAATTGCAATTCAGTATCTTCACGTGATTGACAATAATAATTGGACAAAATAATTGCATGTTGTAAAACACAGTGGGTTACTTGTATAGCATTTTACAACACTGTGGGTTGTGCATTTCAAATTCTTCTTTTCATTGAAAAAATATATGCTTGATTACTGCAAAATGGTGCAATAAATTTTGGAACTTTAACTATCCATAACACTTGCAACAATTTTACAGTTTACAGGAAACCAAGGATGCGTGCTGTAAAACTAAAATTGGTTCCTACAGTGAAGAATGTCATTGATGTGGACAACACACCTGAAAGGTTGTGTAGTAGCACATCTTCTTCGAGGTGGTCACATTCATGAAACGTGCAGGTAAGATCTGGTAATTACAAGATGCAATCAAATGTATAATTTTAATCTCTCATAAGTGGTTATGAGGTTGATTAGAAAGTGGGAATGTTTTATTCAGGAGGCAACAACCGTGGTACGGAGGAAGTCCCCTCGGTTCACGAAAATGGTCAACCGTAAGGTAGCGATGTGTTTGGTAATTGATTGTGAACTTGCAATTGCCCTTCCCTTCCTATGCGTCAATCAAAATGCTTTTTAATTTCAGTTCGAAAATATCATGTCTACTACAAATATTCTGATTTTGGCATATATCGTTCCTTTGATTCAGAAAAATAATTAGGGAGATGATCTCGCTCTTGCCATAGTCCATGACCGAAAGGAAAAGCATACAAAGGGAGACCCTAAGGATGGAGAGGGATCCAATGAAGCACGGGGTGATGTGGTGGACAAGAAGGTAGATATAATAACTGAATTATTGCATCGTTTGGTTGTGTGTATATGTTGTGCATTCAATTTGTTTGAATATCAAATATATTAAGCGATTTTCTTTCCAAATTTGCTGTGCAGGTTGCTGCTGAATACAAAAGAGAAACGGTGAATGGTAGATATATATATTATTGTATTGTAGAAGAATGTACAAGAAAGTATTATGATTGGAGAGTGTTCAACATGCATAGGTTTCAACATCACCACCTTCCTATTCTTGAGGCACCAAAGCATGGTCGAGCTGTGTTGGGGAGAACCAAAACATCCTGCTCCTCCCCCTAGTAAAGTGAAAGAGTACCTTCTAAAGAAAGTGGAAAATACATAGTACCAAATGAATATACGACAACAACTGCAACGGAAGCGTGTTATTAGACGTGTCTGTCAAAATTATGGGAAACAAAACTTCCTTCAACTTCCCCAAGAAGGAAAGGACGAGGTGAAGAAGCAAATGGCATTATACAACAGTGAGGAGATGAAGGAGCACAAAAGACAAAGAATATTACAATTGCAGGAGAGAAGGAGACATGAAGGAATGGTAATGTCGAACTGAACTGTTAAATGTGAATTTTCCTTGCTTCATCTTTTCTATTCGGATGCATACAAGGTTCACTTAATGTTAACTTACATGACATGACAAGGTGATGGTCGAGAAGCGGTTTCTTTCCCCCAGTAGAGTAGGGTTCATTCGCTAGAGGAAGTTGTGCCCACGAAAGGAAAAGATGATGTTTTTCCTCCCACCCCTACGTCTAACATTCAGAATAAGTAATTTACACAGTTGAAAGATTCAAGGCACTCGCTAAAGAAGAAACGAAAACAAACGGTGACCTCAAAATGTTCTGTTTACTCTAAAGTGTGTTTTGATTATTTGAATGAATTGGTTGCATGCATCTGAGTTTGGTGCAATGTTTCAATTCCTCCTATTACACAACAATGATGAACAATGAACCGCTGCCCTCGAGCATGTTTTTGTGATTTTTGATGGTGAACAATTGCCCATGGAAGCACAAGACGATGTTGTTCCTCTCGACCCACCGTCTAACAATGTTGAGAAGAAGAAGAAGAAGAAGGAGCATATGCCATCAAACGTGTCAAGGTGCCTTGACATGGAGGAACTAGAAGAAAAAGTGAATTGAAATTCTTTTATTTAATGTTTGTTTTGATTATTTCAATGAATTGGTTGCATGCACCTGAATTTGAAATGGCCTTTTAATTCCTGCTATTATAGGGAAAGGATAAACAACGAAGTGTTGGCCTTGACCTAATTGGCGATGTCATTGCAATTGAAATGAGAGAGGCTAATACAAATGGACATGCGGATGGGGAGAGCACTGGCCACAAAGTGGGACAGGGTAACACAGATGGTCATCAGGACGAGGAGAACACTAGCTTGAATGTGGAACTGGGTAACATAGATGAACATGGGGACGGGGAGAGCAGTGGCTTGCAAGTGGGAGAGGGTAATAAGGATGGACCCGGGGAGGAGGAGAGTGCTGGCCTACAAGGGGGAGATGGAAATAAATATGGAAATGTGGATGGGGAGAGGTGTGGCGTGCCATCTATATCGGTATGAGATCCAACACACTTCCATGCTCTATTCTTATTTCTTTAGGAATCTTTTAATGTGCCTTCAATTATGCTTCATGCCAATAATGTTTCCATTGCAGGAAAATCTGGTGGATGAACAGATGATAGAGTTCGATGACATAAATTTTAAGGTTAGTGATCATGGCGACCTTTGGAGGCCGCATAAACAGGTTGCGAAAGGCATTCTACATGTTGTCACCAGAAACGCTCACACCCACTGCTTGAGGAACCCAAAAAATTGTGCGAGTCAACATTGTTGAGGCCATTGATGGTCAATGCTACGTGCCTTTTACCATGCCTGGAGTAGAGACCATCGGAGAGTGCATGGGCGGCTTTGTCATATGGCAGCTCACCGAGATGAAGCATTATGTTCCAGAGGTACACATAAACGATATGTTGCTATATATATCATGTTGCGTATACTGTTTCCATGCATACGTTAATTCTCATTAATTTTTTGCTATAGGGTGAAGGTGTTAAACTTGACACGGACAAAGCACAAACTACGAAGAAATTTGTTGTTTCACGTTCATCATCTACGAGGGTTCATGGATTTGGAATCACCCCTCTCGAAATACATAAGGACCCTTAGAAAGGTGCCATATTTTACGTAGACCGGAACTCAATTGCAAGGAATAGGCAATGTAGGAATTGATGAGACAGGCTCTGAATATTGATTCTGCTTTGTGGGTTTCATTATTTGAATATTGAACAATTTTGGTGTAGAGATACACCATTTGCATATGTTTCAACACTATGGTGTTATACATTTGATACGAGACTTTTCATGGGCTTCTTTAATTATTTCATTATTGTACAATTATGCTGAACATATATACTAATTTCATGTCATTGGAACACATAATTGTTATCCATTTCATATCAGACTTTAAGAAAAACAGTCTTGTTCACTATCTGTTCATATGTTTCGAACATAAATTTTACATGACTCTTTTGTTGTCCCCTCTGGCATGTGTTGCCATTAATGTCAAAGCAATAAGACAATAAGATGTTCTTGATTGGTAAACAAGTCAGTACTATTGGTTTGGTAATTCAGTTGATGGTCTCTTCATTTCAGTTCTTTGACAATCACTTGACTTGGCATACAAGTGTTTTTCAACTCTATTACATTGCATATTGTTTCATGTTCAATCATCTTGCATATTGTGATAAGGACCTAAAATTGTGACTATATGTAAATACAATTATATGAGTTGAAACAGTTATGAAGATAGTTTTGGTCCTCATGTTCATTTATTTATCATATGTCATTCAGTTTTAAAGTTGTAAGATTATGTTATCTTGTAAATATTCAGCTTTTGGGTTTCTATAATGTTCTCAGTCTTTGTGATCTAGTTATGGTCTTTATGTTCATACATGTTAAAAATCATCAAAAATGCTTGATAACTAAATTTCTCTAGAGCTTGCACTTTACATTTGGTTATTAATGCTAAAGTGGTTGGTATGGGAACAATTGATGTCACCATTTCTCAAGAAATTTGATAAACTATTTTAAAAAACAATGCATGAGGTATGGGATTTGAAACCCATCAAGTGTCGGTAATCTAGTTTTGGATTGTGATAATCCATACAAGTGGATAAAATGATATACTAATTTTTGAAATGCACCATTTGTAATGCATATTATATATATAACTACCTAAAAAATATGTTGGGTCTCAATCCTGGAAACATAAAAATAAGGACTATCCATGAGTCACTCACAAGATCAAATCAACTTCGAATGAACAGGTGAAATGCCTCAAGAAAAGAATGATGAAAATTAAACTAATGTCAAAAATTGCAAAGGTGATCACAATAGGCCCATCAAAATATCTCAATCAAGTAATGCACCCTTGATTCTCATTATGTACCTTCAACCATATGGTAATGACAACAATGTGATTGGTAAAGTATTCATTTTAATGGTGTAGCCTTACCCAAATTCCAATGAAAAGAAAAGCATATATTGGTGGATTAGAAAATCCTATTCATCCTTCTAGAAATACTTTAAAGTAAGGTTTTAAGTCTCAATATTCTAAAACACCACTCTCTATGAGTTATTTATCCTCTACAAACTTAGTTGTTCAAAACTCTTCTCCATTTAAGGAGGGTAATTTACTTCTAAAAAAATATTTATCTTGGAGTATTTTCTCCATATAACCTAAATTGGTTCCTGTATAATAGTTCGTATACATAACTGTTGCAAGATGGAAAACACACTGGGTTGTCCCAGACTTTGCAAATCTTGTTCAAAGATGGCAGTTAGTGTTATGCACACAGTAAGAAGACAATGTATTGAAGTTGAGCTTCATAATTTTTAACAACCCTTACTTTCAGCAAAACACTCTTCTTCAATATATGCCCAACACATTATTCACATAACAGTTACATCATGGAAAACACAGTGGGCTGTGGCTCACTTATTATTTTATTTAGGCTATGAGAAATGAATGTTTTGAAGTTCATGTTGTATTTTTTTAACAACACTTTCTTTGGGCAAAACACTCTTTTTCAATATCTGCTCATATGTTTCCAACAAAAAATTTACATAACAATAGCATCATGGAAAACACAATGGGTTGTGGCTCACTTCTTATTTTTTCTGGACTGTAACAAAATAATGTTTTCAACTTCACTTTCTTGTTTTATGACACCCCTTACTTTAAGAAAAATAGTCCTGTTCACTATCTGTTCGTATGTTTCCAACAAAAATTTTACTTAATTGTTGCAGTATGAAAAACACATTAGGTTGTCCCAGACTTTGGAAATCTTGTTCGAAGACAACAACTAGTGTTATGCACACAGTAAGAAGACAATGTATTGAAGTTGAGCTTCATAATTTTTAACAACCCTTACTTTCAGAAAAAAACACTCTTCTTCGATATCTGCCCAACACATTATTCACATAATAGTTGCATCATGGAAAACACAGTGGTCTGTGACTCACTTATTATTTTATGCAGGCTGTGAGAAATGAATGTTTTGAAGTTCACATTGTAGTTTTTTAACAACACTTACTTTGAGAAAAACACTCTTTTTCAATATCTGCTCATATGTTTCCAACAAAAAATTTGCATAACAATAGCATCATGGAAAACACAGTGGGTTGTGGCTCACTTTTTTTTTTTTTTGGACTGTAACAAAATAAAGTAACACAATTCGAATTGAAATTGACTTACCATGGACCACCCCTTCAACAACAGATGATATTTTAATCAAGTGAGCAACCTTGATGACATGTTTGCAAGTGTTCCCCTGCAAACTCCAAGGGCAATCACAAACAAAAAGGTGCTCCCCAAATTTCTGAACAAGGTAGTGCATTGACCTAATTTGACTTTTCACCCAGTAACATCCAGGATTTGTTTCATTGGGAATACAGTCATCGTCTGGAATTGCCTTGGCCCGCTCCACACTAGATCGCATATTTAAATAATTTTTGTTCGTCAAAAACCATAATGCTGCAACTTTTCCTTTTGCCTATAAAATGGCTCCATTTTATACACAAGTGTGTAATACAAGTAGTCCATTCTCGTATTGCATTTTTTTGAACGATCGCACAAGTACCGATTTTTTAGTACGTAATGGTACAACTCAATGGCTACATTCGTATCTTGGTTGGCATGTGGGAATAGTCTACAATTTTTCGCCCACATGGCTGCGAAAAAAAACATCCAATAGTCAAGGAAGCCACAACGTATTAGATGTGACATCAAAGAATTTTAATGGTGCAAATCATGCGAGGTGACGAAAATTGTCAACTCACCAATTCGACCTTCTCCTTCGCACCAAGTCTTCTTGAAGTACTCTAAGAATCAGGGCTAATCATTGAACTCCTGAAAGAAAGAGTTCAATCTAGTTGAGTGACGCAATCTTCGGTGTCAACGATTGCCATCATGATCGTGCCAAGACTGTGGAATAATTCCATTGCCCTTTCCTTGGTTACATACTTATATACATTCTTTAGCCAATCCCTTTTGACATGCCAAAGGCATAGAAGCACATGACATTGAAAGAAAACCCTAATAGACAATACAAATGATATTTTTTACCGCTCGACTGCATGAGAAAGTGGCATTGGAAATGAATAGAAAATGAGAAAGGTACACAAATGAAGAAAGGGATGCACATACTGTATGGCTTGGATCTCTGTAGTCACATCATCGGTAAAAATGAATTGATTCTCCACTCAGGCTTGACTCTTCTTCCATGGTCGAGCAATACGCATAGCCACGCAGAGATGTCCTCAATCTTGTTTCATGAGGAGACTACCCACACAACCGACACACCACTCTGTTGCTCATCGAAAATGAGGAGAGTATACAATGGGTACTGTAGAGAGAACAACTTGTCGAGAGCATTGTGAAGTTTACAACCAAGAAGATCATTGAAAACATGACAAACTATTTGTAAATGTTTGTAAGGCCTCACCTCATATTTATTAGTTGCAAACATGGAATCCATAGAGATGACTGAATTGTATGAGCAACTAACCATCCTATCCAACATCCATGGAGTCTGAACCTTGATAACAAAAGGCGTATTGTTCCAATTGGGCCGTTGAAAGTAGAAGAAGTTGTCAAAGTCCTATCCACTCCACCAGGGAAAACTTTAGTGGCGAATATTCGCCAATTGGCTAATAATAGAAATTAGGAGCTCCAAAAATGGCGAATAGTACAAGCTAAAACGAAGACTGAATCGCCAGGTTCTTACGAAAAAATAATTTTGTCTCAATTAATTCGCCATGTAAACGATGCATCATCAAAATTGATTCGCCAGTAGTTTATACAGTAACTAAAAATTTTAATAATATTTGCCAGTTTTATCATATTCCTCTGATTAATTTTGGGGCAATATTGCCACTAATAATAAATTACTATTTAATTTTAGGAATATTTTCTTTTATCTATTGCCATAGATTAGTTTTTTAATCAAATGGTTGGAGGTTGATTCTGGGCCCTAATACACATGTGCCTTTTAAAAGGCTTGTTGAGGCCCGAAATTTATTTTGGGCCACATGATTAAATCTAATCGTGTGGCCCAAAACAAATTTTAGGCCTCAACAAGCCTTTAAATAGGCACATGTGTATTAGGGTGCAGAATGAACTTGCAACTGTGCTTCGTTCTATCGGTGGGACACCAAATAATGTTTCCCCGATGCACCATAGTTCCCCCGATATACTTTATGCATTTGATAATTCATGCCCATGGTTATAATTCATGGTTACTTTTGTTGAAAACTTGACTCTATCGGTATATCGGGAGAGCACTTTGGGAGTCAGCTCGATAGAGTATTGTTACATCGATACTAGGTTGTGAGCCATTTTCATCGGGCCATCGGTGGGATTGTGATGGGGGTTCCACCAATGAAGCATTGTTAGGCCGATGGTATTGAATTTTTTTAGGAATGGGGGAAGATCTGCTCCTCCACCCTACCTGTATTGTGATAGGAGCACACCAAGATTCACTAGGATTCACCACTATATTATTTTTACCAATTATTCATTAAGATTCGCCAGGATTTTACAATTTTTTTAATACTGTGCATAAGATTCGCCAGGAAAATTAATATTTTTTTTCAAATAAAAGGAAAGATTCACCAGGATTCTACACCTTCGCCGAGGGGGGGGTTTCTTAAATTTATCCCTGCACTCCACAGTAGGATACTTGTCGAATCAACTTTGTGTTTTTGTGCGTGAGTAGAACACACCTTTCACCAGGCATTCATTAGATCCTTTCTTGTAAGGAATTGATCTCTCTTGGACATCATGCCACATAACAGAGGATCGCTGATGTGTTTATCCATTATTGCATTGACACTGACGTCCTTGAGCAAAAGGCTTTCAATATAGCTTTTGTAGTCTGTGGATAGATTAGCGGCAAACATAAAATGCTTCTCTCCACTTGTGTCATGAATGCCATGGCAAAATTCACCGTTTTTATCTACGTGGAACATTTCTTTGTAGATAATATAGGAAACATCTGTTGGAATGCTGGATACACAAGTTGCCTTGATGAAGCTGCAGACTTCAATGGAGGACCTTTGCCAAGAAGAAATATTCACCCACACAGAAAGTATGATAATGACATTCAAAATAGAGATTCTATTATGATGATTTGGATTCTTAATTACAAAGAGTACATATGCCTGATTAAATAGGCAAGAGCTAAACCTAGAATGCATAAGATGTTGCCAAGTGTTCAAATCACACTACATGTGACAACATGAAACCCTACCTAGGGAATGATAACAAGATGGAGATAACTTCTAGAAAAGACAACTCATCTTCTAGAAGGGAATTTTATCTCAACACCATTATTTAAATGATAAAAAGTAACCTAGGACTAATATGATTAATTAACCCTAAGTTAATTTATGCTAGTGTAATAATTAATTAATTACACTAACAACATCGGGTTTGCCTTCCATAACCTTTACCATGAAGTGGTATTGACAACCTCACATTTTTTTAAATGTCTTATGTGGTTTATTCTCTGGTGGAGGCTGGTTTCTGTTGTCTTTAGGACCGTATTGACACCAATAGCTACAAGAAAGGTATCATCTCATCATTTTCAACCAAGAGAGTAAAATATCATTTAGCCATAGAAATGAATGTCGATACATACAAACCTCTTATACAAAATTGTTTTGCTATAAGTTTTGTCGTAGATGGGATAGGAGGTTTTAGGTTCTCTTATTTTCTTGTCCAAAAATTTGGTTTCTACACCTTCAACAGACATTTCACCGTGAATGAACTGATCAAGTCTCGTAAGAGGAATTGCTACAACAAGGTCAGGGACCTTATCCTTGTTGACGAAAATAGTAGCCCATTCCAAATCAGAAGACAAAACAGGAGAGCCTCCATTTTGTACATCTTACACCTTCAATTCGTCTAGCTTCTTCCATTTCAAACCTCTCCCCATTCTAGGAAATCACAATATTGGACGAATACTTAAAATTAGTGTGGATTGTGTGAAGAAAAAGAAAAAAATCATTCATTAAACATAGATAAAATGTGCTTGCATTTCTCTCACCCACGTGAAACCAATAGGACGTTTCGGCTTCAACCGAGGAAAATTAAAGGTGATAGATTCAATCAAGCTATGCATAAAATATAACACAAATGCATGCTGGAAATCAGACAGTCCAACAAACCAACACAGTGTTTTCTGAATAACAATTATTTTCTGCACTTTTCTTTCAATCATGCAAAATTCAAACACAACAATGGAATGTGTGGTTTGGAAGACATTCATACTATCTTGTAACATTCCATGTTGCAAAACCATAGGTGTTAAGAATCAAGAAACATACCATGAGACAACCCTTGACATTTGAACATGGAGATTCAAATAACTGAAACCCAACAATGTGTTTTCTGAATCACAATAATTTTCTGCACTTTTCTTTCAATCATGTGAAATTCAAACACAACAATGGAATGTGTGATTTTGAATACATTCATACGGTTTTGTAACATTCCATGTTTCAAACCCATAGGTGTTAAGAAGCAAGCAACCCACCATGAGACAACCCTTCACATTTAAATATGGACATTCAAATAACTGATACCCAACATTGTGTTTTCCAAATCACATTTCTTTTTTCCAATTGATTTTGTCAATCGAGCAAAAGTTAAACACACCAATGGAATGTGTGATTTGGAAGACATTCATACTGTTTTGTAACATTCCATGTTGCAAAACCATGGGTGTTAAGAAGAAAGCAACCGAACATGAGATGACCCTTTACAATTAAACAGGGAGATTGAAATAACTGAAACCCAACACTGTGTTTCCCATTCACAATTATTTTGTGCAGTTTTTTTTTTCAATTGTCTGAAATTTAAACACAACAATGGAATGTGTGATTTGGAAGATAGTCATACTATATTGTAACATTCCATATTTCAAATCCATGGGTTTTAAGAAGCAAGCAACCCACCATGAGACAACCCTCTACATTTAAACAAGGAGATTGAAATAACTGAAACCCAACACTGTGTTTCCCATTAACAATTATTTTGTGCAGTTTTTCTTTTCAATCAACTGAAATTTAAACACAACAATGGAATGTGTGATTTGGAAGACATTCATAGTATTTTGTAACATTCCATGTTGCAAAACCGTGGGTGTTAAGAAGTAAGCAACCCACCATGAGACAACAATTTAAGAAACAAGCAACCAACCATGAGACAAGGAAAGATAAACAATAGACTAATTTCACAAGATGATTTCTTTTAGAATTCACACATTCAACAAATAAAACATCAACACAATTCGACTCAGCAAATATCATATTGAAGAACGATCATAGAAGCACAAAGACATTTGCAATCAAGAAAATATTAACAAACTCAAAGATTCAATCTTATTTCCTTTTTTCTCAATACAAAATATGGGTTCAAAGGCTCCATGGCTGTGTAACAAAATTGTCTGAAAATAGAAAATTCCCTTCTCCCCCTTTTTCCTCTCTTTCTTTCCTCCCCTTTTTTTTTCTCCAATAATTGTTTGCAATCCTCCTTAAAAAAGGCCAAGGTTGCAATAATTCATTAAGAAACAGACACTGTTTCCATTACACCCTAAGATTTCGGTCACTATTCATAATTACAAAATTTTCATGCATGTAGATTAAAGATTCAGTTTTTGTCAAAAGAAACCGTTTTTGTTGACAACTACATAAAGAAACCAAGTTCGCTAAACAATTGGAGGAGTCAGAGCCCAAAAAATCTCCGCAAGCATTTCATTAAGCAAATTATTAAATCTGGCTCGCTCTTCCTCTCTATCTAAGACATAGATCACCCTCCAATATTTGGCATAGCTGGAATTTTCCTTCCATGCAAGCGAACGTAGCTCAGAAACAATGTCGAGTTGTTCCTCCTCGAGCCACATTAAATTAGGCTGAATGATTGGTATTGGCTCAATTTCCCATTCCGCAACTTCACCAGGAAGCACCATGTCGAAGAAAACCTAGGATCAAAATTTTGCCACCTTTGCAAAACCGTGGGTGTTAAGAAGCAAGCAACCGACCATAAGGAAACCCTTTACATTTCAAGTGGATGATTAAAATAACCGAAACTGAGCACTGTGTTTCCCATTCATAATTATTTTGTAAAGTTTTTTTTTCAATGGTGCGAAATTTAAACACAACAATGGAATGTGTGATTTGGAAGACATTCATATTGTTTTGTAACATTCCATGTTAAAAAACTGTGGGTGCTAAGAAGAAAGCAACCGACCATAAGACAACCCTTTACATTTAAACAAGGAGATTCAAATAATTGAAACCCAGCACTGTATTTCCCATTCAAAATTATTTTGTGCAATTTTCTTATCAATCGACTGAAATTTAAACACAACAATGGAATGTGTGATTTGGAAGATAGTCATACTGTATTGTAACATTCCATATTGCAAAACCATGGGTTTTAAGAAGCAAGCAACCCACCATGAGACAACCCTCTACATTTAAACAAGGAGACTCAAATAACTTAAACCCAACATTGTGTTTCCCATTCACAATTATTTTGTGTAGTTTTTTTACTGAAACCCAACACTATGTTTCCCATTCAAAATTATTTGGAGACTTGCAAAAGAGAATAACAATTGAACTAATATAGTGGTGGCTAAATACTTCAATGGGTTTATTGTTATTGATTTTCCAAATTTGGATAACTTATCTAATGTCTTACTTATATGAATTAAAGTAAAAAATTATAGATAACTCATAAGAAAGAGACCAATTTGAAATGTAGGAAATGGGTTGAAGGCTAGATTTCAGTATGATTCTTGGTTGGGAAACACTCTCCGTAATTTTTTAATCCCTTGTTTAGCAATCAAGAATGTCTTTCTTCTTTATTTTCATACTGTGTGGCTAATTACTAGGAATATGGTACTTAATGTAGAAAGTTAATTAATTTATTTACTCTTCTCAATCATCTCAGTCAAGAGGTTATTAGCTACCTTATAGAGAAGTTAAAGAGTTCTATATAGTCTAGTTTAATAGGAAAAAATAGACCATTTGGTTGGGTTCTTCCATATGGAAGTGTACTATTGCATCTACTTATCTCCTTTAACATGATATACATGTTGAGGTGTTTGAAAAGAAGAAGATTTTGAACAAGAATATATTACATAAATTCAATGACATCTAGCAGGTTGCTTGTTAGAGTAAATTATTGATTATTGATAATCTTAAAAATAGAGCCATTACAATCCCCAATAGGTGTGATCTTTGTGAGAATAATGTTGAGTCTATTTTTCACATTTTTCTAGAATATTTATTCACCTACTCTATCTAAATATCAAGTTCTCACCCTTAATGATGAATGGATATTCCCTTGGTATTTTAAACTACCTCAATTACCTTTCTCCCCCTCTTGGAATATCTTAAAAATTATTAAAAGCTATAATAAAATTCACTCCACAAATGAGGAAACAATTGATCATCTCTACCATGGAGGTAGTGGAAAAACTATTTCTTTACACAATATGAGTTGTTTTATGGAAAAACATCGCATTGGTATGATGGAAAATATTTTCCTAGTAAAATTACTTGTGGAATAATTATGAGAAGTGGGGTTGATTGCAATTATGTGATCTTGGAAAAATTATTGAATGACTTGATAATAATTAAAGTTTATCAAAATATTTATTTGGGTTACTCCTTTAGATTTATCACAATCTACAACTTGGAGGTCAATGATATCACCATTTTTCTCTTTATTTGTAAAGGGTACTACCTATCAATCAATCTCCTTATTGATCCCTCTTTGGGAATCAACTTATTTCATTTTTTCCAATGAGACTTAAAATTTTCATCATTTTCTACTTGTTTATGGACTAGTACATTTGGAAGATTATCATGGGAGATGAGAGACTATGAATAGAGGCTTACTATTGTCAATAATACAATAAAAAAATTACTATTTGGCAATCCTTGCGAAGGGTGAGCTAAATCCATTTATATAATACACAGATAGTTACGATCCATTAGTTCATAGAGATTTAATTGTACAATGGAAGAGTAAGAAGGTTATTGTGAGGGATCTAAAATTTTAAGACTCTAAAGAGTTCAACATTCTAGTTGCTAGCATGTCTAAGAAAAGAGCCAAGATCCATCAAGTGAGCAAATGTCAAAGAAAAGAAAACATTGACACTTTCGTAAAAGGCTTTGAGAAGCTCATTCAATGATAATTAAGATATCTCAAGGAGGATCTTCCTTAAAATAAATTCAACTTCTTTCTCATTAAATATTTTACCCTAAATGAGAAGTATAAATAATCTATCTTTTGTTAAATAACTTTCCCTTTGTAAACAATATAAGACATAATTACCTAGTATGATTTGCTTTGTACCTTTCATTATATATAGAGAAATAAGTCATGAATGAGATTCTAGGTAAGAAAAAATGGTCCACTACACCAAGTTTTTATAATTTAACTTTATAATTGTGATAAATCCAATTCCTTACTTCTCAAATCCAACCATAGGGTGGTTGTTAATGAAAAAGTGCTCTTATTTTATAAGAATCAAGTCTCTTTTATGTGGGAAAAGATTCTCTAACCCCGAAAAAATGTGATCACTAAAATTTCTCCCTATAGTTCCCATATTATAAAATCTTACAAGAGGTCTAGTCTTGGTGAGGAAACTACAAATGATCCCACTAAATCTTCACTATTCCTAGTGTTATCTTCTTTAAACTTATTAGGCCCATAGGTAGAGCTAGTATTAGTAGAAGTCCTACCCCCTCTAATCTTAGTGTTGAGGTGATCCATCTAATGTTTCCCCTATTGATATCATTTCCCCTCCCTCTAATACAAAAGTAAAATACCTAGATATCATTGGTTCTTCAATTGAGTTTATTGATAACCCTAGATTTAAGAATATATAAACAACTACTAAAAGGAATAATAATTATATCAAGGAGACTATGGCCTAAAATGAAATCACTCAATGATGGTTTTAATCTTCAACATAGATTCCTAAAGTGGTTCAAGAATGAAGTTGAGAATGAAATTAAGGATGGAGAAAATTCATAAATAGGTGAATATGGATGTTACTAAAATTGAGATTAAAGTGAGATTGTTTGATAAGGATTGTACAAATACATTGCTTGGATTAAGATTCTATTTATATTGTAATCATATTTCTATCTCATGCATCTCGAACACTCTTAGAATGTGAATTTGGATTCCTATAGTGTATAATTATAGAGGTATCTTCTATTTATATTCTAATGGTAACCTTGGCATTATTTTTCATATTACATTTGACTTTAGACTCATTTAAAGTATTTTCCCTTTCTTAAGTACTAGAAGAAGAAGTTGAGAATCTTGTCATAAAAATGGGTCCCACATGTGTTAGTGGCTCCAAAATAGAGAACTATATTTAGGAATTTAATCCATAAGATAGTTATGGGTCGAACATGCCTTTGCGGTTTTATTTTGCATTTAGGGTCTCATTGATTGAGCCCATATGACGTCCATGTGAATTCATTGATGTCCAAGGTGGGTATTGGATTTTTTCATGTACTAAGGCCTTGGTCTATTATTTTGGTGAAAAAAATTATGGCTTTTGTCTCTTTTCTTATGTATTAGTAGTATAAGATAATAGTTTAATATCATTTTTGCAGTTTTTTTTTTCAATGGTGCAAAATTTAAACACAACAATGGAATGTGTGATTTTGAAGACATTCAAACAACTGAAATACTCCACATTGTGTTTCCCAAATTTCAAATTAAAAGAACTTGTAAAACCCTCTACATTTAAACAAGGAGATTCAAATAAATGAAACCCAACACTGTGTTTCCCATTCAAAATTATTTTGTACAGTTTTTTTATTGAAACCTAGCACTGCGTTTCCCATTCAAAATTATTTTTTGCAGTTTTTTTTTTCAATGGTGCGAAATTTAAACACAACAACATAATGTATGATTTTGAAGACATTCAAGCAACTGAAATACTCCACATTGTGTTTCCCAAATTTCAAATTAAAAGAACTTGTAAAACCCTCTACATTTAAACAAGGAGATTCAAATAAATGAAACCCAACATTGTGTTTCCCATTCAGAATTATTTTGTACAATATTTTTATTGAAACCCAGCACTGCATTTCCCATTTAGAATTATTTTTTGCACTTTTTTTTCCAATGGTGCGAAATTTAAACACAACAATGGAATGTGTGATTTTGAAGACATTCAAGCAACTGAAATACTCCACATTGTGTTTCGAAAATTTCAAATTAAAAGAACTTGTAAAACCCTCTACATTTAAACAAGGAGATTCAAATAAATGAAACCTAGCACTGTGTTTCCCATTCAAAATTATTTTGTACAGTTTTTTAATTGAAACCCAGCACTGCGTTTCCCATTCAAAATTATTTTTTGCAGTTTTTTTTCAATGGTGTGAAATTTAAACACAACAATGGAATGTGTGATTTTGAAGACATTCAAGAAATTGAAATACTCCATATTGTGTTTCCAAAATTTCAAATTAAAACATTTTGTAAAACAATCTGCTTGCAACAAAATTACCCCTCACCTCGATTTGGTTTGTATTCTCCTCCAAATCCTCCATGTGCACTCCACACTTCAGCTTATTTGGTCGGTATTCTCCTCGAAGTCGTCCACGTGCACTCAGACCTTCAAATTTCCCTTTCAACGTGCAGACAAGAAACAAAACAAATAGTATTTTTGCCTTGCTTTCTCGAAACAGAAAAGGCCCACGTCATTCCCTTCCACTTTTCCCGCGCCAGACAAAAGAAACTTGCCGACGAAGCTAACCCGCCTACTTTTTCGCCTGACAATGGGTGGGGAAACGCACCTGACGGCGCTGTTAACTCCCGCTTGACCATCGTTCAGATGTTTCGTCCCGTCTGCCGGTTTCAGGCGTCTTGCGGGCCTCGCACTATGACGTCTCATCATGTTATGTATGTATCCATGTATGTTCTTATGTATATTTTTCATGCATTTTTCGATGTACATAGGTGAATTTTGTCTAGTAGTTAGCCGTCTCCAACATGGCAAAGTTGAGTAGTCTATTATATTCTATTTAGATGTCTCATTGAGTATATTTGGTATAAGGTTTTAAATTTTATAAAATATAGTATACTATAAAGTGCTCTTTTTTTCATAATCTTACTTCCTCAAATATTTTTATATCTAGGTTTTTTTTATTGGTTTAGCTTCTTCTAGTCCTCAAGTTAAATAGTTTTTTAAGGTTATTGAAGTTGGTAAATGGTCACTTTCCCTTATGGGTGTTTTCAAAATAAATACTAATAGATCTTACAGGGGTAATTCTAGTGTTGTTGGGATTTGTAGTCTTGGATATGATAGGATTGGTTTATTTCACTTATTTTTCTCTATTGTTACAAGGTTTGATACTAATAATCAAATGGAAGCCCTTGCTTTTCTTGTAGCTCTTGAGAAAGCTTATGAATTTGGCTGAAAAAGGGTTATTTGTGATATAAATTCTATGATTTTGGTTTCTATTTTGAGCAAGGAGACCTTTGATGAATT
This sequence comes from Sequoiadendron giganteum, assembly GCA_007115665.2. Taxonomy (NCBI): domain Eukaryota; kingdom Viridiplantae; phylum Streptophyta; class Pinopsida; order Cupressales; family Cupressaceae; genus Sequoiadendron; species Sequoiadendron giganteum. The sequence continues at coordinate 473,754,469 of CM021107.1, read as the reverse complement.
TTCTTGGTGATTTGATTCTTTGGTTTCTTAGATTCAATACCTTGCTTAACACTTCGATTCCTTCTCCTTTATTCATATTTCTTGAGAATAGAATGTTGTTGTTGATTCTCTAGCCAAATGGACTTTTGCAGCTCCTCAAAGTTAGAATTCTTTTGACAATATTATTAATCCCTTGATCAAGCTACTCAATTTATTCATCTCCTTCAAAATTATAATATTTGATAATTTTTTCTATATCTTAAGTTTTTTTGTTCTCCAAGTTCTTGGTTGTGGTGGATTTTGAGGAAACCTCTTTGATTTTTCATCTTATTTTTCTTGAAAGCTATTAATATTTGGAAATATTTATGTATTCTCTTATGACTTCTTATTTAATTTAATTTAATCCTTTTTTACTAAAAAAAAACTTAAGAATTGTCTCAGATAACCTATCCTATGAGCTCTAGAACTGATGTTAATATTGGAAGCAAGTAACCTAGTCATACTTGTGGTACATAGTTTGGGCCTCTAGTAATAACTTAATATATTTGTCCACATCCCATCAGGCCATTGAGATTACTCATTTTGAGACTTATAAGAATTTAGGATTTGATTTAATTGGTAATAAATTCAAGTCTTTTATGGATACTTGTGGTGTGGTCTCATTTCTTGGTTTCACAAGCATGCCATATATAACAACTAATAATGAGTCTCCTTGGTCATATCCTCTAGTTGATTTTTGGACACAAAATTTTCACTTATCATTGAAAATTAATATAGGCATTTTTCTTTCATTTTATCATCTTCGAAAGATCTCTCTTCTTATAGGTTCACTGAAGCATTTTCATGTGAAAAATAATTGTGCTCATTATGAACAAAATATATTAGTATATCTATGGTGCACTCAACCTTTTGTATTTAGGGATAAGGGCTCTAAGGATTAGTGTTAGTTTATTTAGAAAAAATAATAACATATTATAGTTTTTTTCCTTCTATTAATAGAAAAGTATATAATTTCTTATTTTTTTATTCAAACAATTATAAGATTTCAATTTTTTTATTTGACCATAGAATGCTGGTAAATTATTGAACTCAATAATAATGGAACATGTTCAATAAATAAAAGGGGATTCAAAGAAGTCACATTCTACATGAAAATATTACTACACAAATGACACTTTAGTTATTTCCTCTAATGTCATTCACCACATTATTTTTTCAATACTTTGTGATGGAAGACCATTCATATTATACCAAGTATTAGATGAATGAATGAATGAAGTGAATTTATTCAAGAAATGAGCTTCAATTTTTTTTGTAAAAGGGAAACTCAAAGATACACAATAGATTAATATTTTTTCCAAGTAGAAGAAAGAGTAGGGCTAATATTATTGCAATATTATACAAAGTGAAAGAGAGATGGAAAAATTTGAAGGGATAAAAGGGATATTAAAAAATGTGAATATGGTAATTGTTTTGAATGTAAAAGAAGGGCTATTTGAAATAATAACTTTTTCAAAAAGAAGGAATAGTGTAGATTGTGATTTAAGGATGAAAAAAATCATATTTTGTGATATTTTGGAGGGAATATTTGTTTTCCTTCCCATCCAAACCTCTTATTTATGATTGTGTATTTATCACTATTATTCATTGGAAAAATTGTTGAGATTTAGAAATATATTTTAAAGTATAATTTTTAGTTTTTACTTTAATTTTATGATTTTCTTCCATTCAATGTGGTTCTCCAAAATTCAATAGTTATTTATTTCCATTTAACCTTATGCACTTAACTCAATAAATGTTGATATATTATATTTATGCCACTAGCACTTGACTAGTTGTAGAGCATTTGTCATGGTTGATTGAACATACTATGCTAAAAATTACCATCATTCACAAATGTTTCTCCTTGAAGATTACACCATGTCACATTGGGATTGCAGCAATGAGTCTAGTAAAGATTAGCTTGAGCTAATTCCATCTATTATCCAAATAGAATATAGGTAGGATGGAAATTAGGTCTTGATTTCATTTTGTTTTTCCCTAATTTATTTTTTTCTAATTTTGTATTTTATATTATTTTTATTTGATGGTTAGTTATTTTTAATTCAATTTTTAATGATAAATTTAGTCATGTTAGGTAGTATATACATTTATTTTCCAACTTGTTGGAGATAAAATGTTGTAATGTTTAACAAATTCTCTACTATTCTTTTGATATATTAAGTTGGGAAAAGGGTTACAACTTAGAAAAGGTAAAAAAGGGGTTTTTGAAAAGGCCCCAATCCTTTTACAAATCTACTAGAAAGTAACAATTAACCAACAATATAGCTACATCAAAGCTACTAAGAACAAGCCATGAAAAAAAGCTATACAATAACATAGTCAGACCTAGTAGGTTGCACACCCCTATTTTGAGTTTGGGACATAGATACATGTTTTTGAAGACCTTTCTTCCTCATTTGAACTACGATCTATAAATAAATAATATCTAAATTTATTGAGTAAGGAGAGGGAGGAGGAGAAACCCTCTCTGAGAATGCATAAGGAGAGGAGTGCCTATGTTAACATTTTATAATTTAATTATTTAAAATGAATAAGCATTTATCTACAATCAATTTCAAATTTGATCATTAAATTTTGACTTTTATGGGAATTAATTATTGTTCTAATTTATTTTTGTAAATGAATCAATTTTGGTTAAATTAAAATCAGAAAATTAAAATGAAATTACACAAATAAATCTTGATTTAATTTTTAATTTATTATTTTTTAATCTAGTTTTAATGATAATTCAGATAGGGTAAATATGACTTTATAATTTTTATTTTGTTCCGATTGTCAATCAATTCAATAAATTTTAATGTTAAAAATAAATTGTAGGAAGTTAGATTAATTACAATCATAATAAAAATAAAAAGTTCAATTGAAAATAAATAAAATGTTCACACAACTAATTAGATGCATTTCACTAAGTGAATGTCTGTTTCAAAATGAACAACTCCTAATTACTCCCTAAATCTCCTTGAATGGATTGGCCAAAGTGCTCTTTAACCGAGCATTATGGTAAGATTCACGATTATTTAGAAAATGACTATTGAAGCTAGTCTCCTTCCAATTAGGGGAACCTTTATCATTCCACCCTCTAAGTTTCATGACTTGCAAGTATATTAGTGTGTAAAAACATACATCAACATAAATGGCTCTAGAGAGAGGGATATATTTGAATGATATAATAATTAGTTTTGTGTTTAAGATGTTCAAATTTCCTTCTCTATTATTGAAATTTATCATTTTGAAGAAAAATAATTTTTTAAAAAGTTTTGAGATTTAAAAAATATTTATGTTTATGAAATTTTAAAATATTTGTTTCATAATAACTATTATTATTTTATTACGATGAAAATCCTATGTATCAATATGGGGGTTTCCTCCAAACTCTTGTAAGAACGTATATTTTGTTCCTTATTTTTTCCCCTAGTTTTAGGTAGAATATTTATTAGCGCATTAGAATCTATAGAGATTTGATGACTAAATGTTAAATATATCATGAAGGGATTGTATTTCAATGATATTTTAACTCTTTTGTGATATAGTATATCAATGGTTTACTTATTTATTGCATAATTTTATATGTATATGGGGATAATTGGAAAATATATTTCTAAATCAATTCAACAAAAATATAGATACGGGACAATCTTTCTTACAATTTTTATAGCAACAAGGAGATAAACAAAGGAACCTTTGATGTTCCACTATATAGGTTTTATGGCATGTATGTATATTGGTTTGTCAAAAAATGAACCAAAAGGCACCTTATTAGGATTCACTTGTTGTGGCCCATCTTTGCACCCACTTAGACTATACTTAAGGGGGGTGTTAGTGTAGGTTTTTATTTCCTAGTATAGGGGGGTGTTAGTGTAGGTTTTTATTTCCTAGTATAGGTTTTTCTTACACTTTTATTCAATATTGCATAGGTCAATAAATTGATTATTTGTGTTAGTGGATTGTGAGGTGTCAAATTCTTCCATGAGAGTTACACTTTTCTATTTTTGGAGTCGTGGTGTATTCCTCCAATTGCTCACATTTTCCATCCCCTCCCTTACAGTTTGCCTATACATACTCATTATTCTATCTTGTTTTATAACATGTTTACATTCATGTAGCTTCATGATTTTTAACTCTCTTAATACTATTTTTCTTCTTCAACAAAGGGTGAGGGATAATAGGCCAATTTCTATGAATGGGTAAACTCCCATTCACTTTGGGAATAACTATACCTAGGATGGTATTCCTAGAGGTGACCTTGAACAAGGTTTTTATCACAACCAAAGATATACATATATGATAAACAATATGCAGTAGTATCCAAATACTATTTTTTATCCCATATTTTGTTCATATACCAGAAGTAACCTACTAAAATTTCTTGAAGTTGATGAACATATAAAAATCATGATTCTCTCAATATAAACACTTTCAATGTTTTCTTTAGATATTCCTTGGGTATAACACTAAACCATGAGGTATACAAAAAACTCCTTCCTACTCAGGTATATTGCTTGTTGAACACATATTTTATTTTAAGTGTATGGAGGGTCAAGGTTCTTAGGACTAGTTCCTTATATGGGTTATAGAGTCACATTCAACCATTAGAAACAAAACAATAAATAATAGCAAAGGTATGGTATTTAGCAACCAAATTAAATTAATTATCCTTCTCCAATTTTATAAACATTCATATCTAACAAGAAATAGACCATTACAAATCAAATAAATAAAAATAGGGTTCACCAAAATGAAATGATAACCTAATACACCTACTTTTCTTATAATTTCATTAGGAAAAGATATCTCCCAAAGATTGGATTGAATTTCAACCTTGAGGTGAGTCAACCCTATTAGGAGGATCTCTTGTTTCCCTTATGACATGAAATGATAAATGTGATTGAAATGTAGTTTTGGGAGATGAAAATAAAATACCAAATGAGCTCAATTATGCAATGTAAAACTTGAAATGCTGAAATAAAGGATAGCATAAACAAAAACAACAAGCTACAGGAAGATCTAAGAAGGGTAAGATGATGTGTACTAGTCACCAAAAGGGTTGTAGAGTGTCCTTTGATCCTAAATCTACACTCCCGATTCCTCTAGATTCCACTATAAAAAATCTGGAAATAAATTCTTCAAATGAGATTGTATGACTTGACAACTTTATAAAATTGCACTTTTCATCCAATTTCAATCCTTCACCTGCAAATCTATAAACGTAAAGAGAGGGATTTTTTTTTTGTTTTTGGTGAATAGGGGTTTGCCTTGATCAAACCCCATTTTGGTGATTAAACCTTGGTAATGAAAGATAATGATAAATGACAAGGAATGATGAATGAACAAGTCCATGTCACAACTCACCAAGCCCTTAATGGATTCCCTTAGAGGACTAAAGTCTAACACATCTCTCTAGGGATCAGATCTTGCATGAATTGGCTTGAATGATAGCTTAATTTGACACTTGAATGCTTGAAACCTACATCATGATGTTAGCTCCAAAACATAACATGAACACACATAAATTTGACATGATGATATGATCTTGATTTGCTACTGTAGATGCCTGATAAATCTACTCTTCAATGCCCTTGACAATAATTTTTTATATAGGAATGCTTGCATAAAGTGAGTTAAGTTTTAATTGATAAAATAACTATGTATTTATAGGTGTTTATCTAATTTCCTGAAAAATTAGATTCCATAAGACAACATTTGAAACTTGAATTTGAATCATTAAAATGCCACCAAAAACATATAAAAAATTAGGATCTAGGACTTAAGGAGGACCTAAATCCAAGACATGTAACTTTCAAGGTAATTAATTTAATGTTGGGAATTGTTTATGTCAGTTTCCTTATAAAAAATGGGAATAATAAGGCTCATGAATGCATAGTTTAGGCAATTAGAAGCTTAATTAAGTTCAATTAATTAAGCGACCCAAACATAGTGTGAAAATGTAAAGGAGTAAATTTTTCTACACTACATTTAGCCCCCACTTTAGTGAGAGTATGAGCCTACACTCACTCACACTAAAGTAGAAAAATAAGTCAAGAGAGCTCTAATTGTATAATTGTGGGAAAGATGAGAAGACAAAGATCAAGGAGGATGATCAAGCCCCCAGGATCAAATATCCCATGGAAAACCAACAAAGGCACAAAGAGACATATGACTACACCAACAAAAAAAGATACAACATCATACAATGTCAAAATTAATACAAAAACAAAAAAAACATATCAAGCTTCGATTGTTTGTCCAAATGACATGGATCAAGCCTAGATTGTTTGTCCAAAAATACATGGCTTCATAGGAAAGCAAGTTGTGTTATGAAAGGTGGCCATGAAATCACACTCACAAGTGGAGTCCGATATACACTCAATGAGCCCCAGGTCTAGTGTAGTTCGATATACATTAGGTATGTACCCACAAAACAACTGGCGATGGGAAAGTCATGCCAGGTCTACAAGCTCCCATACATTAACCATACCAAAAGTTATGCTCCCTGATAACTTCTATAAGGTTCCACATACGAAAAACACAAGGCTAGTAAGTCACATTATACTAAAGACTCATGAAACAAAGGCACCACTAAGAAAGTTGTGTTATGCTTAATGGCCAAAATTTTTGGTTTAAGATAGTCAAAGGGGTTTTTCTTAGTTCATGAAAGGTCTCACTTTAGGGAACATCACACTCAATATCACCATCAAGAGAGAACTAGTTGAGAGATAAAATATTTGCACCTTGGGGAACAAAAGCCATAACATTACCACTAAGAGGAATGCCATATGCCAAGAAAGGTCATACTCTTCAAGGACATAAATCCCAATGTAACCAACAAGAAGACCACACTTTGAATGAGAGGTTATGACATCAAGTGAGCAACAAGTGTGAGGCATGATGCCCCCACTTTAAAGAAATTTCTAAACACTACACTGTGAGCAATTACTTTAAAGTAGAATATGATAAAATCCAATAGATGAAAGAAACATGAGAGCTTATTTAGAAAGGCCTATGCCAAATATATGTTTCCAAATGAAGTTGCATCATGAAAAGAAGGTTTCCCCCCATATGAAATCCTAAGATAATACATAATGGATCCATGGATTTGGGGTCAACGTATGTTTTTTCTATAATCATATAATCGACCTTAGAATTATCATCATTCCCTAAATAATTCATGAAACAACGAGCAAAGAGGAAGAATGACACATAGAGAGAGGGAAAACAAAGGAGATGCCTTTTGGGTCAACATAGAAGAGACCTAAATGTCTCAATTCCTTGCGTCATCCCCAAAAGGAAACACATGACAAATGAAAAAGACAATGGTTACAACAGATAGAAGAGTGAAGATATAAATAGAAGAATGTCATGATGGATTCACTTCCTTTGTACCTTGCACCAATGGAGTGACAAGGGTCATCTAAAAGATGCTAACAAACATAAAGACACACCAAGAAACACAGTACGAGGGATCACATTACGCACACACAATCACACAAAAGAACATGAAAAAGAAGACAAAGCTAGTATGAAACATGTGAGTTGACCTATAGCAAGTTGTCTGCATCCCAATATTGTTCATTGTATACAGAAGGAAAATGAATAGCCAAAGGGGCAATGACAAGTGCTATACTAGGACAAGGCTATTTAACCCCTTGCCTCCCAAAGGTAGGAAAAGGATGAGCCAAGGTAGGTGATGATAATGCACTCCTTGCAATATGGAAATGATTTGCATGAAATGTAACATATAATAGTGAGTATTCTATGATTCTACAACTATCACATGACAAGGAGTGAAGTGCATGCATTCTATGGAATATATTCATCAATGATATCAAATTCGTCCAGAATCTTCTTCAAAGCATGAAATTTATCAATATTATGACCAAAATTTATATGATATTAACAATGAAATATATTTATAATTTTTCCTTTATGATCTTATTTAATAGGTGGTAAAGTTATGAGTCCTTGGTTAAGGAGTGCATGCAAGGATTTTTCATTCTTAGACATTGCATAAGAAAATTTCAGCTTCTTGAGTTTGTATGGTTTGGAATTCTTACTAGATTGGGAAATTTTTTAAGGTGAAGGTGGAGGATCTAAGGTTACTTGATCATGTACATGAGGCCTTAATTGGTGTCATGAAATGATCTTGTGAGAGAGAATTCCTTTTTCATTAGGAGAGGTAACAGGAGGAGGAGTCCTTGATATCCTAATCCCTTGGTATCTTCAGAGGATTGTTGTGTTGCAAGTATGATTAGTTAGTGTTGTCATTGATGTCAACAAGCATGTGTTCTCATTGATGTATATTGTTGCAAGAGTGTGAGAAATTGATGCTATCCATGCTTTGATTAGTTGCATTATGTTTCCTTTAGTAAATCTACTAGTGTCAACTTCTAGTGTTTCTTTGATAAGATTCTATCTATGGATATGTGGTTGAGTTGTTGTTGAGGAAGTGTTGAAGATGATGAGGATGTGTCTCTGGTGCTTGGTTTCCAAGTGCTTTTGAGAAAATTTGATAAAAAGAGGAAACAATGTGTTGCAATGGTGTGTTCTTGTGTTGCTCCACATTTATTCTAGGTTGAATATCTACATATGTGTTTATAGATATGTTTGGGAGAGATGTTCAAAGGTGTTATATATCTAGAACTTGGTGTGTTGGATTGTTGTACAAAAGGTGTTGTGTTCACTAGTGTGTGAACTGTGTATTGCAAAGGTGTCTAGGAGAAATATATTTGATCCATGTTTATCCACAGTTATGTTTCAGGTCTTGTGGATTTGAGGGTGTGTTTATAGTGTTAGTATCTTTGTTTAGTCAATGTCGTTCAAGGTTTGGTGCTTTGAAAGTCAATTTCTTGAGTAACAGTGTATGGAAAAATTATCTAGATGTATTGGGTGTGTACATTCTTTAGGTGGAAGTTATTGCGAAGGAGTTTGTTGGATTTTAGTGTGTTTGAGGAATATTCTAGATCAGTTTCAAGTGTGGTGTGTGGTTTGTAAGTCATCCTTGTATTTAAGAAAGTGTGTACTTAAATGTTTAATGGTGTTTACATGAGTAACGACAAACCTGGTGTTTACACTAATTATGATGAATGAATATTATTTATAGAAGCATGTGATAACATGGTGTTGTAGATTTGGGTCCCAAATAAGGAACAATGTGGTCTAATTTCACTTCTATCTACCACAAAAGTGTTTTAGTATTGACCTAATTTGAACTTGCATGTTTGATGTGCATAACCGACCTTGGAGAAGGGTTTCAAGGTTGAAGATGGTATAAATATGAGTTGAGTTGTTGAGGGATGATAAGATAGATGTGAGAGATCTGAATGATGTGAATTATAGAGTTATAAATTGTGAAATTAAGAAGTGCAGTGTGAGATTTCATGTGTTAGATTATTGGATGCAATGAGCAGGAGGTTTCTACAATTCTTCAGTCAAGCTGCAAAGGTGTTGATGACATTTTGGTGGATTATTTGTTGCATTGAGATGATTTTATTTATGTAACATTTCTTCTCCATCTTCTTTTATATTTTGGTAGTGATACTTTCTTTCTTTAGGTAATAAGCCCCGACAGTGCGCCCTATTTTATTCAATGTTGATATTACTTTATATTGTGAGCTAATCCTCACCCTAGTTTTTTTCCTTCTTGGGTTTTCCACATAAATCTAATGTTCTCTTGTGTATGGTGTTAAGTTGTTTTAGTTTCTATTGTTTTCTTTTCATGCTAATTCATCATAACAGATTAAGGGTTTAATGAATGAGTGTGGATCTAAATGTGTATAAGGGATTTGAAGTTTTAAGGTACAACTAATTCACCCCACCCTCTCAATTGTCTTGTGCATTCAAAAATTGGTATTAGAGTAAGGTTCCTTGGAAGAAAGCTTAACTTTTTAAGGTAGATCTGGGATGGCACACAAGAAGGAGATCTTTATGTTTGATGGAATAGACTATGCATTTTGGAAAACAAGGACTGAAGGATTTTAAAGTTATCTAGGATATGATGTTTGGAAATTAGTTGAAAAATGGATATACTATACCTACAAATGGTCTGAGCACTGAGGCTAAAATAAAGTCCTATGGAAGCAATAGTAAAACAAGGTATGCTCTTTTAAGTAGTCTTACAAATTTTGAATTACTGAAAGTTGTGAATTTCAAAATTGTTGAAGAAATATAGACAAAGTTGGAAAGCATTTATGAAGGTGATGATAAGGTTAAACAAGCTAAGATGCAAAATTTGAAGATCACATTTGAGAACTTGCGGATGTCTGAAGATGAAAACATTAAAAGCTACATGAAAAGGGTAGATGAAGTGGTCAACTGCATCAAAGGTCTTGGTGGAGAATTCAAAGAATCAAAAGTGGTAAAGAAAATTCTTAGAACCCTACCTAAAGCTTATATTCATAAAGTTTTAGCTATTGAGGAATTTGCAAATTTAGATAAGTATTCTAGAGATCAATTGTATAGTTCTCTAATTCCATTTGAAATGAGAGAATTTGGTACAAATAATGGTGCAACAATTGAGACTTCTTTTACGACTAGAAAATAAGAGAATATTGAAGAATAAAATCAGAAGGATCTTGATAATGTGGAAGCTAAATTTGTTAGAATTATGGAAAAGGGTATTGGTAAGTACAAAGGTAACTTTACTTTCAAATTTTTAAGTTGTGGAAAGATAGGTCACTATGCTTCAAGATGTCCAAACAAATTTGTGAATGACAAAAACAAGGAGAACAAAGGTAAGATGATAAAGGAAAACTATTATGTTAGAGAAGATGCAAGTATTTCTGATGATGAATTTGATTATGGAGATGATGATGAATTATTTTTCATGGATTTAAAATATGAATATGTTTTTACGAACTATGAAAGATGTGTGAAGGAAAACCATTTAGAGACAAAGCCTAATATTGAAGGTACTTTGGTATCTTCTTTTCATGCTAGATAAGATAAGAACTATTAGATAATTGATAGTGGATGCTCTAGTCATACGACTAGAGACAAGAGTAAGTTTTTTAAACTTGAAAAGTATGATGGAGGACTTGTTAGATTTGGTGATGATTCAAGTGCTAATATATGTGGAATAGGTTCAATTAGTTTTGATGACAAGCATAATACTGATGATGTTTACTATGTTAGGGTTTTAAGGTATAAGCTCTTGAGTGTTGGAAAAATGTGTAGTAAAGGATACAATCTTATTTTTTGGGATGATGGATGTGAGATCAAAAAAGGGTCCAAAAATTTGATTACTGCTAGAAGGACATATGGAAATGTTTATCAGCTCAAGGGTATTGGTTGCCATTATTTTATGACTTAGAACAATGAAAGCTGGCTATGGCATAAGAGGACGTGTCACTTTCATTTTGATAATTTGGTAAGAATTAGTTTAGTTCAAGTAGTGACAGGTCTACTAAAGATTACAAATCCTATGAATGTTGTTTGCAAGGATTGTCAGTTTGGAAAGCAAACAAGAAGAAGTTTCAAAGGAAAAGAATAATATTCTACTAGATTATTGGAGTTGGTACATAAAAATATTTGTGGTCCTACAAAAGTAAGAAATCTTCAAGGTGATAGGTATTTCATGTTTTTGATTGATGATTATTCTAGAATGACATGGGTTACTTTTCTTAAAGAAAATTTTGAAGCCCTAGATAGATTTGAAGCATTTAAAGTTATAGTTGAGAATGAAATGGACATGAAAATCAAATGTTTGAGATTTGATAGAGGTGGAAAGTTTACCTTCAATGAATTTAACATGTTTTGTGAGAATCATGGCATAAAGAGGCACTTTTCTGCCCCTAAGACACCTCAACAAAATGGAGCAGTTGAAAGGAAAAACATGACTATGATAAAATAAACTAATCTATCGAAATTGTACTAGAGAGAAGCAATTCATGTTGTTTTTTATATACTTAATAGAGTTCAAGAAAAAGGAAACAACACAAAGAATCCATATGAGTTGTGGTATGGAAGGATCCCTTCTGTCAAGTGTTGGCATGTGGCGACTGATCATGCTATACTGTACTCTTCATGTATTCTTGTCGGGGTCCAGGGCTGGGTCAGGCCCCGGGCAGGGGTTTAGGGGCGACAACCCCCGAGAATTTTTTTTCACCTTTGTTTGCTTCGTCACTGAAAAAGAAAAAGGCCAACTTTGTAAACCCTAATTTTTGGAAGCTTCTAAAAGCTTTCTATAAGAAGTTAGGATGGGGAGTTTTAGCATGGGATTATTCACGATATTGTAATATATTTTGCACTGGATAATAAAATCATTGGATGGTTGCGGTTTTGTGGATGTAGCCTAGATTGGGTGAACCACATTAAATTCTTTGTGTTGTCTTGTTTCTGCTATAATTTTCTGCGTGTTTTATTTCTTTGTTTATTGATCAAATCTACATTTAACTTGTTAGATATCCACCTTCTAACCCTAACAAGTGGTATCAAAGCAAGGTTGTGTTTGGTTATCATCTGCAGGAAGGTCTCCTTGTTGAGTGGGAGTCTCATGATTGAGTGGGAGAAATGGCAGACGAGGGTAAGTTGAAGGTTGAGAAGTTCAATGGGAAGATCTATTAGTTATGGAAGATGCAGATGGAGGACTACCTCTATCAGAAGGATTTATGGTGGCCATTGGAAGGGAAAACCAAGAAACCCTTAGCAATGTCTAATGAGGACTAGGATATTTTGGACAGAAAGGCACTTGGCAGTATTTGTTTATGCCTGACACAATCGATGGCATTCAATATTACAAAAGCAAAGACAACTCAAGAGTTCATGGAAACCCTAGAAAAGTTATATGAAAATCCTTATTCTTTGAATAAGGTATTTCTTATGAAGCATTTATTTAATATGAAAATGGTAGAAGGTAGGTTAGTTGTTGATCATTTAAATGAGTTTAATATAGTTACCAGTCAATTAACTTCTGTAAATATAAAATTTTATGAAGAATTTAGGGCTCCTTTGGTTCTGTGTTCTTTACCTGAAAGCTGTAATAACTTGGTAATGGTTATTAGCAATTCTGTTTCTGGTTCAAATACATTGAAATTTGATGATGTTGTTGGTGTTATTTTGAGCGAGGATATTCGTAGGAAAAACTTAGGTGGAACATCCACATCAGGTAGTGTTTTGAATGCAAAAAGCAAGGGAAAAACAAAAGAGATAGGAAACAATTCTGGAAGTTGTGGGAAGTCACAAGGAAAATCAAAGGACAAAAGGTCCCAATCTAGAGACAAGAGGGATTGCTAGTACTGTGGTAAGCTGGGTCATTTAAAGAAATATTGCTGGTCTTAGAAAAATAAAGGAGACAAAAATGAAGGAAATAAAGAGGCAAATGTGGTAAGTAAAAAATCTGATGAGGATGCTTTGATTCTTTCCCTTGACAATGTTGATGATTCTTGGGTGTTAGATTTAGGGGCTTCATTTTATGCTACGTCCCATAGAAATTATTTTCTTGATTATGTCCCAAGGGATTTTGAGCTTGTTTATTTGGGAGATAACGAACCCTTCCAGATTGTTGGAAAGGGAAGAATCAAGATTAAGTTGCAGAATGGGAATCAATGGTTACTACATGAGGTAAGGCATGTTCCAAAGTTCAGAAGAAATTTAATTTCAATAGGGAAACTAGATGATGAAGGTTGTGTTATTACATTTAGTGATAAAATTGGAAGGTTACAAAAGGTGCCTTAGTGGTAGAAAAAAGGTGTGAAAATAGGCACCTTATATCTTTGTATAGGTCATACTGTTCCTTCTACTTTAGCTATTGTAGATAAAAATCAATGTTCAGGAATAATTGTTGCAGTTCAGTAGGTAGAAAATTAGATAGTTGTTGTGGATTCTGAATCAACACTATGGCATAATAGACTTGGGCATATGAGTGCAAAAGGTACGAAATTTATTTCATTCAAATAATGTTTTACCAGGTCTAAAATGTGTTAATATGGATTTCTATGAAATTTGTGTTTATGGAAAACAAAAGAGAGCTAGTTTTCTCAAAGATGTGAAACAAAAGAAAAATGAGAAATTGGAGCTTGTGCATATAGATGTATGGGGATCAAAACAGGCATCTTCTCTTGGTGCCTCTTAGTATTATGTTACATTCATTGATGATGCAACTAGGAAGGTATGAATTTATTTCCTTAGGCAGAAATCTGATGTATTTGAAACTTTAAAAAATGGAGAAGCTTGGTTGAGAATGAGACGGGTAAAAAGTTAAAATATCTCAGATCTGATAATGGTGGTGAGTATTGTAGCAAAGAGTTTGAAGATTATTGTTTGTCTAATGGTATTCGTAGGCAAAATATAGTTCCAAGGACTTCACAGGAAAATGGAGTGGCTGAGCACATGAATATAACAATAATGGAGAGTGCATGAACTATGAGATTACATGATGGGCTACCTTTAAACATGTGGGTAGAGGCTGTAAATACTACTGTCTATTTAATTAAAAGAGGTCCCTCTAATCCTTTGGGTTGTGGTATTCCAGAGGAAGCATGGACAGGTAAGAAGGTGAGTTATTCTTTTCTCAAAACCTTCAGTTGTGAAGCATTTGCACATGTAGATTCTGAAAATAGAACCAAACTTGATGCAAAATCAAAGAAATTGTATATTTGTTGGATATGGCATTGATGAATTTGGTTATAGGCTTTGGGATTTTGAAAATAAGAAAATTGTGAGAAGCAGGGATGTCATATTCAATGAGAAAGTGTTGTTTAGACTAGTTGCAACAACATGAGAAGAAATAAAATGATTATGCAGTACTAGATGATACTCCAAACAATGATGTTCCAGTGGTTCCTCATGCTTTGCAACAACAACAACGAATACCACAAACTCCAGTGAATGTTAGATGATCTTCAAGGATAAGTAGACCTCTGAAAATATTTTCTCCCTCTTTGTATTCTATTTTATTAACTGATGCTGGTGAACTAGATTGTTATGATGAAACTATGCAGGTGGATACCAAGGTTCAATGAGATCATGGAATGGAAGAAGAAATGGACTCCTTGCTGAAAAATTAGACATGAGAATTATGCAAGTTACCTATAGGTAAAAAGGCTTTACCAAATAAATGGGTTTATAGGTTGAAAGAGGAGGATGGAGGTAAGAAAATATTTAAAGCCATATTAGTTGTAAAGGGGTTTGCACAGAAAAAGGGTATTGTTTTTGATGAAATCTTTTCTCCAGTTGTTAAAATGACTTCTATTCATACCATTTTAAGTATTGTGGTTGTTGAAGATTTGCATTTAAAACAACTTGATGTTAAAAATACCTTTCTCCATGGTGATTTAGAAGAGGAAATATATATGGAACAACCACAAGGATTTGAGGTCAAAGGTAAGGAGAAACTATTGTGCAGATTGAAGAAAAGTTTATATGGCTTGAAGAAAGCACCTCGACGATGGTATATTAAATTTGATAGTTTTTGTAGACATGAAAAATTTACCGACACACTTGATCATGATTACTAACATTGTTTCGTCCTAAATCATACTCTCAGCTTATTGCCACTTTTCATCTCTTAATTAAATAAATCATTATTTATTTAATTAGGTCTTTCTCCTTTGTTGATTAAATTAACCAATTATCTTTGTTCATTTAAATAATTTAGTTTATTTAAATTAAAACTCTAAAGTCCTCTTATTAAATTGAATAAATTAAACTTTATTTGATTTAATCTAACATTATTCCCTTTAGTTAAATTAATCAAAACATTTATATAATTAAACCTTTCCTCTCAATTGCTGATTTATATCAATTCATAAATTTAAGTCGAAGTTGTCACATCTCCTAATTCCTCATTAAATTAATTAATCCACGATTAATTTAATCTTAATCTATGTCACATTCTCTAGAGAATGCAACTTGCACAATAAATCAATTACTTTGATTTATTAAATCTCCTATTTTCCCTCACATGGCATAAAAGAGGAATATTCCCTAAAATTTGAATTCAAATCCGAGTGGACTTAGTCCTTCCAACAAAGAATTTAAGACCTCTTACATGTCCTTGGCCTTAAGCCAAGTGACATTAACTCTATTCTTCTCTCCCTCCAACATGTCACTTTCAAATTTGAATCTCATAGCATTTATCATGCACATTGACCAAAATGTGCACAACCTTCAACCATTCACATCTTGACAAGTGACACTTGGCCATTGGGTGTTGAATGATCCCATATTGCTCAATTTAAATCTTTCTTCCAATTTAGAAATCTATAAATGGGAGACTCTTCCTTTCATTCTATCCACAAATTGAGTAAACTTACTATACTCAACTTCATCCTCAAGCATATATACTTTCTTCCATTTTATCAAGTTCTTAGCTAGGTTATGTAGATTTTTCATCATGAAGCTTGATTGAATCTTCATCAAAGTGGATCACTCATCAACATTGAAACAAAGGAGTTGGGAAAGGGCCAATTTCTAGACATAATTGACACCAATTCCCCCATGGGATTGAGTGTTTACATGCTTAAATAGGATTTCAATTACTTTTTATGCTTTGTTCTTCATTTATTCCTATTTTGAGTATTGTAGATGAATTTCATGGGGAATCTTGATTCTCACTTGCATATGAGCTTACTAATGTGTTTGTTTCTTGTATTTGTGCAGGTTTAGGATCAGGGTTCATAGTTTTATGACTAAGCAAGGCTACGATAGGTGTAATTCAGACCATTGTGTTTACTTTAAGAGGTTAGTTGAAGATAGCTACATTATTTTATGTTTATATGTTGATGATATGCTTGTGGCAGGATCTAACATGGATCACATAAAGGAGTTAAAACAATAGTTAGCAAATTCATTTTCTATGAAGGATTTGGGGGTAGCAAAACAAATCCTTGGTATGAGTATACAAGAGATAGGAAAAATTGAAAAAATGTTTCTATCTCAGGTTGATTATGTTGAAAAGGTGTTGCAAAGATTTCATATGAAGATTGCAAAAGCTGTCAGCACACCTTTGTGAAGTCATGTCAAATTGACTAAGGATATATGTCCAAAGACACCAGAGGAGGAAGGAAAAATGTCAAAGGTACCATATGCTTCAGTTGTAGGTAGTTTAATGTACGCCATGGTATGCACGAAACCAGATATTGCACATGTCGTAGGAGTTGTTAGTAGGTATATGAGTCATCCTGGAGTTGAGCATTGAAATGCGATAAAATGGATTCTCAAGTACTTGAGAGGTACGTCCAATAAATGTTTATTTTTTGGGGGCTCTAATACAAATTTAAAAGGCTATGTTGACTTAGATTTGGCAGGGGATATAGATACTAGGCAGAGTACCATAGGTTATGTATTTATAGTTGGTGGGACAACAATGAGTTGGATTTTTTGATTACAAAAGGTGGTAGCTTTATCCACCACAGAGGCAGAGTATGTTGCTGCAACAAAGGTAGCAAAGGAGATGATATGGTTGCAAGTTTTCATAGAAGAGTTGGGCAAACAATAGGCTAAAAACCACTTGTTTACGGAAAAATAGAGTACTATACATCTTGCAAAGAATTATGCCTTGCACTCTAAGAGAAAATACATACAACTGAGATATCATTTCATTTGATCAGTGTTGGAGGATGGATAGGTAAAGCTGGAAAAGATACATACAGATGCCAATCCAACATATATGTTTACAAAGGCAGTGACAAGGGAGAAGTTGAGCTCCTCTTTAACTTTTGTTTGTCTTCATGCTTAAAAGTATAACAAAGCAACAAGGTCCAAGGTGCTTATTTCTAGTGGGAGTGGTAAGTGCAGTGTGTCATCCAGGATCAATATCCAAGTGGGAGATTGTGTTGTTGCGGAGCTTGATCAGTCTCCAAGTCAGAGATTGTTGGTATGTGGCAACTGATCATGTTATACTATACACTCTTCATGTATCCTCATCGGGGTTTGGGGTCTGGTTGGGCCCCGGGTGGGGGTTCGAGGGCGAAAACCCTTGATAATTTTTTTTTTCACCTTTTTGTTCTTCCTCATCGAAAAAAAAAAAAGCCGACTTTGTAAACCCTAATTTCTGGAAGCTTTTAAAAGATTGTTATAAGCAATTGGTATGGGGAGTTGTAGCATGGCATTATTTGCGATATTGTAATATGTTTTGCATTGGATAATAAAATTATTGGGTGGCTGTGGTTTTTTGGATGTAGCCTAGATTACGTGAACCACGTTAAATTCTCTGTGTTGTCTTGTTTTTTCTATAATTTTCTGTGTGTTTTATTTCTTTTTTTTATTGATCAAATCTACATTTAAATTGTTAGATATATGCCTTCTAACCCTAACATCAAGTACTTTAGAGTGTTTGGAAGCAAATGTTATATCAAAAGAGATGAAGAAAACCTGGGAAAATTTGATGCAATGTCTGATGAAGGAATCTTCCTTGGATATTCTACTAGAAGAAAAGCCTACTAGTGCTAAAAAAAAAGACTAAGAAATGTAGTTGAGAGTGCAAGTGTCAAGGTTGATGAATATTTTTAGAACTCAATGGTGATCGATGGATATGAATCAGATGAGCATATTTACAGAGAATTTAAGAAAAAAACTAAGTAAAATGAAGTATAGATTGAAAAGGAAGAAGCTTCAGAAAAGACCCCTAGAACCCCTAAGTATGTTCCAAGCAATCATTCTGAAGAATAGATCATTGGAGACAAAAGAAAAGGTGTATTGACAAGAAGGAAAGCTGATGAATAAGAGGTAAATTTGTGTTTACTTTCTAAATTTGAACCTAAAATAGTGATTGAGGCATGAAAAGATGAACATTAGATAAAGGCTATGGAAGAAGAACTACTGCAAATTGAAAAGAATTAGACTTGGGAACTTGTCCCAAGATTTGTAAACAAAAACATAATTGGAACTAAGTGGGTATTCAAAAACAATCTGAATGAGAATGGAGAAGTTGTAAGAAACAAGGTAAGGCTTGTGTGTAAGGGCTAAGTTCACAAGTTGAAGGAATATAATTTGAGGAGACATTTTCTCTGGTGGTAGGAATGGAAACTATCAGGATGTTTTTAGCTTTTGCAACACATAAGGACTTTAAATTTTATCAAATGGATGTGAAGTTTACTTTCTTGAACAAAGAATTGGAAGAAGAAGTATACATGGAACAACCTGAAGGATTTCGGTTATCAGACAAACCGAATATGGTCTACAAATTGAAGAAGACATTATATGAATTGAACCAAACTCCTAGAGCTTGGTATGCAAGGTCAAATAAGTATTTGACACAAAAAGGATTCAATAAAGGTATCACAAATGGTAATCTTTACTTTAAATTTGAAAAAGATCAAATCTTGATTGTGGTAGTGTATGTTAATGACATAATTTTTTGAGGCAATGAAGAGATGTGCAAGAATTTTACAGAAGAGATGCAAAAAGAGTTTGAGATGTCTATGTTTGGGGAGATGAATTTCTTCCTTGGGATACAAATCAATCAAACAAATATAGGTATATTCATTTCATAATTAAAGTATGTCAAAGAAATGTTGAAGAAGTTTGGAATGGAAGACTCGAAACCGGTATGTACACGGGTCTATGGTTACTGGTTGCGAACTACGCAAGAATGATGAATCTCCTAAGGTTGATTAGAGCAAGTACATATCAATGATTGGTGGACTGCTATATCTAACTACTACTAGACCAAATATCATGCATGTAGTTTATCTTGTGGCTAGATTTCAAGAAGATCCTAGAGAGTCACATATTACAATAGTGAAGAGGATATTTAGATGCTTAAAGGGCACTCCATATCATGACTTATGGTATCCAAAGGATACTAATTTCACTTTGAGTGCTTACACAAATGTAGATTGGGCTGGATGTGTAGATGACATGATAATTACAAGTGGTGGTGCATTCTTTCTTCAATGAAAATTGGTATCATGGCTAAGCAAGAACCAATATTTAGTATCTTTATCTACTGCAAAGGCTGGGTGCATTGTAGTAGCATCTTGTTGCACATAGGTGTTATGAATGAGACAAACATTGAAGGATATCAAAGTGGTGTATGATAAACTAATTTATATTTTTTGTGACAATACAAATGCAATCAATATTTCAAAAAACTTGATAATGCATTCAAGGACAAAACATATTTCAATCAAGTATCACTTCTTGAGAGATAAGGTTGTGGAGAATGAAGTAAAGCTTGAATATGTGCCTAAAAAGGATCATATTGTTGATATATTCTCTAAGTCTCTTACTAAGGATACTTTTGAGTATCTTTGAGGGAAGTTAGGGGTTATTGCCCCTCCTTTCTTGAACTAGATGCATAAGGAGATACTTTAGTCTAGTGGATATCGAGATTCATTCTTTATTCTAGACTGATGTTGGTGACTACCTCTCAGGGGGAGTAGTAGTAACATTGTTGGTTGTTGCAGTCAAAAGAGTGTATGTTATAATTATGTAGTGGTTACTGATTTGGTATATTTTTGTGTGTTCTCCTAAGGGGGAGTATACAAAGAAGTAAAGGAAAGAAGTTGCAGAGCAGTAGTAAGCAATTTGATCAATGTCAAAGGGAGAATCAATGATTCAATTATGTTGTCCTTTACCATTGATGTCAAAGGGGGAGAGAGAGTCATGTGAAAAAGAAGAAATTTTAGAGAGAGAGAGTAATAAGCTAGTTGAGTAAGGGGGAGAAGCAATGTGAAGAGTTGCAGTATATTGACATTCAAATATATTGTCTTTGATGGATTTTAAATCATGTGTTGCCATAAATGACAAAGGGGAAAATTTGTTGTAAGTGTGAGCAGTTAGTGTTGTCGTTGATGTCAACAAGCCTATGTTGTTATTGATGTCTATTGTTGCAAGAGTGTGAGCAGTTGGTGCTATCCATGCTTTGATTAGTTACATTATGTTGTTATTAGTAAAACTATTGGTGTCAACCTCTAGTGTTTCTTTGATAAGCTTTTGTCTATGAATATGTGGTTGATTTATTGTTGAGGAAGTGTTGAAGATGATGAGGATGTATATTTGGTGCTTGGTTTCCAAATGCTTTTGAGAAAATTTGATAAAAAGAGGAAATAATGTGTTGCAGTGGTGTTTTGAGTTGCAGAGGTGTGTTCTTGTGTTGCTCTGCATTTCTTCTAGGTTGAAGATCAACTTATGCATTTTAGAAATGTTGGTGAGATATGTTCAGAGGTTTTATATCCAGAATTTGGTATGTTGTATCATTGTCAGAAGGAGTTGTGTTCACCAATGTGTGAGCTGTGTATTACAAAGGTGTCTAGGAGAAATGTCTTTGCTTTGCATTTCTCTGCAATTATGTTTCAGGTCTTATGGATTTGAGGGTGTGGTGATAGTGTTGGTATATTTTTTCAGTCAAAGTGGTTTGAGGTTTGGTGCTTCAAAAGTTAATTTCTTGAGTAATAGTGTATGGTAGAATTATTTGGATGTAATAGGTGTGTACATTCTTTAGGTGGAAGTTGTTGTGAAGGAGTTTGTTGGATTTAAGGGTATTTAAGGAATATTCTAGATCATGTTCAAGTGTGGTGTGTGGTTTGTAAGTCATCCTTGGATTTAAAGAAGCATGCAATTAAATGTTTAATGGTGTTTACATAGGTAATGATTGACCTGGTGTTTACACTAATTGTGGTGAATGAGTATTTCTTATAGAAGTGTGTGATAGCATGGTGTTATAGATTTGGGTAACAAATAAGGAATGATGTGGTCTACTTTCACTTCTATCTGCCATGGAAGTGTTTTTGGCACTAACCTAATTTGAATTTGCACGTTTGATGTGCATATCCAACCTTGGAGAAGGGTTTCAAGGTTGAAGAGGGTATAAATATGAGTTGAGTTGTTGATGGATGATAAAATAAATGCAAGAGATATGAATTATGTGAATTATAGAGTTATAGAGTGTGAAATTGAGAAGTGTAGTGCAAGCTTTCATGTGTTAGATTACTGGATGTAGTGAGCAGGTGTCTACAATTCTTCAGTTAGGATACAAAGGTGTTGATGAAATTGTGGTGGATTCTCTGTTGCATTGAGATGCTTTTCTATGTGTAACATCTCTTCTCTATCTTCTTTCTTATTCTAGCAGTGAGCCTTTCTTTCTTTGGGTGGTGATCCCTCTGGCAGTGAGCCTTATTGTATTCGGTGTTGATATTAATTTATATTGTGAGCTAATATTCACCATGGTTTTTCCCTTCTTGGATTTTCCACGTAAATTTAGTGTTCTCTTTTGTATGGTGTTAGGTTGTTTCAATTTTTGTTATTTTCTTTAAATGCTAATTCATGATAACAAGTTAAGGGTTTAATGAATAGTTATGGATCAAAATGTGTATAAGGTATTTGAAGTTTTAAGGTACAACCGATTCACCTCCCTCTTAGTTGTCTTGTGCATTCAACATGTTTTTCTAACCATTGATAGATTCCATGTTCATTAGTTGTGTGACATCCTTGCTTGCTTAAGATTTGGAAGCCTTGACCATAACTCTCTTCTAAGTTGATGGGTGTATTAGTAACTCGATGGGCATAGGATATAAGAGTATCACTATTGTGCTTGTTAACAAGGTCTTTCATGATTAATTTTTGAGGATTGTTATGTGTTTCAATTTTGGGATGCAAAAGGTTGAACATATCAAGTGATGGGATTATAGGAGGTGTTTGCATGGATGAATAAAGGGATGAATCGTTCTCAAGGTTATGTAGGGAGTCTTGTATGAATTGTTGCATGCTATCTTCATCTTGGTCTAAGATGTTCACCTCATGGGGACATTCATTAGGAGGTGAAGGTTCATGAGTGTTATCAATTTCATTAGGATAATCTCCAAATATATAACTTGAAACATCAACCAAGGATCTTAAGGTCATCCATATATTATCAAAACACATCGCCATAATGAAGTTGAACACAAAGTTTTAGATCTGAAATGATAATTGACTAATTGTAAAATGCAAGAACCTAAAAATGATGTCTTTTGAATGCAAATTTTATGTTTGAACAAAGCACTTGTTTTGACCAATGAACTTGGAATGCAAATAATTTCAAAAAACTGTAACTCTAGAAATTGAAATTGAGATCTGAAAACGACAATATGAAAAGCATAAAGAGACAAATTAATGCTTAGAAATTCAAGAAATATCCTATATAAAGACAGATTCACCCTAGGGAAAATGGGTCCTCACACAAGGGTTGAAAAACTTAAATTATAAGTTCCTGAGTTGATATTTAAGGTCTCTGATTCAGGTTTTAAACATATACTTTCAGTTACATATTTCTAGAAATTTATGATGAAATACGTGTGCAATTTGATGACAAACAACAAAAAAATGATAAATTTCTAGATGCAATTTCATTTGAATTTCCTGATATAAATGATTGAAAAATACTAATATGTAGACTATTATGTGAAATGAATATAATATGTATGCAATTTATTGAATTTTTGAAGTTTTAAACAATGCAAAATGCAATTTTAAAACCCTAAATGAAATGCAACTAATGTAATTTTGAAAAACCTAAAGGAGATGCAATGCAAACTAATTCAAAATCCTAGATCTAGGGTTTGAAGAATCTCTAAATTAAAAAGCTTATAGTGCAAGAATGTCAGGTTCACCAGAATGAAACAAAGAAAAATAGTGTGGGAAAAATAGGGTTCACCAAAATGAAATGATGACCTAACACACCTACTTTTCTTGTAATTTCATTAGGAAAATATATCTCCCAAAGATAGGATTGATTTTCAACCTTGAGGTGAGTCAACCCTATTAGGAGGATCTATTGTTACCCGTATGATAGAAAATAATAAATGTGACTAAAATGCAATTTTGGGAGATGAAAATGAAATACCAAATGAGCTCAATCATGCAATGTAAAACTTGAAATACTAAAATAAAGGATAGTGCAAATAGAAACAACCAGATACAGGTAGATTCGTGAAGGGTAAGATGATGTGTACCAGTCACCAAAAAGGGTTGCAGAGTGTCCTACTCGTTCACCCTATGGCAAATGGGTCTTTGAGTAGGGTTCCAAAATCTGATTTCATAGTCCTATGACCCCATATCTACACTCCTGATTCCTTTGGATTCTACTGTCAAAAAGTCAAAAACAAATTTTGCAAATGAGTTTTCGTGGCTTGACAACTTTAACAACTTTGCAAAATAACACTTTTTATCTAATTTTAGTCCTTCACCTGCAAATCTACAAACACAAAGAGAGGGGGACATTGTTTATTTTTCGTGAATAGGGGTTTGCCTTGTTCAAACCCTATTTTGGTAATTAAACCTAGATAATGAAATATAATGATCAATGACAAGGAATGATGAATGAAAAAGTATATGCCACAACTGACCAAACCATTAATGGCTTCCCTTAGAGGATTGAAGTCTAATACATCTTTCTAAGGATTGGATCTGGCATGAATTGGCTTGAATGATAAGCTTGATTTTACACTTGAATGTTTTCTTGAATGCTTGAAACCTACATTGCGATGTTAGTTGCAAAACATAACATGAACACACATAACTTTGACATAATGATATGATCTTGATTTTCTACTCTAGATGACTGATAAATCTGCTCTTCAATGCTCTTAACAGTATTTTTTTCTGTAAGAATGCTTGCATAAAGTGTGTTAAGTTTGAATTGATAAAATAACTATGTATTTATAGGTGTTTATCTAATTTCCTGAAAATTAGATTCCATAATCCAGTATTTGAAGCTTGAATTTGAATAATTAAAATACCACCAAAAACATATTAAAAATTGGGATCTAGGACTTAAGAAGGACCCTTGGGCGAATGGGTCTTAGGACCTAAATCTAGGACACACAACTTTCAACGTAATTAACTTAAAGTTGGAAATTGTTTAATGTCAGTTTCCCTTTCCAAAAACGAGAATAATAAGGCTTAGGAATGCATAATTTAGGCAATTAGAAGCTTAATTAAGTCCATCTAATTAAGGGACCCAAACATAGTGTGAAAATGTGAAGGAGTATATTTTTCTACACTACAAAAAATATAATTTATAATGAATTAAATTATTCAATATTGATCAAATTAATGTTACAATTGTACCCACAAATGTGGTGAGAGAAAATCTCAAAGAAAGAGGGCTTATCACACCTGTCTACTTAGATATCTCCTGAAATACCAACAACTAGCCAAGAAGAAACTTAGTTACAAATAATCCAATTAGAAACCTCTTTACAACTTCTAAAATGTAAGATTATATATGGTGAATTAGCTGGAAAAATTTAAACCCTATAATTCGCTCTAGACTTTGGTTCAATGAGAAAACAAAATTACCAATCCTTTGAAAAATGAAGACATTGTCACTTATACCCCTCTATGAAAATTTCCTAGTGTTAGAGTTGTGAAATCTTCATTAAATTTGAAAATCTCCAAATTGATGTGTAATAAGGGATGCCCATTTCCATAAAGAGTAGTCTCTTCCTAGATCATGTCTAAAATTATTGCCCAAGATGTTTGGGCATACTTGCAAAATATGGGGGAATATTTTTTGTGATCTAGAAATTTCTTCTAAAATAATGGTTCTTAGATCTTGAAGTGCAAGGGTATTTGAAAATCCTTCAAAAACTATATGGATATTCATTAAAAATGGGTGCCATTACTCATAGTACATGAAATATCCTAGAACTAGAGAGGGTAGATGAAATATTGGGTTACAACATATATTCCTTTGGTACCTTTTCCCTACCTTTAAAACTTTTATTGTGCTTACCTTCACCTTTACTTATCAAATATTTGGGTTCCTCTCAAATATTTGTGAACTTTCAATAAGTTCAAGAACTTATGAACTCACTAAAAACCCATGTTTCTTCTTTTCCTTTTGCACATCAAAATCTCAAGGAGTTCAGGAACTCACAAAGAACACAAAATATTAATTCCTTTGGCCACTTTCATCTTTAATTTATTTTTTCTTAGATGTCTTTATCATATTGTCAAAAAGTTCATGAACTCACCAAAATATTGAAATTTTTTGGCCTTTCAATGAGTGCGTAAACTTGTGAACTCACTAAAAAACTAAACTTAGACACTTTCTTTTATCAAGATTTCAGGGAGTATGAACTTGTAAAATTCTTGAAAAATTAAACTTGAACACTTCTCTTTCCCTTATCCATGTTTAATTATGAAAAAAATGAGGGGGACAAGGAAAGGAATTAGATAGGTTTTGTAGTGTTGAATTTTATCATTAATGGCGACATAGGTTGCATAGGGAGATAGGTGGGAGAAAATAGTGAAAAATCTAAGTTTTATAGTTTCAAGGATCAGGTGTGAGGGATACCCCATTACCAATATAATTTTTGGGGAGTTGGGGATACCTATTATAAGGTTCTAAAATAAGGACACATTCAAAATCACAACCCTAATAAGATAACATTGAGAAGTATCAAGGATCATGGCTGGCTCATAATTGATGCCAAAAGTACCACTTTAGAGATATTCTCACATCTTCGACTTGAATAAAAATATATAGAAGGAAATATTGAAAGTTAAGGATCATATATATCAAGGAAGAGATACATGAGTAAGGGAATAGTTAAAAATATGGCTCCAAAATTTAACTTAGTGTCAAGGATGAGGGAGTTAGAGTTCAAATGAAAATCATACTAGTAAGAGGAAGTCTAAAACATCGATGAAAGTTAAGGGAAAAGGTAGATAATGGATGAAAGAGATGCCAAGAAGGAAAGACTCGAAGTCTTGAGAAGGACAAAGGAAGTCCCCAAAGTTGGGAGGAAAGGTACAACATAAAGGGAAACTTTACAACTTTGAAAAAATATCCACACTTATAGAAATGATCATAAAACACCCCAAATTTAGAAATTTATAAGATGCTTACAACCTCTAACACGTGATAGGCACAAGTGGGATGAAAAATACAACACTTAGAAAAATTAAAAAAATGGAGATCCATGTAAAATATTATTAGATCGATTATGTGTGTGGACAAAGGAGCTAAGACTCAAGAAAAAATTGGCATTTTCAGATTGAGTCCTGACATGCTCTAGTTGGTAATGTGTACCTCTTTCAGGTATAGTGAGAATTCAAATCTCTAAGAGAAGACTACAAAATGGGACACACAAAGAGGGAATCATGATAATTATACTTCATCATGATCAAATAAGGATCATGATTGCACAAAGCCACTAAGAACAAGACATATACAAGACAATACAAAACAAACACAAATAAAAAATATGTCATAGATACAAGGTAGGTCAACACCACTTACATGAAGTAATATTTCATGTGCTGACCATGAGTGGACAATTCAATCAAATTTCCTACCAAATCTCTAATATGATAAACATTTTGACCATACTCCTACACAAGTTCATATGGATCAAGTCATAAAGGGTAAAAATTTTCATGGTTACCCTTGTCCTCAGATCTAGAATTCCACATAACGACCAAACATCCAATCTAGATTTTTCTTTGAAGAACCTTATTTTTAATTAAATGATTGACTGCTTTCTTCTATGACAAGATGTTTTCTTGTGCAATCCTCCTACTTCCATATAATTATATCATCTCCATCACTATAAGAGAGATTGAAACATCTTTTATTTCATCATCTCACAACAACTGATATCAATAATAGACTTATAAGTTACTCAGTTAGCTAATAATGCATACCATAACTTATTATCTCATATTTTCTTGTTCATTTCTAGTATTCTCTAAATTATCTTCATGGTATTTTTTAGCTAGACCCACCTTATCCATTTTATTGGGATGATAGGGGAATAAATAAATCAAATCAATTCCATATTAATTGTATAATATTGAAAGATAACACGATCTAAAATACATGAAATTATCTATAGTGAATCTTATAGACACACCAGATTTAGTTTTGATGATGTTCAATAAGAAATCAAACACCTTTAATTTAGCATTATAGGTTGAAATCATCTCAACTCACTTGGTGAAGTCATCAATAGCCACAAGAATCTATCTACATCCATTACTATATTTTTCTTATTTTTCCCATGCTATGAAGATAATTCCCCAATACTAAAGGGATCCTCTAATATCATAGAGGTAAGAGGAAGGGTACCTATAAGATTTCAATCTTGAAAACCTTTGGTAGACATCACACCTCCTCACTTTTTTAGCCACATCCTTAAATTAGGCCACCAAAATTCTACCTTAAGCAACTTGTGCATAGTGTTCTTGGCCTTGAAATGCCTCCAAAAAATTCCTTAATGAAAATCATCTATCACCTTGCTATATTGTTCAATATTAAGGAATTTGAGTATTAGTCCATTGGGATCTCTCCACATCAAGTTATCATGAATCATCACATACTTCTAGGATTGTAGGTCGAGAGTTCTTCAAGTTGTGCTCGTTCATCAAAAGGGGGAATTTCATAGTTTGAAGGTAAAATATAATATCCTTATACCAAGGGTCATCCTTTAATTGGGAATAAGTGTATGTACTATCATAATTAGCTACATTAACCTCAACTACCTCTAAATTTACATTCACTATTAGTTTGGTTAAACCTTGGCCTCTAACCAACTTCATGGTGTGTACTTCAATGTCATATTCTTAGATTTAATTAATCTATTTATATATCTTTTTGGAGGCTTCTTGGAAACTAAAAATATTTTTAATATTATTTGTAACACAAATATAGTTTCTTCGCTCATCTTCAGTATGGCTTGTAATTATATATGGCTTTGATGAGGGTATAAGCATATGTTACCATTATTGAATACTTAAATTCTACCCCTTGCAAATATTTATTTAAAAATACAGTAGACTACTCATATCCATCTTTATTATGTCAGAGAAACACTATAACAATCCTCAAGTTGATTTTCAAAACTTTACCCATTTTTTCTTTGTTAAAAAAAATCCATTTATTAAGTTATTATGTTTCATTCAACTATATACTTGGGTAAATGTTTTCATAGAAAATAGGAATCTATCTATATATGATATGCATACATCTAAATAGGATAATTATCATAAAATATATGTATAATGCTTTGGCCAAAGACTTAGAGTCATGTGACATCCACTTCTCCAAGTCTCTCCTGAATGACTACACTTCCCTAATGACATTGCATCAAAGTTACCATCATTCAGGGATGTATATAGGATTAAGTTCTACCTTAGAATTTGGCTTACAACCTTGGGGAATTAAGAAAATCCACCCATCGGATTCTTCCAAGAATGTAGTAAATTTATTTTATATTTAGATTGAGTTTAAGATTTTTTTCAAGTGTTTCAATGTGTTTCTTTCTTAAGTTATTTATCTTAGTTAATTACTTAATTTTCTTATATGTTAATCACAGGGCAGTATATCCAATTCCTGGTAAATCCTCAACCCTACTCTAGAAACCTATATGTATTGGGAACATCCCTCATTTCCTGAACTACATATATACATGCTTCCAAATGGGATAAAGGTGTAATATATAAAAATTATTTTAGAATCTAAATTTGATATGAATTATTGAATGTGGGAACACGCTTCTTTGCTTGGATACGAAGTGTTGTATTGGAGTGGGTTATATGTATTTGATGCTACATATTATTGATGTAACTTGAACTGAGAGAAAATAAACGATTCCCCTACTTAGAAAGTGGATGTAACCATCATGGTGAACCACTATAAGATTTGGTGTTTGCGTCTTTTCATTTTTGTTCTTCTTTCGTTCTGTTTCTGCACTTAGTTTATCTGTTTTCATAATCAAATAGCTTACAGCCAAAGGCCTTAATTTTTTAGTCTGCAACTCCTCATAAGTCAATAATCATATTGGACCAACAATTTAAAGGATGAATTTTCATACATCTAATGTTCTTCAACAAATCCAGATTACCCTCTAAACTTGCAAACATCGAATAGAGCAGCCTAGTTCTGCTCTCCTTCCAGCCATAGGACTGATAAATCCACCCCCAACTGGGAGATAAAATCCAAATACTCAACACAGTTAAAAAAAACACGAACTCACACATATAGAATCCAATCACGAAATTCTTGTAAAGGGAGAGAAGGGGGATTCCCTTCCCTCTTGGGGAAAACAACATTTATTTTCATCTTCAATAGACAACTCCATTCTTCAACACACAACCACTATCATCCAATCGAAAACCAACCTCTCCATTCCACTGTATCAAAACCATCCTTTCATTCTCCTTACACTATCTAATTCATAGCTTCATTTAAAATTTTGTATCACAAATCCCCTAGAGAGGCTCCACGCCCTCCTCAACCCCAAACGAAGAAGGCTTTCAACTATCAAGTGAGATCATCTCCTTATTTACACCCATTACCCTTATTACCCAAACTAGACTCCACACAAAATAGATGTAACAACAATCTTTTTAGCACAAAAACATAAACTATTGTTGGTTAACAGGTTTGTCACCTAACTCTATATTCTATCGCCCATGAATATGACAAATGTAACAACAGTTGAACCAATATAATAATATTTCTTATCAATTCTCTACTTATATTACAAGGTGGAAGCTACCTTCTAAGATATTCAATGAATAAAACTCAGACTGCTTTTAACCAGAAAGCAAAGAAAGGTGTTGCTTTTAACCAGAAAGCTTTGAAAGGCATAACAATATCTAAATATAAACCAAAAGTGCAAATACTTTAACCATTTCTAGAACTAATAAAATCCTTCAATCGAATTCAAACCATTGCTATAAACATTCATTCAAAGATAAACATTCAACAACACAATCTATTAAACATTCTCAACATCAACATAGATAATCATTGGCAAGATATCCAAAATAAGAGAATAAATCCATACACCACAATTCAAAGATTATGCCTGCATGAACTTCACCACATGAGTTTTCTATATTGAAAAATAACTAAAGAAAATTCAAAACATAAAAGTTTCTCTAATGAGGAAAATCAAAGTTTTTCCAAAAAGATCCTAACTGCATCAAATAAGCCCATATTTAAACCAATTGTCTTTGGTAACAGTTTCTTGAGAGCAACCATACCCATAATTAAAAATAGTTTTTAACTTAAAAGACCCAAAACTAAAGAAGTATCATGAAATACTAAAAAAACCTATGCATCATTCTTTTCTGCTTCCTCGTTTTCATCTTCCGAAACTTCAACTGCTTCCTACTCCAACAACTTCTCTTGTATTTTCATCCTAGACCTATAATCACAATACTTGGTGAAAATGATAAATATATCCTTACTCCCTGACATTGTGGTAATCTGTAATCTGGTCCTCCATTTGGCCAAAGCAATATCAGACTCAACTAATGCTTCAAACCTCTTATTTTCTTTAGATTTATAGGAATTCAGATGGATTTGTAATCTCCCGAGCTTTGAGAAGGATTCCTAAGTCACTGTGGCAGGATCAACTATTTCTTTATTGAATATCTCCCTAAATTTTAGAGAAACCTCCTTCATATCCAAAATATTCTCCTCAAATTCAACAATGATTTCCACATCTAGGACATGACAACTATCTTTAATCTCCACGAACATCTCAAAATGTCATTCAAGTGTTTTATTAATTTCTCCTACCAGGTTATCATACATATTCAGTTTCCATTCCAATGAATTCGGCCAGGAAGGGTCTAGCTCCTTAGGATCATTCACAATTTTCTCACCGATCAGTGTTGCCCGATCCATTGAAATTAACTCTTTCACTTCTTGAAATAGAACATAGAGACTGATCTGTTCTTTCCTAACTTGTTGAAGTTCTATCACCAATTCTTTCCTCCTATTAGTAACCTGAGTGTAGAAGAGTATGGATTTATTGATAAAGAAAATGGCCTCCTGAGATATATTATTAATCTATTCACTAGCTGCCCTAGAGTAACTCAAATTCTTTTTAATTTGTTGGATGGAAAGGATCTCAATACCTTCTACCTGAGAACTTGAAGCTCCATTGGGTGTCGAAGGAGTAACCATGGAAGAGATAAAGTTACCCAAATCGAGGCCTTGAGATTGTAACTTCAACTTCTCCTTTCTCTCTTCTTTCACTCTCTTAATCAAAGCATTAACTGAATAGTTAGCATGATATACATCACCCTCAAGTGTTGCAGGCCCCATATCAACATGTGTAATCTTGTAGTCCGCCTCTGTTATTTCATTATCACCTAACTCCTTCATAGGATCGACAATTTCTAACAGTTGATTTCTAGAAGTAGTATCAATCAACATCCTTGACATCCTTCGAACTTTCTTGGGTTTGGAAGAACCCTGAAGCAACTTTGCCACTATATCTACTTCAACTATCATAGTGGGAGTATATTTTCTTTTCTTCTCTACTACCTTTTTCAACCATCCAGGTGAGGCTATTACTAAACCAGAATCTGTGTTCCCACTAGTAATTTCTTGAGGATTACCAGGAGTAATTGGTGAATTCTAGATCGGATAAATTGGGGATCTCACTCAAAGGAGGAAATATATTATATTCAATAATCTACTGGAAAATGGCTTTAGAATCTGCAAGCGCGGGCTTCACTTGACTAGCCTTCTTCTTAGGGGTTGGAGAGAGCATACTGCCTTGTTCACGTACTGACTTTAGCTTGGCTATTTCTTCTGGATTTTCACCATCACCTCTTGACTGTGAACTTGTACTAGAAGATCTAGTAGCCGGTCTCCCAGATGATATACTCACTCCAGATGTTGGTGTGGACCCTTGTTCATTCTTCTACAATCACCTAGGTTCTTGAGTAGGGCCAGAAACCTACAACCATTTTCCATTTAACCAGTCCTGAGTCCGTTTAAGCACTAGGGCAGCACATGTTGTCATGTCAAAGACTTCATTCTTATTCCAGTTAACCCTAGGGTGAGAGTTATTGGGTAATTTTTCATAATTGGGATCTATGATCACCGAATCCTCAGGAATTCGAAATGAAAGATCAAAGACCTGTATTTGTCTTAGGGTTAGTCTCATATAATCTCTTTTCAAGACTTCATTTTAATCAATACAATCCTCCAAAAAATCTTCGATAAACAAGAGGTGCTGATATGAATTTCCTCCATACAAATTCTGCCTCATAAAACCTTTACTATCAAATTTGGCTCTCATTGACAGATACTGGATATTATATTCCTTGAAGAATTCTTCTGCTCCCCTAGCCATCTGATTAGTCTTACACACAAAACAAGGAGTTGCCAATGGGAAAGCACATCCCTTCTTCCCCATGCTTGTATACTTAATATTGACTGTGGCCATTTGTCGACAAACTTCCAGGAATACCAACAAATCTTTAGGATACCTAGGTAATCTCAATGTGGCTTTCTCAAAACCCCCAATTCTTAGGTAAGAAAATTTATCAAATTCAACATAAAAACTCCAAAACTTTTAAACAAGAGAAACTGATTCAAGACATAAGCACTTTTTTTGGTTTCCATCTAATTTCCTCACAACTTCCATTGAAAACACATCATTACAAGACATAAATCCCTCATTCCAAATTGTTTAGTGAACTGTGGATAGAGTCTATACATGGGCATGTCCCGAGCTAGGAATCCTTGTGCTTCCAACCTAGGCTAGAAAGACGCCTGACTTGCTACAACATATATCAGGAAAGAACACATACGAAAAGTAGTAGTCTTGTGGAAATTTACTAATTTCTCATTCAAATGGAAGCAAATAATTTCAGCCCAATTAATAAAAAAATTTCCTCACAAATTATCAATATAAACCAACACATCCAATCATCAAATGATTCAATTTGTGCGCTTCCAACTATGTGATGCATGCAACAAAGCAATAACATCCATAATTTCCTCTTTGAAATGCATTCTCTTAAGTTTGGGCGGTAGTTGTGACTTACCTTTCTTTTTTGACCTCAACCAAGTTTTGGCCATGGAGTCTTTGCACTAGTCCTCATTCATCCTAAAGAAAAAGATTCAGCCATGACTATAGATGTCTTCCCACAAGTCTCTTCAGAATCTCTCAATGCAAATGGGAATCTGTATCTGAGATATCTTTGCAATTTTATTGTTTTGGACTGCTGCCTTAATTCCTTCATTTAAGCCTTGAACATGTATCTTCTGTGCATGCAACTATTAGCTATACACTTAGCACCTACTGGAAATCCTCCAAAGATGACCTAGCCCAATTTCTCAAGTAGTTTTTACATCCACCTCAGACCCTTTTGTCACCTTCCAAAATCTAAAATTCATTCAACTTAAAAGGTCCAAGCCTAATATCCCTTTAATGCTGAGCCAAATCCATTCAATTTCACATGAGCTCTTCAAATTACAAAGAATCATCACATATACCAATAGAAGTACTTTATGAAGAAAGAATGCAACTTTGAGAAAATTTCACCAATTTCAAATCCATGTTAAAATGAGATGTGGTGTTTGTGCTGCATTGAAGGTATAATTTTGGTTTCAATCCTTGAAAGAAACCCAAAGATTTGCGCACATTTTGAAGACTCTCGACAAGACATCTCCAGGTTATATCGTACATATCATTAAATGAAGTGGAAACACTTCAAAAGAAGCAGAAAGTACTATGTCGCCCAATCATGGAGAAAGGAAACTTTAAAACCAAAGTCAGAAGTTGTGAATATGTAGAAACTTTCGACTTCCCAACTACACAAGACAAACAACCCTATCAAAACACTTGACACTAAGGAAAAGGTACTAAGTCAGGCTATCGTGTGGTTATGAAATTTGCGAACCCCACGATAAGATTAGGAGACAATAGGTGCTAGCGACTTAGGTTACAAAACTTAAAAGGACCGTGATAAGAGGTTAGGAATTTTGAGGATATCATGATGAAGGCAAAGGGCTTCAGACTCAGACTAGGTGATGGACTTAATACCTTAAAAATGATGCATTCTAAACAACATAGAAAAATGATACTTAAAGGTAACATTGGCTTCAAATGGGGAAAAAGACTAACATGACGTAGAGAATCCAAAAACCATGGCATGCAACCTTATTCATTGGGAAAATGGAGCAAAACCAGACAAAAGAAAAGAAAAGAAAACAAGCAGGAAACTATGTACAAGGACATACCAAAAGACTAAATCATTCAATAAGTTTCAGATCTTGCCCATTGTAGGTAAGAGGTAGAACAGTGCCATCAAGATAAGTCAATCGAAAAGCATGATCACCCACTACTTGCTTGATCTTGAAAGGACCTCTCCAAAGAGAATCAAATTTCTTGTGTGCTCCTTTTGGTTCTCTTCTTCTATCCCAAAGAAGAACTGAATCACCGACTGCAAAATCTATCTGCCTAGCCTTTTTATCAAAGACTCTCTTTACCATCTGTTGATGCTTGGTAATCTTATCTACAACTAGCTCTCTCTTCTCCTCCAACTTGTTCAGGTGCATAAATTTTTTTTCCAGTGCGATCTAAAATTGACCATCTTCTATGGATTTTTGTAAATTAAGTGCTGAAATCTCCAAGGGTGTTGGTAAGGTACTATCAATGCCATATACTAATTGGAACAAAGACATCCCAATAGCTCTCTTGCAAGTCATTCTATTATCCCACAAAGCATCATATAACTTCTTGTGCCATCCCCGTTGGTTCTCATCTACCGACTTCTTGATAATGGAAATCAAGTTCTTATTACTAGATTCAGCTTGCCTGCTTCCTTGTGGGTAATAATCAGAAGAATGGGCAAGGATTATACTATAATTATAACAAAAAAGAGTAATCTCAATAGATGAAAATGAGCTAGCATTATCAACAACAATTTTCTTGGATACCCCAAACCTCACCAAGATGTTTTCCTTTAGAAAATCGCATACAACTTTTGTAGTAGTGTGATTGACTAGAATGGACTCAACCCACTTGGTAAAATAGTCTATAGTGGTCAATATATGTGTATGCCCTGCATTGGAACTTGGATTGATTGGACCAATGAAATCTAAACCCCACTGTTGAAAAGGCTCATCTATCACCATAGGCTTCAAAGTTAAAGCAACCAATTATGGTCTACCAATGAATCTCAAACATTTTTTACACTTTGATATCCATTCATAAGCATCTTTAAACATACCTGGCCAATAAAATTTATGACGCAAGATTTTGAAAGCAGTTACAGAAGCTAAAAAATTTCCACCACATGCTTCATTGTGAAACACCTCAAGCAACCTTTTCTATTGTTCTTTGTCAATGCACCTTAAGAAGGTTCCATCTACACCTTTCTTATACAAATCTCCTTCCCAAAGAACATATTTACTAGCTTTAAGTTTCAAATTCCTCTTCTCCTTGGATGATAAATGAGATGGGAACTCAACATAAGTTAGAAGATAGGAAACATCAGAAAACCATTCATTAGTTGTACTTGTAAACAACATCAATGGCAACTCCTATTCAACCGATCTACTTTCAACAATCATTTTTTCCAAACCCTTTCCTCTAGCCAAACTGGTGGGTTTAATATCTAGATCATATTCTTGCACTTTGGCTATCTAGGATCCTCTCTTATTAAATCCAATGTCTTGTTGAGTAAGTATACTCTTCACAACAATTTTAGGGACAAAAACGGTCATATGGGAATAAAGAATATAGAACCTAAAACTTTTAAGTGCCTTCATGACAACGTATGCATGTTTCTCAAGCGAAGTATATTTGAGTTCATACTTCTTCAGATGAGTTTTCATAAAAGAGATGGGAGCTTCAATACCTTGTTTATTCTTCTAGAGTAAAATGGTTGATCGAGTATGCTCAGAAGCGTAACTATATATGATGAAATCCTTAGTAAAATCAAGATGAACTAATGTAGGAGCATTTCAAAATGTATTTTTAATATATTCAAAAAACCGTTTCTCATCACCACTCCATTTAAACACCTGATGATTCTTCATCATATGAAAAATAGGCTTTTTTAACTCAACAAAATTAGATATAAACCTTCTAAGAAAATTCACCTGACTGAATAAAGACTTGGTACATCCTTGTTGGTAGGTAATCTCAAGTGAATAATTTCCTTCACTCTCTCAGGATCTACTTTAATCCCATCTTTTGAAACGATATGACCTAAGAGCTTTCCTTCTGTTACAACAAAAATGATTTTTCAGGATTGAAAGAGATTCCCTCTTGTCTGCAACGCTGTAGTACTACTTCCAAATCATGTAGGTGATTAGCTCTCTTCTTAGAATTTTTTTTTAAGTCATCCAAGTAAATCACAATGATTGTGTTCCTCAAATCTCCAAATGATAAATCCATTGCTCTTTGAAATGTCGCTCCTACATTTATAAGGCCGAAAGATATTCTACTATATGCAAAATCACCAACATGAGTTGTGAAAGTGGTTTTGTGTTGATCCTCTGGAGCAACTTCAATCCGATTATAACCAGAAAATCCATCAAGCATAGACATCATTTCAGAACCAACAACAGTTTGCAAGATATGATCCATCACAAGTAACAAATAATTATCTTTTAAAGAAGCTTGATTCAAGTTCTTAAAATCAACGCATATCCTTCTCTCCATTTTTCTTCCTTACAGGAACTATATTGGCTACCCATGTTGAATGATGGATAGGATAGATAATCTTTGCCTTCAACATCTTGTCAATTTCGCTGAAAATAGCTTCTACAACTTTGGGATTATAAGTTCGCTGCTTCTGCCTATAAGGTGTTGAACCAGGCTTCAATGGTATCTTATGTTGTAATTCTCCATTTCTGAACTTTTTAAACTTAGCATAACACCACGCGAAAATGTCCCTGTATTTAATTAACAAAGAGATCAACCTATCCTTCTTCTGAGTAGAACAACATTTACCAATGCATACAATCTTGGGATCATCCTTTGTAGCAATATAAACCTTATCAAATTCAACAGATGATTCAATTGAAACTACTCTCTTTTGCTTCAAATATTGGTCATGCCTATTGAACAAATATTCAGGGGAGACTAAACCTTTAGTAATTTTATTTCCTTTTAATTGGATAATCTTAGGTTCTCTTCCATCTAAAAAC
This sequence comes from Sequoiadendron giganteum, assembly GCA_007115665.2. NCBI lineage: Eukaryota > Viridiplantae > Streptophyta > Pinopsida > Cupressales > Cupressaceae > Sequoiadendron > Sequoiadendron giganteum. Next base: position 473,716,590 of record CM021107.1, on the reverse strand, counting down.
TACTTTCTCCTTCCAAGACTTCAGTTATTTTGTCATTACTTCCTTCAAAGAAGATATTAGCAAAAGATTCAACTTTCTCCAAAAACGCAATGATTTGTTTGTCATTATTAAATACCTGCTAGTGATTTACATTGTCAAGAATGCTGGGTCGATACACGATCTCAATTTGAAATGATTTATCTTTAAAGTCAGGGTGTTACAAGAGTAATGACACTAAGACCGCTAGAGAATCAACCCTAGTATTCTGATCTCTTGGAATTGATTCTATGGAGAAGGCACCAAAATCTTCTATACAATTCCAAACTCTGTTTCTATAATGTCTAAGCTGACTATTTTTCACAGTATAAACCTTTCTGACCTGCTTCACCACTAATTCAACATCTCCTACAACTCTCAATTTCTTAATACCTGTTTCCTTAGCCACACTTAGACCAAGCAATAGGGCTTCGTATTCTGTTGTGTTATTAGTATTAGCAAATTCCAACTTGAATGTGTATGGAAACTTCTAGCCATCTGGTGAAATTAAAACTACTCCTGCGCTTGATCCAACATTATCACAACTCCTATCAAACTCCAATGTCCATAACTCATCAATTAGATCCAAATTTATAAGTTTTGGGTCTCCTTCATTATCAGAAGCACACATGTAAGTGCCTGGCTCCATTTCAACAAACAAAATATCTGCTCTCAGATCACCAGACTATAGAACAGTAAACTTGGCCTTGGATTCAGGGTTTAGGTGTACCTTCTTCCCTTCCAATGGTATCAAAGCATGTGACCAATCCATTTCAATCTCTCCACCCAAATATTTACAAAATCTTCTCTTCAAGAGCATTCCATAACTAGGTGGGATGTCAACAACTAGTATAGTTAATTTCAATCTCTTCTTAGGGAAAGTGGCTAAAGCTACCTGAGCATCTTTGATCTGACCTATAACAAGAATATGAGAACCACCCGTCAAATAAAATTTTCCCTGGGAGGATGTAAAGGACAAACCTAAGGCATTGGCTATTTGGGTCGGCATCACTTTCTTTGAGGCTCCAGAGTCAATAATGTAATTACTCAACCTAAAACCAACAATATACAATGACACATAAAAGGGTTTCAGTTTTGTAAAGGGATTTGGTTGAGTTGAATTTTTTCCAACATAATTAGTACAAACTTGGTCTTCCATAGGGATTTCATGCTTTGTGGACATTTTGGCATTACACTGAGAGGGTACAGGTTCTTGCTTAATGTATTTGACTAATCTGTCTAACTCTATAAGATTAAGTCTTAGATATTTAGCTTGAGAAATCTGGAATTTTGTATTTTTACATGATTCAACTATATCAAAGGGGCCAATGACAGAGGAATCAAAAGAATGTGTAGGGATTACCTCATCTATTGTACTTTTGGAGACATTCTACTCCAATTTATTTTATTTTGTCAACAAGAATTTAGGAGTTGATGAAGAACCAAAGGCCTCCCCTCTTGCATGTTGAGCCCTTGTAAAGATGGCACAATTTGGGTCGTCCACTCTTACCTATACATCCTCTATGGCTTCAGAGTCTGGTACAAATTTAAAGAAATCCATGCCCGAGTCTTGAGATGGACTTGGCTCCTCCACATATGGCTCTTGTGCACCTTCGTTGGTCGATATCATCTGGATGAAAAATCTTTTCTAGACAATTTGCCCCATCATGATCTGAAGTCAAATGGAAATTACAATGGTTATTCTTGCTTGAAGAAGGGGCAACTTCAATTTCCAACTTTTGAGCTGGGGCACCCAAAGATAATGTTTTGTTGGGGGCTCCCTGATAATTATAATCTCTCTTACGGATGTCCTGATAAGGTGTCTGTGAAGGGCCTTTTGACATTTGCCTCTTGAGAGTAATTATATCATTGGCCAATCTCTGTATAACTAGGTCAGTAGAATTTGTGGGTAAAGACTTACCAGTCTGCAATTCTTTCTTCCACTTTCCCGCAACAATCAATTCATCTTCAATAGATACAACCAACTGTTGAGCAGCTTCCACATCAATAACTCTTTCTCTTTTGATAGTGAAGCTTACATCCGATGGTAGAGTATTGATAAACATAGCCTTTAAAAACTCATTCCTCGGTCTCATATTTATAGAAATTCTATTAAACAATTTGTTAAATTTGGCAAAAACTTCTCTCATTGACTCATGAATCTCCTTCTTCATAGACCCAAATTGGGCAACTAGGACCTGATTATTTTCAGCAGTCTTGAATCTATCCTCAAATCTTGTTCTAAAAGTAGCCCAATTATTGATAGTACCATTCAAGAGGTAATACAACCAGTCAACAACATCTGTTAGAGATTCTACAAAAAGCCTCTTGGTAACATCTTCGTGTTGTATGGCCAAGATGGAAGAAACGGCAAAAAAAGATTACATGTGTTCCTCGGGAGAAACCTTTCCATCTCCCCTAAACTTCGGTATAATTTTTCCCGCACCCTTCAATAAATCATGCAACTAATCTCCAGCTTCAAAGGTGAGGGGACCAATTAGAGCTCCCCACGGGACTGGTAAAGGTTGAGCCATTACAACAGGGTTAGGAATAGGAAAAATTATCTGTAATGGAAGAACTGTGCCAGGTAAAAGGAGAACCTGACAGGATGTAATTGGAACCCCACCGAGAATAGTACTAGGTGTGGGAGAGGGTGCTCTACTAGTGGATTTAGATTTAACCTTTCGATTAGGTGGGAAAGTTGAGAAATTGACTGCTTTTAATAACTCAAAATCTTCATCAGCGATCCCTTTCTTTTTATCTCCCCTTGTGTACCTTTTAGGTGCCAGAATTAAACAAAATAAATATATTACATAGTCACCAACTTCCACTCACTAATGGTTTCGTGGAATATTTTGTCTATTATTCAACTGATTCCTAGGCTGGTGGTTTGGGACTGGCACTGCAGGAACTCTAACTCTTCTGGCCACATGTGCAATATTCTCTACAAAGATAATTTCTTGAGTGTTCTCAAAACACAAAGCATTCTCTCTTATGATCTCACCAAGTTATTCTTCTTCTTCTAACACTTCATTAACTTGATGATACTAAAGGTTGGTTCTTCTTTACTGCCAAGCAAGAAGTCTAAGAATAGTAACTATATCCTCTTGATCGCCAACTAACCAGTCTACATTGGGTTGGAGAACAAGAACATTATGCCTTTGAAGAACCATAACTGAAAACCACAAAGCAGCTCATGATACAAAATTTTTCTTAGTTCTCCCCAGCGGAGTCGCCAAAAATCTGTTGGTTAATAGGTTTATCACCTAACTCTATATTCTATCACCCACAGAGATGACAAATGTAACAACAGTTGAAATGATATAATAAGATTTCTTATTGATTCTCTGCTTATTTTACAAGGTGGCAACTACCTTCTAAGATATTCAATGAATAAAACTTAGACTTCTCATAAACAGAAAGAAAAGGAAGGTGTTGCTTTTAACCAAAAAGCTTTGAAAGGAATAACAATATCTAAATATAAACCAAAAGTGCAAACACTTTAACCATTTCAAGAACTAATAAAATCCTTCAATCGAACTCAAACCATTGCTATAAACATTCATTCAAAGATAAACATTCAACAACACAATCTATTTAACATTCTCAACATCAACATAGATAATCATTGGCAAGATATCCAGAATAAGAGAATAAATCCATACACCACAATTCAAAGATTATGCCTGCATGAACTTGACCACATTAGTTTTCTATATTGAAAAATAACTAAAGAAAATTCAAAACATAAAATTTGCTCTAATGAGGAAAATCAAAGTTTTTCCCAAAAGATCCTAACTGCATCGGCTCAGCCCATATTTAAACCAATTGTCTTTGGTAACAGTTTATTGAGAGCAACCACACCCATAATTAAAAATAGTTTTTATTTTAAAAGACCCAAAACTAAAGAAGTATCATGAAATACCAAAAAAAACTATGCATCATTCTTTTATGCTTCCTCATTTTTATCTTCCAGAATTTCAACCACTTCCTACTTCAACAACTTCTCTTGTATTTTCATCCTAGAACTGTAATCACAATACCTGGTGACAATGGAAAATATATCCTTACTCCTTGACGTTGTGGTAATCTGTAATCTGGTCCTCCATTTGGCCAAAGCAATATTAGACTCAACTAATGCTTCAGACCTCCTATTTTCTTCAGATTTATAGGAATTCAGATGGATCTATAATATCCCGAGCTTTGAGAAGGATTCCTAAGTCACCGTGGCAGGATCAACTATTTCTTTATTGAATATCTCCCCGAATTTTAGAGAAACTGCCTTCATATCTAGAATCTTCTCGTCAAATTCAACAATAATTTTCACATCTAGGACATGACAACTATCTTTAATCCCCAAGAACATCTCAGAATGTCGTTCAAGTGTTTTATCAATTTCTCCTACTAGGTTATCATACATATTAAGTTTTCATTCCAATGAATTCGGTCAGGAAGGGTCCAACTCCTTAGGATCATTCACAATTTTCTCACCGATCAGTGTTGCCCGATCCATTGAAATTAACTCTTTCACTTCTTGAAATAGAACATAGAGACTGGTCTATTCTTTCCTAACTTGTTGAATTTCTATCACCAATTCTTTCCTCCTATTAGTAACCCGAGTGGAGAAGAGTATGGATTTACTTATAAAGAAAATGGCCTCTTGAGAGATATAATTAATCCATTCATTGGCTGCCCTAGAGTAACTCAAATTCTTTTTAATTTGTTGTATGGAAAGGATATCAATACCTTCTATCTAAGAACTTGAATCTCCATTGGCTGTCAGAGGAGTAACCATTGAAGAGATAAAGTTACCCAAAGTGAGGACTTGAGATTTTAACTTCAACTTCTCCTTTCTCTCTTCTTTTACTCTCTTAATCAAAGCATTAATTGAATAGTTAGCATGATATACATCACCCTCAAGTGTTGGAGGCCCCATATCAACATGTGTAATCTTGTAGTCTGCCTCTGTTATTTTATTATCACCTAACTCCTTAATAGAATCAACTTTTTCTAACAATTGATTTCTAGAAGTAGTATCAGTCAACATCCTTGACATCCTTCGAGCTTTCTTGGGTTTTGAAGAACCCTGAAGCAACTTTGTCACTGTATCTACTTCAACTGTCATAGTGGGAGTATATTTTATTTTCTTCTCTACTACCTTTTTCAACCATCCAGGGGAGGGTGTTACTAAACCAGAATATTTGTTCCTACTAGTAATTTCATGAGGATTACTAGGAGTAATTGGTGAATTATCGATCGGAGAATTGGGCATCTCACTAGAAAAGAGGTAAGATATTATCTTCAAAAATCTATAGGAAAATGGCTTTGGAATTTGCAAGCATAGGCTTTAGTTAACTGGCCTTCTTCTTAGGGGTTGGAGAGGGCATACTGTCTTGTTCACATACTTTCTTTAGCTTGGCTATTTCTTTTGGATTTTCACCATCACCTCCTAACTCTGAACTTGTACTAGAAGATCTAGTAGCTGATCTCTCGAATGATATACTCACTCCGGATATTGGTGTGGACCCCTATTCATTCTTCTGCGATTACCTAGGTTCCTGAGTAGGGCCAATAACTTACCGCCATTCTCCATTCAACTAGACCTGAGTCCATTTAAGCATTGGGGCAACATGTGTTGTTATGTCAAAGACTTCATTCTTATTCCAATCAATCCTAGGGTGAGACTTACTGGGAAATTTTTCATATTCGAGATCTATGATCACCGAATCCTCAATCACATCCTCAAGAATTCAAAATGAACGACTGAATACTTGTATCTATCTTAGGGTTAGTCTCATATAATCTCTTTTCAAGACTTCATTTTCATCGATACAATCCTCCCAAAAATATTTGATAGACGAGAGGTGTTGATATGAATTTCATCCATACAAATCCTGCCTCACAAAACCCTTACTATCAAACTTGGCTCTCATTGACAGATATTGGAGATTATATTCCTTCAGAACTTCTTCAACTCCCCTATCCATCTGATTAGTCTTACACACAAAAGAAGGAGTTGTCAATGGGAGAGCATATCCCTTCTTCCCCATGCTTGTATATTGAATAATGATTGTGACCATTTATCGCCAAACTTCCAAGAATACCAACAAATCTTCAAGATACCTAGGTAATCTCAATGGGGCTTTCTCAAAACCCCCAATTCTCAGGTAAGAAAATTTATCAAATTGAACATAAAAACTCCTAAAATTTGACACAAGAGAAACTGATTCAAGAGAGAAGCGCATTTCTGGATTTTCGTCTAATTTCCTCACAACTTCCATTGAAAATGCATCATTAACACAACATAAATCCCTCATTCCAAAATATTTAGTGAATTGTGGATAAATTCTATACACGGGCATGTCTAGAGCTGGGAACCCTTGCAGTTCCAACCTAGGCTAGAGAGACCTCCGACTTGCTACAACATATATCAGGTAAGAACACATACAAAAAGTAGTAGTCTTGTGGAAATTTACTAATTTCTCATTCAAATGGAAGCAAATAATTTCAACCCAATTAATAAAAATATTTTCCTCACAGATTATCAATATAAACCAGCACATCCAATCCTCAAATGATTCAATTTGCGTGCTTCCAATTACGTGATGCAACAAATTAATAACATTTGCAATTTCCTCTTTGAAATGCATTCTCTTAAGTTTGGGCGGTAGTTGAGACTTACCTTTCTTTTTTGAACTCAACCAGGGTTTGGACATGGAGATTTTGCACCAATCCTCATTCATTCTAAAGAAATATCAAACCACAACCACAAACATGTCTTCCACAGGTTCTCTTTTAGGAATCTTCAGTGCGTGGGAAACAAGTTCAGGAGAAATCTCTGCAATTATTGTTCTGTCTGTGGCCTTAATCTCACGTGTTTCTAGAATGTATCTTCTTGCGCAAGCAGCTATCAGGTCTACACTTAGCATGACTTATGGAAATCCTCCAACATGAGCTAGCCCACTTTCAAGTAGTTTTACATCTACCTTAGATTCATTCAACTTAAAAGGTCCAAGCTCAATATCCCTTATGCCGAGCCAAAAATTCACAATTCTGGGCTATATGAGCTCTCAACGCATAAAGAATCATGCATTCACCAGTAGAATTAGTTGCAGAAGAAATAAATGCATTTAAAACACCTTGAGAAAATTTTGCCACCTCAAACTATGTCATAGATGAGATGTGTGTTTGGTGTTGCATTAATTTGGTACTTTATTTCAATCCTTGGAAAAAGAAACCCAAAGATTTGTGCACATTTTGAAGACTATCGACAAGACATCTCCAAACTATACCGTACATATCATTAAATGAAGTGGGGGCACTTCGAAAGAAGTGGAAAGCACTATGTCGCCTAGTCACGGAGAAAGGAAACTTTAAAACCAAAGTCAGAAGTTGTGAAGTTGTAGAAACTCCCGACTTCCCGATTACACAAGATAGACAACCCTATCAACACACTTGACGCTAAGTAAAAGGAACTAAGTCGTGCTATTGGGTGGTTATGAAATTTGCGAACCCACGATAATATTAGGAGACAATGGGCGCAAACGACTTAGGTTACAAAACTTAAAAGGACTGCAACAAGAGGTTAGGAATTCTGAGGATATTATGATGAAGGCAAAGGACTTCAAACTCAGACTAGGTGATGGAATTAATACCTTAAAAATGACGCATTTAAACAACATAGAAAAATGATACCTAAAGGTAACAAGTTTATCAAAGATTAATAAATAACATAAAGATTTCCTATAGAATTTAGAGCATACCTTGGCTGTCGAAGTTAGGATCAACCTAATAATTTGAACAAAAGTATCTGCTTCTTTCTCTCCACTGAGATTATCCTACCAACCATTCATGCCCCCTCTCCTCTTTGAGAAGAAACTAATAAAAATATTCGAGAAATAAAATCAAAACTACTCCTCATCCATTCTAATCCCCTCTTTGAAATAACTCCTAAGTCTTCATTTTCCCTCCATATAATATCTAAATAAAAAGATAACATATTTCCCTACATTTATAAACAGACATGAAAATCAAAATACACTAAAAAATTAAAATCAATAATAAACATTTAGCATTTGGATTTTGTCTCCAACTCTTAAGGAACTTGGACTCCCACTTGAAACATCTCATTAAAAACATTAGTACATTTTTGGAAATTATAACCAAAATAATAAATATAAACATTAAAATTTCTAACATCAAATAATTACAAATCTATCATACTGATTAAAAAATAATTATTTTTTTATAGAGATTAAACATATAACCATCACCATATTATTTCATTTATACACAATTAAATATTTAAGCATGCATATAAAACATTTATGTCCATAATAATGTCCAAAACACCAAACTATATAAAGTCAAATCAAAATCTCTAGAATAATACTAGCTATGCCTCACACTCACTGCAATAACGCTCCTTCCCCTTCCATGATCACCTTGCTCTTTGATTACTGGTTGTGTGCCTCCTTGGATCTCTTGACCATGACACTTCAGTTGGGCGAAGAAGCGTACCTTGTAGAATGCTATTCCAAATAGTAGTAGGGTACTCTTATTCCCCTATAATACTTTTTTGGCTAATTCCTAGACTTCTGTAGGTTGAATCAACTTTTTGATCCTACACCCTAATTTTTGGTTTGCCACTTTTGGCTTGGGAAACCACTTCCAATTGTGGTCTATCCCTTTTCTTATCCTTGAGAGAATATCACAATACCTTGCCTAGAAGAATCCCACATCCTTCAAGTACCATGATAATCCTCACTTTGTTCCACTCTTGGACATGTTGTCGATATGACATGCCTAGTTCCACTTTTTGGAACCTTGTCCCAAACCCTATTCTAAACCCTAGTGTGACCCTTGGTACAATTGGAGTGCCCTTGGAACTCACCTTGGAACACCCTAATGTGCCCCTGATTTGGTACTCCCTAAATACCTAGCCCTGTCCATCCTTAAGCCCCACTATGTTGGGATTGAGTACATTGGTACCTTGGTGCGTTCCATTTTGGAGCACCTTGTCACCCTACTATGCCCCACACTAGGATGGCATGCCTTATCCTAGACTGCAACACCCCTAGGATTGGTACTCACTATAGACACCTAAATTTGGACACTTCATTTGTCCAAATTTACCCCTTTTTCATCTAAATATCCCTTTATTCGCATTAATTAAGTAATATCACTATTATTTAATTAATACCTCTAAATTTCTTCGAATGCTTAAGGTATCTAGTTAAATAATTAAATACCTTACCCCTTTAATTCCCCTTTCATCAAATCAATTAAATAAACATGACATTTATTTAATTCTTCACATATCACATCACTTTCACTTAATCCTAACCCACTTCCTAATCTCTTCATTAGGGATGTGCACATACATGATCCTTGATTAGGATGTGTCACATCCTCCAAATTTTGCAAGTTGGCTTCTAATCCTCTTTAACCACTAATTATATTTTAACCATTGATCATTTAAGCCTAATTAGTACCTTGGTCAACTCTCCCCATCTCCCAAGGAATTTTTAATTCCTTTTTATTCATCCAAGGCTCCTCTCTTTCCCATGTGAATTTTTAATTCACTTTTATTCTTCTAAAGAATCTTCTCTTCCCCATCACATGTGATAAAGTCTTCTAGAATCTTTGACTTGTCACATCAAGTCACATGTGGGTAAGTACTTGCCTTTTTAAGGTCCTTGTTTTATCCAAGGTACTTTCCACCTCTTCTTTTGGAACCTTGTCTTATCCACAAGATTCCCCAATCATGTGAATTTTTAATTCACTTTTATTCAACCAAGATTCTCCTCTTCCCTATGTGATCATTGAGAGGTCACATCATTTTCCAAGGTACTTGTCCTTCCTCCACATCATGTACCTTTCTTCCACCTCACATCCACATCATCTCATCCTAGGTCATCTCACATTCCACATGTCAAGATGTGAGGGCTTGTGAGTCCTCAACTCACCATAGCCTTCCATCTTGGCCTTGTTGGTTTAATCTCAAACTTTGAATTCTCTGGAGAATTCAAATCCCTCTATAAATACCCCCTCTTTTCTCTCATTTAGGGACCTAATGCATTTGATACCAAAACTCTTGCCATTTTGTCATTTAGAACACTTAGCCATTTGCACCCTTATACTACCAATTTGATTACTCAACTTGCAAGCATTTTTCCTCATCTAATCAAGTCATTTAACTATTAACATTTGCATGTTATCATATTGTTCATTTTGCATCTAGCCATCTCCATAGCCATCCGAGGAGCACACAAAATTTCAAACATCAAGGGCCAACCAAGGGATTCAATAACACAAAGGTATAATCATTTGCAATCTTTATTTTGCTATATTTCTTTGTGTTATCATTTCTTAGTCTAATCTTGAGGTGTACCTTTTTTTTTTTAATGTAAAAGACTTTTGGCCGACATAATATATTAATATAATAAAGAGTTTACAAAATATATGTCTATGTTTGGAGTTAAAATATCTTACTCCATAATATGCAACTATGCCATCTATGTCTGTTATCTGATCTTTTGCAGTATTACATCTTGTTGCATAGGCGAAATTTTAGCAAAATATATGTCACCTAACTATAGGTTGACATAACTATTACAAAATTTCAGCTATAGTGTTTGAAAATAAGCCGAATTTGTCATATTTGCAGCCTATATGCTGTTATATTTTGCTAACTACATTCATACTACCCAAGCTATTCATATTTTCATAACATATCAGTTATTGCCAATTGATGAGCTCTCCTTATCGACTTTGTACATGATCTGTTGTGTTGGAGGTGTACCTTTTGTGTTCTTCCATTAGTGCATTATTAGTTTTTTTGCATCTTTAGAATAGGATAAACATTTAGGGATCACATTTTCGGCACGCTCGATGGGACCCACAAATGGGTCCCTTTATTTCACGTCTGTTGTTGAGTTTGTTTGTAGGTTTATGTTGCATAGGGGTGGACTTGCCCTGCAAAGGGGCGAACTTTCCCTCCAGTGTGCTGCAGAGGGACAAATTTGCCCTGTTCTTCCCATTGTTTCCTGATTTTTACTGCAGAGGGGTGGATTTGCCTTGTTGGTTCATTGTTTTCTAATATTTTCACTACAGAGGGGCAAATTTGCCTTGCTAGTTCATTGTTTTCTGACATTTTTACTGTAGAGAGGTGAATTTTCCCTACTGGTTTACTGTTTTCTAACATTTTCACTGTAGAGGGGCAGATTTGCCCTGCTGGTTCACTATTTTCTAATATTTTCACTATAGAGGGGCATATTTGCCCTGTTGGTTCATTGTTTTCTAACATTTTCATTGCAGAGGGGCAGATTTGCCCTGCTGATTCACTATTTTTTGACATTTTCACTACAAAGGGGTGAGTTTGCCTACTGGTTCACTGCTTTTGACATTTTACTACAGAGAGGCGAATTTTCCCTGTTGGTTCACTATTTTATGACATTTTACTACAGAAGGACGTATTTTCCTTGCTGTTTAAACTTTTTTCTGATATCTGACTGTAGAGGGATGGATTTGCGCTGCTGTTTACACTTTTTTTTGATATATGACTGTAGAGGGGAAAATTTTCCTTATTGTTCCCACTGTTTTGACTGCATAGGGGCGGATTTTCCCTAAACAACACATTTTGGAAGGTAAAAAGGGGCATTTTAGCTACGTTTTTGTCTCAGGTTTTTGTTGTTTTGAGGTTATAACCCCCTAACATTGTTTTTTTGAGAGTATAGTTGGATTTCTTGTTAATATTTTGCAGCATACTTTCATAATTGTCAAAGAACAGAGGATAAAACAACTAAAATTTGCTTGCAGGGCCATCCGTTTGTTCAAATTTTAAGACTTTTCCTTGCTATTTTCATCTAGGCACAAAGCTTAATTAGGGGGAAGTAAAATTTATTGTTTGGTGTGTCTATTTTTGTGTCACCCAAGGGGGCACTAGTTTGGTTTCGCTTTCCCCTTGCACTTCGTGTGATCCTGGGGAGTAGTTGGAAATAGTTAGTGCCTTTTTTTTAGAGGGACTTGCTTGTGGATTTCATCACCCCAAGGGACTATCCCAACCATGCGTACCGACGAGGTATAAAAAGGGGGGAGAGCCAAAGCTGTACCCAAATCCATTCACGTCATGTTTGGAGAAGCGTCAAAGCTAGGGTGATACCTAGATAGACGTGAAGAGTTGGTCTGAGCCCTTTAGTATCTCACTGGGGTTCTCGACTAATGCTTGTGACAGGCTGGTGTTCATGTTTTGGGCCTTACATACCAAGAGTATATTGAGGACTCCTTAGAAACCTTGTGCATCCTAGATTAAGACCTTTATTGGCCATACCCTTAACACTAATCATAGGGTTGTGCTTGTTTAAAATATCTTCTTATGAGAAACCAGTAAATTTTTGACAAGTCAACCTCTTTGTTGTCATTTCAAGTCCTTGCCATAGTCATTCTTATCCAAACCAAGTCCTTGTTTTCCATAGAAGGGTGGATACACCCTCCAGTTTACTACAGTGGAGCGGATTTGCCTTGCAGTTTACTATAGTGGAGTGGATTTGCCTTGCAGTTTACTGTAGAGGGGCGGATACGCCCCCTAAACCATCAATTTTGCCTTGTTTGACCTTTCCAAGCCTTCGTTTGACCATTAAAAGCATTTTTTCGACCGTTTAACCATTCCAAACATCTATTTAACCTTTCTAAACATCTATTTGACCATTTCAAGCCTCCATTTAACGTTTCTAAACTTTCATTTCTCACTCACATTATTCATTTCATAATTTGGGGAACCGACTCTACCATCTTACTATGTGACCTAAACAGTTGCACTTTCTAAAAATATCACTTCAACAACACCCCCATCATATAAAAACCTTTAGAACATCCTTAATTTGTATCTGTCATCATCTTTCAATACAAAATACTTTAAACCTTGTTTTAGGAGTTATTACTCGAATTGACCAAGGCGTTGGAGTTTGATTGTAATCCTGCATATCGATCATTGTCTTCAACCTAATCAGTCCGCTTCTATCCTGAGGTGAATTCATGTTGAAGGTCAACATCATTGGCCCAAATCAATCCATTTTCATCTTGAGGTGGATTGAACGCCGTAATCAACCCTTTAATCCGATCAACCAATGTATTAAGTCACCTAGGGTGATTTTTGAATTGGATTTAGAATCCCTTCCCTCAACCAATCCTAATTCATCATCCAATCCAAAAAAAACTTATCCTATCATATCCTTTGATCCAATCCCAATCTAAGCTCCAATCCAATTCTAATATGAGTGTTAATCCCATCATCCTAATCTGAGCTTTTATTCAATCCCAATCTGAGCTTTCATCCAATCCCCATATGAGCTTCCAATCCATCCTAGTTCTCTATCCATCATCTATTCTTTCTTGCTAATTTGTATCCATCATGAATCCTTATCCCCCTCTCACACGACCAATAAAATTAGTCAAGGGGAATCCTAACTACATTGATGACGATAACGAAATCTTGTTGATCACAAAAAATGTTATATTGATCCCCTTGACGCTATCATTGCTAGCAAGCTCTCTCTAGTCGCCTCCCAAAATCCAAATACTCCTTTGAACTATCCCACCATGCCTTCATTCACATCTAATAATAGTCCTTATTCTACCCTTGACAAGGGATACCAACATCCTCACCATTGACATATTCAACATGTCCTCCCTCTCAACCTATATCCTACCCAACATCCATATCCTCCTATCCTTATCATCATGAACAATCCCAATACCTCTACCTTAATCCCACATCCCAATCTTCCCATCCTAATCCAACACCCACACCTTCCTATCACGATCCCCCATCCCAATATTCCTCTTATCCTAATCCACCATCTCAATCTTCTTATCCTAATCCATCATCCTTATCCTTCTATACCAACTCACCATACATGTCTTCGTATGATGGTCCACCACCTCAATCTTCCTGTTCTAATCCAACATCCACACCTTCCTATCACAATCCCCCATCCCAATATCCTTACATTAATTCCACATCTTTCCATCCTAATCCTCCTATGAGAATCTGCCACCCACATCTCTCCATCCTAATCTATCATCCACATCTTCCCACTACTACCCACCATCACCATCTTCCCAACCTAATTCAATATCCTCACCCTCTTACATCACTCCCCCTTTCATTGCATTATATCTTAATCCTCCATCTAATCATAACCCACATAGTCCTCCAACCACTCCTAGTCCTCCATATGGTCCCATTCATTCCTCTAATCCTAATCCTAATCCACCCATCCACTCATCTAATCCTCCAATCCCTAAACTTAATCCTCCATCCACTCATCTAATCATAATCCTCCATCTCCTCCTAGTTCTACATCTAATCCTAATCCACCCATCCACTCATCTAATCCTCAAATCCCTAACCCTAATCCTCCATCTCCTCCTAGTCCTCCATCCATTTCCATCCCCTCATCTAATCCTAATCCACCAATCTCTAATCTTAGTCCTCCATCCATCTATAACCCTCCATCCATTCCCACCTCCCCACCTAGTCCTACATCCCTTCCAAATGTCGCCCAAGGACTCATGACATAAAAGATATCACACCCTCCCACTCTATCATGTATAGTCACTAATGATGAGGCCCTTCTCTGTCCTACACCTATTACTCCCATTGTCATTCCTGACACTGTCCAAACGGTTGAGTCCATCAAACCCATCGAATCCATTGAATCCCCATCCACCCAATCCATTGGAGACATCCAATCCACCCCTCCTAGTCCTAATATTACCAAATTTCAATCCCATGACCTTCATGAATCCTCCATCCTCCCATCTCCCTCACATAAGGAGTCCCTCCAACAATCCTCCATCATCGTGCCTCCCACACATGTTAAGCCATGCCAAGGGCTTGATCTAAAGCACACAAACATAGATCCTGCAATCTCATCCACTCCATCCCAAGATCATAGTCTCCCATCCATCCCATCTCATGATTCCTTTCCTCACCCGAATACTGATCCTACCATCCTATCTACTCCATCTCAATATCACACTAGTTCATCTGCTCCATCCCATTATCCCCTTCGCACCCAAGATCCAATCACACCATCTCATGAGCCCTTATCACCCACTGCCACAAATCCGGACCCTATCATACCATCTAATCCCTCTCTCGATCCCTTATCTCTTATTCCTCCTGATGCTACTATCCCCTCATCTCCATCGCATGATCCTCCATCACCACCTAGCCTTGTCACCCCAATACCACTTTTATATCACCTTGGCAACATTACACTCATCCATGGTGGCCTCCTTGCAAACGAAAAAACAAAGTATATGCACCACCCATCCTCCTTTACCTAATAATGCACTCACATCATTCTTCCAAAATCATAAGCATCCTACCATAGATCACATGCTCAAGAACATGAACTATCAAGGAAAAGGTTTAGGCCTTCATTAGTAGGGTACTTTAGAGCCCATCCAGGTCAAAGAACATCCAGGCACACACGGTCTTGGATATATCTCCCAAGAATCACACTCCAAATATGTTGGTACAACCTCCATACATCCTAAACGATCCTCTTCTAAAGGCACAAGAGGTACTTCTCACCAATCCACCAAATCATTTGTCTCCATCCACCCTCCCTTGTCATATTACCTCAAAAAAACCATCCATATTCCTCCTTCATCCTCTAAGTCCATTTTGAGTCCTTATGTCCGTCCATCCACCATCATTCATCTGCCATCCCCTACATCTACTTTGGGTCCTTATATCCCTCCATCAAACCCCACACATCCTCCATATACACTGTCTATTTTGGGTCCTTATATCCCAAAATCACCCCCTCCATCTTGTCCTATTCATCCTTTTTTCCATCCATCACCTATCCCTAGTGCACAACATAAAAATCCTAACTTCATAACTCCTAATCAGGATCAACAAAGACAACCCTCCATGCATGCTATTTCACATCCTCCATCCACACTTCCTCGTCAAATGCCTACTTCTATCACTCCATCCACGTCCTCTCCACATCATCCATCTCCCCATACCCATCCCCTTGCTACTAAAAACACTTTGGATGCCAAAACAAAAATGTATAAATCCAAACATCCACATGAATCTACAGCTCCTCATGTCCCCTCCAAAAGACATGTTGACAAAAAGAAAATTGAATCCAAAATCCAAATCATTCCAAATAGCCACAAAGGCCTACCAAAGCAAAAATAAACACCATGTGGATCCCAAAGAAAAAAGAGGTAATGCCTTCAAATGAAAAATCCATGACGACATCCAAAGTTTCTATTCCCCAAGCTAATCATTCACATCCTCCATCTCCTAAATCTGTTTTGGGTCCTTGTGTCCCAAAATTCACTATCCCAACACCTCCATTATCGGCACATTCTCCATCCATCAACCCCCCTATAATTTCACATCCACCACACATGCCAATGTTGGTCCTTAACACCTTCCCTTATCACACATCCACTCCATCATTCCATCCATACAATTTTCAACAACCCATCCACTATCCTCCATATCTCCCCCATCCAATCCCTTTGACCCATTCCCTTGCCTAATCCATCCATTCTAATAAGGTTGTACCATTATCCAATGCTCACTTTACACATGGGATCTTATTACCTCATATGGAACTTGATGCTTGAGTCCTTCATCCATATGCTTTATCATATGTCGTCTAAATCCATATCCTCCTCCATCTCCATTTGTAATTCTATTCGAAAAGTCCCAAAAGTCAAAAAAAGTCAAAAATAAAATAAAATAAAAAATCAAAAAAATATAAAAATATCAGAAAATAGTAAAGAGAAAATCATTCGTCCAATGGTGAAAACTTGGAAAACAAGTGTCTTAGATAAGTACCATGATGAAAACCT
This sequence comes from Sequoiadendron giganteum, assembly GCA_007115665.2. NCBI lineage: Eukaryota > Viridiplantae > Streptophyta > Pinopsida > Cupressales > Cupressaceae > Sequoiadendron > Sequoiadendron giganteum. The sequence continues at coordinate 473,699,685 of CM021107.1, read as the reverse complement.
GACAAACAGGCGTCATGTGTAAATCCCCCATCCAATCTACTTCCACGAGTGGGGGCAACATCCACCTACACATTCCTTTCCTCCATCTCCTACATCTTCCTATCTTCCCCATCCTATCATATCCCATTTATCCCAGTCCCTCCATCCTCCTTGTGATCTTGATAAAGACAGGGGCAAACCTATATACATGCTTTGGACATCTCTTGGCATATATTCCCCTCATCCATACACTATCATATTCCTTATCCACCTCTCTCTATCTCCCATTGCCCATGCATCCTATCCACCTCTATCTATCTTCCATTGTCCATGCATCCTATCCACCTCTATCTATCTTTCATTGCCCATCTCACTCCCTTATCTACCCATCCTGCGATCCCTCTTGCCTCGTCATGCATGATATATCTAGAGTGGGGGAATCTCCTTATTTGTGATTGGGTCCTTGGAGACATCGTCCATCTATTCCTTTAGGTAATCCTCTCCATCTCCCCATCCTTCCCATCGTTACCTCCCCATCTATTTATCCATCTAGTCATCCCTTCCATCTACCAAATCCGTATCTTCCTATACTCTCATCCACTAGTCCTTTTTCATCCTTTCATCCTTATCTACCCATCCCTCTATCTAAACATCCCGCCCATCTCCCTATCCTTATAATCCATTCCATCCTTCCAAATCCTTATCCCTCTGTCCTCCTACCCTAACAAAATTCTATCTCCCCATCTTTATACCTCCATCCATTTACCTCTACTTTCCTCCTATTTCATAATCCCTTGTCATTGGTATCTAGCTATAGGCTACCCTCATGAAATCCAATTCAATTCATCTCACTATCATCCATCCTATCTATTCCTCACATTTGTCCCATATCCTATCACTCTTCATCATTCATCTATCCATCATTTTCTCCTCACAATTCATCTTTTGATGATTTGGATAACTATCCCATCCCCGAGCTTCACATAATACATATCTTACACATATCAACCATCCCATCTGCACGACCTATCTTGGCTCATCATATCAACACCATCCTTTTATCCATTTATCATGGTCATCTCATCATCCCTTATCCGTTGTCTATCGTTGGTCTCGTGTTAAACTACGTTTCCCCTACACTTTCATGTAGGCAAGGTCGATCATTTGATCTGCCCCCAGGTCTTATCATCTTCCATCATCTGTCTCTGGCCTTGTGTCGAACTACGTTGCCCCTGCACTTTCATGTAGGAAAGGTTGATCATTTGATCCTCCCCTGGGGCTCTGTCTTTTGTCTGTCCTATCATCTTCCATCGTCTGTCTTTGGCCTTATGTCGAACTACGTTGCCCTTGTGCTTTCACATAGGCAAGGTCGATAATTTGATCCACCCCTAGGGCTCTGTCTTTTGTCTATCTTGTCATCCTCCATCGTCTGTCTTTGGCCTTGTGATGAACTATGTTGCCCCTGCGCTTTCACGTAGGCAAGGCTAAATCATTTTGTCTGCCCCTAGGGTATTTATCCAGTCTACGTCCTCCATCATGCTCTCCATTATCCTCTTTCCACTTTTATCCATGGTATTTTTTTGAACTACGAGGACTCTACGCTTTCACGTAGGAAAGGCTAATCTTTGATCAATCCTCGAGCCCCTAGGTCTTTAAGGTGTGTCGGTCTTGTGTCCCTTAAGTCTTTAGGGTTTTGTTGTCTTGTGTCTTGTCATCCTGTTGTCTTTTGGTGTTGTCAGGCATGTTCCTATCCTAGCTGGTCCTTCACAAACAAGATCCACTCATATCATAAGATCCAATCAATTTTGAATATCCTGTGTCATATCGATCTTTTAGTTTACTATCCATCATCAGTCTCAACAGGATGCATCTTTCCTAACAAACCTCATCAACCCCATCCATCCTCTTGATCCTATGAAAAAGGATGTTTGAAATTGATTATGATCTTTTGGATTTTGTTTATCATTTGAGCTCCCTATCATCACTTGTCATGGTCGCCTTGATCCATCATATAATAGTGTACTTTGACTAGTAAACATAGGGGTGTATCTTGATATTTTATTTTTTCTGTCTTCTTGGTTGTCCCACATAGTATCCAACAAGATCCATTAGGTCTTGCGTTATGTTGGGGCATCCTTTTGTGCTTGTGGTTATCCCAATACCTAACTCGACCAAAGTCATCACGACCTTGGGGTGTTGGGATAGCCTTCTTGTTTGTTGTGTTTGTGTATGCATTAGACACTAATCTGTCTTGGTTTACATACCCTGACGCCTGGTGTCTTATGCTATAGCAAAAATCAGTCCTCTAAAGATGGAAAATTGCATTAGGATTGCATTTCATTTTCCATTCCATCATCTTGCATGTATCCCTCATCCTCTCATCCATCAAACTCCCCCACCAATATATAATCCTTCATCAAGCTCCCTCCCCTATCCATCCAAGCTCTTATCATCATTTCTTCTATCATCTTCTATGCATCTTGTCATCCATCTGACATCCCAATCCCATCCTCATCCATTCAAGCTAGTATAAATCATCTAGTCACATCCTTGGTCTTGTTCCCAACCTTGCTACAAGCCTTGATCCAATTATCACCATCGTCATCAACATCAGGATGTATCCCTCCCTATTCTTTGGTGTTGTTTCAGGATGTATCCTTCTCTCATCAACAACCCTTTCATCGGGATGCATTCTTCCCTATCCTTGTGTTGATTTGGGCGGTATCCTTCCCTCATCAACAACACTTTTATCATCGTCTTCCTCAAGATGTATCTTTCCCTATCCTTTTGTGTTGTTTTGGGATGTATCCTTCCCTCATCAACAACACTATCATTATCATCATCGGCCGGATGTATCCTTCCTTCATCAACAATGCTCTCATCAGGATGTATCCTTCCCTAGCCTTGTGTTATTTTGGGATGTATCATTTCCTTATCAACAACACTCCATCAACCATCCGCCCAACCTGGCTTGTAGCTTGACTTGGGCAACATCATATTTGTCTTCAAATCCATTTGTGCTCACCTTTATCTCCCATCGCTTATCATCCTTTCTGATCCATCATTTTTAATTATCTTCCCCATCTACCCTTTCATCCTCTCATCCATTTTGAGAGAACACCCGTGTTCTCTTGAACCCGCATGTCCTCTTGAGGGGGCATCCTCAATCCCTAATCTTCATCATTTTTTTTCCTTCCTAAGTCACTCCTTTGAATGACTGAAGCATCTTTTCCAATCTAACCATTTTCTTTTGGGTTATGTGTTTTAATATTCTTTGAAATGATGCTACTTTGTAACACCATCTCAAAGAGGGGTAAAATGTAGACACCTAAATTTTGACACTTCATTTGTCCAAATTTACTCCTTTTTCATCTAAATATCCCCTTATTCACATTAATTAAGTAATATCATTATTATTTAATTAATACCTCTAAAGTTCTTCTAATCCTTAAGGTATCTAGTTAAATAATTAAATACCTTACCCCTTTAATTCACCTTTCATCAAATCAATTAAATAAATATGATATTTATTTAATTTTTCACATGTCACATCACTTTCACTTAATCCTAACCCACCTCCTAATCTCTTCATTAGGGATGTGCACATACCTAATCCTTGATTAGAATGTGTCACATCCTCCAAATTTTGCAAGTTAGCTTCTAATCCTCCTTAACCACTAATCATATTTTAATCATTGATCATTGAAGCCTAATCAGTACCTTGGTCAATTCTCCCCATCTCCCAAGGAATTTTTAGTTCTTTTTTATGTTGATGTTATTAGCAGCTTCGGGTTGCTTCTTCCAGCTTACCCAATTCGAGAATAGACATAAATTAAATGATAGCCTAATCGGCTATTTAATTTATGCTCATTGAGATCATTATTATTTACTTACTTGGGCCGACCTATATTGCTGTTTTGTAAATTATTTATTTCTCCTTGGTGGCCGACCTACTTGAGGACTCATCTCATTTAGTATATATACAAGGTCATTCTTGTTCATTCAAGAATTAAGTTCATTTCATCATTCCTACAACAGTTCACACTTAAGCAGCACAACATCATCTTGTAGCAGCATGCCGAATTGAAGGAGAAACATATTCATTTGTATCTTTGCATCTAGGAGAGGTGCGATTGTTCATTGTATTAATTTCGGCCATTGCTGGGCCTGTTGTGTAAGCAAATTTATGCTCTTGTTCCTATAATATATAAGATAAATATTTGCTGGGTTTTTCTCCCTCAGGAGGAGGGTTTTCCCAAAGTATCTTGTTGTGTTCATTGTCTCATGTGTTGCATTTTCTGAGTGCTTTCATTTTTGTATATCTGATATTTAAACAACAACATGGTATCAGAGTGGGTTTGTTAAAGATCTGATCAGATATGCCAAAGAAACGAAGCAAGTTAAGTATCAGGAGGAGTCAAAAATTGCTAAGGGAGTCGATATGTTAAAGTGATGAATTTATCGGGAGATTCTTGACTGCTAGCCATTACCAATGAAGTGCCACTGAATAATCTTTATAGTGATGAAGTCGGTATTCTGAAAAATTATATTACCATCACTATTTGATATCGTGGGAGTATTATCAGGTCTATATGAGTCACTAAAGATCAAGGGACGATAATAAGTTGAGTTTTCGTTTCCAATAAATAACATAAATTGCTTTATGAAGAAATTAAGAAGAATTGGGCCCATGAAATCTTGGTGATTAGTTCTATCGGGCATACTAAGAGATACACGTCCAATACAATGAAAGGATTTTAGGGAGAAAATCAATCGAAGTTTCAATATAGATGTCGCTGATTAGTACTTAGTTAAAAACAAAGGAATAGAAGATGTGGCAATACAAGGTAAAGTCGTCTAATGAATTAAACTTAAAGAGCCGATAAATTATCTTCAGGAGTCATCTAAAAGTTCAAATCAGGTGGAGACATCGTGTAAGATAATTCAATCAAGAGCAGATATTAATGTCGTAGTAGTCTTGTCTCCATTTGCAACCTAAAGGAGAACCGATTGAGATAGCCTGAGCATTGATCCATCTTCATCTATGAAGAAAGATCTATAATAGCCAGGCTAGTATCGGCTGGGTCATCTCATCGATGTTGCGCATGATCGTATCAAGTCTCAACACAGTTGCGCATTATCCTACATTGGATGCGAGAAAAAAAATAAAAAAAATAAATCCGTCCTTATCTGAAAGATAGGGAGGTGAGACTTTAACAATCATGGAAATGAGGAAATCATCTTCTATCCTAACAGTTCTGAGTAACTAGTGCTAGTCCAAGCCTTGGAGGAGTTGCATCAGCAATTTTACTGATATTGTTGTGACAGAGTTAAGTGTCGTATATGAACAAAGGAGAAGGATCAAGTGTTTTCTCAGGATCATGCAATTCTAAGGAACTTTTGATTTCTCAAGTTAACGGTGTTATGGTGGAGACGAGCTAACTCGCCGTCCAAGCAGAGCCTTTGGCTCTGGCCGACTTCATTCTGGAAGCTATGATCATCATTAACAGTGTGATCTCTGGTCGGTGTCATCACAAGCACTAGGAATCAACTTCAGGCAGTTTGTGGTGGAGATCATGCGACCTCATCTGGTTGCTCCATTCTAGAGATTCATCGCACCATTAACAAGAAACAAAGTGCATCGTAAATTTGAACGTTCAAAGACCATGTTCAAATTTAACCTTGCCAGGGGCCTATGTTCAAGCCGTGAAGGTTGTGTATTGATCGGAGCACAAGAGTAGTGTATCATACTGTGTCCACCCTTCAGAATATTTAAGAGATAAGTATTCCTTGTTTTGATTGAAATTACCCTTCTAGGTTAAAATTTTAGTTTGCTGAGTTGTGCAAATCTGACATTATTTACTTAGGATTATGGGTGACTAGTAAAAAGTGATCACTATGATACGATTCTTTAGATCTATTCATTGCAAGTAGAATCATGCTAATTTGTCTTTTGTTTTGCTGCCGAGAAATTGAAAGGAAGACATGTCATGATTGATGAATTAGTTAGGAGATTTTTGAATTCTATGAGATAAGTATTGCATGGTTGAATAATACTCATGAATTGTTTTGTAGTTACTAATTCATGCTATAAAATTGAGATGGTCAATCATGTATGCTCCTAGTTATGGTACGTCTATTTGAGATAGTTGAGTCCCATGATCTATCAGTAATCTCTTCTTAATGCTTTCAGAATAAATCAAGAAGCGTAAGAGATTTCTTTCAAGAAGAGCTTGATGCATCCTATAGGTTGAAGGATGGAGACTCTACTTGTAGCTATGAGACTAAGTGATTAGCTGAAGTCATCTTTTAGAAGAGGAAGAATTAACCTTAAGAGGGAGTTCTATGACTCACTGAGAATAAGTAAGGGTTTCAATGTTGCAAGGTCGGATGCTAAATTGTTGAAGTACCTCTTCAGCGGTTGAGTTCTCAATTGCTCAAGTTAGGTCAACCTAGATTGATAGCTCCACAAAACTATTCAGAATAGAGTGATCTGGGATGCGGTCGAAGAGGACAACCCTGAATCTCTACAGAGGTGTGCATTGGAAACCATTTCTCTAAGGCAAGCGTTGTAGGCAATGAGGTCAAGTGGTTGATGCAAGTGATTGAAGATTCAGAGTGAGCCTACTGAACCTAAAGAAGATGGTTGTGTTGCTCTAGATTCTGTTTCAGTTGAGGTCTACGATGATATCTTGGTATAGCTAGAAGCAAGTCTTCTGTGACTCTGAGTACAACAGAGGCCGAGTACATTACAACTTGTGTGGCAGCTCGAGAAGCAATGTGGCTTCGAAAGCTCCTTGCAGGATTGGTTGAACAAGCATTGAAGCCAATTGTCATCCTTTGTGCTAGTCAAAGCTTTGAGAAGCTTTCTGTCTTTCCATGTGTTTCATGATAAAACTAAGCATACCACTATATCAGAGATATGGTATTGAGGAAAGATATTCAGTTGAGATATATCAACACTGATGAGCAGATGGAAATCATTCTCATCAAAGCATCTCTTTAGGATAATGCTTGTGTATCTTCGAGACAAGCTCAATATGGTGGAGAATTAAGCACTAGCTGAGAGGGAGTCTCAGTATCAGTAAACTTCAGATTTGATAATGCATTTCTCTATTGAGAGAGATTTGAGGTGCAAGCCCTTGATATGGCATTTCTCTATTGAGAGAGATTTAAGGTGCAAGCCCTTGATAATGCATTTCTCTTTGAGATTTAAGGTGAAAGCCCTTGTTTCCACCCTCTGGGAGAGCCATGGTGGATGTCATGTGTGTGACTCCATGACAACATCATGCGAGGGAGTCTGTGATGATTTACTTGTACGTGTGTTTCACTCTCTAGGGGAGTCGTGGTGAAAGTCATGCTAAGGTGACAACATCACATTGAGTGATGAGCACTTGTACATACCATCCATGGAGGTAGCCATGATGGTTGATATCACGATGAGGTGATATCTGATATCATGATGAGGTGATATCCGATATCACGATGAGGTGATATCTTATTTTCTTTCACGATGAGGTGATAAGCTCCTTATCACGATGAGTGGATAAGCTCCTTATCACGATGAGGTGATAAGCTCCTTATCACAATGAGGTGATATGATTTGTGTAGCTGGAAGTATCATCCCTAGCTGAGAGGGAGTGTTGATGTTATTAGCAGCTTCGAGCTGCTTCTTCTAGCTTATCCAATTCAAGAATAGACATAAATTAAATGATAGCCTAATCGGCTATTTAATTTATGCTCATTGAGATCATTATTATTTACTTACTTGGGCCAACCTATATTGTTGTTTTGTAAATTATTTATTTCTCCTTGGTGGCCGACCTACTTGAGGACTCATCTCATTTAGTATATATACAAGGTCATTCTTGCTCATTCAAGAATTAAGTTCATTTCATCATTCCTACAACAGTTCACACTTAAGCAACAAAGCATCATCTTGTAGCAGTAGGCTGAATTGAAGGAGAAACATATTCATTTGTATCTTTACATCTAGGAGAGGTGCGATTGTTCATTGTATTAATTTCGGCTATTGTTGGGCCTGTTGTGTAAGCAAATTTCTGCTCTTGTTCCTATAATATATAAGATAAATATTTGCTGGGTTTTTCTCCCTCAGGAGGAGGGTTTTCTGAGGGTATCTTGCTGTGTTCATTGTCTCATGTGTTGCATTTTCTGAGTGCTTTCATTTCTGTATATCTGATCTTTAAACAACAACATTTTATTCATCCAAGGCTCCTCTCTTCCCCATGTGAATTTTTAATTCACTTTTATTATTCCAAAGAATCTTCTCTTGCCCATGCAAATTCTAGAAGCTTTGACTTGTTACATCACATGTGCTAAATTATTTTAGAATATTTGACATGTCACATCAAGTCACATGTGGGTAAGTACTTGCCTTTTTTAGGTCTTTATTTTATCCAAGGTACTTTCCACCTCTCCTTTTGGAACCTTGTCTTATCCACAAGATTCCCCAATCATGTGAATTTTTAATTCACTTTTATTCACCCAAGATTCTCCTCTTCCCTATGTGATCATTGCGAGGTCACATCATTTTCCAAGGTACTTGTCCTTCCTCCAGATCATGTACTTTTCTTCCACCTCACATCCACATCATCTCATCCTAGGTCATCTCACATTCCACATGTCAAGATGTAAGGGTTTGTGAGTCCTCAACTCACCATAGCCCTCCATCTTGGCCTTTTTGGTTTAATCTCAACCCTAGAAATCCCTCTATAAATAACCTGTCTTTTCTCTCATTTAGGGACCTCATGCATTTAATACCAAAACTCTTATCATTTTGTCATTTAGAACACTTAGCCATTTGCACCCTTATGCTACCAATTTGATTACTCAACTTGCAAACATTTTTCCTCATGTAGTCAAGTCATTTAGCTATTAGCATTTTCATGTTATCATATTGTTCATTTTGCATCTAGCCATCTCCATGGCCATCCAAGGAGCACACAAAATTTCAAACATCAAGGGCCAACCAAGGGATTCAATAGCACAAAGGTACAATCATTTACAATCTTTATTTTGCTATCTTTCTTTGTGTTATCATTCCTTAGGCTAATCTTGAGGTGTACCTTTTGTGTTATTCCATTAGTGCATTATTAGTTTTTTTGCATCTTTAGAATAGGATAAAAATTTAGGGATCACACTCACAGTTGGTATTCACTCTCTAGGTGATTGCACTCCCTTATATCCTCCCCCAATCTAAATCAGGTGACACCCTCAACCTCGATACCACTGTCCCTAACACTGATGTGAAGGTACCCACTTCTAGTTGAGTATTCAAAAAGGAGTGGTGGAGTCCTTATCTAATAACACCAATACCTTGTCCTCGTACTTCCACAAAATATCAACTCCTTCCCATGATGCCTCATCCATGGGTTCGCCTTGCTAATGGACCAAGAATTCCCCATTTCCTATTTCCAAATCCTCTCTCTAACAACTATCACCTCCTGCACCTCCAAGCCTAGACTTTCCATGACATTTGTTGGCCCCTTTGTTGGCACATTCCTATTGTTGTCCTCTTTATCCTCATGATACAGGTGGAGCTGACTGACATGGAAAACATCACGTACCATCAAATGTGCTGGAAACTTTATTTTATATGCAACCTTACCAACTCTCTTTTTCATTGTCTAAGGCCTTTCATACATTCAATCCAACATTGGACTCAACCTCTTGGGTGGTATAAAATAAATTAGATCCATCTTCAAGAAGACCTTATCACCAACTTTAAAATCTATGCGTATCCTCCCCGACTCTACATACCTTTTCATCCTTTTAGCAACTTTGACCAAGTTGAGCCTTGCAAGATCAACTCGGTCTTGCCAATCCTTCTATCTATCTCTTGCACTTGGAAACTATCCCAAGTATCCACACATCACTGTATGAGGAGTTAGTGGCTACTGTCTTGTAGTCAACTCAAATAGAGAATACTAACTTGATACACTCTTCTGCATTTTGTAGCTAAACTATGTTGGATCTAATAAGCCTGGCCAATTAGATTGGTATGACCAAATAAAATGACTGAGATAATATTCCAAGATCCCATTTATCCTTTTAGTCTACCCATCTATCTTTGAGTGATGACTGGAAGATATTAGCAACTTTGTCCCCATTATCTTGAACAACTCTTTCCAAAATACACTTGTGAAACAAGCATGCCTATCACTAATGATGCTGAGTGGAACACCCCAACACTCCACAATATTCTTGAAAAAGTGGTCTACCACATCCTTTACCTTGCACGATGCCTCAACATAGTACAAATATGGCATACTTTGGGAATCTATCAACAACCACCATTATATTGCTGAACCCATCCATCTCAATCAATTGTATTATGAAATCTATGCTCACTCTTGCCCATGGTCTAATTAGAATAGGTAGGAGCTGGAGTAGGCCTCTCAGAGGCCTAGTCACAACCTTATATTGCTAGCATATGAGACAACTTTTGACATACTCATCAACATCTCGCCTCATCCTTGGCTAGTAAAAGCCCCTTTCTAGTAGTATAAGGGCCCTTTTTTGCCTTGGGTGCCCAACCCACTTGCTGTCATGACACTAACTAAGCAAATCCCTCCTCAAGTTCCTCCATTTGGGAATATAGACTCTGTCTTGGGTGAACACCAACAAGCCATCCTTTATATTGAAATTTTGATTCCTCCCCTCTTTTTCTATTTGAAGAGCTTTGATACTTGACGATACATCTCCAATCCTTCCTTGATGGACTCCAATAATTCATTAGATAATACCACACAAATCTCTCTTGGATATGCCTTTGGCACCACTTCTTCCACTGCAGCTAACCGGGCCTTCCTACTTAGAGCATTTGTTACTACATCCTTCTTGCTTGGATTTAAAGGATCTCAAAATTAAACTTTCCTAAGAACTCTTGCCGCCTGGCATGCTTTGGATTCAACTTTTCCCACAGCAAATTGAGTCCCCAAAAAATAGTTTCTCCAAGTCCAAAGACAATGGATGATCCCAACCATCTCCTTCTCATGGACAGGGTAATTATTTTCCAGGATATCCTTCAACTTCCTTGACTCGTAGGCTACTAAATGTCCATCCTGCATCAACACCCATCCAACAACATAGTCCCAAGCATTCATTACTACATCCTTCTTGCTTGGATTTAAAGGATCTCAAAATTAAACTTTCCTAAGAACTCTTGCCACCTAGCATGCTTTGGATTCAACTTTGCCCACAACAAATTGAGTCCCCAAAAAATAGTTTCTCCAAGTCCAAAGACAATAGATGATCCCAACCATCTCCTTCTCATGGGCAGGGTAATTATTTTCCAAGATATCCTTCAACTTCCTCAAGACTCATAGGCTACTAGATGTCCATCTTGCATCAACACCCATACAACAACATAGTCCCAAGCATTGTTTTGCACCTCAAATGCTCTTGTGAAATCAGACAATGCCTATTTTTTAAAATAAAATGTAAAACTAATAATAATTTATTTCTTTTTAACATTAGCTATCCGTGTAATATTTTTTATATTCGTTAAACTTATTATCAAGTTGTTTCCTTATTACACCTTGATAATTTATAAGGACAATGCTATAGATGTCATTGTTGTAACTATGTTTTTGAAAAGATAAGAAACATTTACAGGGTGTTGTACCCAAACATAAGGAGCCACAAGGGCCAAAAATGAACAAACTTAAAAAGCTAATAGTAAATAAAAAAGGAACAGAGACAACACTTTAACAACATAGAGATCACAAATAGACAACCAAACAACATAACACCAATGCAGACAACAACTAACTGGCATTGTCCCAATTTTTGAACAGGAGGTCCACAACATCATCACCGACCCAATCTTGGTTCTCCTGGGCATTATTGCCCTCTAGCTCCTCCTTGATAACAGTGGATAGGGTACTAGTAACAAAGTGACCCAACTTCATTGTGAAACGGGTCAAACATCGAAACCTTTTGTTGAGCGTGTCCATCTTCTTCTCTAAAGCACTGGGATCCTCCCCAACATCCATGGTTCCTGGGATCTCGTCTGGCTCAATGATCAGGAGGTGCGAAGAGTGAGAAGTCGAAGTCTCTTTCAATAACTTGCTATCCTTCGAGGTAAACAGGGACCCTTCCACATTTTTGTCCTCATCATCGTAAGTCTCCTCATCCTTATACACCTTGCTGTCAGACTGCTCCTCCTCCGATTCCTCAATAATCTATCTTGTTTTTTATTGTTTTTCGCCAATCTCCCAGATCTCCTTATGATAGTCTCCCCTCCAGTCATGGCCATGGTTTCCACAACAATATCACCCTTAGAGTCTTTCTCTATTATGTTCTTCCCTTTACCCTCCTTCACCATCAACTCCGATACACCTTTTTTGCCATCCTTAGCTTTTTTCATAGTGTTGGCTTTGTAAGCAGACTTTGCCGGGGTGGCCTTAAGTTTACAGAGGCTGGCCGCGACACTAGCATGTGCATTACCCGTCCCTCCTTTAAGTTTCATGGTAGAAGAGTCCTTAACTATGTTAAATGATAGATGTACAATAGTTTAAAGCAAAATGACATTACTCACAAACATGAACCAAAGACACCACTAATATTGAACACTATCAGTACTTTTGATTTCAATCTTGTTTAGTGTTAGAATTGGCTATGGCTGCCAAGATCTTGAGACCAAATGAAAAGCACAAGAAGAAAGAATATAATGTGACAAAAATAAACTGTATCTCATCAATATGATTGTGATTTGAGATGATTTTACAATGAGAGACCCCTTGGTTATATAGCCAAGGTGAGTACATAGAAGCACATAAGATTATGACAAGTGTCGTAATCTTATGACATGAGACAATTATGAAAGGATATCACTCCACCTAAAGTGGAAAAGTGATAATGTGATAATCACTACAAATGGTGGATCACCCACAAAAGGTGGAGGGGTAATCACATGATATGTCCACGAAAGGTGGAAGTGATAAAGTAATAACATGATAAATCCATTAAAGGTGGAAAAACTCCAACTACATTTTATGTGGTCCCTAAGTAAACTTAAATAAGGTGTAATCATGACCTAGGACAAGGTACACCACATTTAATTACACCAACACCCCCCTTAAGTGCAACTTAGGAAGAATGCACACAAAAGAAAATAATGCAAGATGGGTCTCGACAATGAGGCCATGTTAGGTACCCATGTACAAATGCAATGCAATTTCTAATAAACAAAGAAAAGGAAAAAACCCAGTGGGAAAAAACTCCTCCCCAAAAGAGAGATGAAATACAATAATGATATCCATCACAAATCCAATCAATCTCCATCCACACAAAGGATGAAATGAGAGACCATTCAGCCCCCCATAATGAGATAACCTGCTGCAAGAGAAGCACAAAAGTACACTGTGGAGTAACACTGGAATCCTCAAATTGATAAGAAAAGAAAATACTTTTGTTTGCTACTGGAATTATATGTGAGTCATTGATTGAATCAAGGTGAAATCATGATAAAACAACAATAGACCCGATGCCAAAGAAAAATGATAATGTGATAATCACCACAAATGGTGGATCACCCATAAAAGGTGGATAGGTAATCACATGATATGTCCATGAAAGGTGGAAGTGATAAAGTAATAACATGATAAGTCCACCAAATGTGAAAAAATTCCAACTACCTCCTATGTGGTCCATAAGTAAACTTAACTAAGGTGTAATTAGGACCTAGGATAAGGTACAAACACAATTAATTACACCAACACCCCCCCTTAAGTTCAACTTAGGGAGAATGTACACAAAAAAAAACAATGCAAGATGGGTCCCGACAACGAGACCATGTTAGGTACCCATGTACAAATGCAAATAAATCTCCCAAAAACGGAGAAAAGGAGAAAACCCAGTGAGACAAAACTCCTCCCCAAAAGAGAGATGAAATGCAATAATGATATCCATCACAAATCCAATCAATCTCCATCAACACAAAAGATAAAACGAGAGACCATTCAACCCCCATAATGAGATAACCTGTTGTAAGAGAAGCATTAGAAATACACCGTGGAGTAACACTGAAATCCTCAATCTGGCAAGCAAGGAAAGATACTCCTGTTTGCTATTGAAACCATATGCGAGTCGCTGATTGATTCAAGGTGGAATCATAATAAAGCAAAAACAAACTCGATGCCAAGGAATACTGGAAAGCTCGCAAACTGACACAACTCTGGAATCTATGAAGCAACAGTTGATTGAGAAATGATTTGGAACTAAAATGAAGTGCAGAGAAAATGCAAACCTAATGCACACAAAAAAAGAAATAGTGCATGCATTGATGAATATTCACATCTGCCTCCATGATGAAAAATGACCTCAAATTTGTGTAGATGATAAAATGTAAAAAATGGCCTACACCACTATGAAGTGCTCGAAACTAGATTTCCATCGATATCTCGGTTGCCAAAAATGGACACCGTGACCAAAAATTATGAATTTTTCAAAAAAATTAAATTTAGCCTGCAAGAAACGGGTTTTCTAGCAAAAAAAGTTTATTTCTAATTTGATTTATGGAAAATCTACTCAATATTTGTAGACAAAAATAGAAACCCATAAATATTTTGATGCTAAAAATAAAACCCATAAATCATTTTTTGATCCAGCAAGCAGAATATGAGAAAATGATTTTAACCTTCAGTCAAGTGAAAAATGACGCGCGACGCTTTTTGGACAACGATTTTCTCCAGATTTGTGCAAGATATGAAAAATATAAAAGATACCCAATTTAGATTTAGGCCCTAGCTACAAAACCCAGAAATCGTTTTTTCTTGCAAATGAGTGAAAGTTGGATTTTTGAAGCAAAAATGATGATGACTCCAATAAAAAATGGCTTGCAACAAACCTTTGTATGCCAAAAATGCAAATGATGATCAAATTGAGTGAAACAAAAGCCAAATCTAATTTTCTTGAGCCTCTTGGACGCAATGGTGAACTCATATTTGCACCAACAAACTCTGATATGAATCTGCAATAAAGAGCCAAAAATGGAACCTCCCCAAATTTGGTATCTCTCTTCAGAAAAAGACTCTCCAATGACACGCAACCTGCTCTGATACCATGTTAGAATTGGCTATGGTTGCCAAGATCTTGAGACCAAATGAAAAACACAAGAAGAGAGAATATAATGTGACAAAAATAAGCTGTATTCTCATCAATATGATTGTGATTTTCAAGATGATTTTATAATGAGAGACCCCTTGGTTATATAGCCAAGGTGAGTACATAGGAGTGCATAAGATTATGACAAGTGTCGTAATCTTATGACATGAAACAATTATGAAAAATTATCACTCCACCTAAAGTGGAAAAATGATAATGTGATAATCACCACAAATGGTGGATCATCCACAAAAGGTGGAGAGGTAATCACATGATATGTCCACGAAAGGTGGAAATGATAAAGTAATAACATAATAAATCTACTAAAGGTGGAAAAACTCCAAATACCTCCTATGTGGTCCCTATGTAAACTTAAATAAGGTGTTAGCATGACCTAGGACAAGGTACACCACATTTAATTACACCAACATTTAGTGTTTACTAAAATACAATAATAAGAAATTAAGATATCAATAACTATAAAATAAATTGACTAATTTTAATTCATTTATAATATTTTCAAAATAATTATATATCTAACACTAATTTTAAAATTACCTAATCTTTATAATTAATAAACTACATCCTTATATATATTATAAATATTTTATTTTCATTTATTCCAATATATTTTATATAATTATATCTTAATTTTCTCTTATATACTATTTATTTAGTAAGTATTTAAAATTTCAAAAAATAAAATTATACATATATTATATTTATATAAAGTTATTAAATAAATAAATAAATAAATAAATAAATAAAAAAGATAATTCTTATATAAGCTCGTGGTTGCAATCTATATCCATTTATGATCAATTTTAATTTAATTTATTTTAATAATTTTGTTATATATTCTAAATTTATATATAAATAAAGTAAGAAAATAAAATAAAATTTACTATTTAATTTTTTTATAAATATACTATGATTCTAGCATAAATAGAAAATTAAAGTTATATTATTTTTTTAGAAATATTGTATGGGATAGTTTACGTGCACTCCATGTTATATCAAATGCACTTCAAGCTCGTTGGATTAAATATATATATATGACATTTTGAAATTTGTCCAACTTTAAGGAGCTCTATTTCTATTTCATGGAAAGCAAGTGAAACAAAAATAGAGAAGAAAATAAATATTCGAAATCATGTTATTCCACTTCTTCAATGATATAGTCTTCAGTGTTCACTTGTTTACAACTTGTCCTTTTGATAGTTACAAACATGAAAGTATTTAGATATTTATGTTTTTATGTAGAGTTATTTTTGTATAATTCTACAAGTGTATATCTAAATAAAGCCCATGAGTATGATTTCTATTAATTTTTAAATGTTTGCTTTTAGCTTACCTCAAAGTCTTTAGTTTGATCTTTGCATTACAAGAATTTGTGTGATAGGGAGTTTGCACACGTCAAACATAGATTTCCTCCTTGTATTAAATCTTGACAAGGATCTGTCAATTAAAGACCTTTGAACAAGATCAAAGATAGTAAGCAAGTGTATGATATGTCCTCAAATACATACTGATATCACTAAATGATTTATTTTAAACTTTGTAATATGTGTTAATGGATGTTTACTCCATATATTTATTAAGTATTCTAAATGAATTAAGATTAATTCTTTTATACAACTTCTCAAGTGTAAAATGAATCAAATTTTAAATAAAAATAAATAAATAAACCTCAATTTAAATTTAATTATTAAAATAAAAAATCAGAATAAAAAAATACGCTTTCACAATCACAAATCTAATCCAAATCAATTAATATATTCCAATTATACTATAAAATAATTGAACTTAAATTTTATACTAAGATTACATTTAATATATCTTAGTCCCTTAGATGTGTAAGAACTTTTATAGTCATATTTTTCATGACTCACTGCTTGTAAAGATGCACACAAAGGATCCTTGCATGATACCATTGAGCGTG
Source organism: Sequoiadendron giganteum (assembly GCA_007115665.2). Classification (NCBI taxonomy): domain Eukaryota; kingdom Viridiplantae; phylum Streptophyta; class Pinopsida; order Cupressales; family Cupressaceae; genus Sequoiadendron; species Sequoiadendron giganteum. Next base: position 473,682,635 of record CM021107.1, on the reverse strand, counting down.
GTTATGGTTTGAACCATTGATGGGGGGTTCTGTAGAGAACAAAAGGAATCATTTGAATACATGTAGCATTTACCTTGGCAAAACTTTGGCATGGAGCATCACATTGAAGCCATGTTAAGTCATTGCTAGCATCTATATCCAAAAATTACTTCTTGAGGGGATTATCAATAAATACAATAATGTAGTAAATCCAGCAATTCAATTTGCATATCCACGAGCTTTAAATTTTAACTCTAGAATGAGAATAAAATTGTGCTTGGTTTGGGGCTGCTTATAATGTCAAATTGTGCATTAGATTTTTGTATACCCATGGATTGCTTCTGCTTAATGTTTACACTATCATTGAGGCTACACATTGTCTTTCTACCACCTTCGTGGTTCGCTCCTCTACCACATCAAATATTTCTGTTCCAATATTGCATCATCGAATTTTAGTCAAACCTATTGTAATTAATTGTTAACATTTTATATACCACTGTATCATTGAGGCTACACATTGTCTTTCTACCACCTTCATGGTTCGCTCCTCTACCACATCAAATATTTCTGTTCCAATATTGCATCATCGAATTTTAGTCAAACCTATTGTAATTAATTGTTAACATTTTATATACCACTGTATCATTGAGGCTACACATTGTCTTTCTACCACCTTCGTGGTTCACTCCTCTACCACATCAAATATTTCTGTTCCAATATTGCATCATCGAATTTTAGTCAAACCTATTGTAATTAATTGTTAACATTTTATATACTACTGTATGATTTCATGATGTCTATCAAAGAAAAGTAAAATATCACAAAATGTTACATATATTTAAAAAAAGACATGTTTATTTATTTTCTTCCATTTCCACTATAACTTGCATTTTAAATGTACTAATTTATCTTTAAAATACATTTGCCTAAAAGCCCCTTGTTTAATCTTGCATCATTTTTTATATGGTTACAATATAATGAATACGTACATATGTGTGGTTACGTTCTTTTCCCTGTTTAATTTTATACTTTAATATAAATATCAAATAAATTTAAAAAAATATTGCACTTAATAACCTTAAAAGAAAATAGTGTCTATATATATGACTTGAATTTAATATATTTTGAGTTTCTTTGATATCATAAATTTGTTTAATTTTACTTTCTTATATGCAATTTTTTCATTAGTTGGAAAATATATATTTTTCATAGTTAGCATTATTATAATATTATATTATTATATTAATCTCTTACATGTTGTGTTGATGCTACTATCATACATATATTAAATATTAATATATTTTAAAATATGTTCATAGTTATCCTTTTCGAAACACTTATTTTCATCATTTTTTTTCAGTGCAATAAATACCTTCATAATGATAACTCTCCGCGTATTTTATATATATTAATATTTAATATATATATGCTAGTTTATATTTTTTTCAATATACACCCAAAAAATAACCAATCAAAATGGTAATGTTTTATCATGATTCAATGAAAAAAACATACCTCGTACTTTTCTAACGGTCAGTTCAACGGTAATACGAATTCAAATTTCGGCCTTACTATATTACGATGGCAGAGAGGTCGTCTTCTATTGTTGCAGTATTTTATTCCACCCTTCATCGGATCCGAACTTGCGGCTCCTCCCCACAAAGCTCTGAATCTTCATTGCCAGGCAAATTTGCACAATGCTACCAAAGAAAGCAAGGAAGTTTCTTTTCTTTTATTCTCTGTAGGAGTGTGGCTGAATCTTTTGTGTACGACATTGTGAAATGAATATCAGCATTTGAAGTATATGGTGGAGCCAGAGCCAGGGGATATTGCAATTGTACTGTTCAGGGCGTCCAAGATTCATTTAAAGCTGAGCACTTGTATGATCGAAAGATCATCATCGGCACAGGAAGAAGACGAAGAAGATTATGAAGACACAGAGACCCTAAGCCTAATAAAGTATACAAGACTCTCTTCTCTCCAGGTCAGCAATACCCTTTTTATTTCCAATTCGTTTTTGCCTTGTTTGACTCTCTACCCTCAACTTCTTTTTCGTTCTGTGTCTTTTTTGGGAAATTTTCTTTTCTTTTGGAAACCCGTGTAATGTAAGTTAAATGTAAAGTATCCAATAATGTATAGCATTTTTATAGGATTTGGGTTAATTGGGCATGTACAAACCAAATACCATCACAAATACATTCGCCTGAGGAAGGACTCTGTGTTATTGCTTTGAGGGAATTAAATGGCACCCTATTTTTCAGATATAACTGCTGATAGGAGGGTTCAACAAACAGATATTATTGAAAATGCAACTTTCAACAAAGAGGAAAGTGAGATTGTAGCGAGAAGGGAAATGGAAAATTCGTCGCAGATTCAACCCTTTCTTGAGTTTGTTCCATGATGTGACCAAGTCCTGACACCATCTTGGATAGCGGATAGAGGTGAGACTATGAGACTCCCTTCTGCATTTAGGTTTAATGCCCAAGTCATCAGGATTTTTTGTTTCTGGCAGCTGGTGGGTTTTCCCTTCTGCAGCATTTCTCTGCAACCAGATTTTGAACTCAACCATCCTTATATGTATGGGTTAGTGCTATGGCCCTTAAACTCACTGTTATGAAATCAAAAAATCTATAGGTGAGCAGGCTTGGTAGATACTGTTTATTGACATTGTAGAAACCTTGCTACTATGGTTAGCATGTTTCAACGCAACACTATCGGTGCAACAAGAATCATCATTTGGATGAGCCATTATTTGGATCATCATTCAAAATATTTTGTAAATTTTCATAAATTAATCTGTCATATATATTTGGGAATAGTGCAGTACTTGCTGGGATCCTATCTCATATCTTTCAGCAAAATGTTTTGAAAAGTTAGTTTTCCTGTATTATATTGGCATTTACAGAGTTTCACCTCCCTTATCAATAGCAATCAAACTTATCGGAGTTTGGTATCTTATCCAAGAGTCACAACTGAGAATAGTCTGTTTAACCTTTGCATCTTTCTACTAGTGAACCAAGATGCTGATTGATGGGTTTCTTAAGCAGGGGAATATAGTCAGTAAATCATTTGAGAGGGCACTACAAATAAATTTTAGCTCGGTAAAGCAAAAAAAATTACATTCAAGTCAATGCTGAGAAGATATAAAACTATGATATCTATGCACATGTTCTTTTGACAAGCCAGGAATGTTAATTATTCTTTATGATATCTATGCTTTTTAAATAGCTTCTGGATACTTTTTGACTGTGTAATTTCTTAATCTTCCTCGTGGGAGCTGTTAAGTGCATTCAACAGTGAAAGGAAACATAGAACACACACAAAAATGAAAGAAACAACAGTTTAGATCAGAGAAACCCAAAATGGGAGAAAATGCCAAAGGAGTGATGTGTTTCCTCCTCAAGCCACTATCTCATGAGCTAGTACAATGGTTTACTGCCTGTGAAAGGATTTCATGAACTTCTTTTGCTCCACCAGCAACAACCAAACACCATATAAGCCATGCAATCTCTTTCATGCTTCCCTAATCACTTTACTTCTCCTTTAAGATTCATGGGCTGAAGCAACTATAGCTTAATTGAACCAATTTCCTAAGAAACATTAAGGAAAAGGCTCACGGATTGTTACAATGACCTCTCTTGGAGGCATATGCAGGGTAGCAAAGGAACTTCAGAGGGGAGCTCAACAGACTTCTGTCACTGAAATCAAGGAATCTCCAACGCTTTAGCTTCCCAAAATGCTGCAGGCTCTATATCGAAAGAGCATCATCGGCACAGGAAGAAGAAGAAGAAGATTATGAAGACACAGAGACCCTAAGCCTAATAAAATATACGAGACGCTCTTAAATCTCTTGAGCAGCAAATTTCTTCTCTCCAGGTCAGCAATACCTGTTTTCATTTCCAATTTTTTTTTTTGCCTTGTTTGACTCTCTACCCTTAACTTTTTTTTTGGGTTCTGTGTCTTGTTTGGGAATTTTCTTTCCTTTTGAAAACTCGTGTAATGTAAATTAAATGTAAGGTATTCAATGATGTAAAGTGAGGTTACATATATATGAGAGAAGAAAATGGAGGAATTAGACATAATAGGGCATGTACAAACCAAATACCATCACCAATAGATTGACCTGTAGGAAGGACTCTGTGTTATTCTTTTGAGGGAATTAAATGGCACCCTGTTTTTCAGATATAACTGCTGAAAAGGGGGTTCAAGAAACAAAGAGGAGCTACGCATTGGCCTTGTGGTATCCTCTACATGATAAGAATTCAAAGATTTATGAAAATGCAATTTTCAATAAAGAGGAAAGTGAGATTGCAGCGAAAAGACGGCGACGTGCTGGTTACGTATAAATATAATCAAACCCAATTGGAGGGTTTGGTCAAGGTCCAAGGTTTAAGATATACCCAGTTGAAGGCAAATAATTTGTGCAAGAGAAATGAAAAATTTGCTACACATTCAACCCTTTCTTGTGTTTGACCCATAATGTGGCCAAATGCTGACACCCAATCGATTAGGGAAAACCCTCTTGGATAGCGGATTTTTTTGTTTCTAGCAGCTGGTGTGTTTTCCCTTTTGCAGAATTTCTCTGCAACCAAACTTTGAACTCAACCATTCTTATATGCATGGGTTAGTGCTCGAGCCGTGAAATATCTATAGGTGGTGAGCAGCCTGGTAAATACATCTTAAAAATGATTTTTATAACTTTATAGAAACCTTGCTACTATGTAAATGTTTTCAACGTAAACTTATTGGTACATCAAAAATCATCATTTGGATGAGCCATCATTTGGATCATCATTCAAAATATAGTGTAAATGTTCATAAATGAATCTGAGTCATACATATTTGGGAATAGTACAGTACTTATTGGGATCCTATCTCACATCTTTCCGCGAAATGTTGTGGAAGTTTTCCTCTATTATATTGGCCTTTACAGAGTTTAACCTCATCAAACTTGTTGTTGTTTGGTATGTTGTCCAAGAGTCACAATTAAGACTAGTCAGTTTCACCTTTGCATCTTTCTTCTAGTGAATCAAGATGCTGATTGATGGGTTTCTTAAGCAGAGGAATATAGTCTAAGTCATGTGAGGGCACTATATTTAAAATCTAGCTCTGTAAAACAAAAGAAATCACGTTCAAGTCAATGCTGAAAAGATATAAAACTATGATCATCACATACTGGTCATGGGATTTGTTGACCTAAAATACTGCAGACATGCACATGAACGTTTATGTTCTTTTGACAAGCTAAGAATGCTACAACTATTCTTACTGCATTTAGAAATCAAGCCCAAAAAAATAAAATAAGCTATTTAAAAAGCTTAGCTGGGAGTTTGAAATACAAAGAAACACCACCAAATTCCAGGATACTAAATACAGAATTTCATTTAAACAGATACAATAGTGGAAATGGATATAGCATCAGATATGGATACAACAAATTTTCAAGATCCCATGGTCCTTGTAGCTGGATTTGACAATTATAGAAATGTACATAAATTCAATTATTTATATAAGGTTACAGAACATAATTTTATTTTACAGTATTTATTTTGTTATATTATGTTTGTGTCTCTAATAATAAATATACATATATGAACGTGTTATTCCAAGGTAAGCTCACACCATCTAGAAATGGAGGAACGGAGATGGAGGAAAATAAATGAGTCATAACTGTGAGTGTGAACTGAGGTTGAGGATAAAATGTATGTGATGTTTCATTGCCCAATGATTCGATAATGCCAAAAGATTCTGTATCTTTTTTGATTGGTTATAAGGCTTAACAACGGGCCTTTTCCCTTCAAAATGAGATAAAACAGGACTTACTCATAGTCAGCGGTACAGATACAGGCTAGTAGAAGCCAAACCTTTGTTATACCACCACTTCTCCTACAAACATTGGAGCTTTTTGCAGCACCTTGCCTGACCACCACCTCTCCTTTAGATAAAGGAAAAACCCTTTTTATCTATTGTATCTTCACAAAAACACAGAACAACTATTACACGAACAAATAAATGACATGTCCTCAAATACAAGAAACAAAATAATAGCGAACTTGTGCAGGAATCTGGAGATAAGACAGCATAGCTAAAGTAGCAAGAAGACTAAAGAAAATGAACCTGGAGTAAATTCCTAGTTAGATGTATATAAATCAGAGCATATGTTTTCAAATGAAACGATTCTTGAAAGACCATAAAAAAGCTTAAATTTTTTTGTACCAAATGAACTTGAGAATATATTTTCTAGCATTATGGGTGTATATTTGGACATCATAAAGGGGTTGAACTCTGATATGTAGCCATACCACGTGAATGATGTGACCCCTTAAATTCTGAAATTACCCCTTTTCACTATTTCTGACCTCAATTAAACCCTTCCAAACATATCATACCACTCACAGTTACCTCTACTTCTACAATCTACATTCTCTACAATCTTGTACCATTTTCAGCTCAGCCTGCCCACTTGAGAGTTATCACATCTGCAGCATAACAGACCATTCAAATCTTGGTTCTTCATTGGAAAAGAAAAAGCACGTCCCATTGTCTTATGGAAATCCTTGTACAAGATGGTAGACATTGTTGTGTCTAATCTTTCAATGAAGTTACTGATAAAGATTGACAAAAGAGAAGTATTTGATATGCATGACTGTTTGAGAGATTGAGACAAACCATTGCTGTACAGACCTGTTCTTCACTGTCTTTATCTGTAGAAATCGCACATTGAAGGCATTCCAGAAGACAAACCAGCTATACTTCTTCCAAGTTTGATATTGTTTAAGGTTGGAAGACATCCCCGGGAAAAAAAAAAGCAACATCCAATGGTGTTTTTTAAGCCCTTATTTAATAGATTTTGAAATCTGTTTAACTGAAAGCATTAGGGGTTTGCTCAAATATTTCCACCGGCATAGTTTTAAAACTTACAACTAATTGTCATAAGTGATAATGGGAATACATAAGTTCCATAGTCCTTGCCATTTGCTGGCATCATCATTCTCTGTGCTAAAACGACAGCCTTGAAACAGAGCATGGATATCTAGGAAAGAAAAATGGAAGGGATTTTTTGTCTGGTCTCAGCCACAACGCTGATAAAGGAACAAAAACAACTGACAAGAAGGTAGAGACGCAAAAATAAACTAAATACTTAAATAAACAAACACAACTAACAAAAGAACAGAACAACCACTTGAAACATAGGAAAGCAGTTGTAACTAAACTATTGCAGTAAAATATTCCTTTATCCGCTTTGATGGACGTACATACCCTTTCCCAAACTCATGTTTTAGGAGTTCTGTACTTGACATGAGCATGAATAATTTTTTAATAAAAGTAGCTTCAATATGGCATCTCCACTTTCATCTGCTTCATCTTTTTGCTCCTAGTCATTAAGGTTGTAGTGCATTTTAGGTCAAAGCCACTAGTTCTTCAACCATTCCAAGATGATCCTGGAGCACAACAACCCTCCTCCTTAGCAATAACCTACACCCCAGGCTCAAGAAAACACCAATTTGAGAGATGCACAGTAAACTGAAAAGGTTTGATATTTTTAGACTGCCATAACGAAGAAGAAACCAAAGGTTTTTCACATGCAATGAGAGATGTTGAAAGAGAAAAATGTGTGTTTGAAATGAGTGAACTGCTTAGCTTGTTCTAGGAAAACCACCGCTTCCTCAGGTTCCTACAAACCATCCTTAGAGCTCTCTGCAAGAAGATAGAGATTAGCTTAAGAAACGATTTGACTGAGAATCTAGTCGAGCTTGGGACTCAATTTACTATCTTACAATCTTACAAGAATTCCATCCTATCAGCCTTATTTGGAAGGAGAAATATTATTAACTAAATATATACAAAACTACAAGCCTTCCGAGCTGTATGCATCACTTCTCAAATCTCCCCTATCTTTATCGTACAATTCGTAGTTCAAGTTAAAAATTAAAATGGCAATTGTTTTGGCAATGAATTATTCGTAGGCCCAGGGTAATTTTAATTCCCTAAATTCATAGGTCTACACTTCTGTTCACTGCCCTCTTAATTGGTTTCGGCCATTTTTAGTTAAAATAATGTAAGCCAAACTCAAATCTGTTTTAGCGCAAAGCCCACTTAATTTTTATTTAGCAAATTGCTTAGTCCATTTTTGTTCTGCAACGAAATAAATTGTTATTTAACGTTTATTGTGGTTTATTTTATTGGGAAAAAGACTTTATCGAATCAATTCAAAAAATACAACTCAAAGTTGGCAGATCAGTAAACCTGTCTATTTAGACCAGTAGCAAAAAATCAAGCTAGAAATTACAGAAATTCCACAATGCTGTGAGACTATCATTACATCACAATCATAGTGAAGCGGTCAAGCATCATCTGGAATGAATACACATCTCACAAACTGGATATCCATGCCCTGTTCTAGAACTCCCATTCGAAGAGGCTGCTGGCAAAGCTAGAAAGCATGTTTGATTGTCTCTTTTTTTTGCACAAAAGGAGCAGGAAAGGCATTCACCAATAGGAAGCTTCACATGCAAAATTTTCCAAGCAGTCAATTGAGCTCGGGCATCAACTTTATTCTAGCACTCAGTCTGTTCCACTTGGCACGGTTAAACTTGCAGTGCCATTTGAGATTAAGGCGGAAGGATAGAGTAATGGTAGGCAAGAGTTGTCTATATATAGTTTTAAGAGGGAAAGCACGGAAATTTCGCCTACAAGGCCATTTCCAGTCAAAGAGAAAGTTATCATGACAGGGGATGGACAATACGCACGCTAGCTCAGGTGAGACAAGTTGTTGGATTTGCAGAATCGTCTGTCTGACTGTTGGGGAGAGCCTGAATTGATGAGCTTTAAGGCGCTTCCATGACTTCCAATTAAAGCTAACCGGATCCCATAAGTCACAGAAGGTTTGAATGCCTTTTTTGAAGAGGTACTTCCCCTTGAGAACTTTGTTAGCAGCAAGAGGATCATTGTTACATTGAACCAAGCGATTCCACCAGATTGAGGCCCATGTCTCAAGGACTGATCATACCGAACTAGTTTTTTGAAGTAATCTGCCACGCTTTTCAAATGGAGTTGAACGGGGTGGAGCCATGAGTCTTGGAATAAGGAGCCAACAGAAGTTTATCCGTCCATTTGACTAAAGTCCGAGTGTTCCCAATTGTAGCAGTTTGGATGCAGTGGCGAATTCCAAGGCACGTCTCCATCAAGAGCTCTAACAATCCATTTAGTGGTGAGGCAGATTTCTTGAGAGAAAGGATCAATGATTCCTAGACCTCCACGATACGGTTAAATGCAATGGGCCCACGAAGTAGTAGGCAACCTTTTTTATTGCCCCACTTAGCCCAAAGGAAGCTTTTAATTAGTTGGGTCAGCTGATTGTAGAAGTTTTAGATGGCAACC